>JAIUCV010000136.1:1200000-1800000 GCA_026724425.1 Erythrophleum ivorense | reverse complement strand
ATTGCAGTGGTGTTGTCTTGGGTGCACTCCCGATAAGGTAAAAGATTTTCGATATCTTTAACCCGTCTTTCTCTTTTCTTATCATCTAGTGTTAGCTTCTCATTGTATCATATCCCCTTAAATGTCAAATTTTACTAAAAGCAAACTTGATACCTATCGATCGAAACTATATATGGATAGTGTTACGTCAGATTCTTGACTTGGCTTGCTCTTTACTTAATTCTGTTTTTGGTTCATATGCATACAATGTGATATCTTTCTATGGTAAAACTCTTGATAGAATCTGGGAATCTTCTGCTCATCTTTGTGTTGATTTATGTGTTTTGAAGGGTAAGCCCATCAAAGACACCAGTAAGGCCGCACTTTCCCCGTGCTGAGGGCAACTAAAATTATGGCAAAGCTCTCGCCGGACATGTCAGAAATATATAGAGAAAAAGAGAGAGAAAGCAGAAGAAGAAGAAGAAGAAGAAGAAGTCTGAAGAAGAAGGTACCTTGAGGCGTTTTGTGTATTCTTATATATATCAAATCTTTCTAGTTTTATTTTAAGTATGCTTCGCAGTCGCAGAGCCTGCCCGGTATCTTTGAACATCTCAAGAACTTTGGTCTTATCTTTCTCCTTTCTATAGAGTCACCAAAAACAAAGTTTGGTTCTTTCTTTTCTTGTTGTTGTTGAAATACCCTTTTGGATATTTTTATAAAATTATTTAAGACATTTGGCGCAATTCCTTGTTCTATTGGTTCTTTGATTCATTGTTCTAACGTCTCCTTTTTTAACTTTCAAAGTACTAAGGGTTTTTACATAGGATGAAATAGAGATTGAAAAACATTATTTGTTTGATTCATATATCAGTATTAAATTGCTTCAAATCATAGATATGAAAGTACTATGTTTTACTAATTTAGGTATTGTGAAGTTAATTTGTTAGCAAACTGTATAACGTTAATAAGTATTTTGTTGTGGACCTTGTTTTTGATTAGCAAACATTTTTGCGAAAGCAATAGTATCGTGATTACGCAAAAACCTTAATCGTGTCACCAAAATGAGCTCTATGTTTTCATACAAGGTTGCACAGTTTGCAGTTTGGGATAATATTTTCAGGAATAGAATATTATATTTCCTTTTTTTATTGTGGAGCTCAATGACTATAACAGTGATTACACAACATCATGACAAACTAATCAAATAGTGAAGTTAATGGTTAAACAAATGATTGTATGTATATATATACGAAAGAAGAGAAGGAACAGCTTTCTGCACTCTCGAGAGAAGCATTTCACATTCTTTCATGCTAACAATAATTTTTGTTTCTGACACAAAGCTATGTAATTTGTAAGCACAAAGCATGCCTACCTATTCCTCTCTTTTCTTTGTACTTTATTTTTTATCACTTATTTTACTTTATTTTCCGCTTCGTCATTCTTTTTTTTCCAACATTCGTCTTGTCCTCTTTCTCGGCTTTTCCGGATACAAAGCATCATATCGATGGAGATTTTGGATATCGTTTTGCATTTGACCGTTACTTTTGAGTTGTGAACTATGATGGTTACTGAACATGTTACATGACATAAAAATATTAGTTCTTATTGTAGAAATACTAAAATAAATTAAGTTGTAGATTACTATACGGGACACTAAACCGACCAGATTATAAACAAAATTGAATATTATAAACTTTTGAACTGATAAGATCAATATAGATCCGAGTTTCGAGTTTCACTTGTTATTGCATTAAACATTAATCAAATATACATTTTCCGAGCTTTCTAGTTTAATATCAGGCAAACGAAAAGGTTATGGTTCTTCGTAAAGAAGATTGTTCCTTCTTAAGTACTAAACCATTCCTTATATGTACTATTGCTATCAACGTGTTCCGTATCTCCAACAAAGCGACAATATAATTAACATAGATTAAGCAGACAAGGTTGATCTTGATGGGGAAAACCGGAGGAAGTTCGTGGTTCACGGCGGTCAAGAATGTTTTCCGGTCACCAGAGAAGAAATGCCCCAGAAGAAGAGACCGTCGACAAGGCAACGACAACCTCGTCGAAGAAGACGAAGACGAACTACAGCAACAAACGGTTCTTGCTTCACACTTGATTATAGTTAGCTTTCTTGGATTTTTTTTAATAAAAAAAAAAAGAAAATATATTCACAAAGTCGTACAATATAGTTCAGTAAATACATGTTTTTATTCAATGTACATGTTTTTCCTTTTTTCTACAAGTTTAGACAGTCATAAGTATTACTAAAACAAATCTCCGTTAGCTCCACTCATTTTTGATAAACTGATATAAAACTTGTAAATTTGGGGATATCGATTTACATATTTTATTAGTAAAGTTATATATTTTCTTGAAATTTATATGGTTGGTGCAGAAGAGAGGAAAAAGAAGTTGGCTGTTCAAGAAAGCTTCTTCTGATTATTCTGCAACAGACGTCGGAATCAACATTAGAAACGCTGACAACATTAACGCAGCGGCTGCTGAGGTGATTGCGGCGGAGAAACCGGAGACAGCTGCATATCCGGCGGCCAAGGAAGCCGTATTTTTCGGTCGGACATCTGTGTACCTCAAAAGACACATGGCTGCTATTCTCATTCAGACAGCTTTCCGAGGATGTTTGGTAAAAATATTTTTTTAATAGCCTCTATACTTTTATATCATTTACAGAATTACAGTTCGTCCCATAACTTAGTTTTGTCAACATCTACCACAAAACTGAATATTGAAACTAACCGAGGTTTATTTATGATAATATTGTCAAAAACATATATGAAGAAGCTGAGTTTGATTTTGTTGACTTGTTGACTTGTAACTCAAGGCACGAAAAGCGTTTAGGGCTCTAAAAGGAGTTGTGAAACTGCAAGCCCTAGTAAGAGGCCACAACGTGCGTAGAAGATCTAGCATTACCTTGTCTCGGGTTCAGGCTTTGGTTCGGATCCAGGCTAGGGTTCTTGACCATCGTAAGAAACTAACGACCAGTCCCGGCGTCGAAACTGGCTTGTCTCGTGCTTTCTCTAAACAGGTTCAATTCAATCAAACATATATAATTTTATTCTATTATTTATCAGCCATTTTATCCTCAGATATTCATCAATGTTCATCGTATAAACTACATTATTAATGGAAAATTTGGTCTTCTCTTTGGGTTTACAATTAAAGATGTGGAGAACCACAGCGAGAGAAGCACATAGTGAAAGCGAGTTAGAGTACAAAAGACCGAGCAGATTAAACCGGATAGGTTATCAAGAAACCGGAAGGAGAATGTCAACCGATCAGACTATCGTTGAACCGATCAAGATTGTCGAGATCGATACGTATAATACGTACTCACACCACCACCAACAACTCAACGACAGGACGCCACGTGGGAACTCTTGCGTCACAAGGCAAGCCCATTCAATACCAAATTACATGTCTACCACTGCCTCAGCCGTGGCTAGGTTCCGGCCACAAAGCGCACCAAGGCAGAGATCAAACCGGATTAGTTTGGATGACAACGAACCAAGAATAAAATTGGTTAGAAAGCGATTGTCATTTCACAAAGACACTCCGCAGTCGCATGATTACTTTTGGTACGACAAGAAAATGGATGCTCATGAAGATTATCAGTACTAAATCTAACCGGATCGGTTACGGGAATCCGATTGAACCGCTTGAGATCAAAGATAGTTTAACTATAAATATGTATAACGTATTGATTGACCCATGATATTATTATTTTTCCTTATATGCACCAAACAGTTTCTCATTTTAGACTTCTTCAATGCTAAAACAACGTGACTATTTCGACGTCAAACATATTCTAACGTTCGCAATTTCGTGCTAAATGGATTCAAACCGGTTTATTTAGACGGTGGATTAGTAGGTAGCCGTATCTATTTGTTTTTTTCCGCGTGAAGCATGTACATAATGACTGTGACCTAAAAAGATAACCGACGCATTTTTAAAAAATTGTAAGAAACAATTGAACATTTTTCACATACTTTTAATTTCGATAGTATCAAAGATGTGTAACATAATAATGATTGTTGAATTGTCCGTTAGTTAAAGTTAATTACAGAAGAAGAAAAAAATTTGTCCGTGACGACACAGAAATGAAACCATTAATGTGCACACGTCACCGTGCTCACGTGGCTATCGTAGTATTCACACTTCCTCCGCTGTCGTTTTAGCAACCACCGGCTTTTTTCAACGCCTTCTCTTCCGTTATTTTTATTTAAAAAAATCTTGAATTCAATTAATTAAGTTTTAATCACCGCCTCATTTCTCATCGGTCGTTTAAACATTTCTTTTTCTTTCTGTTGATCTCTGTAAAAGCTTACTATTCAACTTCGTCTCCTCACCGTCCGATGCTTTGACTTTTGACCGATCAAACTAATTTGACCTCAACGTTCCGGCAACGATGGGTCATTGTTACAGCCGGAACATTTCCGCCGTCGAAGATGACGACGGCGATATCCCCGCCGGAACCGCCCAGTTTCCAAATCGGACTGATAACAATCACCAGAATTCAATTCCCGAGTCTCCGGCTGCGTCTGGTTCTTCTTCCGAAGTCAACCCTTACACCATTAGTCCATTCCAAAGCCCGTTGCCGGCGGGAGTAGCTCCGTCTCCGGCGAGAACGCCAGGAAGGAAATTCAAATGGCCTTTCCCGCCTCCTTCACCTGCGAAACCGATTATGGCGGCTCTGAGACGGCGGCGAGGTACGGTACCGCAGCCTCGTGACGGTCCGATCCCTGAGGATAGTGAGGAAGTCGATCACGGAAGAGCCAGCGGAAGCGGAGGCGGGGAGAGGTTAGATAAGAACTTCGGATTCGCGAAGCACTTCGAAGGGAAATACGAGCTCGGGAGAGAGGTGGGCCGAGGGCATTTTGGTCATACTTGTTGGGCGAAATCGAAGAAAGGGAAGATCAAAGGTCAAACCGTAGCAGTCAAAATCATCTCTAAAGCTAAGGTTTGTGTTTTTTTCTTGGTATGTTTCAACTGAAATTGTGACAATGTGATCGGAAAATGTTACTGTTTCATCAACAGAATCACTTTTTTTTATCAGATAGGTTGTTGTATTGATACATTGTGTCGCCTTTGTTGTGTGTTCAGATGACATCAGCTTTATCGATTGAAGATGTTCGTCGAGAGGTGAAATTGCTGAAAGCTCTGTCTGGACATATGCATATGGTTAAATTCTACGATGTGTTTGAGGACGCCGATAATGTCTTTCTTGTTATGGAGTAAGTATGTCTCTTTGATGCTTGTACGCATCCTAATTGTGTTTACCTTTCCTACTATTCTCATTTGTATTATAGAAGCAAAAGTTTAGATTTTTCCATAGTGATTGCTGCTTTACCAATTTTTCTCGATGTTTGTCTCATTCAACTTATGTCTCCTTTCTAAATAATTTTCTTAGAGTAATTAACATTTTGTAACACTATCAGTGGTATGGCATTGGCTTGAGTTGAGTTGAGATAATGATTATTCGATTTTTCCTGCAAAACTTGATTCCAGGTTATGTGAAGGTGGAGAGCTATTGGACAGAATTTTGGCAAGGTAAATCAAAACTATTCATTTCTATGTTTTTCTTCTGTTAATTTATATCCCAACACTTTTGTATTCTGTATGGAGTGTAAACT
The DNA here is from genome assembly GCA_026724425.1 of Erythrophleum ivorense. NCBI lineage: Eukaryota > Viridiplantae > Streptophyta > Magnoliopsida > Fabales > Fabaceae > Erythrophleum > Erythrophleum ivorense. Next base: position 1,794,370 of record JAIUCV010000136.1, on the reverse strand, counting down.
TGTACTGTCTTGTATTTGCAGAGGTGGTCGATACCCGGAAGCAGATGCTAAACGTATTCTCGTGCAGATTTTATCTGCTACTGCCTTCTTCCATCTTCAAGGTGTTGTGCACCGTGATCTAAAGCCGGAGGTACACACATTCTGCTTCCACCACTTACTGTGAATATTGCTTGTTTCTTACACAGATCCTATACTCTTGTTGTGTCTCCAGAACTTTCTCTTTACCAGCAAAAACGAGGATGCAATACTCAAAGTCATAGACTTTGGCTTGTCTGACTACTCTAGATTCGGTAATGATCTACTTGTTTCTTTGTTCCTCTATCTTTACATGACTCTGCTTCTAGAGTTTGATGTGTTGATCTTTGATTCAGATCAGCGTCTCAACGATGTGGTAGGAAGTGCATACTATGTTGCACCTGAAGTACTCCACAGATCTTACAGCACTGAAGCAGATATATGGAGCATCGGTGTCATATCTTACATATTGCTATGTGGAAGTAGACCTTTTTATGGACGGACCGAGTCAGCGATTTTCCGATGTGTGCTTAGAGCGAACCCGAATTTCGAAGATTTGCCGTGGCCTTCTATATCTCCTATTGCCAAAGACTTTGTGAAACGGCTTCTGAACAAAGACCATAGGAAAAGAATGACAGCTGCTCAAGCTTTAGGTAAAGTTCTTACACCAAAACTAGAGACATTCATCGGTGAAATGAAAAAACATGAGCATGGTTATATTTTTGCAGCACATCCATGGCTTCGGGATGAAAATCCTGGTTTGCTTCTGGATTTCTCAATCTACAAATTGGTCAAGTCTTATATTCGTGCATCTCCTTTCAGACGAGCAGCACTTAAGGTAAATTGTCTCATAGTAGCTTTTTCTTACATGATATCGTTTATTGTTGGAAATGTTTTAAGAGATGTGTGACAAAACTGATCACACTCGGATCTTCTCAACATTTCTTCTAATCACATTTTTCATGCTAAAAGTTAAAGAAGAGACTGACTACTAACATGAAAACTATGTATTTTCCTCAATTTGTTTGATCATACCTTTTGTTCTTGGTAAATCCTTATTTATCTTTCACCTGTACCACAGTCTCTATCCAAAGCTATACCCGAAGAGGAACTTGTGTTCTTGAAAGCACAGTTCATGCTCATGGATCCAGAAGATGGAGGCCTCTATCTTCACAATTTCACAACGGTCAGTGGTTGATTTCCACACTCTTTATCTTTCCTGGTTTAAATGCGATTCTTCTTCAATTGGTGAATCCAGCATTCTTCTAATCCTTGATTAGTGATTTTCAAAATCTTGTGGTAATATGCAGGCTTTGACAAGATATGCTACGGATGCTATGATCGAATCTAGGCTTCCTGATATTTTAAACATGGTACAATCTAACACATTGATCTTTTGTGTCCCAGTGTAATCTAGTCTCTGCATGATTACATCTCTCATACTATCTTTCTTTTTATTGAAGATGCAACCCCTAGCACATAAGAAACTCGATTTTGAAGAGTTTTGTGCGGCTGCGGTTAGCGTTTATCAACTAGAGGCTCTTGAAGAATGGGAACAGATCGCAACTATAGCATTTGACCACTTTGAACGTGAAGGAAATCGAGCCATTTCAGTCCAAGAACTCGCCGAGGTATGTATATGGACTTCAATATATCTCTAAGATCTGTTAAAAAAAACGCAATCTTTTGCATGAATTTTGTCTTTACGCGTATGCAGGAGATGAGTTTGGGACCAAATGCATATCCTCTGCTCAAGGATTGGATACGGAGTTTGGATGGAAAGCTGAATTTCTTGGGGTATGCCAAGTTCTTGCATGGTGTGACTGTTCGAAGCTCGAGCTCGAGACCAACTAGGTGACTTCTAACTTTGCAAATCAAACCTAATTATCTAAAGGCATATGAAGTTATTCTACTGTCGATTCAAGACAGAAAACATGAATTGGAAAAGAAAAAAAAAGGTACATCTTCTGTATTGAGCATTTTTTTTTTCAGAGGAACCATTCCAAACATTTTTATCAGAAAAAAGGAACCATTCCAAACAAACAATTAAAAAAGAATGGAAAAGTTTTTTTGTATAAGTTAATTCTATTTACTTTTCGGTTTGTATAGAAAGAATTGGATGGGTTGTCGTTGTTGTTGGTTCTGGTTTTGTTTCCTCTAATTCTCTTAGCAAATGGTAATGAGTAATACATGAATGGTGTAGATACAATCAAACTGTTTTTACGCTAATACTAACAACACAGTGAAAAATTAGCTTAATATTCTTCCTTTCGTAATAATTGTATGAGAAATGGTATGAAATCGTAATCCAAAGAGAAGATCCTCAGATATTCTCAAATGGAGAGGCTTTGTCAATCTGTCATGGTGAAAGTAAAGAGTTTCAGTTCGGTCCATTCCATGTTAATCCCCACCTATTATTTCATGGTTGGTCGATTCTTGACAATGGGTATAATGGGAACCTAATTTTGTTGATAATTCTTATAGTTATACATCTCTCTCACGTATGATGTATAATGAGTTTAACTAATACTACATGAACACAAAATATTTAAAAATTCAGATTCGTATATTGAAACGTTGTCGTTTATCACACATAGTCACATTTATAACGAGTTCAGCTAACACTTTCAGACAAAATAAAAACCAACACGTAAAGTCAAAAAGAAAAAAAAAAAAAAAAAAAACCAACTCCAGAGAAAAAGACAACGGGAGATGGAAGACAATACCTATGATATAGACAATACAATATATAACTATACATACACACACAAGTGACACAACTATAGTTTAGCTATTTTTAAATTTTTTATTATACATATATGTAAACAATTTGAGAAAAAAAATTCTATCAAATTAAACCATATAAATGTTCTTGTCATCTTGATAACAATTAGTCAATTACACTAATATGGAATAGGCTAATTAATTGGAAGGCACCAATATTGTTATGTCTATTACAAGGAAAAATATTATAATTAGTTGAGATCTTGACTAACAAAATTAGGCACGTGTACATTTTATCATCAACTCATGCCATAAATTAAAAAAAAAAAATTGAACTAAGTAATCAATAAAACAATTTAATTTAATATTATATGAATTTATAGTTATGTAGAATAAATTATTAACAACGAAAGGAATAATATTAAGGTTGTAAATGTATAAAATATACAAACAAAGAAAAGTATACATTTAGATAATCCTGTCATAAAAACAAAAATTAATTAAGAAGGATTTGTTTATCCACGTACATAGATTTTTATAGATTTTTTTTTTGTCTCATTCATTGGGTAAGAATCTTCACGCACTCACTTTCCCTATAAGAAGCAAGAGTCGTGCGCTTGTATAATGCCATCACAATCATCATTATCATAATCCTTATCATATCTACTTCGATGGCGCCGGTGAAGAGGAGGGTGTTTAAGACAAAGAATGAAATGGCGGCGGAGTTGGCGAAATACACGGCGGATCTATCCTCCAAATTCTGCAAAGAAAGAGGAGTTTTCACGGTTGTTCTCTCCGGTGGAGACCTCATCTCCTGGCTCTGGTATGGTTAGCGGTTTAAATACAAAACAAAACTCTGTCTTATCACTCTTCAATGCTATAATCTCACTTCTGTTTGATTCATCCAACAGGAAATTGCTGGGACCCCCTTATATTGATTCAATTGAATGGTCTAAATGGCACATCTTTTGGGTCGACGAGAGGGTTTGTGGTTGGGATGATGCCGATAGCAACTATAAACTTGCCTACGACGGTTTTCTCTCCAAGGTACATATATATAAACTATACGCAACCAAAAAGAAAAAAAATCATATATTTACGAAAGCAAATTTCTGCTTTTAGAATTCTAAAATCTATCGTTTTAAAAAATCTATCTTTAAAAATGATTAATTAATGGTGCTTAACAAGTGTCATTAGTTACAAAACACTTCAAGCACAAAATCTGCATAAAGATGTTAAATATATTATATTGTTTGTCATATATAAAAATATTGGTATTTTTTTCTATTAAATAAATTGCAAATTGTAAACACAAACGGATTTTTTCCTTTCGTTTCATATTTATAAATAATAATGATACTTTGATTAAAACACCAGAAATTATGTTGGTTTATTTGATATAAAATACACCAAACGTTAGGGCAAGGTATAAGAATCGAAACCTACACATTACACAACATAGCTATTTGATATTTTATAACATGTGATACCATTCATGAGACCTCATGAGTCATGACAATACATCATCTTAAAATTCAGGTTCCGATTCCGGCCGAAAACATCTACGCCATTGACAACGGCCTTGGAGTCGAAGGCAATGCTGAGCTCGCAGCCGAACGGTACGAGGAATGCCTCAAACAAAAAGTGAACCAAAACATAATCCGAATATACAAATCCTCCGGTTTCCCACAATTCGATCTCCAGCTTCTAGGAATGGGACCGGACGGTCACATGGCTTCTCTATTCCCGGGACATGATCAGATCAATGAGAAAGTGAAATGGGTTACATCTATAACCAATTCACCTAAACCGCCACCAAAAAGGATCACATTTACCTTACCGGTTATCAATTGTGCTTCATACAATGTTATGGCCGTATGTGATAAAGAACAAGCTGATTCGGTTGCGGCTGCTCTTACTCATACCAAAGACGTACCAGCCGGTAGACTAACCGCGGATGTTGAAGTGGTCTGGTTCCTTGACCAAGCAGCTGCGTCTAAACTCCCTCATGGCGGGTGCTCTATCCTTTGATTTAAATGTTTTTTGTTTTGTTTGTTTAAATCGGTTTGGTTTGGTTCGTTTGTTAAATCGCATATTGCTTAGTCCCATGGATGTTTTAATTCGGGTTTGGATTTGCATATTTCGACCATCTCGGATTCTTTTCTGTTTTTTTTTTTTTTTTTTTTTTTTTTTTTGTGTGTGGCTATGAAAGAGGATTTTGCGTAATCAACACAGAAACTCTTAACAATTTGAAAAGAAGTCACAAACGGTGAAAATGTAACTTGTTCCTAAGTAACCTGGTCATAGTAATATCCCACGACATGAATCTGCACAATACTTCTTCATACCCCAAGTAAAGAGTTCGATAGATGCATTGAATTGGCTATATATGAATAACCATCTTTATAATTTAGAAGCTTTTGTTAAAATACTACAAAATTAAAGAACCCTAAGCTTGATGTCTAATACTACTAAGAATCGGTTTATCGCGATGGAAGGTAGATATTTTGAATATATACAAGAGAAAAGGCCTGAAAGTCTGAAATCCATATCCAATAATTTAACTCTATTCTTTATTTCTTTAAAGATCGAGGACTATGTTTTATGGACATCTTATGTAAAACACCATGATTGTGTCCAAATCATGAAAGACATGGAGGAGACAAAAGCGAGAACACGAATCCAGTTCACATGATGGATCACATTATATACGTATAGTTATTACCCACGAATAATTGACAATATACACGACACAACAAAAATAAACAACGTGTCTTCTTTCTCCAACAAACTTTTAACTTTGATTAACATGCCTTTCTTTGTCAAGAAACCCAATATTTGTTTTTTGGAATTGAAAGTCTTTTTATATATTTTCTCATTTACGATAGAACTTAGTCCTCGGCTGTGGAATTTGTTTTTCTGTGCATTTGCAAGTGATGAGACATCTACGGTTGAACTTTGGTAAAATAATGGTGGACATGGATTGAATATTTCAAAAAATTAGAGTTATAATCCAAATTTTAACTTGTTAGAGTAGTCTAACATTTATAGTTAAATTTCAACGGTAGTTTATAGAGTAACGGTAATTTTAACAAGGGTAGTTTATAGCGTAACGGTAAATTAATTTTATACACCGTATGATGATGTAATGGCTTATTCAAAAGAAAAGCTGATTTAAGCATATTCTTTCTTCTTCCAATATCCAAAACAGAACAAATCAATAACATTGAGATTTTTTGGGCAACACTAAAATATCAGTTTATAGTTGTATACAAACGAAGCAATGAATAAGTGTCGTGTATGGAAAACTATACTTTACTTTCCCTTTTCTATAAAGCAACGGATCTAGCTTTGGTATTTTATCTTTTCCCACTAAATTAACATATCCACATCATTCGAATTTATCAATCACCACAATACTTCGAGTTTTATATATTTATTTTTTTGCTACGTCGCTACAAATACAGTATTACCAACTGTTAGTTCGTGTCTAAGATAAGTACATACGAAAAACTCTAACTTAGTTTTTAAGAAATAATAACAAGTGCTTCTAGAGGCGAACCTCGTTTTAGCAAATAATAAAAGGAATCATCTGTCATATTTTATAAACATATAATTAATAAATCAAGCCATGAAAAAACTTCAACAGGTGTTTCTTTTCTTCTGAATGCCATTCCTGTAGATTCATGACTCCCCCTATAAGATAATGACAATAAACGCTTAATACAATTCTAAGGTTATAAATTTATAATTTACGAACATATCAACATCCATTTGCCGGTTGGATGACGAATGGGTGTAGAATAAAGTATTATACAAATAATAAAGATGCTCGAAGAGGTCAGTCGTCGTATTATATCAAATTGGATTTTTATTAGTTTCTTAATTTCAGTTCTAGTCAGTTCGATTTGGTTTAACCAAAATGCCTATTTTGTTTTGGCTATTCTCTTGCAAATTCTCTATCAATATAGTAATGTAAGCTGAAAATAAATAAATAAAAAGTACACAAACTACCATTCAAATATTGAAGGAAAAATATTATCGTGATTGTTATATAATAAGAGTAACTTACTGACAATCATATCTTTTTGCTTAACCTTCTTTAAACAAAAACAAATTACACGCGACTGATTTTGTCTACCATTCAAATACTTAGGCCTGTGCACAAGTACCCGTTACTTGCTCAAAATCCGTGACCCGCCCCTTACCCGCCTTGTCAAGGCAAGTACCCGTTTATAACAAGTCGGGTAACAAGTCGGAAAATGTTATTATTTGCAAGTGAGGGGCAAATATCAAGTCGTAATTTTTATTCGTATATTTGCCCCGTTTTGACCCGCCCCGTTTAATATTGTTTAAAACCCAAAATATAACCCAAATATTTATTAAACCCAAGCCCATAATAATTGTTATCAGATTTTCTAATCTTAATTTTTTCTAAGCCCACCAGATTCAGCCCAACAACACAACAAATATAACAGGGAGGGGCGGGGCGGGGCGGGACGGATTATTTGCAAATAGTTAATTTTTTACCAAGTACTTGTCAGTGCAAGTACTTGTACGGGGCGGGGCGGGTCGCGGGTCGGTTTTAAAAAAAATTGAGAGGGACAAGGCGGGTCGCAAATACTGCAAATATCGCAAGTACTTGCCCCGAGCCCAGGCCTACAAATACTATACCTACCACCTGCAGTAATGTTTTTCTTTTTATATCCTTTTATGTTTAATTGTTATCTAAATATTTTCTTTCCCAAGATATCGTATGTTAGAACCCAAAAGTACTATAGATCATCTGAAATAATCCGATCAAACTATTTTAAAAAAAAAACTGATCCAAAACTTTACGGGAATTAAGATGCTTGTAACTTTCATTCGCCTAAACCCAAATCAAGGGAAGAAAAGTCAGCATAAAACTAATTTTTTCTCAATTATAGTTATTCTTGCGTGTCAGCATTTAAAATTGTTAAAAATATATTATAGTATTCAATTAGAAACTAAACTATGTCGAAATAGAAAAAAAATTACTAATAAACTGATTTATTCTGGTTTCAATTTTCAAATTCATCCTGGCTACGATTCTTCAAGAATCCAAAAAGAGAGAAAAAAAATCAAACTTAAACCAAACCAGTATCCGGTATTAAAAGTATAATCTGATATTTCTCATTAATGGAAAAAGAGAATACAATGTTGTTTATATACAAACCAAGATTAGTAGCTAAAGGAAACTATCTAATCTCTATAATCAATTAACCGGATTTAACCGGACTATACATCTGATATACCCCCCTCAAGCCGCTGTCTCAGATCCTCGTTGAGATGAGAAAAGGCTTGAAACAGACATACGATTAAGGAGGGAGAAAAATGGACCAGGCTGAAGTGGCTTCGTGAGAATGTCAGCATGTTGGTTTTCACTTGCAACAGACATCAGCTTCAAGAATCCATTCTTCACTTGATCACGGACGGTGTGACAATCAATCTCTACATGCTTCGTTCTTTCATGGAACACGGGATTCGTAGCTATGTAGATAGCAGATTTATTGTCACAGAAAAGCTTAGCAGACGTGCAAACCCCAATCTTCAGAAACGTAAGCAACTGTTGAAGCCAAAGAAGTTCACATGTCGTTTGAGCCATACTCCGATACTCAGATTCTGTGCTGCTACGACTTACGACGTCCTGTTTCTTGGATTTCCACGTGATTAGTGATTTACCAAGGTAGACACAATAACCCGTGATCGACCGGCGAGACTCAGTGTCAGTTCCCCAGTCAGCATCCGAGAAAGCATTAAGACATATCGTCGAAGATGCTGAGAAGAAAAGACCTTGACCCGGATTGTTCTTGAGGTAACGTAAGACCCTGTGTGCAGCAGTGAGATGCAAGTCCGTAGGACAGTGCATGAACTGGCTCAGGCAGTGCACAGCAAACGTAATATCAGGCCGAGTGATGGTCAGATAGAGGAGACGACCCACAAGAGCGCGATAGGGAGTAGGATCCGAAAGAGCAGTACCAGATTCTTTAGTCAGCTTCACAGTAGGATCCATGGGAACAGAGCTTGGCTTACATCCCAATAATCCAGCATCAGATAGGAGATTCAAGGTGTATTTCCGCTGGCAAACAGAGATGCCAAGAGAAGAGCGAGCAATTTCAAGGCCGAGGAAGAAACGGAGTTCACCGAGATCCTTAATCTTGAATTCTGAGCTGAGAGAAGCTTTAATAGATGCAACCTCCGCGTCATTGTTGCTTGCAATCATGATGTCGTCGACATAGACTAAAACAGCAGTAAACCTGTCACCAACTTGCTTGGCAAACAGAGTATTATCAGACGCAGATTGTGTAAAGCCAGAACGGAGGAGCACATCCGAAAGACAGTGGTACCATTGACGTGAAGCTTGTTTCAAACCATAGATGGACTTGTGTAAGCGACAAACCGGATTCGGAGGGAGAGTGCCAGACGCAGGGGTATAGCCTTGAGGTAAGCTCATGTAAATCTCCTCATCCAAAGCACTGTGAAGAAAGGCATTAGACACGTCCATTTGACACAAACTCCATCCTTTGATTGCAGCCAACGCAAGAAGAAGCTTCACACTAGTGAGTTTCGCAACAGGAGAGAAAGTTTCTGTGAAGTCCACACCCTCCTGTTGAGTGAATCCCTTCGCAACGAGCCTTGCTTTATACCGTTCAATAGTCCCATCGGCTTTATACTTGATAGTATATACCCATTTGCAACCTACCACATTCTTACCAGGAGGCAATGATTCAATAGTCCAAGTCTTGTTTACCTCCATAGCCTCAAGTTCCTCGTTCATAGCATGTCGAAAATGAGGAGAGGTCATGGCTTGTTTGAATGTCGTCGGTTCCGTCTCAAGGGAATAAGAAAGAACATAGGTTTGGTATAAAGGTGCAAGAGCAGAGTAAGTGAGAACATTTGATAAGGGGTAAACAGTGGAAGAAGGAATAGTTTCAGGAGATGGAATGTCAAAAGGAGTGGCCAAAGGTTTTGAAAGTTGAGTAAGAGAACAGTGATATTCAGATAAGTAACCTGGAGCCTTTGACGCACGTTTGGGTCGTGAGTTGCCGTTGATTAAGCGACCTTGTCCAGTGCTGCGTGAAACAGTCTCTCGTGATAAAGATGGGACATTAGAGGGTGATGTAGATGCATGAGGTAATGAAGATGCATCAGATGAATGAGATGAAGGAGATGCATCAGATAAATGAGATGGAGGAGATGCATCAGGAATATGAGGATAAGCAGCAGGACCAAGATTAGAAACAGGATGTGAATCAAGACTAACCGGAATAGGTAAAGGTAAAATCGTCTTTGAAAACACATCATCAGAAACAACAGAAGAATCAGTTTTGAAAGGAAAAATTGTTTCATGAAAAATCACATTGCGACTAATGGAAACAACATTAGTATCTAAATTCAAAACTTTGTATCCTTTACAGCCAGAGGGATAACCTAAGAAAACACATGCATCAGCTCTAGGTGAAAACTTGTTACGATCCTTTGGTAAGGTGGAAACATAACACAAGCAACCAAAAGAGCGTAAAAAAGAATAGTCAGGGGTTTTCTTAGCAAGAATTTCAAAAGGACTAAGCTTATCCAAAAGCAATGAAGGAGTACGATTAATAAGAAAAACTGCTGTGTAAACACAGTCACTCCAATAGACCAAAGGCAAATTCGATTGAAACAATAATGCACGAGCTACATTTAGTAAATGCTGATGTTTACGTTCGACAACCGAATTTTGTTGAGGCGTATAAGCACAAGAATATTGATGCACAATGCCAAGATCATGAATGAGTTTTGGAAAAGCAAGTTCAGGTGCATTATCACTACGAATAGCTTTAATGCTCACACCATACTGAGTTTGAACATGTTTTACAAAAGCCGGAAAATGAGTAGAAACATCACTTTTATTGCGCATCATATAGATCCAAGTAACACGACTACAATCATCAACAATGGTAAGGAAATATCGATAACCCTCTATAGATTCTACTGAAAAAGGACCCCAAACATCCAAATGAACAAGATCAAATGGAGCCTTAGACAAACGGTTATTAGAAGGAAATGAAAGACGTTTTTGTTTAGCTAAAGGGCAAATGCTACAATGTGGAGAAGTAGAACTAGCAGCTTTATGCAGATGCAGAATACCAGAAAGATGTTGTAACTTGGCAGGAGATGGATGTCCAAGACGCTGATGCCAAAGAAGACCATCATCAAGCAAGGATCCACAGAAATTCGAGGAGGCAACAGTGACTTGAAGAATGTAGAGGTTGTTGATAAGATTGCCTCTACCAATCATCAAGCCCTGAATAGACTCCTGAATGATGCAATGATCAGCATAAAAGTGAGCAGAACGATCATCATTTTTAAGAAGACTGCTAACACTAATGAGATTAAAACGAAAAGAAGGAACATGTAAAACATTATGCAATGTCAATGATGAATGAATATGCACTGTGCCTGTGTGACTAATTGATTCTCTAATGCCATTAGGGAGAGAGACTGTGACACCGGTCACCGGAAAAGTTTCACTAAACAAAGACAAGTCAGAGCAAACGTGAGTCGTGGCTCCACTGTCAATTATCCAAGATCCACTAGGTAAGGAATTGTAGAGAGAAGATAAGCATTGGTGTTGGAAAGTAAGGCAATCGTTCTCAAAACGGAGGCTAGAAGAAGGAAATGGAACAGAAAAGGATGGAAAAGAGACGATACCAGCAGACGATTCACGAGCCATATGACCACCCTCAGTAATAGACGCACGTTGAACAGGAGCCTGAGATTCAGAAGGCTTAACATGACTTTGGAGCTGTTGAAGCAGAGTCTGGAACTGATCTGTGTTGAGTTGACTTAGGTCAATGTTGATAGCATTTGTAGTCGGAGCTGGCAAGTACATCGGAGAAGCAGTCATCACATTCGCCACTGTGTTCTTCTTTGAGTATGGCTGAGACTGAGGATGTGCTTGAGCCTGACCACGAGAATTCTGGGAAGATTGATTCGGGCCAGAGGCAGTGTGAAACCTGTGGCCTGGAGGATAGCCATGAAGTTTAAAACACTTCTGTATCACATGACCATGTTGACCACAATGAGTACAAAGCGGACGTTGACGAGAACGATAGCCATTGGTATACTGAGCAGCAAAGGCAGCATTATCAACCGTAACCTCAGAGGATGTTGAACGAGTATCATCATGAGGTCCAGAGTTCTGGAAGACAACATTGTCCTGCTTCGAGCTTGGTTTAAGAGTCTTCTGTCGCTCATCTTGTGCCACCATGTTGAATACATCATCAATAGATGGAATTGGTTTCATCATCAAGATTTGGCGACGAGTGGGCTCAAAAGCTTCATTCAAACCCATCAAGAACCTCATAACTCTACTCCTCTGTTGTAAAGCTTCCCACAAACTAGCAGCATTGCATTCACAGCGACCACACGTACACACAGGAAGTTCAATGTAATTCTTATATTCTTCCCAGAGAGTCATCAATTCAGTGTAGAAACTACTAACATCCATAGATCCTTGTTGTAGACTACCTAAGCGCTGTTCAATCTCAAACACGCGAGGTGCATCGTCTTGCTTAAATCTAGCCGATAGATTCTTCCAGATTGATTCAGCTGTATTCATAAAGAGAAGACTCTGACCTATTTTCTTCGAGACGGAATTCATCAGCCAAGTCGCTACCATGTCGTTGCAACGCGACCAAGAACCAGCATCGCGATGCGAATCAGCAGGCTTAGGTATCGTTCCGTCAATGAACCCAAGCTTGTTCCGAACATTAAGAGCCATCCGAACAGAGCGACGCCAGGAATGAAATTCGGCGCCGGATTGAAGACGATCGGAGACGAGAACCAAGCCGGCATGATCGGAACCATGGAGAAAATATGGATTCTCATACTGATCAAGAAACTGAGGAATCGCGGGAGGTGCCGCCATGACGAAGATCGAGAAAGCAAGCCGGAAAACCGAGAATCAAAGAGAGATTGTGCCGAAACAAAAGAGAAAGACAACAATCGAAGGTCAAAAAGAAGCGAAAATGGCGGAGAAGAAAAGAGACGAAATGTCGCGAAGAAGCGCGAAAAACCAGATAACAAAAGCACCAGCAAGCTCGGAAATCAGCTGAGAACACGAAAGACTCATCGAATCCAAGAGGAATTGAGCAATGAGCAACGAATTGCAGCTGAAATCAAAGAAGAAAGTGCCGAGAAAGTGCTGAGAAAACGAGAGAAAGCGGAAGAAAGTTGTTATTTCTCTCTGATACCATATTAAAAGTATAATCTGATATTTCTCATTAATGGAAAAAGAGAATACAATGTTGTTTATATACAAACCAAGATTAGTAGCTAAAGGAAACTATCTAATCTCTATAATCAATTAACCGGATTTAACCGGACTATACATCTGATATCCGGATCCAACACCCGAACAAACCAAGAATTTGAGATACTTTGCATCTGGTATATTCTCAAACCTAATCCAAGTGGTTAACGAGTCAAATCTTTAAGCTCAATAAATAATCATTTCATTGCCATAGCATTAACTGTTCGATTAAATAAGACAAAGTTATATTTAATGGAAAATAAAACCAGAAAGGGGGAGACATACAGCAAATATTTTATTTGAAGAGTTATCATATTTAAGTATAGTCATAGCGCAGAACCAAATTAATGTAATCAGTGCTGTCTAATGTCTACAGATTTTAATGATTACTTATTTATTCCGCTATACTATGCATATATATTAACAAAATTGCTATCCGGCTATGTACCTCGATCCCTAAACAACAATAATATAAAATCCATATTGCGAAATAGAATTATGCTTTGTCAATTGCTAATTCCATGTGCTTGATTTGGTCGGTTGAAAACATGATAATTATTTGATCGCACTAATTGGAAACCAGTGAACCATTATCTCAAGATCGTTTTCGGTACCATGTCAAAAAATTAATAAGGATAAACGACTGTCGTTCATAATTGTTAGGGCGTTGTTAACAAATTCAAAATCTGGTTAACAAAAAAAATAAATCCAATTAGTTAACATGTGACGATTTTTTGAAGTACAGTACGGAGATCAAACGTCGAAAAATAAAATACAGAGTAAAAATAAATGTAATAGTGTATATTCTCGGTAAAATTATGCAGCTTATAATTTTCTGACCATATTGTTTTTCTCTTGTTTTTATTAAAAAAAAAGATTTAAAAAAGATTAGTTGAATGCATTAACTATCTAACAAAGTTACTATAGTATAACTTATTTGTATTGATAGATACTTTTACGAGTTAATTATGCAACTAGTTACTGTTCATCTTTGCAGATTACATCATGAAATTGTCATCTTTGAATTTTTACCGATTCATTATAAATATCAAAATACATTTAAATTTGATTGACGCTGGGAAGATATTAACCCTAACAGTAAAAACAAAATAGATAACATTTGATGAAATTAAAGTGTGTTAGCTTTGAAAGAGAATGGCATATTAAGTTAGAAAATCGCATCAAGGTCAAATGGCAGTCAAAAGAGTTAGTTTCTTCTAACCCTTTCATAAATAGCCATATTTACTCTTTTAGAAACAATTTTTTTTTCAAACCAATTTGTTCAAGACTAATTTAAAACTATGTATATAGAATTAAGTTCAATAGTCAACTATTTTTGTAGGAATGTAATACTCTTTAAATTAATTTCTTAGTTTTCAAAAAGAACAATTACTTCAAACTATGTATATAGAATTTAAAACTATGTATATAGACTTAAGTTAATAGTCAACTATTTTGTAGGAATGTAATACTCTTTAAATTAATTTCTTAGTTTTCAAAAAGAACAATTACTTCAAACGGACAATTAGTGATCACGAACCGGGTACTCCAAACCGGGTATGAGTCGGATATTGTACGAAATAGATAAGCCTAGAAAAAATCGGGGCTTATACATAAAATACAAAAGAATCGGGGGTAAAGTGACTAAAAAGTAAAAACAGACAAAACCTTAAATAGATAAATAATAAAGTGAAGAGACCTAAATTGCAAATTCCAGGTTTCTGAGTTCGTGGGTCCATCAGAGAGATAAAGGTCACATCAGCCTCCACTCGTATTACTCGCCAGAGACTTTTTTTTTCTTTTTCACAGATTCTTCTTGAGAGATTGATATTCCAAGTAAAATCCAACGTTTAGAGAGAGAGAGAGAGAGAGAGAGAAATGGAGCAAAAGCAAAAGTAAACGAGGAGAAGAAGACGAAGAAGCAAGTGGTGGAAGACGGAACGCGGCAGGGGAATTTTTTCAATTTTACTTGACCGGTCTCCGGCGAAAACGGAGTCGAAGAGGTGGTGCGGCGGCGGATGTCCTTCCGTCTCCGGCAAGGACTGTTATTCTTCTGTGTTTTTTTTACCGCGCCGGAGTTTTTTGAAAATTTCGTCTGCTTTAAGGTTGCTTGAGTTACGATATTACACACCAATTCCTTGATTCGAAGGAATATTCGCTGTTGGTGAATCGTGTTTTCGAACTTTGATTAGATTTTAATCTGGAGAAGGAGGAAGAAGAAGAAGAAGAAGAAGAGAGAGAGGAGTTTGGATTTTGTTTTTGATTTGGGTTTAGAATAGATGAAAGCTCTGAGAAGAATTCAAACGACGTCTTCGTCTTCGAATCCTTCATCGCCATTATCATCTCCTCCTTCTTCCTCCTCATCTTCGTGGATCCATCTGCGCACTGCTCTCTTTGTCATTGCATCTTCATCTCCAGCGTCTTGTTCAGATCGGTGAGTCTCTTAGATCTCTTTTTTTGTTTGTTGCTATTCGTTAAATTCTTATTGAATTAAATCCGAAGATCTCGATTCCTTGATTGACTTGTTAGTCTTTGTGTTCTCCAGATGAAATGTGATTGATTTCTGAAAACCTTTATCCTTCTTAGCAATAACTGTTAGTTAATTAATAGAGTTTCCATTTCCTGATGATTTTTGGAGTTAATCACTCTGAAATTAAATCCAAAGCTCAAGTTTTTTTTGCTTGAGAATATTTTTATTAGTAGTGGATAAATTGTTTGACATTAATTTGGTTATTTCCATCGGCTCAAATGAAATATTCAGCTGAAACACAACATTTAAAGCTCCATGGAGTATTTGTTTTTTCACATTTAAGTAGAAACACAACTTAAACCTCTGTTTCACTGTTTCAGGTCTCGTCTTAAATCACCATGGTCCCGGAGGAAAAGGAAAAAGCCACTCAGACCTCATCAGTGGAAGAGATTTTTCACGCCCGATGGTAGGCTTCGTAATGGAGGAGCTGATTTGTTGAAGAAAGTCCGAAGTAGAGTGAGTCACAGAGCTTAATAGACCCACTTCACTCACAATCACAACCATATATGCGTTGTTGTTGATGTTAAATAATGTTTATTTTGCTGTCTTGTCTCCTTGTAGGGTATTGAGCCGAGCATTCGGCTGGAAGTGTGGCCATTCCTTCTTGGAGTGTAAGTAATTTACAATTGAATCCTATTGCAACAGTGAATCTATGAAAGCGTAGTAACAATGCTTAAGAGTATTTTTAGTTAACGAGTTATAGAGTTTCCCTATATGAATTAGGTTTTGGTATTGTTCTCTTTACGTTAGTGTGTTTTTCCTTTTTAATTTAGGTTTATTATTTAAGTTGTTGTGGCCTATTTAAGGGCTATTAGTCTCTAAGAGAGACTAGGGTTTAGAGGAAGCTTAGCCTAAATCTTCTATCATTTCAGTTTGCTAATTTATTTTTCTACAAACAGGTACGGTTTTAATAGTTCCAGAGAAGAGAGAGTTGCTATAAGAACCCGGAGAAGGTGAGTGAGAGAGAAAGCTGATTTGAATCCCCACTTGTGAAACTTTTTTGATTTTTCTTCTCTATTTCTGTTCTCTAGCTTATCTGTTATGTTTCTACAAATGCAGAAAAGAGTATGAGAGACTACGAAGGCAGTGCAAGAAGCTTCAGAAACACAACAACGGGAATCTTAAGTTAAACAGGGTCAGTGAAACCATGCAAGATGAGTACGACTGGCCTCAAGTCCAAGACTCTGACAGTTCGTGCTCTGAAGAAGTTGTCAGTGCACGCGAGTCTCTCTCTAGCGACGAAGACATCACTAAAGACACCGGTTACATGAGTGAAGTCTCATGCGTCATTGAGAGAGACGGCACCACCGGTTCAAGAAGAATCACCAACGCAACTATCTCTACCCTCAATTCCGAGTCATCAGATTCAGAATCATCAGATGAGAGTGGAATGGTACAGGTCTTTCACTCTTCTGCTACTCCGGATGCGAATGATACTGCTTATCCAGCCAGCTCATCTATCCCCCGGACAGAAGAGGATTTCGTGACGTGGCAGCGTATCATCCGTCTAGATGCCGTGCGTGCTGACTCAGAGTGGTCTCCGTGTTCTCCATCCCAGGCTGTTATATCCGAGGAGAGAGCCTGTCGTGCAGCTGAAGCGGTTGGTTTAAAAGATTACAATCACTTGGAACCGTACAGGATCTTCCAAGCTGCACGGCTTGTTGCTGTTCTTGAAGCATATGCTTTATACGACTCTGACATTGGCTATTGCCAAGGAATGAGTGATCTTCTCACTCCTATACTCTCTGTAATCCCTGATGACCACGAAGCGTTCTGGTGCTTTGTCGGTTTCATGAAGAAAGCTCGGCACAACTTCAGACTCGACGAGGTAGGAATCAGAAGACAGCTCAACATAGTCTCGAAGATAATCAAATCCAAAGACTCTCAGCTTTACCGACACCTCGAGAAGCTCCAAGCAGAAGACTGTTTCTTTGTGTACAGAATGGTTGTTGTGATGTTCAGACGAGAGCTGACACTGGATCAGACGTTTTGTCTGTGGGAAGTGATGTGGGCAGATCAAGCTGCGATCAGAGCCGGGATGGGGAAATCTGCTTGGAGCAGGATAAGGCAGCGTGCACCACCGACAGATGATTTGGTGCTCTATGCGATAGCTGCGTCGGTGTTGCAGAAGAGGAAACTTATAATAGAGAAGTATAACAGCATGGATGAGATTCTAAGGGAGTGTCATAGTATGACTGGGCAGTTAGATGTGTGGAAGCTCTTGGATGATGCGCATGACCTCGTTGTTACTCTACACACCAAAATTGAACATTCCTTCTCATAATATCTAAAATTTATTGGCGGGTTTTCAACACCACTCGACTGGTCTGATAAGGTGGGTTCTTGGTGGATTTTTTCTTGTTTCTTGCTGGCCATATTTGGCCGTGAGATTGGTGAATAGAGGGGTTCAGGTGTTTATTTAATTGAAAATAAATGTATGTGTGTGTTTTGTGAAAACTGTGGAAAGGTTGAGGGTGGTTTTCGAAATTTTATAGGGAAGATTCTTTACTTGAATGCATATGATGGAAACAAAGGGCTGTGTTAAATCGGAGAGGAGAATCTTTGTCCGGTTAAAGAAATGTATACAGAGTATTATGTTATGTTTATAGACAAGAAGGGGACATGTTGAGTTGACTGTAATAAATAACGCGTGTGGTGTATACCGTCAATATGGGCATCTTATTAAAAGGTCAAAGTCAAACCTTTAAAAATAATAAATCTAAAAGGTGTTATTGACCTGTAATGTAATTATAATCTATTTTTAAAAATTATGTTTTTAAATCTAGTGTTATTAGATATTATATTTGAAAATCATCGTTAAAAGATTTTCAAATTTAGTATTATTCAATCAAAATTTCAAATCCTCTTTTAAAATCCAATGCTATTCAAAACTAAATGGCTTTTAAAATCTTTGTTAAATAAGTCATTTGATCATGAGTAAATTATTAAAAACAGAATTCAAGCTATATTGCAGATATTTTATAATCAACTGGTATAGATTCTTAAAAATAAGATCAAAATTTAAAATTTGAAAGATTATAAAACTTACATAATTAATTTAAAATACATGATTAAATAACACCCATTTTTAGTAAGTAATTTATACAAAAGAATATAAACTGAAAATTTTCAAATAAAAATCAAAACAGCACTAAACAGATTCATACTAGATTTTACATTCTTTTGATTGCCAACATGAGAGTATAGTAAGGCGATTACTAACATAATTAATTACCAACACGAGTCATGTTGGTATTCATATACAAGCAGTAGTCCTACTTCGATCTCTCTGAAAGAGATGATTTACTATAAATAATACCAAACGGATAATAATGAGTACCCCGTCCAATTATTCGTCTTTGTGTTAACTTATTCGTGGAATAAGGGAAAGTGAAAAAACAAGATAAACAATTATATACTTTTTGCCAATTCTTCCAAATGTAGTGTCTTCTTCTGTATATCTTCCTCCGTATAGAAGAATGCTATTAGTCTCTCTAATTTTACTTTAGAATTTGTTATTTGAATTTTAAAAAATTATCATCACTTGTCGCAGTTTAATAAATTTGACGGACTTCTTGCAGTTTCTTGTCTGAAACATTTTTACGTAAATTTTGAGGAAATATATGATTAATGCAATTTTCTGCCAAAATATGACAATAGAACAATGGAGCTACAATTAATAACAACCTTTTAGACAATCACGTCTACCCACAAAAACAAGATAATGAAATGTAATTTATTATAAAAGAAACAAAAAAAACCTCACAAAAGTGTTTTTTTTTTTGTTTTTTGCTATTGTATATAAATTCTGTAAAAAAAATCGTTTAAAAAATCTGACAAGCTACTATTGGATGTTGGATGAACAAGAAAATCAAGCTCCGAATCCAAAACAATATCGTTCACGGCGTCTTTATCTTCGGTCTTAGAGGAGGAGGCGGAGCGAGAATCTTGCTAGCATAAATCGCTATATCCGTCAACATTCTCATATTCCAATTTGCATACACCATCGGCGTCGGATGAAAAAAACTCGTCCTACACATGGAAATATTAACTAGGGCAAGAGCTTGATACGCTCTCATGAACCGATAATCTCGGAGATACAAATACTTCAACGCGTTGTCAAGATGAGCATCCACCAACTTATACGCCTTCCTACAAGCATCGAACTCTGCTTTGTCTCGACGATCTTTGGCTTCCGGAAGAAGAGAGCCTTCAATGTTGTCAAGCGTTTCTATGGCGTTGATCCAAGCTTTTGCTGCGGTTAGTTTCGCGATTGTTTTGATTGAGGTGCGTCGTCTGATCAGCTGAGACGTGATTGTTTGGTTGCAGAATTTGAAATCAATTGTTTGTTTGCAGATTCTGTTGATTAGCTCTTGTGTTTGTTGGTCAGGCACGACGGAGATCGTAGACGTGAAGTTAATGCAGATGAGAAGAGAGATGAGTAGGTGAACGAATGTCATTGCTCACAAAGTGTTTTGATGATATTCTCAAGAGAAGCTAACATCATATTTATACATCTTTGTGTCTACACGTCTTTGTCTTTATAGAATGTACCGAACCTGTTCCAAAACGTAGTTGTTAGCATTAAATCTATTATGATGTTGACAACTAAATTTCGATTTTTGTGTGTGATTATTGTGAGAAGAAGAATGGTAATGAAAATATGTTTGGTGATATGGTTGAAGGCAATGATGTGATGCTTATAGACCACATTTCTCATTTCCTTTGGTTTGAAGTCTTTCCAAAGTAATTTGGTTACGTTTCTTTATTGCTATTTTTGCCATGTTAGTTACTTATGAGTTATGATCGTTCATTGATTTCTCATTGGTAGCTATCGTCGTATTAATTCTTATGATTAGGGGATTAAATTTAAAGGGTCCCATGATTAAGACTTAAACAATAAATTTGGTATTGAATCAATAAAAAAATATTGCAAAATTTCAGTTACAAACAAAATCGGTAACCAAAATGTGAGTGTGGTGATCAACCATATTGGTAGGTCAACCAATGATCATCAACTCTAATTAAAAAATTCCCAAGAAAATTAGAAAAGTGGAAAAGAAATGTAAAATATTAAACGACAGCGTTTCGTCAATTCATGAAGTATGAAAAACGACGACGTTACGTCGAGCTTAAACCCTCGTCGTCGAGGGTTTAGTCGTTGACCATTTGGATTTTGAATGTTATAGAATTGTTCGTCTTTCAGCCATGTTTGTGTCGAGAGGTCTGTGCAGTAGCAGAATCTGGAATCATTCTCTGTTTCTTAAACGATCTGGAAACTTCCGATCTAGTTTCTCGACGAACTCCGTAGGGAAGCTGAAACGGGTTGGGACGCATAATGGAACCTTCCACTGCGACGAAACCTTAGCTTGCTTCATGCTTCGTCTTTCCACTAGATTCTCCGATGCCCAAATCGTCCGGACCAGAGATCATCAGGTACTTGCTGTTATATTTACCATGTAATCGAACCTATCTGTGTGCGAATCTTCTTTCTTTTGGATTCAATTTTGGGTTTTCGAAATTTCCGAGAAATGGTTGATTTAGCTTTGGAATTTGAAGAATTTCTCGTAGATTCTGTAAACTTATGGCTGTATGGGTACGATTTTGTGCAGTAATTTATGTGTATGTGTGTGCGAATTCTCATCAGCTCTGTCTTAGTTTCTACTTGATTTTGTGATGGTGGTGATAAGGTTTTGGATAAGCTTGATGCGGCTCTTGATGTTGGAGGTGTGTATGATCCTAAGAGTGAGCGTTATGACCATCACCAGAAAGGCTTCACCGAAGTGTTTGGCCATGGGTTTAATACTAAACTCAGTAGTGCCGGGCTTGTCTATAAGGTAAATGAAGAAACTTTCTTCTGATTTAGTGGTCAATTAGAGAGATCTGTTCTCATGCTTTTGTGTTCTAGCACTATGGCTTGGAGATAATTGCTAAGGAGCTTCAAATTGATCAGACACATCCCGATGTGCATCGATTGTTTCTAGCTGTATACAAAAACTTCATTGAGGTAGTGCTTCTTGCTCTATCAAGCTTGATTCTTAAGCTGCTATTTTCTTTGGTATCTATTGAGTATGCAAAACAGATATCAAAAATAAAAGGTGCTGGCTATGTGTTTTGAATGTCACCAAGTCATGGCTTTATCTGACAGTTTTCAAATTAAGGATGCTAATAAAGAAAGAGGTTTTAGTTTTGATGTGAGAGATGGTGGACAAGTTCTTGAAATTTCATATACTGTGAATGTTTATACAATTACAGGCAGTAGATGCTATAGACAACGGCATCCATCAGTACGATACTGACCAGCCTCCGAGATATGTAAACAGTACGGACTTGGCACATAGGATTGGAAGGTTGAATTTAGACTGGATTGAGCCTGATCAGTCTAGTAGCAAAGAAGATGAAGCCTTTCATCGGGCAATGGAACTTGCTGGCTCTGAGTTCTTGGAGGTTTTTTCTACTTCTCTATGTTTCATTTCCCTTGCTTCATAAGACCCTGATTGGTATAAGAATCAGTTTTGCTTTGCTTATCTGAGTAAGAATTGAGAATACAGCCACATCAATCTCTAAACATCCCTTGTGTTTCTTCTACCTTTTTTGATAGTGCGTTCGTTTTCATGCGAAATCGTGGTTACCAGCTCGGTCAATTGTTATGGAGTGTCTTGCAGAACGACATGGTATAGACTCCAGTGGAGAAATCATGAAGCTCAGGAAACAATGCCCTGTAAGTTGGAACTAGCTCTTTAGTGTTTTACACATATCATTTGGACTAATGGTTTGAATTTGCTAAGAGATGTATTAGAATTGATAATTGGTTTGGGAATAGCTTTTAAAAGTTGTTGAAGAGTTTTGTGCAATTGACAGTGGAAACTCCATATATTCGAGCTCGAGGAAGAAATGAAGATTGATCCTCCCATAAAATATGTTCTTTACCAGGTACTACTCTGTTGTTTATGCAACGGTTTTACTACTTTGTAAGCTTTATATCTCTTTATGTTAATGAGTGTGTGTGTGTGTGTGTGTGTGTGTGTGTATCTGGGTTTTGTGCAGGATGATAGAAGCGAGAATTGGAGAATCCAGGCGGTTTCGGTTTCACCCGAGAGGTTTGAGAGCCGTAAAGCTTTGCCACATTCATGGAGGGGTCTAGAAAAGGAGAAGCTCTCTGAGGAAAGCTCAATTCCGGGATGTGTTTTTGTGCATATGAGTGGTTTTATTGGTGCAAACCGGACCTATGAAGGTGCCTTAGCAATGGCAAGAGCCTCTCTGACTGCTTGACTTTTGTGTATCATCTGTTATTTGAAGTTAACAGATTAATCATCACTTATAGCGATTAATTTTATAGGAAATTTGTATGAATATTACAAAAATTTAAAGTATTTTGAAAACTAACCCATGTTTCAATTTTTTTTAAAACTAACTTTTTGTATCAAAAATGATCAAAATATTACTAATAAACAAATCATATAAAGTTTTTTAAAAAATCTATTTGTATTATTTTAAAATAATATTAAAAGATAAGAAAAAGGAAAGGAAAGAATGGATGTTAATTATAATTTTAATCGATTTCCATAAATTTCGATTTTTGGTATAAATTTATGGAAATCAAGTAAAATTATACGCAATTTTGCAATTCTTGTCTAAAACATTATTACGAATTTTTTTTCTGGAAAAATAAGTTTGTGCGATTTTAACAATGGAGCTACAAATATTGACTATTTTTTAAACAACCATGCCTACCCACGAAAAAAAAGATAAACAAATGTAACTTATTTCAAAAAGGAAAAAAATAGATGTCGTAAAAGTGTTTTTTTTTTTTTTTTGTGCAAATGTCGTAAAAGTGTTTATCTTTAAAAATTTGTTTGATAAAATCTGACAAAACACTATTGGATTCACTGATAAGAACAAAAGAATCAAACTTTATAGCAATGTGTAATTTGGAAAGATCATCAAAGTAATCAATGTTTTTAACGGGTGTTCAATTCGGGGATTCTAGCTCTGTTTCAGTTTAAGGCTTTAAGCTTTTGGGGTTTCCTCTTTCTTTTTTCTTTTAGATTTTCGGTTTATGAATATGCAAATTCTGAAAATTCTATTTATGTGAAAATTTTCTTTTGTAAACAGATGGATTATTATATATACTAGTGATCGGTCCGCGCTACGCGCGGATTTTGTCCAATATATTTTATACTATTTCGCTTTCATTGAAATTTGATTTAAAATATATAAAAACCTAAAAATATTTTCAAATGTAGTTAAACATTAAATTGTAGACATCATTATTTTTTATAACTTTCTTGGTATAGAAGTTCATGTTTTACTTGATGATATCGAACAAATATAGTTATTTATTGGTTTATTGTTAAACAACTTTGAACACCTTGAATGATTCGTTGCATTGGAAATTTAGTTGTGAGATCAGCAGTACAAAAGATTACAAATTTTTTTACTCACCACGATGCTCAGTTGAAAGAAATAGAAATCATTTTTCACTTACCATTTTGAATAGTTAAGTTATAACAACATGAAGCAAATTTCTAAAGACAAAATCAGTCAAAGAGAATGTTGTAGCATATGTGGATGCTTCTCCCAACTTCCTCCTAGTCTTTGTACTTGTAAAGTATCTCAAATCCAATGGAAACAGCTTATATTTCATTAGAATACAGTAGTCTAGCGATTCGTCTCTTTGTCCATCAGCTTGCTTCAGCTCATGCTAAATCAGGTTTTTCTATTGTATATATATATCATTTTCTCCGGGCAATATCCTGCGAAGATTAATCTCCATTAAGTTTTTATGATAATTGATACCCATAAGGAAGACTTCAATATATGAGAAAAAAGTTCTAAAGGCAGTAAGTATATGCTTTTTGACATCATTGTGTGTTGATAGGAAGACAAAAGTTTAAAACGCAAAATCCTTTATTTCTCAATGAAGACGAAGAAAAAAAACACGCTACACACACCAACTCAATATGAACCGATCAACCAATAACTAAATTAGATTAGAGTTTTGTTATAGATTCCCCTAAGCTCTTTCAAAGCCGAGAAGCTCCTAAGCAAATAAAGTCCTTAGTAAGATACACATATATACATGACACAAAAAAAGACATCCTGTCTTGATTGTTTTAAAAATCCTATGATTTCACATGTCTCTGCATAAGTCTCCCCAAAAAAAGTTCTTGGCCTGCAAATGAAGATTCGGGTTCTTGTTTCTCGTTAACAGTCTTCTTCCGAATGCTCCTTCTGGTCCCTTTGGTCAAACACACAGCTCCAAAGTCACCGAAAGAACTTCCAAAGGGAACAAAACATATTATAACCATATAATCTTTAAAATGTTCTCATTCTTACTTGATCCCATGTGGCATTGAGGCTGCTTTCGTCTGCCCTGCCATCTTGGCCGTATTTCTTCACAACGTCGTCGGTTTTTTATCAGCATAGTGCACGACACACATCAATCATAAAGATACGCAAACAATTCGATCTATTTTTCTCACAATTCTCGTACCTGTGCAAGACGATGCTTCTGCATAACAACAAAAAGCCAGTAAATCAGGGTGGTGCAAAATAGCATGATGAATTCAATTAAAAAGTCAGACAAAAAATCCATGGTAAACAGGCGATTTCATACTAATTTAATCATCGGATTTCAAAATGTGAGACTGAGAAACCACATGACATGAACGCATAACATTTTTAGGAGAAGGGGAAGAGGCGCTTTCAGGTATTCCTAAGGGAAGACTCCGCTTGATTGAAGATGCGAATCAGTCTGACCAGAACAGCGACGTTACAGACTTTCCTTAAAGGTCGTCGCCGTGGAAGCCTTTTTCGTAGCCGATGGTGGTGCCATATTGGGTTTTTCGGAAGCTCTTTTTGCTGGGGGCGATGTGTTGGTGCGAAGGTTGTGATGGAGGTTTTATAGATTGAATCCATAGGAGTGCATTTATGGCTGGAAACTGAAGCGAAAGAGAGGAAGGGTGACTCCTTGCTTTTCTGGTTGAGGGACTGAATGGCGGAGGTGGAGACTTGAGGCGGTGAGACAGTGTGTGTAACGGTTGAAGATGGAGCGTCGGAGGTGCGGGCGTTTTCATGTGGATCATGAAATAACATAATGTTGGGCCTTTGTTGTTGGGTTAATGTTGGTGTAAGAAGAATATTGGGCTTTGTGAGGATACGAAATAGATGTGGGCTTAAGAGGTTGGCTGACGATGGGTTTGGGTGTGCAAATCTTTTTTTTAGGAGTGCCACGTGGCAGATTCATAGGAGACTCGAAAATGCTGAGGTGGACACTCTGAGGAGCCCCAAATAGAGGCGTTTATATATTATAGATTGCCAACACATTTTTAATGCCAAACGTAACTACAAGTGTATGCATATATATAGAAACGTTGGTTAGATTCCTAACAACAACAAAAATTTATCTTGTGATATCGGAGAAAAGTCTTTTAAAAATGAAGTAGGTGGTTCTCATGTCGTTCTTGCTCCTGCTTTTATTGTGTTCTTCAGGTAATCAAATTTGTAGAGAAAGAATATTTTAAATTAAAACATCCAAGTTACAAAGTATTACAGTTAGATGACATATCAAAGGTGTACAAAATTGTAATTTGATTTTTTTTTTTTTGGATAAAGAAATGTAGTTTGATTTTCGAAAAGGTTTGGTTAACAGTTTAACATTTCTAACACCAAGATCTACTCTGATTTTTACGAATACCACACTTAAAATCTAATATAATATGGTTGGTCAAAATAAAATAAACAGTTATACATATGAAATCACATTTTTTTTTGGCTAAATGGCCTCGTATTGTAACATTTTCCATACATTATATATATATATATATATATATTATCATTCTATATAACTTAGAATCTCAATATAATTTTTCTTAAAAATATATTAAATAAACAAACAGCGTGTGGGTCAAAAACCTAGTAAACAAAATATGAGAAACACAATATAGGACACACAAAAAAGATTTTAGAATGTATTATTTGATCGTATAATCTTTGTTGTATCTCGTATGTATTTATTAAGTAAAGGAATCCCTAATATATTTCCTTATGTATATATATTTTTTGACAAATATTTCCTTATGTATTTGATCGATTTTTTTTAAGTCAAGGAACAATATATTTCGTTATGTATTTGACCAATTTTATTAAGTCAAGTAGTAGTATATTTGCTTATGAGATTTGTTGGAGGCAACGACCGTGTGAAAAGAAATTGAGAAAGGTTATGAAAATAAAAGTAAAAAAAGGAAATTATTATCTGAAAAGTAGATCAAATGCACATACTATAAAAGCATGGGTTACGTACTGTCTAAAGTCTAAACAACAGCAAACTTTTTTATAAACATTTGCTTTTTTCGAGAAAAGGTTTAAAAGATGAAGCTGGTGGTTCTTATTTCGATCTTGCTCTTGCTTTTATCGTGTTCAGGTAATTAAATTTATATATAAAGAATATTTTACAACATCTAAGCAAAGGAAAGATTACAAGTCCATGACATGCGAATCAAAAGTTTTGCATGAAAATACTGTTTTCTTTAATTTTTAAACAGATTTCGTAATTTTTGATCTAATATGGATGAATCAATATGGTTTAACGATGTAAATATATATATATATATATACATTTCCTAATGGATTAGTTTGAACCCACCCATAGGGCTGAGATTTGCATATATATATATTTTGTTTGTAGGGTTTGAGGAGGACCATAGAGTTACTCATACCGACCGATATTGGTTCAAAAAGGTAAGCAATCTCATCCCTAAATAAAATGCTTATTTTTCATAAATTTCCTTCTCTCCCATGTTTTCATTGGTTACTATTTATTTGTTTCCAGCGAGTTTTATAAACAAAGGCTTAAAGTAAAATTTTAATAATTCCAGAAAGTTTTAGAAATCAAAGTATTTATGTTTTGTAAGAAAAATACGAAAACAACAAGTACAATCTTTTTTTTGGAAAACAACAAGTAATTTATTGGTGAGGCAACATAAAATGTAATATAGGTAGAAGATTTTCTGAAGATTGTGGATGATTATAAGGAACCAGGCAA
The DNA here is from genome assembly GCA_026724425.1 of Erythrophleum ivorense. NCBI lineage: Eukaryota > Viridiplantae > Streptophyta > Magnoliopsida > Fabales > Fabaceae > Erythrophleum > Erythrophleum ivorense. The sequence continues at coordinate 1,766,737 of JAIUCV010000136.1, read as the reverse complement.
ACACCCGCCAATTCACAACCCGGGAAAATCCGGTGACCCAAGTGATCTTCCGCCAACGACACAGTAGAAAGGGAAATCAAGTTGAAACAAAACTATGTAATAAAGCTTTAGTTCAAAATAAAAAATAAAAAAATATATGCAATATGACCATATTTCTTCTGGTAAAATGTTTTCTTATATTAAAATATTTTGATTTTTTGGACTTTTTAAAAAGTAACTAAGTCGAAAACGGTTGAACAAAATTACAAAACCCACCAAAATTCCAATTGGATTCGGTCTAATTCAACTTTCTAGACCAGGTTTACCTGGTGGCTTTCTAGCCAAGCCGTAACCCGTTACACGACTAGATTCGACCACCGAAACAAAACGGAAAAGAGAAAAAAACCATGGATGAAGATTTGGCTAAAGAAAGAAAAAAGAAGCCCTTTCACGGTGGGAAACATCAGACCGGAGAAAGAAAAAAGAGGGAGGAGAAAGATCTTATGATATCGTACTGTCATATTAATCAATCAAATAAATCACCATTTGTGTAGTCAAAGAATTAGTTAACTTCTTTCGTCCATGATGATTATTTTTTTTTTCATGCAGTTATCAATTAGTTTTTTTTCATGCAGTTATAAATTTGTGACTATACATTTCATCTACTGATTACTTGATCGGATAAAAATATACATCTTATTTTCAATCTGGTTGTTAAAACACTAACAAAAAAAGTAAATATAACGGAGTGTCTACCAGTATGGTTATTAGTCTTTCGGTAATTGTTTTTCTTATTAACTGAAAAAATTAATCACAGTTAACATGTTTCACAGACAGGGGAGATCTACAACTAATTTTTTTTTCTATATTTATCTAATGTTATCCACAAATTTAAATCTCTCTGTGTCACGATGGCAGAATTACAACTCAACAAGAAAGCTTCCGAGTTCGATTTTAGTTTTCAATATAATATTATATGAATTCGATCATCAGATAATGTAAAACAAGTACTAATAGTACCTAAATTATGACAAAATTTATGTAGTAGTTTATGACTCTTTTTCAAATATACTTCTCCCTTTCATAATAAGTGTGGTTTTAAATTTAATATAAAAATCTGACAAAATATAAAAGTATAACTTATTTTAAAAATAAAAAGATGTAAAAATGTTTGTTAAGAAATTGTTTGAAAATTTAAAATCTGACAAAACACTATTGGATTCAATGATAAGAACAAGAGAATCAAACTTTTTAGCAATGTGTAATTTGGAAAGATCCTCAACGAAATCAAGTTTTTAATACGGGGATTTTGGATCAATTTCAATTTAAGCTTTTAGGTTCCTTTTTTTTCTTTTTAGATTTTTGTTTTATGAATAATAGCGAAAATTAATGTATTAATAGCGAAACATTAATAGTCTTTTAGTTTATGTGAAAAATCCAAAACATCATTCTTTTAGGAACATGTGGAGTACTGAATTGGGGAATTCATATTTATTACTCTATACAATCACCAAATAATGAGATTTTGATTTATTTGGATATCTACTGAAGCTCTTAAAAATTAATGAGATTTGAGATTTGGGGAATCATGCAGAATTTTTGTTCCAAACCTTAGGGTGATGTTTGTTTGTTTTTTGGTCAAACTTTCTTTTTGGTCAAACTTGAGGGTGATGTTTACAATCACACATTGAGTATTATATACGAATCCCCAATCAATACAATCAGATTGACCCAAAATATGACCAATTTATAACCTCTTTAACACATTAGTATGGACATTATAAGGCTATAAATTAGACATATTATCCTTGTCGAAGCTCCAAGATAACTTCCTCCAAAATCAATAAACAAACATTTTCACCTTTATTTTTATTTTTATCATACGTCTGATTATATACGCTATTAAAATAAAATTTGGTCCCAAATACATTTTCTTCAAACCAGATTCAAAAATGATCGTTGCATTCACAAGAATGAAGTTGGTAGTTTTGATCTCGTTCTTGCTCCTGTCTCCACTGTGTTCTTCAGGTAATTACAAATCAAACTGATAAAATCCATAACTAATTGTAACACATTAATTAAGAGGATGTTATTTTTTTTTTGTATATTTGTATTGAGTTGGAACTCCTTTAAAAAAGAAAACCAAAATTTACTGACTTTAAAATATAACATGTGAATTTCAATTAGTATTTGTAAATCTGTTGAAAATTGGAAGCTTTGTCAGATTTAAATATTTATATGTTTAACTTGTAAATCTTTCTTAAAATCCACACACAAATAAAATTTTATACAAATTTTTAGTATTGAATAACAAATGAATTTAATAAATATTCAAATATCATCAAACGAATACCATAAGAGTTTCATAAAGATTTACAAATCATTGATCCAATAAACCTTCCTAATTTTAAAAGTTAAAAAATTTTATGATACATAAGAAATTTACTAGAAATTGGTTATTTAATTAACAAAAAGGGTTTATACTTAATATACATGGTGGTAAGCATTTAATTCCGAAGATATAGTTTGATTCTAATATTATACCTTGTATCGCATTTTCTTTCTTAGGGTTTGAGGAGGACCATGCACTTACTTATACTGATCAACATTCCACAGACAAGGTAAATCAATTAAGTAAAACATGTTAAGTTTTCATAGTTTCATACATTTCATCTATTAAAGCTAGAGAATATGCAGTCGGTGGTACTGTTTTATTTTTTCTTTTAAATTTCATGCTATTCTTTCCGATACCACTTAACACATTATTACTTATATCAGATGACACACTATTTTTACATTATCATTGCTATTCCCTAAAGAGACCGACGGAAAAAACAACACGTTTATCACTCGTTATTTTGTGCCAATTTTGAATCAGGATTTGGCTAATTAACTATCTAATTAATCCTAATGCATATTGTCATCGTTTAAATAAATCAAATCATAGTAATTCTTGGTGTGACACAAATATGTAATACAGATTGAAGATAGTACGGAAGGGCTAATGGACTATCCACCAACGGGTCCCAACGTACCTGGTGGGCCACGTTTCCGACGTACTCCTGGACGTCCTCCGCTTGCTTGAAGAAGAACCCATAATAGATAAAAACTGGCATAGTATATGGTCTCTGATCAATTAATACATCCTTATAATTATTATGGTATCGCTACATATCTATTATCCGTGACTAGAGTGTCTAAACTAATATCTTAATCCAATAATCTATAAATATTCGATATATATTCTATGTGCTTGTCCCATGATACGAAAAATTATATAATTTCTTTTTAGTTCGATTTTAAAAACGCTGAAAAATATCGATGATGCAACGTCTAATAATATGCATGGTTGTTTCTCGTTCACCTTTATTAAGGAATTGATCGTAATAAAAAAAAGAGAAAATAACTAGAATAACCTTATATTGTGCTGTATTGACCGGAATAACTCTCTGTCGAGTTTCAAGTTGAAAAAAAGGGTGAAAAGTCCTTTTATTCTGCACTGTTCGTTGTATTTACATGTATGCCATTTGTTTCTGAAAAAAAAAAAAAAAAAAACTCTATTATACCCTCTTCTTCCCCGAAAACACACCCTCCATCGACAAAACCTAAAATCACAGATTCTGCTCCAAATCGGCGATTCTTCTTCGTCCGTTTTCGTCGAGAAATCATGTGATTTCTTCATCTTCCCGGCGATATCTCCATTTCTTCCTTGTTCTTCCTTTTTCGTCGCCATCTGTTTCTTCCTGGCCCGAGTTTTTCTTTTCTCCGTCGGCGAAGTCTCTGTTTCTCCGTTCGGAACTCCCCGGCGAAGTCTCTGGTTCTCCGTTCGGAACTCCCCGGCGAAGTCTCTGCTTCTCCGTTCGGAACTCTTCGACTCTTCTTCTTGTGAGGTATAAATCCCTAAGTTGCTGCTGATCAATGCTTTCTGCTTTCGGAGGAGCGAGGCGGGGATCAGCCTCTCCTATGTCTACTTGCTTTCATCATTCTTCCTTTTCTTCTTCTCTAGCCGCTCAATTTTGTCTCTAGCGGTTACAGAGTTTCGTCATAACAGCTGCAAGTTCCTCTTTTTCAGGCTCTACGGTAAGTTTTCGTTAAACCCTAATTTATCGCACCTTGGTCTTTATCTTTTGTTTTTTTACTCTTAATTCCGGATGCATTCTTCTGCTTAATCGTTTCTTTTTGTTTAATTTCTAGGGTTTATTCTCTTTTCGCTCATTTCTACTTTGGTTTTTCAAAGATTGGATTTTTCCTGTGTACTGTAAAAGATCAATTCTTTAGCTTCATCGGAGCTTCATTTTTATGTCAACAGTGCAATATTTAACCTTTAGTGGGCTTTTTTATTGTTTCCTTGAAGGTGAACAAGCTTTTAAGTTCAAGAAATGGTTGGGATGGAAGATAATAGTGACAGAGAGAGGTCACCAGTAGTAGAGAATGGTTATTCCAATGGATCTCGTACGCTGAATTTGGAGCTAGAGTTTTGCTTTTGCTTTTGCTTTTTTTGTATATGACTAAAAAAAGATGATTTACATTTGGTTAGATAGAATATTGATAAAGATAAATTGATTTGGTTATCATTTGATGAGTGTGGATAATCTTTGCAGATTGCTTTTCTGTGACTGGATTATAGAAACTCTAGCTTACAGTCTGGTGGAAAAGACGATCTTTTTCGCATGATGGATGTGTTTGGCTTCTTATGTAGTTTCTTTAGCTGAAATGGTGGTGAGTAGAGGTTTGCTTTACATGTTTAATCTCTCATTGACTGGTTCATGAATGAGTGTATTGAAGTAGAATAGGTGGATCTCGCTACAATGAGTATGATCTGATACGAATACTTTTGGATCATCAAATACGAAATCCTTATGAATTTGCATATAACTAGAAGAAAGCTTTGATTTTTTACATTTGGTTAGATAGAATAACGATTAATTTGTTTGTTTGTGATGTATCATTTGATTTTTGTGGATCAGTTTTGCAGAATGCTTTTCTTTGACTGGATTGCCTGCAATATAATTGGAAAGACGGTCTCTTTCGCATGATGGATGTGTTCGACTTGTGGAGTTGCTAAATGACGCATGATGATTTCTGAAAAACCATTGGGAGAGGAGTCCATCCGGCAGGATCTGGAGGTTTTAACCGTGTCGAAGCGGCTCGTGAAAAGTGTAAGCCAGAAGTTGAAGAAAAACTAAAAACGAGGTTGCACAGCTGTGGGACACGGTCAGGTTTCAAAGTTGCGGGTGTGAATCCTGTAAGGCCGAAATTGCAAAAACGTTTGCTGTCTAAGTAGACAACTTTGCCGCCTATATGTGTAACCGTTGCTTAAAGACAACTATTCGGCTTTTATGTAGACAACTATGTGGCTTTTATGTAGACAACTATGTGGTTTTTATTTCAGAAGTGTTATGTGTTTATGCCAAACCCTTTGGTATTCTAATGCAATGTACTTTTTCACTGGCCTTATATCTTCGTATAGCTACAACGGTTAGAGTAATCAATACCCTAAATAAACCCAAAACAACAGGCGAGTATTCAAACCCTAAACCGTTAACTCGCGAGTATTCAAACCCTAAACCGTTAACTCTCAAGTTCTACATAAGAGTTGGATAAACCATAAACAACGCATAGAGTATTGAAACCCTACATAATATCGACTATTGATACGCATAGTCCCTAAACCCTACATAAGAGTATTCAAACCCTAAACCGTTAACTCTCAAGTGAAAATAGTTAATCTATTACGTGTGTCATAAGGACTTTGTCGCGAAAGAGTACTAAAACCGCGTAAGAGTAGTCAAACCCTAAACTAAACCCTACATTGGTTCCCAAAGAAATATGCCACATAAGAGTATTCAAACCTTAAACCTTAAACACTAAATCCTAAACGCTAAAGTGAAATTTGTTTTGTTGCCAAAAAATCAGAGTATTAGACTACTAAACCCTAAACCATACTTCGTATAGCTACAACGCTAAGAGTAATCAATACCCTAAATAAACCCTAAACAACAGGCGAGTATTCAAACCCTAAACCGTTAACTCGCGAGTATTCAAACCCTTAAACACTAAACCCTAAAAGATAAAGTGAAATTTGTTTCGTTGCCAAACAATTAGAGTATTAGACTACGAATCCCTAAACCCTAAAACCATTACTTGGTCAACAAAAATCTACCGCAAAACAGTGTTAAACATCTTTATATAATAAGTCTACCATTCCCACATTTTCCAAAAAAACTCTACCATTCGACCCATTAATCTACCGTCATTAACATATGAAAAAACAGTTTTTCAAGAATCAAAATGTGAAATTAATCTACCACCATTACAAATATATCTACCACAAATACAATAATCTACCGTCAAACAAAATATATCTACCGCACCGACATTTATCTACCATCATTAACCCACAAATCTACCATAACTACATGTCTACCGTCATTCATAATAAATCTACCACCAAATTATAAATCTATCGTCAAGAAAAATAAATCTACCAAACACCACCAATTAATCTACCAAGCGATAATTAAATCTGCCGTTCGTAAGAAAAGTCTACCAAACATACTTAAATCTACCACCACTTAAACTTATATCTATCGTTCCGTTTATAAATCTACCGTTTCCAAGTAACTCTACCACCATTCGATAATACGTCATCACAAAAGAAGTCTACCGGTCGTTACAAAAATCTACCGTTCAAAATATAAATCTACCATTTCTAACTAAATCTACTGTGTCATAAAATTAATCTACCATTGGTAAATAAATCTACCAACACTGGAGCGGTAGACTTATTTTTTCGCGGCGGATGACGTGGCACAATTTCATTAATGGCAATTTCGTAAATACCGTTTTTTGAATACAAAGAATTGAGGGTAAAACAGGTATGAAAGTATTTCTAGTAATAAAAAAAACTTGATGTTATTCCGGTCATTAAGGCATAATAAAAGGTTATTCCGGTTATTGTCCCTAAAAAAAAACCTAAAATGTTTCAAACATAGGAATTCGATAACTATTTATTTTTTTAATTGGCACATCTAATATTTTAGCTCTAGACTGGAAACTGGTTCGCTCACTTAAGAAAAACTTATAATTCTTAACCAACAAAAGAACCGGGAAACATTCCATTAGATCACTGGATCGACTGTCAAGAATAAAATAAACAAAAAATGAGAGACACAATATACGACAAACGAAAATAAAATAAAATCTGAAAACAAAGAAGATTTTATTAGGTATGTATTTGATCGTATAATATTTGTTGCATCTCGTATGTATTTGTTAAGTCAAGGAATAATATATTTCCTCATGTATTCGATCGATTTTATTAAGTCAAGGAATAATATATGTCCTTATGCATTTGATCGATATTAGTAAGTCAAAGAATAATATATTTCCTGATGTATCTGATCGATTTTATTAAGTCAAAGAATAATGTATTTCCTTATGAGATTGGTTTGCGATTGGTTTGTTGGAGTCTTGGAGACAACGACCGTGTGAAAAGAAATTGAAAAGGTTCCGAAAATAAAAGTGAACAAATTGAGAAACGAGTTTAGCAATGACCCTCACCTGTGTAACTGGTCAAGCTCCAAGATCTGCTAACCAAGCTCCTCTCAATCTTGGCATAGCATTTTGATACATTTGGTGATTAGCTTCTACCGTCTGCTCATTTGTTACTAGCATTCTCATTTAGTTTACCATTCAATCTCACGAAGATTCAATCTAATTAAAGAAGACACAGAAACCTTACACTTGTGCAAGAAAATGATGGACCGCAGTGCATGCCCGCCTCTCATTATCGCCCACAATTCATCTTAATCAGAAAAACATAATTACGATTTTCTTCTAGTTTTGTCTTAGACCAGTTGCTTGCAACCCCTCTCAAGGCTTTTTAGCTCCTTTTAATTTGGTTTTGGCACGTTTTAAAACTTTTACTCGAAATACTGTATTCTTAGTTTTATGAGATCTATTTTTCGTTTGTTAATGGTGTCATGTGACTGTGCGGAGAAGGTCGAAAGAAGCAGAACGTGAAGTGTGCAAGGTTTGACGTAAATGGAGAAGCAGGAGTTCTTCTGGTAGCGAACATAGATTCTTCTTAAATACATTACTTTTGTGTGCAAGAGAATAATGAATCTGTCGATAAGACGATAACTACATTTTTTGGTGACCTTGATAATTACGTAGTTGTAAGACATTTACATAAAAGACTGTATTCTCATTCAAAGAAAATATCTATTTCTACAGAAATAAATCTATAAAACCAAAAAGGATATATAAATCTACGATTTTCCCAGTTTCTTATAACATTTATAAGATCTCTATATTATTGTGATTGATCAAAGATAATAATTTATACTATCTATAAAGATACTTTACCAAAAAAAGAAGATACTAAAAAATTTGTATACATATATGTTATTATATGTATATACTTTGTATAATCTTATTATATATTTTTAGATGAATAGTTATAGCTAGATTGATTCACCCGCTACCACCTGCAAACGCAGCTTTTGCGGGTAGCAGCGATTATTAGCGTTTGACAACAATCATCGCAAACGCTTTGTGCCGCTTCAAACCGCTCCAGATCCCTCAAGATTCCTCAAAATCAAAAGCTCATTCCCAGCAGCGTTTGCGGTTGCGGGCGGTTGCGGATGGATAATTAAAAAAAAAAAAAAAAAATTTATTTAAAGTCAGAAAATAAATAATAATCTTTATCAAAAAATAAGATTTAGATATTATAATCATAATAAAAATAAAAATATTTGGTATTTGTTTTGGGTAAAATTCATTAAAAACATATCATAATTTTATATTTCTAAATTCTACAAATTAAAGTTCCCTTTCATAAATGTTCACTTCATACTAATATATATATATCTAACAAATAAAATGGTAATCTAAATTTAATTTCACACTAAATTTTAATATATAGAAATCACATTTTTATCTAAATTAATAAATTAAAATATGAACATAAGTATTATATACATATTATTTTTTTATAAATTTTTATTATTAATTATGTTGAATTATAAATTTATAATTGTTCAATACAATATAGTTTTGATGTTTTATAATTATAAAATGTGTTTATATTGTTAATTTATTGTTTAACTGCTATTTCACCCGCTGTTCAACCAGTAAAAAATATTCCGCAAACGCATCTGCTCTCAATCACTATACCAGTCATACAAACAGCTTAATTACGCATTTAACCGCAAACTCCCACTTTCGTAAACTCCCGCAACCGCAGCGTTTAAACCAGTCAGGCCCTTAATGTACTTACCCAGAAATTTTATTTTACAATCATAATACAGGGCATGATTGGTTGTTGCTATAGCTTTATTTTTTTTGCTGTAGAAAGAAAGTTGTAAACTTTTTTGCTGTAACTTTAGATTTATTGCTGTAGAGTTTTTTTCTTAAAATATTTTATTTATTTAATACATATTATAATAAATATTTAGCATTAAACTATAAAAAATAGATATAGAAAATAAGAGAAGCAAAAGAGGATATTAAGCAAAAAAATAAGGAAAGAAAAGAAAGAGAATTCTCATAGCACTTAAATTGGTGCTCTGAAAATTTTGATTTCTATATTTAAAATTATTGCTCTGAAATTTAAAAATGAAATCAAAGCTTGATTGGTTCAACACTAGTGCTTCTAGAAAAAAATATAGATCTGCGAGCACTTAGATCTGTTACCAATCACCCCCACAGTTTTTGTTAAAAATAAAACAGTTTTTAGATATATACAGCTTGTTTATATATCTATATATGTACATTGATTGTTTATTCAAAAATATTGATAATTTGACTGAAAAGGCAAGCCGGTAACTATATATGAATGTATCATACATATCCCTATATATATAGAGCCATGGGTTAGTTTCCAAACAACAACAAAATTATTCACTGAAACTATTTTTGTGTTATCGGACAAAAAAATAGCTTTTAAAGATGAAGTTGGTGGTTCTCATGTCGTTCTTGCTTCTGCTTGTATTGTGTTCTTCAGGTAATTAATTTTGTATATTAAAAAACCTCAAAACATCTAAGTAGAGCAGAGATTGCGTATTGCATGACATATCAAAGCTGTAAAAAAACCTGTTGTTTGATTTCCGAAAAGGTTTGGAAAATAGTTTTACATTTTTATATTAAGATAGGGGGTGTTATGGGATGTTGTATTTGAAATGAACTGAAATATAATCACAATCTAGTGTTATTCAATTAATGATTCTAAATTATGTTTTTAAATCTAGTGTTATTGGATATCTTATTTGTAATCCATCATTAATAGATTTTAAAATCTAGTGTTATTCAATCAAGATTTAAAATCTTTTTTAAAATCTAGTGTTATTCAAAACGTAAATGACTTTTAAAATCTTTGTTTATTGAGTCATTTGAAATGAATTTCAATGGAGTTTCATGAGTAAATTATTTTAAACAGAATCCAAGCTATATTGTAGAGTTTTAAGAATCAATTCCTATGGATTATTTAAAATAAGATCAAAACTTTAAATCTAAAGGATTATAAAACCTATAGAATTAATTTTAAATACATGATTGAATAACACCTCCCTAATTTTTTTTGCTACGGATTTCACACCTGAAATCTAATATATAGATGGTTTATCGATATAAATATATATACATAAACTCACATATTTGTTTTTAGGGTTTGAGGAGGACCATGGAGTTACTCGTACCGGCCAATATTCCTTGAACAAGGTAAGCAATCTCAATAGATGAAATGCTTATTTTCAGAGATTTTTATTTTCTACCAAGTTATCAATGATTAATAATAATTATTTACTATTTACTGTCAATTAAAACACCACCGTATAATCGCTATTGTGAAAATTTATCAAAACAAAAAGTAACGGTTGGTGAAGAAAACTAATATGTGAATATAGGTTGAAGAGGCTATTCCAAAGATGATGGATTATCCGGAACCAGAACCAAACCCAAGACATGACCCTTTAAACCCCGGTTATCCTGGAAATGATCCGCTATCACCGTCGCAGAAGAACTAATAGTGAATCAGTGATGATGAAGCAAAAAAATGTAATATGGCCGCTATATTAGACAATTCGATATTTATAGTTATCATATCTTATTAATAAAATGCTATTTGATTTAGTTTTTATTGCCTAATTAATAATACATCATGTATATATATATAGTCAAAGAATTGGTCTATTTTTTCTACCATAATTTTTAAGAAAATCAATATAGTAAAATTGTGAATTGGTACATTTGATCTAATGATCACTTGATTGGAAAAATTACAAATATTACTTTCAAATTCGTTTTGAAAACACTAAAAAAAATATAGATTATGAAATTGTTTTTTCGTTTTAAGGAATTAAAAAGACAATAAAAATTTTAAAATGTTTCTAAATTATAGATTGACGTTTGTTATGTAAATCCCTTTGCTACATCAATGAAAAAAAAGATATTGTATCAGTCTTTAGATCCTTGCCTGAAGTTCCCAAACACAGTCTGCATGGTCACTCCCCATAACCTGAGAACACACACAACACATAAGAAAAAAAAAAAAAAAAAATCACGGTTTGCAGTCAAAGGAGCTTATAAGCCTGAATAGAAGGAGGACAATTTAGTATTTAGCCTTAGTATATTATACACGGAAAAACATAATCGTATCCCGGAGAGCACGGTGCCGGGCCTTGAATATGAGTCCAGATGCGACTACGTTTTTGGGGATAAGCATTGGTATCCGCAGCATCATGGAGCCGCAGTTACCATTAAGCTACTACGGCTGTGCCTTTGTCCACGCCTTCGTGGCATCGACAGCTCGGGAGCTGAGCGAATCTTCGTTGTCTCATGTCGTGAGGCTGATTCAAGACATGAAGAAAGCGGCTAGACAAGAGGTACGTGTTAGGGAAACTTAGCGAAGCTGAGAGGAGAGTTCCGATGAGAATGCAATTTATCTGTGTTTTATTGCCGGCGTCAAAGGCGGATCCTGCGATGAGCGGTGGCGTTCGGCTGCTGGTAACGCTTCCTAAGGACTCGATGACGAAGTTCAAGGAAGAGATGAATGCTATCTAACTATCAAACGTGGAGGTCTTGCTGATGCTGCTTTCATTACTTTATTTTTACATTTGTTGTGGGTTTCTTTCTTTGCCATTTTCTTTTTCTGTTTTTGAGATTTTTCATGTTTGATAACAACATTTGAGTTTCAAATTTAAACTAAGGAAAGAAGTCATATAATTATCATTTGATGTTTTCTTGTTCTTTTATTTTTGTTCAATATAATGCTTACCCTATATATCACCAATGAGGCAATAACGTACACGTTTCAAAGTTTTAAACTAGTTTTACAAATTTATATATATATATATATATTTTTTTTTTTTGCATTTACAAACTTCTTTATAATAAATTATATAAAATTGTATATAATTTTATAACATGCTTTACAAATGTTTATAAATAGTCCTAAATCTTTATAAATGTTTGATATAAATTTATCATTTAAACATAAACTTAGTACCTTCTTTTCTGGTTTTTCTTTCAAGTGTAATGCTTTTCGTGAAAACCACAATCGTTTTGACATATTTATAACTGCCTTGTAAAACTTTATAAAGCGTATACCACATCATAATATGTTTTATAAAAGATGTGCGTTTAAGCATTCATTTGATGTATAAATATTGTCCATATCAACTGTTTATGTCCGATACCCATCAAATGATAAACAAAGCTTCCATTATAAAAACTGAACAACAATTGTTCTAGGTATTTCACTAAATTGTAACTCTCTGTGAGCATCGAACTGAAATGCATAATAATATAGCAAACTGAGCTTTCTTTTTGAGGAAAATGGTGCTTTATACAATCAAAAATGTTGAATTTGAGCTGAAGAAAAAAGAAAAGAAAAAAAGAGAGAAATCTGCTCACAATGTTTAAACCTCCAAAAGCATTGATCTACTAACTAACTAACTCCTTGTAAAGTTTTTGACTAAGACCCAAGAATCGTTTCTAAAGTTTTGCATATACATCAATCCCTTTGCTACATCACTGAAAAAGTCTTGTATTAGTCTTTAGATCATTGCCCGAAGGTCCCAAACACAATCTGGTCACTCCCCATAATCTGGCTCCTTCCCATAACCTGAGAACATACACAACACATAAGAAAAGAACAAGAAAATCACGGTTTGCAGTCGAAGGAGCTTACATTTTCATAAAACAGAATCGTTGGTCGAATCTTTTGTGCAGCGAAAATGCTCAGAACACTATTCCAGTCTCCAATAACCTGTTACAAACCAACACACCTCACTTAGTTTAACTTCCAAAACCCAAGAACAGAGAAGTCAAATATCGAGTTTATTACAAAAAATATCTAAGCTTTACCTCTTGCTCATTACCAAAATGCATGACCCATCTATTATTTTCATAAGCTACACAATTGCATTGATCTCCATGCAAGCAAACCTGAATATAAGCATTAAATTTGTTTCTGCCTTTCTGGTAACATAATTTTCAATAGGAAAAACCAAAATGGAACTTAATACTAGGCCTTACCATTGAGACAAGATAGTATTTTGTGAATGCAGAGCCACCTTCGTATAGGTATACCTCACTAATATCAATTTCAGTCTTCAGAACAGAAGTTGTATCGATTATCTCTCCTTCAGTCTCATTCTTCTCCCACTCAAGTCCTAAACAATACCAAATACAAAAATGCTCAAAACTAGTGTATTATATGTTTTTCATGTCTAATAAAAGTAACCAATAAGCTTACCATATAGACTTACCAATTGTAAAAACAGATGGAAGATTATTGATCATACGTGGAACATAGTTTTGTTTCTCACATCCTTCTTTGTCACAAGGCCGCTTGATGTTGATGACCTTAAGGATCTCCTCAAACGAAAGATACTTGGCTAGAGACTGTGATGAATCAAAAGCCGTCAAGAATTGATTCTCGTTACAGCTTAATAGACAAAGAATAAAAGCTAAAAATGTCTTGCCTTGGTTCCTCTGAGTGAATCAGCAGCCACAGTTAGACCGTAACAACGTTCAACCGGATTATAATCCGTATCCATTTTGCATCTAACGCATCTTTTCTTCGCAGTTTCGTATACTTCAAACTGAGAATTCAGAGTTTCTTCTTCCTCCTCATTTCCACTTCCCAAGCGAGGCAGAAGATCCAAGATTGTTACCAACAAGTCATAAACACCGTTTCCTTCCTGAACAAGAAACATATGAAGATTGAAGAAGAAAGAGTAATTTAACTATATAGACCAAAAACAAATAAAAAGAGAGATTTAAAAGATGAGAACAGAGGAGAGACCAGAGGATGAGTGAGATTTAGATTGCTGACAAGGAAATCGCGAAATTGGCGTTTTGGTGGAACAACATATTCATCGTCTTCTGTGAAGCTTGTTTCTTGACTAAACTCCACCAGAAAATCGCTCAAGAAAACGCTAATTTTCCATAGAGACTGCACAGAATCACTTTCTTTAAAACTATAATCATCAACAAAACATGATCGAGAGTGGAAATAAATAAAATAATAAAAAGAAGATTTGTGGAACCTCGACTATCATATCAAGAGCTGAAACACGAGTGGCGTTTGGTTTCGCTTCAGATTCCTCTGTTTTCATCTTCTCTCTGAGCAATAGATAAGAAGCAAGCAGGCGATTATTCAGAGAATTTATGAGATATATAGTCGGAGAAGAAGAGTTTAACTACTACTAACGGAACAGTTTCTTTGTCTTTCTCCACTTGTTGATCCTTTGATTGCTCCATGTCGATGATCGGCGTGGAATCGGCGATGTTGATTGTTGAAACTTGGAGAAAACAGAAATGGCGATTTTATTTTCTGACTCTTAAGACTTTCTCGAGAAAAAATGATAATGTGAGGTTAGTTAAAGAAGAGCGCGAAAACTGAAGAAGACGGAAGGACGAGTCGGTTAGTTAGTTAGTTAGTTAGTTAGTTAGTTCACGTGAGGGTCACGTGATTTGTTAAGAAGGGCGCGAAAAAATGGAGCTTGTGATCTTCTAAATATGGTGGATTTAACAAAAGCTATATGATGATAGTGTCAACTTTTGTCAAACGCTTGGTGTGCACAATCCATTTGTAGTAGTCACAGAAATTACTGAGTTAATTTATTTACCAAATCATTGGTAAAATATAAAAGGAAAAAAAAAAATCAATATTATAAAATCCATGTACTATAATAATCTTGTTTCCAAAACGAGAGAGAGCACAACAAGTTGGTTGTTTCGTAGTGCCGAGATGAGGGAGAAAGAGAAAGGTCGGTTACTTTTAAAAGTCGTGTGGTTCAGGACTGTTTGGGGAATGAGGATAGAAATAAGAATTTTATTTTCAAAACTTTAAAATTAATTATAGTTCTCTTACTCTATATATAAACATATGGTTAGTTTCGAAACAAATTATTTTAAAAAACAAAAATCATAATAAGGCCTTCAGTGATGAAGCTTGTGATTTTCATATCGTTCTTGCTCATGCTTTCATTGAATTCTTCGGGTAATCATGGAGTTACTGATCATAGCGACCGATATTCTTCGAACAAGGTATGTAATCTCAATAACAAAAATTTCATTCTTTGTATTTTCATTGATTTTTCTTGTCTCTCTCGTTTCTTTATTGATTAATAGTAAAAATTGCCAGAATTCTCTCAAAAAGAAAAAAACAACGTATAGTAACTGGCCTGCTTGTGTAACTGTAATATTACCAAAACATAATAATAATTGTTGGTGACGATTGACGAAGAATAATTTGTATTATTAGGATGAAGAGACTATTTATAGAACGATGGATTATCCAGATCCAGGCCCAAATCCAGGACATGACCCGAAGATTCCTCCGCCTTCACCTCCGACGAAGAAGACATGATGGGAGCAAAAAAATTGTGAAATGACCATATCGAAATCATGTCATCTTTTATTATTTTAGTATTGTAACGTCAAACACTCAAACTAAACAAATGATTAAATAAAACACAGTTGTGAGTTGTAACTTTATCATCTTATACTAAATTAGAATTAGATAGTCAAAGAACTGAAAGTTCAATTGTATTTCCATGGTGTCAAAACACAAAATAGTAACGCATTTCATAACCAGGAGTGACAATCACATCACTGATCACGGGTTCAGGACCATTTTGGCTTTTAAATTTTTTAACATCTATTTCAGAGATATCAGATATCCACACAGAAAAATTACAGACTTCTCTTTTTAAGTGATACTAATTTGTAGAATGATGAAAGTAAAAGAAAAGAAAGGTCAAATGGAAATTTTGGTCATGCTTGAAACGGTGAGACTTTCAAGCACAACATTTATTTGCAATTAGTGAAAGAAGTTTTGCAAATGATTTCTTTATTCAGAGGAATAAAACGCGGATCGTATATCAGTGTAAAACCACAATTTTAAGTTTCTTTTCCCCCATATTTTTGAAGTTCAGAATGCGGGATAAAAAAAAATACTTAGTGAAGTATAAATGTAATCCAGAATAATCGAAAGAATAGCACCCCTGAAGAGATGGTTACGTGGAAGCAAATGACCAGATATCTTACAAAGGGTTATAATTCAGAATAACAATTTATATATAAAAAAATACTTAGAATAACACTGAGATTTACTCAAATGTAATGTCAACCAAGAATAAGTGATTCGAAATGATATTTTGGTCCAAGTTTTGAACAGTAGAAGCATAGGAAATAATGTTCAGCTATATATATCTTCTTATTTCTTATATATACTAAGTGTGTGTGTGGCTGTGCTTCTTTCATCCGACATTCTTCTTTTTTTTTTTTGATAAAAAATTAGGCTTAAAAATATTTTCTATAAATTTAGTAACGGCAGGTCCGGGCCTGAGTCCATTCCAATAATTCTTTGGAATGGGGCCTCAGTTTTTCTTAAATTTTCAAGGGCCCGTAAATATTGTTTTTGATATTTTTTAGGTTTTGGAAAATACGAACCATCGTCACCATCGTCACCAAACGCAAACTCACGACTCACGAGAGATTGAGTCATTAAGAAGAAATAGAAACTGGATTTTGGAAAGCTTAGAGATTCTTGTTTGGTTTTCATGTTCGTTTGATTGTAGATTTCATATAGGTATGTAACTTTTAGATTTCAATTTCAATTTTTTCTACAAATATACTTTTCAATCTTTGTTTGAAACTTCAGCTTTCAATCAAGCATTCAAGCTATGCCTATGCTTGCAGCCTTGTATATATAACTAATATTATTGTCTTCAGTTTTAGAATAATGAAGTCAAGATATGAGTCTGGAGCTTGGAAACGAAACAAGAAGAAAAGACAAGAAGAAGAGACTAAATCTCTATATGGTTCTATGCTCAAGTTTGTCAGAAAAGCAAAATCACCTAAAACTGATCAAGATAGCGAAACAGTCAAGGCTGTTGGGATTGATAATGGACATTTTGAGATTTCTAAGAAAGGAGAAGAAGATGAAATTAGAATGGAAGGTGCTAGTCAAGAGCAAGAAGCGAATGATAACAGGCTGAGAAAGATGGTGAGGATATCAATCAAAATGCAGAGGGTATGTATTTCAGAGAACATAATCCTTTTGTTGATATCTTGGATCCTGCAAATTGGGAAAACATTGATCAAAGGTTGAGGAACTTTTTGGTTGACAAGGGTCCTCTAGCACGGCCATCTCATGATTATAGTTTTCCCAAAAACAGTAATGGTAAACACTTTTCTCATAAGCACTACAAAAGGCGTATGAAGAACGGGGATATACAAGATAGACAATGGCTTGTCTTTTCGAAAAAATCAGAGAGGATTTATTGTTTTTGCTGCAAGTTGTTCGGAGGGGAAAAGATTTCAGCCAGTTGGCTAGCACAGGTTTCAAGGATTGGAACAATGTTCCAACAAGGCTTAGGGAGCATGAAAGTAGTCGTTGTCACATTATGAGCATGAACAGTTGGATGGAATTGGAGTTGAGATTGCAGAAAAATCTCACAATTGATAAGCATGTCCAGGAAGAGATCAAGAAAGAGAAAAATCATTGGAGATAAATTTTACTGAGATTATTTGCATTGGTGAAGACTTTGGCTAAATGCAATATAGCATTTCGTGGAAGTAACGACAGGATTGATCAGGATAACAATGTAAATTTTCTTAGCTTTATTGAAATGTTTGGAGACTTTGATGCAGTAATCCGAGAGCACATCAGGCGAATCAAAGATAAAGAAATTCAGTATCACTATCTCAGCTAAAAAAATCCAGAATGAGATAATAGCAATGTTGGGATCTGAGATGAAGCTAATGATCATTAAGAAGGTTAAAAGTGCCAAGTATTTATCTGTTATTCTCGATAGTACTCCTGATATCAGTCATAAAGAGCAGATGTCTCTTATTATTCGTTGTGTGGATGTCTCAACAGAATCAGCTCAGATTGAAGAATTTTTTATTCACTTTTTGGAAGTTGATGATAAATCAGGGAAAGGATTGTTTGATCTACTTTGTGATACATTGACTGATCTTACTTTGGACATTGATGATGTGAGAGGACAAGGCTATGACAATGGCTCAAATATGAAGGGGAAAAACAAAGGAGTGCAAAGAAGATTGCTTGATATCAATCCAAGAGCCTTTTATACGCCATGTGGTTGTCATAATCTGAATTTGGCACTTTGTGATATGGCTAAGTCATCTGCAAAAGCAATTGAGTTCTTTGGGATCATTCAGCGTTTATATTGTTTATTCTCGCTTTCTACGACTAGGTGGGATATATACAAGAAAATGGTAGGAGGTCTCACACTTAAACCTTTATAAGATACTCGTTGGGAAAGTCACATTGAAAGTGTTAGAGCAATACGATTTCAAGCTCCAGAAATCCGAGATGCTCTTTTATACTTGGCAGAAACTAGTGAAGATCCTCAAACCCGGAGTAATGCTTAATGTCTTACAGTAAGTGAAACACACGGAATCGGGGGATTTGAGTTTTTGTTTGGTATGGTTATATGGTATGAGATTTTGGCTGCCATTAATATTGTAAGCAAGACTTTGCAAGCTGAAGATATTGATATCGATGGTGCTATTACTCAACTAAAAGGGTTAGTCTCATTTTTCCAGAAATACAGAGAGACGGGATTTGAAGCAGCAAAAGCTGAAGCAAAAAAAATTGCAGTTGCTATGGATATCGAACCTGTTTTTAATGTGAAAAGAAAGCGTATTATTAGAAGGAGAACACATTTTGATGAGGAGCCAAGAGAAGTTGTTAGTGAGAATGTCCACCTGAGCGAGGAAGAGAGTTTCAGAATTGACTATTTCATCAAAATCATTGATCAAGCTCTAGTTTCTCTTCAAGCAAGGTTAGAACAATTTGAAGAGTATGAGAAAACGTTTGGGTTTTTGTTTGATCTGAAAAAGCTCAATTTAGCGAGCAAGGGTAGCTTGAAGGCATCATGTACCAACCTTGAAGTTTCTCTGAGGCATGGAGAACACTCGGATGTCGATGGAAATGATCTATTTTCTGAGATTATAATTCTTCGAGAAATTCTTCCAGAAAATATCAAGAAGAATGTTGAGGTACTAAACTTTTTGAAGAGGTACCAGAACTGTTATCCAAATACATGGATTGCCTATGTCATAATGCTCACAATCCCTGTTTCAGTTGCCTCAGCCGAAAGGAGCTTCTCAAAATTGAAGTTGATCAAGTCTTACTTACGGTCAAATATGTCACGGGGAAGGTTGAACAGTTTAGCCATGTTATCGATTGAAAAATACATGGTTAAAAACCTTGACTACGAAAGTTTGATGGATGATTTTGCAGATAAAAATGCAAGAAGATTTATTTTCATGGACCGGAATTTATAAACTTTTGTTAGATTTCACGATATTGTAATTTTCTTTTATGCAAACTTGGATTTTTTTCTTATGTAATGCCCTGAATTTTTATTTTGAATGGGACCACGAATTTCTCAGACCCGGCTCTGAGTAAACGGTTCCTGAATTGTTTAGTATCTTTTTTCAAACTTATAGGAAGCCTTTTAAAATTTGTATATTTATATGTATTAAATATCTATCGAACGAATACATAGTATCCTTTTCTCTTCGTGTCGCGTTGATTCCACAACTTGCAATTTTTTTGTTACTTTTGTTATTTTGATATGAATCACAATTTGCAAGTTGCGAAGACAACAGTAGAGTCAACCCTTTGTTATTGATGAATCTTACATCACTATAGAGAATCAAACTTGACCTTGTTGATGGTCCTTTTATATACTTATATTCCCCAACACAATAAAATTTTATTGCTTTCTTTTGCGTTCATCAAACTACAGTACATAGCATTGACCTGTAAAGGTAGATTGGTATACAATGTCGATCAACTAGTTCTTTTCAAGCTTCCATCTAAACGTTTTGCTTTTTCAATTTTCTTTGTTCATTTGTTTTTTTGGGTCAAAACGTCATTTTTATCATTTGTTAATTTGTATTGTAGCTGTAGATATGATTTGGCTAGTACAGTATATGGAGTTGACTGGTAACACCGAAGGAAGCAATACTCTGCTGGCAGAACTACAAATAATAAACTTCGCAGCGAGCAAAATGAATTCTCTAGAATTGAAAGTTTTTTTAATGTTAAGGAATTTATTAATTCCTTTGAAACAGAACTATGTATAATGTTCTAGAACGAAAAGCCATCTTACAAATACTTTGGAAAGCATTTTGCATATTATTTCCCTCCAAACTCTTCATTGACTTTAGTGTGGGCACGACGTTAGGTCCCTCACGCGCGGGATTGATTTGGAAAGATTCTACGTCAGTTTATACGATCACCACTTTTGGTATCGTACGTACCCCGTACCCTTTTGAAGAGTATTCTCATTTCATCCGTAAGAAATAGATATAAAATTAGTCTAGCTTTACAAAAAGACCCTAAACAAATTGGAAACCGAAAAAAGATCCGTAATTTTGAATCGATATGAGTCTAAATTTAGACTAAGCCTTTTTCATAATCTTTTCTTTTGCTAAAAAGAAAGTTTTCTCTTCTCCTTCAATTTCTGTCGGATACAAACTAAATATTCTTACTTTTCGGATCATGTAAACGGATCTTATCAATGTTTAGATGTATGTAAATCTGTAAATTTTGTACGCAGTCCCATTTGGCGAGGACATGTATACAAAAATTGGATATGCCCATATTTTCATCCATTCCAGTTGAATGTATATTTTGGAAATTACTTTTTCTAATATAGTTATTTACATAATTTCTAACGCACGTTCATGACTATTTTAGTATGAATGCTTAAAATCTACAATTCGTTGAACTATCGAATGAACTTTGAATATAAAATATATTTTCTGTTTCGATATGTATGTTTGGTCAAACTTCCTTCATTTAGAAATCTTCATTTGGTCGGTGTTACAGCATCACATTTTTCTTATTGGTTGTAAAAGAAAAGTTTCTAAACCTACAAATCAAAGCTTTGAAAACTTTATTATTCCTAAATAGAGTCACAACCAAAAATTTAATTTATCTGTAAAAATTAAACATATTATTAAGAAATACTCAGCCTTGTGTTTAAAATTATTAAATTTATGAAAGGAATACATGCATTCAACGTACGTTTACATAAATATTTGGTCAACCTTCCTCTCAAACATGTTTACATATTATTACACTGATCTATAAATACGGAACAAATATGCATTTGAAGTTACATCTAACTATGGGGTTCTCCAAAATACCTCTTATGTTTTTGATTTTATTTACACTTGTTATTTTTGCATCAGCGTTAGATGTCTCAAATGTTGTAGCAGAAGCGCCATCGCCAGGATCAGGCGAAGACGGTTTCTTACCTTTAGCAAGAAAGCATGTTGTAATTCACAACGTTCTGCAGGATGCGGATATGCTGAATGTACATTGCAAATCTACTGAGGATGATTTGAAGTTGATTCATCTCCCTTGGGATCATAGTATGGATTTCAGATTTCATGTTAACTTGTCGAAATCTACGAAATTTCGTTGTCATTTTACGTGGTATGGAGGCGGATCTCACTACTTCGATATATTTAAAGTATCGAGAGACGATAATCCACATGGGAAAATTCCAGTTTGTCAAGAATGTCTTTGGGAGGTAAGAGGAGGTGATAAAAACCCTATATGTCGTATAAATCGCGATGGTAAACCTGCTCACTGTTTCGAGTGGGACGATAATCCTTAAGAAAAGAAAAAGATCATTACTATTATTGTATCACATATCTAATAAATGTTAACATCAAAACTGATTGAATAAATTATTAATCTCATTCATAATGTTTATTTCTTGGTGCATTATATATACATCTTGGATTAGTGGAATTAATTTACATGTATACAAGCCAAAAAAGAAGAGTAGAATCGTACGTTCTTACAAAAAAAGATGTTAATAAAGGATGTTCTCTAAACTGCTTTAAATAAAACTCTCTAGCAGTATAAAACCAAAATTAATAAAAAGTGTTATGTCGTTGTTTTCTTTTTATTCTTCCATATTCACCTTTTCTTAAACATACTCATACGACAGATAACACCAAGGAAATGATGAGATAAAAAGACCAGCTTTTAAAATAGGTGACAAATAATCTAGAAGACCGATCACATGTAGTCAAAGTTTTCAACTATAAATATGCAGAGACGACAGTTGATAAGAGTCCCATAAAACATCTGCAAATCTTCACGAGCTTTCTCTTTTGTTTCGTCGCATGTTCTCACCTTCTTCGCCTCTCTCTGCAAATCTAATCCTTTCTCTTTTCGGCATCCCTAGGCCCTTTTTGTAATTCATCTTCCAAAAAACAAAAAACCCTTTAAAATTTCTATATATACGTTTCCACATACACAACTTTGGTATGGAGAAGAAGAAGATTGTTGCTGCTTCATCTTCTTCGTCTTTTGACCATATTTTTGGTCCCAAAGTATCTTCTTCGTCTTCTTCACCAACCACTGGATTGTTCAAATCCATCTTCCCATCACCCTCTGCGGTATATCATCTCAATATATATTTACATTTGAGGCATACGTAATTCATTCTAAACATATATATGCATGTACATATCAGTACATATATACATATCAATTTATCAACTCTCTAACTTTCTCTTGTTATGAACTCAAAGGGGATGTTGGGGAGGCCAGTGGACTTTGGAAGTCAAGGTGGACGTGTGAAGTATCAATCTCCAAGTAATTAAACTTTCATGAGTCTTTTTTCGTAAAAGTTATTGTAGAAGTAGGCTATTTTCATTTTAGATTTTAAAAGTTCAGAATCTTTTTTGTGATAATTCATAAAAATTTGTGAAAACCTACATTCACTTTTTAATAGTACAGTAGAACCTCTATAAAGTAATACTCGATAAAGTAATAATCTCTATAAGATAATAAATTTCTCCGGTCCCAACTCGGGCCAGTGTAAAAATAAGCAATATGCGATAAGATGATAAGATAATAATATTTTTGAAACTCCTATGTAAAAGTATAAACCCAATAATAAGTTAAAGTAATAATTATATAAAACTATACGAAAGTTTATTAAACTATAAATTTAAGTTTACCTCTAACTTTTTTTATATGCATATAAAATTGTGAAATATTTTATAAACACAATAATTATTCGTGCATCAAACTTTATATAAATATATTCAAATAAGCTAATAATAAATGTTTTATTACGATATCTAAAAATCTTAATCATAATTTCAAGTTTATGCATGTCATATTAACAAAAAAGTTTTTTTTTCTAAATTCTTAATACATTATCATATTCTTAATACATTATTATATGGAGAATAATTTTCAAATATTATAAATAAGAAAATATGTATCTATAAGTTAACAAATTATAATTTCGATAAAGTAATACCTCTATAAGATAATAAATTTTCAAAGTCCCAACATTATTACTTTATAGAGTTTTACTGTATTTTGTTTACATATTCGATTTTGGCAACAACATTAACATAGATATTTTTTCTCTATGATATATATATAAATATTTTAAATAATAAGGACATTCGGAAAAAAAAGAGGAAATTGACAATTTCCCGGTTAAGTAAACCGATTCCACAGAATAAATGTGTTGTGCCTTCAGTATTCGTCCAAGAAAGTGTAGAGAGTGTCGTCTTTCTTGGTTTTGCGTCGACTAAGCAAAGCCTTGAGCAGTCGTTTGCTCTTGCTCGGTTGTTGCTGCTCTGTTTCTTTCTGGTTTTCTTTCTCAAACGCGACACGAACCGAAGCCGACCTTCTTGGCTCTGATGGGTACTGGAAACAAAACAAAAAAAAATGCATAAGATGAAGAATCAAGAACAGATAAGTTGATGAAACAAACGCTTTGATAGGTACAATTGTGTTCTAAAAGAAGCTTTTTTATACCCGTATAGGAGTGATAGCTCTGCTCTTGCTTGGTGTCGTTGGCCGGCTGTTAGATGCTGACTTCCTAGTAGCGACTGATCCCGATCTTAGTAGCGGAAACCGATGCGGTGAAACTGATCTCTTATCTGATTATATCACATCACACACAAACAAACATGTAAGAAAATGATCGTTTTTTTATAGACTGCGGTTTTCTTTACCTTGCTCTTTCTTTGGCATGGTGGAGGTAAACGAAAAGGTTGCTGATCGTTGAGGTGGTTGCCGTGGAGGTGGAGTCTGTGAGGTTGATTTCCTGCAAACGCAATTAGATTGGAACGCGGTTACAAATCATCCGGTTTTTCTATCATTTCTTGAAGCAAACGTTTCGGACTCTTTACCTAGTAGGTGGAGGAGGCGTTTCCCGGATTGTAGCACGAACAGCTTTAAAAGAAACCGACTCAAAACAAGAATCCAGGTTAGGAACAAATCTTGAATCTTGAATTTGAGTTACGAAAGAAACACAGAGAAGATCAAAATACCATTTCGGAATTGGTTCCAGTCATCTGCATCCTCTAAACTGCTTCCAAAGTACTTAAGCTTTTCAAGATTGGTAGCACTCATAATTTCACCAGCTGATCAAGAAGAATGCAGCTTTTGCTCGTGAGTTTCTAGCCCCGAGTGAGAGAGAGAGAAAGAGAGAGAGAACTTACCGGGCAAGATGTAACGTTTATGGAACTTTGGAGTGTCAATCACAAGAGATTGCTGAGAACGTCCTTCATGATCCATATACTCTTGGCACATCCTTAGCCTCTATAACAACCATCCACAACAGAAATGACAAACGTAAAGTAAGAAGCTTTACGCATAAACACAAGTGTGGTGAGGAACTTTTAATCTCTACCTGTTCGATGCAAGATACTCGTAGTTCGGTTTCTGATACTTCATCGACTTTTTCATCGATGAAGTCGTTCACTTTATAAGTAACAGAGCCTAAATGGTCAACTGTGTTCACCAGAGCCTTCACTGCATAATCTTTCAGTGTCTCTACAACTCTGCATTCAACAAGAAAAACTATTGAGAAAAAGGAACAATTTAAACGACACGATTTGTCTAAAGGCGCTGCTGGATAGTAACTCACATTTGCCTTTTATCGTCGTTTGTGTATGAAAGTTCGAAATAGTCAGCTGCTGAATACAATTGCGTTCGCAAATTCCTCAAGTCCTGAGATCACAAGAGAAAAAAAGAAGCAAAGAGCCTTTCACAAGTTAACCTTCATGAACTTGAAAACAAGATATGACTAAAAACTGTAACAAAGCTTGGATCTTGAATCGCAGAGACCATTTTCATTTCACTGATAGCATTCTCTTTCTAACACAGATGAAGACTTGAACTAATTATCAAAAAGATTGCAAATTTCAGAAACTACCTTAAGACCATCAGAGAAGAGCATGCTTTGTTTCATAGAGACCTCATCGTAATTCGATGCTTCTTGGGACTCGGGCATTGTAGCCACTGCTCTATTTTTTTCCTTGTCACTGTGGAGAAAAGAAACACCAAATACGAATGAAGACAGATAAACCATCATTCTTCATTGCTGTTTCTTTCTAGACTTTCCAAGAAGACTTGACATATGAACAGAAAAGATGAAAATCTTATTCAACTTGCTATATACTCAGACGATGTAAGAGGATCCAAGCAATCTATTCGTCTACGAAATACTGATGAAAGTAATTTTCCAACTGTAAGATAACAGCAATCAATAAAGATAGTGATGTTTAACCTGAGATTGAAAACTCTTGTCAAGAAGAGGACAGATCTTGTAAGATAAAATATCTAAGAACGAATACATTCTGTTGCGCTGAAGTTGTTACCATCAAGGAAACAATACTAAAGTATAAGAATTTTCAATATGAAAACTATTGCTTTGATCCACATAACTAATCTGATAAAAGAAGAAACAGACAAGAAGTAGAATACACATCTCTCTTTGGCAACCAACAGCTTGATCTGAAACAAATAGATCTTTTTTTGAATCTTTCATTAGAACTCTTTTCACTGTATTTAAAAAAATAAATAAATTAAAATATTCCTAACAAGAAAACTATGGATTAAACAACAGAAAGATAAAAAGAGAAACTTTGGGAGTAGGTGCCAATTGTTAATGGGCAAGAAAGAGTGCAAAATCCCAGTTCAAAAAGAAATACTTCTTTATAATAGTTTTCAACAACCACAAATCAATAATAGTTCAGACAATATTGTCTAATCTACCATGGAACTCCTCAAGAACATTCCAACTACAATTTCCTTTTATAGCATATATAAAAACAGGCAAGCACAACACAGGTCTTAAGTCTCAAACAGTTTTCTCCCAGTTTAATTGTTTCTGTATACCCTAAAACCCTCTCAAGAACACTAAAAAAAAATAGCTTCAACTTGTTAAACCCTGAGAAGAGAAGTTACAGAACTAGAAAAGCCCCCATTCAAATTCACAGGTTGAATCCCAAGAAAAACGATAACTTTGTTGAAGATAAAGAACCCAGTGGACAAAAAGTTTCGACCTTTCAACTAATTGCCAACTGAAATTTCAGATGATGAGAGTGGAGTGGAATCAAACCTGAGAACTGTGATTGTTCAGCTGAACCCTCTCTCTCTCTCACACTCTTGTTCCTTTTGTGTGTTTCTGCTCGAAGGACAGATCCAATTCGTCTGAAACAATTGAAGAATTGACCGGCAGTAACAGTTCGAAACGCGGAACGAAAGTGGGCAAATGTCTACTGATTTAGTGGAGATTTTAAGGAAGGAAGAGAGCAATAGCAATGTCTGGTAGTCTATAGAGAAGTCGAAACCTCAGACTTAACCCACTTTTGTCCCATCATTTGCGGAGAAACGCTCCCTCTTTTTGTTTGTTCGCTTGGTTTTTTTTTTCTTTTTCTTTTTCTTTTGCGAATTTTTTCTGTAGATTTTCTCCATCGAAGACAAAGCTATAAAGTTTTGAAAAAATTGGTGAAATAGGCACATTTTAAGTTTCTAATTGGGAAAAGAGGCACATTCAAGTTTTTATTAGCAAAAGAGGCAACTTTCTCGTGGGTCCCGCCATGTGTGGTTGGTTTGGGTTCACTTTTTGGGACTTAGGGTTTATTTTTTGTTCATGGAAAAGTGTTTTTATTGTGGGTCCTACTACCGATTTGCCTCTTTCACAATAACAAACTTGGTGTTGCCTCTTTTACAAATTAGAAACTTGAAAACATCCTACTTTGCTAATTCACCCGTTTTGAAAATGTAAATGTAATATTCAGTATAACCAAAAAGTAAACTTAATTGGGATTTCTGAATACTTCTAGTAATAATAAAAAGTAAATGTAATATTCAGTATAACCAAAAACACAAAATAATAATCGTTTTATTGTTTCATCAAAAAAAAAAAAAAAAAGTTTTATTGTGTTTTCTGATAACGAAATAAGTAATTAGTTTCTTGGGAAGTAACAAGCTTATGATTATGTCGTGTATGCGTCAAGGATAACAATTTCATCTACGCTCTTTAACAAAAAAATGAAGAACATCCAATGATTTAAGGGAAGCACGTCTTTGGACAGCCATGTAATTCTTTATTGTCTTTCTTATAAAAAATTAATAGACTTCCATGATTTTTTATTTCCTCTGTGTCATTCTTCTTTAACTCAGGCCTTTTTTTTAGTGGTTGGTGGTTACTATAATGATAATGATCATCATTTTGTTTCAGATTTATATCATCATCATATCACCAACCAAACTTTTTGGTGCAACCAATTTATATGTGATTCATTTTCTTTCAATTGCATCATTTTTTTAAGTAAGTCACTAGATATAATTCGCCTTTTTGGTTAGCAATGGGATTTATCTTCACAAAATTTCATGCTTAACCAGGGACCCAAGTAGGATACAAACACCACTAAAGTTTGTCTGATAAACCAAGAGTTAAATTAAGACAAGGCTTGAAGTGATTCGCATAAGCTAATTTGCAGGTGTCATTACACGAATTGCCTAAACTAAATTAGATGTGGTGCTAAGTGATTTGCTCAAGCTTTAGTGACGATTCTAGCCCAAACAGTTGTGATGTATTCCTGGTGGACCGGTTTAACCAGACCAAGCCGATATGGCCTCATTCATGGAAATCAAAGTAGAATTGGAATTTGTTCATTTTGATTAGACAGTGACATTACAAAAAAAACTCGAGAAAACATTGTCCATTTATTAATGTCATATACAATTATGTAACAAAGAAATATAATTCAAACAAGATAATTAATTAACCACACACATGTAAGTTTTTATTCCAGTTGAGAAAAAATGAAGATACTTCTTCTAATGATCGTGCCTCCAACCTCTCTTTCCAAACCCGGTAGGACTTTGACTAGGACTAACCGGTTTACGTCGGATATCTGTTTTCGGGTTAGGACTTTTGGGACCGGAATAACCGGTGGTTACTGCTCCACTCGAAGTTGATGAATCACAACCCGATCCATTAAGTGACCCGTTTTTGGTAGATGAGTTCCAATGCGGCATAAAAGAAGTTCCTTGAAGCTTCACGGCCATGCCTTGGTCTCGGACTTTAGCCTTTGCGGATGCTGTTGAAGCCATATAGCTTGGTATTCGAGTTGGGCTTTTACGTTGCTTATGGGCCTGTCTATATAATCCTACGTCTATATACTCTCGATCAATCATACCAATTATCTTGTCTTTGAGGCTAGTTGTAGTTGGTGTGGTCACGTCCATTTCCACAGTCTTCTCTGATACGTCATCGGGTGTGATGGTCCCGACCGTGGTTGCCGCGGCTGTGGGAAAAGGCGGATACGGAGGAGGATTGTATGGTCCGGGACCGGAACCCGGGCCGGTTTGACGGCCTGTGTATGGTTGGGAAGACATCCAATGGTCAAGCCAATTCCAAGCCCATTGGGTTCTGTCAGGACCGTTAACAGAGAGCCCAATTGCCTCGTCTTCATTCTTGTGTTGCATTTGCCGCTTTGATATGAAAACCAAAATCATAAGGAAAGATGTCAAGGATTGACAATATCTGTATATGTTTTACATTCTAAATAGAACAATAAAACATCCACATTAATTGTATCAACAGAATAAAAGCTAAACAAAAAAGGAAAAAGAGAGGTGACCAACCTGGTAGGTGTATGCATAAGCAAGAGCCCTTTCTCTTTTCATCATTCCTTCACTCTTCTCTATTTCCTGTATACTCAAAAATACAATTAATTTATAATTTTCCAATATTGTAATTACTTGTAAGAAAATAGTACGTAAGGTATTTTCCACATTTACCTTTCCGGGAGTTTGGTACAGGCTGGTTCGGTTCACTTCGTGCAGTTTCTTCGGTTTCTCTCGTTCGGTTGGGAGATTCGAAAACCCTAAAAAACCATACAAAATATTATGTTCACCATTTCAAATGTATGTATTACAGTATTAGGTACTTTAATTTGTATTAGGAATCATTTCAATATGTACCGCTCTTTGGTTTTTCCAAGCCGGACCGCTTCTCTTCTTCCTCAAACTGTTTCTTGAACCGGTCATGAGCCACTTGGAGCCTTCTCGCTCTGACTCGGCCTTGGACACGAACCAGAGCTTGCATGCATTTCATAGTCATTTGCGCCTGTTTCCGTACGTGGTTGCCACGGACCAATGCTTGTAACCTAACCAGTCCTTTCAAAGCTCGAAGTGCTCGTCTTGCCTACAAATAGAGAAAATAAAAACCACAATGCCGTTCATAATCTTGGATTAACCGAAATATTTCTCAAGATTTCTAGTTTTGTAGCAGTTTATAACTACAAATAGTTTTAAATGATTACCAAAAAAAACAAAAAATAGATTAAAATGAATAAAAGAACTAGTTAGTCAAAAGATTATATTTATAATAATAATTGTGAAAAAAATCCTGAAACGAATCTTGTTATTCCGAATTCAAAGCGGAATGCAATTCGTTTGTGAGTAACAAACAAGAGAATCAGTAAAAGTTGACGGTAAAGTGGTAAGTAAATCATATTCAAGAATATTATTGATGATGGGAGTTGAAACTTATTTATTTGGTCAAGAAAATAAAATGTAAGGGTAAAAAATTACCAGATAACCCCTGTAGTGGGATTGGATGAGCACGGCGGCACTATCTTCCTCCGTCTGGCGGTTGTAGCCAGCAAGCCGAACGACTTTAGCAGCGGCTTGCGCGGCTGCGACTGCGGCTTCAGCAGCAACTGCCGTAGCTATAGCCACAGCCATGGCGTGTTTTCTCTCTCCAGCGGTGGTTGCTGGAGTTGAAGCTGTGCTCTCTACGTCATGGGAGATCTCCGGCGAACTTTCTGCTGGAAAATTCTCAAACGACACAACTTCTTGCGTATCATGTTGCTGCTGCCACCTGTCGGCGTTGTTGTTGCTGATGTTGTCTTCTCTCTGCATATATTTAAATTAAGTGTGATGTTGTCGTTCAGGTTCAACGGTAACATATTAACACTATATGATTCTTCCATCTCTATAATTTTGTTAGCTTCTAATCACTTCCTAATTATTTTTATATTTCACGTCCAAAGTAATCCATTTTTTAACTATAATTACAAAAACATTTGGGGTGGGACTGGTGAGCATTAGAGTAACTGAGAGTAATTTAAAATTGAGGAAATGAGAGGAAAAGCATAGAGTAAATAATATAGTTAGATAATTTTAAAATACTCAATTATTCTAGAGTATCCTATATTGTAAAAACATGAGACAAAGGACCCTTTAAGGTGACTGAGTATTTTATAGTAACAAAAGTAACCTTTTATGAATTGTACTACATGTCCCTAATTAACCGATCCCACCACTTTCAGGATAATTTCTTCGATCACTAAATGACCGTTTATATTGTATATTTGTTGTCAACTTATCAAACGTGAATTTAGTTATCGATGCTACTTTTAGTCCAATATTTTTTTATAAGATGACAGTTAATCTTGCGAATCAATAAGGGTAAGACTTGAGATCCCCCAAATGGCCAAAATGATAAAGAGTGTGGGGCTACACTTTAGATAGTGGTAAAAGAAGGACCTATACTATGGACTATGGTAATGTTAAGATAAGCCCATATATCTATAGATACAAGTCGACATAAATATATTTATCTATAGGTGGGAAATAAATGGGGTGGAGTGATGGCGAGGGAACGTAGCAATGCACATGATATTTGGGAGAAGGAAAAAAGTTTTTTTTTTTTTTTTAGGTGTCATGAAAATCATATTTCAATGCTCTTATAAGGAGTCTCCTTAGTCCATCTCTTTCACAAGGGGACCAATATTTTTCGGCTTTTAATTCATAAATACGGTCTATACATTTATTTTCTGTAACTCAACTTGTCATACATTTATAAAATGGAAGATCGTATTATCATAGGAACACTGATCATTTTAAATAGTGAAAATTAACATAAGGAAAAAATGTACATATTGCGATACAAAAATAACAGAATTGTCTGTCTCCCGATGGTACTATCATGTAATGAGTTAATATGTTTTGCAATTTATTCAGGTTAATAAAACTGAGTTGAAAAAGTAACGTAAACTTACGCATATATATATGCATAAATATTGCTTAACTTAAGAAGAAAAAGACATTAAACCAAAATTGCTTATTTATTAAGAAATAGTTATGCGGGCGTTTAGTATAAACTTATTCATTAAGTTATGTTTTGTTAGAAGTGCTAAAAATGGTTAAAATATATATATATTTTATACTTTGATCACTATATATACCAGTTCTTTCTTCTTTTGGGGTAGTTAAAATTTAGATCCCAATACTTCTAAGTTCTAAACAACCACTTTAAAGGCTTGTCTTCTCCTAATATGTTTGTAATACATATGAGTCTTTAATTAATGTTAAATGCACCAATGTAATAATTCAAGGTATAGTTAGATTACCTTTGACTCTTTAGGAGAGGATTTAAAAACTTTCTTCTTCACCGTTGAGAACCACCCACCACTCCCTTTCTTCCCCATTTCCGGCAAAACTCTCTTTGATCATAAGCTTTAGTAAGACTGAACAATTATTTAACAAAATGCTTATAATTAAAATTTCCAGCAAAACTAAATCCAGATGTACCCAAAACAAATACGTATAACAATGAAATATACAAGCGTTTGTGTTTATATATAACATAACATTGCCATATTCCCTTTACATGCAATCAATGTGAATAAAAGTTAGACATGTTATATATGAGAGAATTCAGGAACTTACATGTTTGTGCAATGTGATCAAGCCATTGAAGCTGTTTTTGGAGTTGAGAGAGAGAGAGAGAATGAGAAAGATAAGAAAGAGGTGAGTGAGAGAGAGAAGTCACAGAGAGTTAAGTTGTGAAGGAGGAAGTGTCTCATTTCACCACCGATAATGAAATCATTAACGGAGTCACGTGGGGTTCGGTTAAACGCCGTTAAGTGTTTTTACGAAGTTCACGAGGTTTCTAGTTTTGTCTTTTCCTTTTATTTTTGACGCCAATCACTTTTTTCTTCTTTGTATAAAGTCTTCTGACATTTGTGATGATCAGGAAAAAAAATCGATTTAAGACAATTGAGCTCGTCGTTGTATAAATAAAAACTATTTGACTTTTCTTAAGTTTGTGGACTTGTGGACCTAATTCATTATATGCATATTTCTGATAATAAGATGTATCTTCGGATGTAAATATTTTCAAAATTATTTGTAATAATCAGATTAGTTTAAGATTGAAGCTGAAATATTTAGATTAAAAATACACATTTCGTATATAATCTATTTCATCACATTAATTTCGAGAATATTTTAATTTGTATGTTGGTAAAACGGAAATATATCTAGATATGAACTTATTTTGAAATTCTTTTAACAAACAAAACCCATGCTGTATTTTTTAGAATTTAGACTATTAGTTTCTTAGCTTAACACTATAAAATACTGGTCACATACTTGAAATTTGCATTATCCATAATTTTATGGTTGGATAATTTGATTACCATTGGTGACATGAGTTTAGATATAATTTCGTTAGGGGTGTATCTATAAAAAAAATCGGGAATTGCAGCATTTAATATTTCAATGTAGTATAAAATATCAAATGTTGCCGTTAGTTTTTTTCTTTTTTTTTTTCTAGATACAAACTTAATTAGAATGGAAAAACCAAATATGACAATGTGCAGTTGTTTTAATAACGGCGACCTAACTTCTTTATGCGGACCCAAGACCACCTTCATGTTGGACCACCTTTCGATTTCACTACTCATCAAGTCTTTTATACATCCACACGAGTAGCTAAAATGTTTTTTATGCATCAAATATTGTTATAGGACAGATCAGTAAATCACGGAAGTTGTAGAGGTATGAGATCTATAATTCTGTATTAATAGTCAATATTGACAAAATGAATACAACATGAAGTATTGAAGGACTTATTGGGCATTTCATTTTTGCTAAAGCTTTAAAACCTTCAATGACTTGCCTAGACCGTATAATATATAGGGGTGCTTGGCATTTTCTACTCTTGTCTCCATATATAAACAAACAAAAACCGGCCATCAGACATGCCGGACAAAGGTTCATTCAGCTTACGGATGCTTGCTGGAGCTTCCAAAAGCTCAGAGTGGTTTATGCAAGAGTCATTGTAGAAATATATCATACATTTTTAAAACGAAATCGATATAAGTTGAATGAACATGATCTATCCGGATAAAAGAAGAGATAAGTATAAATGTATTAGTTTGAGTTGTTCTCTAAAATACATTTTTAATCATATGAGAGTTCTCCCACTCTCTGATATACGAAATTGGGGTTTTCGTATAATGATATTAAACATTTTTATTTTAAAAAATCAATATTAGATAAATAGACATCCGATCTGGAAGTATAATATATTCCCCTGTTTCTTTTTGTAATCTTTCAATTCCGCCTGTTTGGCTTGTTGAATATTTGTATCACTCATTTACAATCTAAGGCTTTGATTGGTACCATGAGTTATTTTGATTTATGGTCATAACTCAAAAATGTTAACAATTATAATTTATTTTTAACTTTTTGATTTAGGCTTTGATTGGTAACATGAGTTATCATGTGGTAAGTTTGATTTATGGCCATAACTCAAAAATGTTACCAATCATGATTTATTTTTAATTTTTTTGCTTTAAAATTTGAGTTAGAATGTGGTATGGTTGAGTTAGAATTTTGATATGTGTTCTTCGTAAATTAGGTACCTCAACTCAAATTTCTACAATATGGAAGATGGCATGTATTAGAATGTGTAGTAGGGATTGAGTTATGATTTTTTTAATTTCTTTTATTATTATTTCCACTTTTTAAATTAGTTTAAGAGAATTCACGTTCATTAACATATTATTATTAATTTCTTTTGTTTGTTTACTAGAATTATCAGATATTTAGCAATTCTTGTTACTTTTTGAAATTCAAAAAAAAAAGTTGTTTCTCAATCTAAATTGTTGATTTTATTTGGTATCTCTTATAAATATATATAATATACATATATATCGTTGGCTAATGTTCATTAGCAATTGCCAAATACACTCATCTCTGCAAGTTTAAGATCTGGTTTTCTTCTTATTTTTTGTTTCTACATAAAAAGCACTCTTGAATCCTGATCTATTAACTTAAATATTTAGATATAAATATATATTCTCTTTTGATATTAAACTTGCGACGAGAAAATCATAGGCGACGATTTGAAGAAGAAGAACTTAGTAGACTGGAAGAAGAAGAGGCGACAACTGATGGCCAATACATGAATATCGTACGAGATGGGATAGCAAATATGATTTGGAATGCACGTCATTAGGTTTTTATTTCGTTATTAAATTTTTATGATTTGATATGAACTATATGTTTGAAGATTTTTATTTATTTAATGTAAGTTAACATTATTTTTTTATTCAATTTTTATTATAATTGAATTTATAAAAAATATCACCATTATTATTAATTTTAAACCTCATTTATTTTTAATAATACATTCTGCAATTTATACAGCAAAAAAGTTACCAATCAACTATTTACATCGAATTAACAGTCATGTTTATACAGCAAACTCACGACATAAATCAACAGATTCTACCACATAATTTTTACTGCAATTTACATCAAATTATACCACTTCTTCTAACTCAACAGTAATACCACATGTCACCAATCGAAGCCTTAGAGTTTGAGTTAAAATATGTTATGATTGAGTTAGAATTTTGATGTGTGTACTTTATAAATTAGGTAACTCAACTCAAATTTCTACAACATGAAAAATGACATGTATTAGAATGTAGTAGAGATTGAGTTAAGATTTTTTTTAAATTTCTTTTATTAATAAATCTATTAACGTATCTATTTCCACTTTTTAAAATAAATTACGCCGTTGGCTAATGTTCATTAGCGATACATTCATCGACTTGTTTTCATAGATGAATATCTACGGACTGGTTTTCTTCTTATTTTGCTTTCTACTTATACAAAGCAATCTTGAATTTTAAAGATATGAGTGTATATTTCCTCTTGATATTACTAATTTATTTTATTTTTTCTTTTGATGAAGATGTCTAATGATGGAGGAGGTGTTGACGATGGTGGTACCAATGATGTTGGTGGAAGTCTTCGTCGTAAGGTAATTTTATAAGTAACATGTTAACTTTTTAAACACAAAAACGGGTGATGATCGATGGAGAAGCAAGGAATTTTTTGTTTGTTTGTTTCAAGTGAAATATTTTAAGGCTTATGCTTTTTGAATTTTTGTTCTATTGTTTACATGTTTTATCACAAATGTTTTTATCTTTACAGGTCGAACGATTAAATGCCTTGTATTCATGGGTTTTAGAAAATTTTACAGAAGAAATTGCTAGAATTGTATGATCTTGAAGACGAAGAGTATATGCATACGATTGTTCAACCTTTTATGCAATATTAGTATATTACCAACGTTGTTTATTTAATGTGTAAGTTAGTATTAATTTTTATTCAAATTTTTTATTATTATTGAATTTGTAAAAAAATATCACTATTATTATTAATTTTAATTTAAACCTCATTTATTTTTTAATAATACATTTTATAACTTATACAGCAAAAAAGTTACCAATCAGCTATTTTAACAAAATGTTAATTCTCACTACTAAGTAATTTTTACTGCAATTAGTATGGAATTATAAGGCTTGTTGTAACTCAACTCAACGGTAAAACCGCTTGCTCACGTGTTTGGGCCCAAAAGAAAGGAGAAAACATTTGGCTTTCTCTTTACCAGAAGAAGAAGAGCTGCAAAAATTAAACCCTCAGAGAGACCGCAGAAGAAAGCCGAAGCGGAGGGATAGAGAGAGACTCTCCTCCGGTAACAACATTGAAGCTGAGGAGCAATGTATCCGACCAGTCAACAGGTCAGTTTCAGAATAAATCATTTTAGTTACCTACCGAATTGCTAACGAAAGCAAATTAGTCGGAGAACAAATTCGACGATAATTTCTTGTATGCGATCAAATCTCTCTGAAATTTCTGAATTCCGGTGATTATAATCGTAATTTTCCTGTTCATTCGTGTATCAATTATCGAATTTTCTTCCCTTGATTTCGTTTCTTTTAATTGCATGCGACCACATTGGATGAGTTTTGTTCTTCGCTTACACATTTTGTTGAATGCAATTGCTTATTTGTTAAATTGTCAAGCTTTTCTTTAGTATTTCTCAATAAAAATTGGCTGAAAAGTGAAAAAAATATGTTTTGTATTCATGTTTCGTCTAGCTTCAGTTTTAAGAGTTGCAAAAAGGGGTTTATGTTTCAGATTTGACGAACTTGAGAATTAGGGCTGATGAAAGAATGGATTTTTAACTCAGACTTTTGCATCCCAATTGTAGTTTTCGTTTCAAGATTCATCAACGATGATGATTGTGGATTCTAAAGAATCAAGCTCACCAGTTTTCAAAGAAGAAACTCAGAATGGAGGAGGTCTATCTCACGCCGAGTTTGCTTTGTTCAATTCCAAGAAGCTTCAGTCTGATCTTGAAGTCATGGGTACCAAACTCAAACATCACGAAGACAATCTGAAGTTTCTCAAGGCTCAGAAAAACAAATTGGACGAATCAATCATCGACTTGCAAGGTCTGCTTAATACCAACATTTTAGTGCATTTAGATTTATGTTAATGAAAAGAGGTTTACAGTGCCTCTTTGTTTCATTTACTTTCGTAGTTCGTATGAGCAAACTTCATCCGTCCGACACTCCTAGAAGCGAAAACTATGATGCTAATCTTCAGGGTGAAGATATCAATGAAGAGATCCTTCGCCACAAAAACTCAGCTGCTGGAGTTTTTGGTCTGCTTCAGTCTCGTCATGGCACACAGGCTTCTCAGTTGGCATTGACAAAAGGTGTCGTTGGCGTTGTAGCCAAACTCGGGAAAGTCAATGATGAAAACCTCAGCCAGTTAGTTCCATTTCCTCGCTGTCATTTCTTCAGATGACCTAAAATCCGCATTCCATTTACAAAACTTTCTCGTGGTATTGCAGGGTTTTATCAGATTATTTAGGGACTCGATCCATGTTGGCACTGGTATGCAAGAGTTACGACAGTGTTAAGGCTTTAGAGACTTATGACAACCAAGGCAACATTGATAGCAATGCTGGCCTTCACGGGCTTGGCTCTTCGATTGGCAGAAGCATTGAAGGCCATTTTGATGTCATCTGCCTTGAAAATCTGAGGTACTAGTTCTTGTTTTCTGCATTTGCCAATCGTGTTAGAGACTTTCATATGAAATCATCTTCTAATGACTTTTGTCTGGTGACTTTTAGACCGTATGTTGGGCAGCACATAGGTGATGATCCACAAAGAAGGCTTGATCTTCTGAAACCAAAGTTGCCTAACGGAGAGTATCCTCCAGGGTTTCTGGGATTTGCTGTGAACATGATACATATCGATCCAGCTAACTTGTTCTGTGTCATAGCAAATGGATATGGTCTTCGTGAGACCTTGTTTTACAGTCTCTTCTCCCGCCTTCAAGTTTACAAAACAAGGGTTGAAATGATGAGTGCCCTCCCCTGCATAAGTGATGGTGCAGTCTCTTTGGATGGAGGAATCATCAGAACAGGCGGGATCTTCACACTTGGAAGCCGGTAAGATTCTCACAACTTGATAACCTGAAAAACTTGTTTCCGTCATTAGGTTCTTCTCCTTTTCTTCTTGCTATTGTCCATTGTTCTGAAGCCAAATGTAATTTCCAGTGATGAGGTTAAGGTGAGATTTGCAAAGCCAACTGCTTCACGGACGATGGACAATTATAGTGAGGCGGAGAAGCAAATGAAAGAGCTGAAATGGAAGAAGGAGAAAACGCTGGATGACATAAAGCGTGAGCAAGTGCTCCGCGATCATGCAGTGTTCAACTTTGGCAAGAAGAAAGAAGAGTTTGTTAAATTCTTGGCTCAGAGCTCATCTGCTAATCAGGTAAATCTAATCCATGGTCTCATTGCACCAAATCAGAGAATCACCTATGATTGTATCTTTGTTTCGGTTTCAGCTCAAAGCTTTGGTTTCTATGGCTAACATTTCTCTGTGTATTTCTCTTGTGGTGCTCCAGCAGATGATATCACCCAGATGAAAAGAGAGCAAAGTGAAGAAGCGTGGAGCTCTGAGTAACAGTGACTTTTGCTTCTAAAGAAAAATCCTATTTTGACTATAAGAACTTTTTTCAGCTTAGTTTTTGATAAATTGCTTCCATGGAAAACATCTATCTGGTGATAGATTTGGATAAATTTCCTGGAAAACTAGTAGACCGACTTGGTTTAGATCGGTTAGCTTCGGTTCTGTATTTTCTAGTCTGAACTTGTCTCGGTTTGACTTGACAGTGTACATTAGTACATATGATGGATATTTGTCATCTAACCTCTACTTCTAGGCTTTCCAAGTCTTTATGTTTCTTCAACATCTCTCACTCAATTCAAATCAACGTCACAAATGGTTACAAAATTCCAATTTCTTGTTGCATTTATATGCTCCAGGCTGTGCTAAAGAAAACTATACACAGACCAAAAGGCAACGCAACGAGTCATATGATCAATCTTTCAGTCTTGCTAGTTGCTACAGACCGAGACCACGTAAGTATTGAAACCAAAAGCAAACCTGAGAAAAAGTTTTTGCAAAAACCTTCATTATACCAAAAGATTGATCATAGCTTATTGTCCCAACCAAATTCCTAATTACATAGAGTTAAATAATAGGAATCAAACTATAGAAAGACTAATAAAAAAGCAAACGACAATCAGCAGGATGGCGAACCCTGACCGTTGGATCCACCGGCTTCTTCTACTTCTCCTTGAGCCGCCACCACATCCACCACATCGGCTTCTTCAACAACACCGTTGTCCAAAAGCATCTCTGCCTTCTCTTCCTTTCTTATTTTAGGAATTATTGAATTAATGCTCATCTGTTGACTCTTCTTCTTCGCCTCTGCCGCTTCTATCTCTTTCGCTATTGCCTCTGCTTTCAATCTCTTTTTCTCATCCATAAGATTCTTCAGATCATCCTCTCTTCCTTCTTTCCTCAGCTCTCCTCTCACAAACTCTTGCAATTCCTCACTCATTCTCACCGATTCATCATCCAGCATCTCGTCCACAATCTTAAGCATCTCATCAAGCCTACCAGCTTCACTCAACGCCCCCATGATGAATTTGTAAGCCTCGTCGTCCATCTTGAGCTTGCTCACCATCATATCGAAGAAAGACTTCGCATCGTCGAGTCTCCCGCATTTAACCAACTGATCTTGCAACCGGTTGTACACTGCCAGGTTTGGTCGTAGACTCGACTCAACCATCGTTTTGTAATACGCAGCTCCTTCGTCTATCTTACCTTCCTTGAAACAAGTATCCATTAACAAACCAAAAGTGTACTCATCAGGCTTCACCTTCTTCTCATCCATTTCACCGTAAAACTTCTCAGCCTCGGCCAACAATCCGTTCTCGCACAGCTGATTCATCAGATTGTTGAACGACAAAGCATCAGGACTACACCTAAAATCACCCATTTGCCTGAAAACCTCCATAGCTTCCCCAAACCTTCCTTCAGCACAATACCCATTAACCACTACATTAAAACTTCCCAAATTCAAAGCCAAACGCCTCGGTGGATTATGTTCCTCCTTCATCGCATTAAACAACTTCAAGGCCTCATCGAACTTCCCGTTCTCGCTCAAAGCTTCCAGCACGTAATTATAAGCCATAGCGCTCATCTTCACCTTTGAGTTCTCTCCAAAAGCTTCCTCATAACATTCCATGGCTTCTTTCTCCATCTCTTTCATGAAATACCCTTTCATCAATTGCCCATAGACAACACCATCATCAACAAACCCACCAAGCTTCTCCTTTAACTCCTCATAAAGCTTCAAAACACCATCGGCATCAGACTTCTTCACACAGCCTATCATCAGATGGCTATAAACAACAGGGTCTGCAACGAAACCTCTAACACCCATATCTTCCTTAATCTCCATCGCCTTCTCAAGATTGTCATTGTCAACTAAACCCTTAACAAGAATCCTAAAAGTGGCAATGGAAGGATTCATTGGCGCATTATCAATAAACAGCTTGTAATGTTCCAGAGCAACTTCGGGCTTTCTAACATCGAGATAAGTCTGGAAAATCAAGTTGTATGTGATGATATTAGCAGTGATACCAGCTTGATTGATGAAATTGTGCAATTGCAGAAGCGCATTGTAGTTCGATTGCCGGAGCTGCGCCGCCAAAACGGCATTCACGGTGAAAATCGTCGGCCGGCAATTCGAATACACGGAATGACGCGTGTACAGAGCAGCTTCTTCGAGGTCGTTCTCCCGAATCAATTTGAGGATGTGATTGTGGAGATCGAGTCGTTTCCCGGTGAGAGCTGCCACAGACTCGGGCAATTTCGGGACATTTGGGTTCTGGATAAGTCTAGAGATTTGAGGTTGCTGCTGCTGTTGCTGGGGTCTGTTGAACGAGTTAAGCGGTGGCTCCATGCGAAGACGACGCTTACGACGGCGACGTTCCGCAGCGGCTTCTTCCTGCGTCGCGAATGACATGTACCGGACGGCGAAAAATGGCGGCGGAACGCGTGGGCGGTAGGCTCTCGCGATTGTTTGCAGGTGGTTCAAAAAGGCTGCTTTAGCAATCGACATGGTGGAAATGTTTGTTCTTTCTGGAGATTTTTCCTCAGTGGGAGTGGGGAAAAATGTTTCCTTGAGAGAAAATGGAAGGTAGGGGTTCTAGGGTTTTAGAAGAATTTGAGGTTTGGCGATGATGAAGTTGTGGGCTTGTTTGGAAACTGGGATAAGTATGTTTCGGCGTGGGAATAGAAAAAGACTAACTAAATTTACGTAAGGATATTGGTCTGTTTAGGCCTTTAGGCTTTAGGGCATGTGGTCATTCATATATGGGCTTATTTTGGGCCACGGGCTCCATTTTTAGAGCAAAGTATGGAGAGTTTTACAGCATCCTCTCTCACTCCTTGAATATATCATACTAGATGATTGCCCGCGCCTAATGCGCGGGTGTATTGTAAACTTTAGGTTAACCTCATATTATCTTAATACAAAAGTAAATAATGATCAAATGTAGGATAGATCGATTCGTATCAAGAACATAAATGTTCACGAAAACACAACGCATATAGAGTAGTTAAGAGTTCTGCGCTGCGTGTTCATCACGGCTCATTGCTCTCGAGTTAATATTATATTTGTCTTTGGAGTCAAGTTTAGTAAACAAAACCAGCAGATATACACATCGTCTCTCTCTGTTTATTGAAACTTAATGAACATAGCAACTCTGGAGTAGATAATTTGCCCAGACCATATACTCTAATAAAGTAAATTTCTGCTATCATAATAAAAATTGGTAATTCGAACGACACTGGAGTTAAAAAGTACAACATATAAAACTGAAGTGTATCAAAGATGCATTATTAAAGAAATATAAATCGTAGGACTCCTTTAGTGATCGTCTCTACTAATATGAAGCTTTCTCTTCGTAGCCGCTGCAAATGCCAAGGAACAACTATTCGGTTAAGTGAATCGCAAATGGAAGTAGAGAAACTTTGGGACAAAAAATTAAGGAAACATCAAATACCTTTACTACTCTTTACGGATGGTTGTCAATATTCTGGAAAACTTCTTTGAAAACAACGTACTGCTGAGTCGATGGTTATCATATATCATATATGGATGGTTATCATATATCATATATGTGAGTCGTGCGTGACTACTCTTTACGGATGGTTATCATATATCATATATGTGAGTCGTGCGTGACTATGCCAAGTACTGTACTAAATGTGACTTTTTTCAAAGTTACAACATGTCACCGACCAAGTCACGCTTACAAAAGTATTTCCTTTATTTTTCAGATGCGTAGTTTTTTTTTTCCTTTTGAGAAAAGTCATAGTTTCAACAAAAGAACAGTGATTATCTGTATAGTCTTTGGAATCGAGGAACAGTGATTTTTGTTTACAAGTACGTTTTCTCTCCAAAAAAGATGTTGATTGGAGAATTCAGGTCGAGCAAAGCGTACTCTGATTTTCTCTAACCGATAGGAATAATGTGTTTGTGATTATTATCTGATCAGTCTAACAGATTCAAATTATTGTCGAGCAGCAAAAATGAATGATGAAAGTTAATTAACTCATAGTTCTCAGTGGAAGTCAAAAGAAGTGACAAAAATGAATGATACCGCGTAACGTAAGAGAACATTTTTGGTGTTTTGGTATCATTTGTTAAGTCGGACATAAAATTATTGGAACCAAAGTTCCCCAACTCGTGGACCCTACTGTCAGTGTCGGTCGTGGGCCGTGATCTATTATTGACTTCGATCACATTGGTTCGTCTCCTTCACCGACGCATCCAATTAACTATTTCAAAACAATAATGTTTGAATATAATAATTTTAATCGTTATAGTTTTCAAAAAGATTCAATCGGTTCAAAATCGCTGGACTTTTAGCCCTCTTATTGACACAAAGAGAAACATTAAAGTAAACTTTTACATCTCTTTTAAACGAGAAAGTAAGTTAAGTAACCTCTAAAATTTATGTAAAATCAAAGGTTATATATAGACAACAGTCATCGGTTACTTCTGTGTTACTATTATCAAAAAGAACATTGTAAAATAATCCTCGAGTCACGATCTTATTAAATAAAAATCTCCGGAGATCATACAATTAAAAAGTTAAAAGAAAAAATATAGGATTAATCATATGTCCATTTATATAAGGACGTAAGAATGAAACAATTCATCGGAAACAAAAGCACTTTATTTTTTTCCTCTACCTAAATGTTTAATCCAGCCAAGAACGACACCCCGGTCGAAGGCAACCACGACGAACCGTATATAAATTCCGCAACCGTAAACCGGTTAGCCTCGTCCGTCGAATTGATGACCCGATACCCCGGCCAACTCACACGTTGCGCAAGAACCGACCCGGGTCCAGTGTTCAA
This sequence comes from Erythrophleum ivorense, assembly GCA_026724425.1. NCBI lineage: Eukaryota > Viridiplantae > Streptophyta > Magnoliopsida > Fabales > Fabaceae > Erythrophleum > Erythrophleum ivorense. The sequence continues at coordinate 1,722,955 of JAIUCV010000136.1, read as the reverse complement.
ATACTCTCCGTAATATAACGTATCTAAAGCAAATGTCGTGTTCCACTCGAGCCAACCTCTCGTGTGTACATGACTACCGATATACGATAACATATAAACCGTCCTAGCGTATAGCTTCCACGGTCGGCCTAGATACGTCTGGACAGTACCGTTCGTCGCTTGGAGATCGGATGTCGCAAGAACCCTAGACGCATGTATTGATATTCCGGTGTTTTGGTTCGGGTCTTTTCTGTTTTGAGCTGTGATTGTGTTTTTCTGAAGATCCATGGGTTTACGTGCGTAGATGCTACAGTTTTGTAGCACTACGGCTGCGTTACCGAAGATAAAATCGACCGTACCGTAGATGTCGCATTCGCGAAAGAATTGCCGGTTTGAATGGACGTAAAGCGTGTCTTGGTAACCGATTATGTTGCATCGGTAGATCACCGCGTGGTCAGCCCCGACTCGGAGAGCGACTGCTTGGTGCTTCGCCGGACCGGCCCAATTTTCGAATGTGATGTCCCTCGCAATAAATCCAGCTCCGGTTGCAGCTGGAATAAAACAAAACAATAAGAAATCAATATAATTAACTCATCATCAAATGCAGCAATAAACTAATCCAGTGTGAAATAAATATATTTTCTTTCAGATGAAAATATATTTATTTCTGTCATTCGTATTTTTTATATGTTTTTTCTTTACACGGAAAAGAAATGAATGTTTCAAAGACGTGTTTTGTGACTAAATATAGACGCAACAAATGCAGTCAGACAAAACTAATTAATTACTTTAAATTTATACATAATAATAATCGACATACTACGTGCTAGTATTTGAGAAATCAGAAATGTCTTTACCTAGAAATGTTCTATGCAACTAGTGGGTCTCAAACGCATCCAAGTCCAACCACATAATTCGCCATGACCCACATCCAACTATATATGTAAATAAATGCAACTCTTCTCTGTCTCCCATCATGCATGTATAAATATATACAAATTTGTGGGTCAGTAATGGCGCGGCCTACCTCCAACTTATAAGATACGTTCCATGTGAATGTGTTTATCCTTCTAGATGTGTATGCATACAAATATTTCTTAAGTATATCTCTATGAAGAATATACTTACATTTACGAAACATGCATGCATTTACTGATGTAGTGATGTACGTACGTGGATGTGTGGGTTTATATAGGAAATGAATATTAGATGAGAGTAGTCTATTTTTACCTTTTTTTTTTTTTATCAAAAGAATGTTTTTGTTATTGATTTGATTTGAGTAATTTGCATTTAATGCACATTAATCCACAACAATATGCATGTGACTATGTGACTATGTGAGTTTGGTTGGGTAAGCGGCAGCATCACATAGGATGTCCGATTCAGTGTAAGTGTGTTGCCTAACCGAATTCAACCGTAATCATATTGAAAAGTCGAGCTAAGAAGGAAAAATAACAATAATTTGATGTACTTGGTTTTATCTTTTCCAAACAAGAACAGAACTAAAAAAGCATTAAACTACAAATCAAATTTAAAAAACTTCAAATGGGATACGGAAGACCCGACACCAAAATACTAAAGGGCTATACAATTGTTTTTGGTTATAATTCGGTTACTATTGCTAAACCAAAACTCAAGCGGTAAATTTGGCTGATACTGTGATATTGTTCTATTGAAATTAGTTTGAAGTTTTTTTAAAAAGAGAAGATCAAGGTTTCTCAAAAACACAACAACCTAGTATACCTAAGAACTACAACTTAGGTATCAACTACCATGAGCGAGTAAAAAAGTTGGTTAAAAAATAAATTAAGTTAGTCTGCGTTATGGGAGGTTTTTTAGCCGAACTAGTAGAAAGTGGGTGAATGACGTTTGTTTAGTTATAGGATTGCAAGTGTCTTGGCAAAAAAAAGTTTGAAACATACGAAAACAGAGAATAATTCAAAAATCACTATTGTACAAAACCTAGTGGTCCATATAATTGACTTTATTTACTGGTTGTCTGGTGCCGAGTACATATTACTATTTACATCTTCTTACTTAAAATTAGCTATCTTTAGTGGTCCATAATCCATATGAAGAATAAACCGCAAGTGGTAAAAGCCAACTAATATTAGTAAATGATTCCGATTTCAAGAGAATCAATGGACACTTTAAACTCTATCCATCCGGAATCTATACAGCTAGCCCATGGCCCCCTTCACGTATCTGATTCCAAGAACTTTCCTTATATATACTTTTTTCGTAAATTATTTATATACTACATATTCGGTCAAAAAATAATTTATTTATCTAACAATATTAAATCAATGGCTAAAAGGAAACCGAAACATATTATATCATAAAATGTTGACCGCCATTAAACTCTTTCCATGCTTTTACTATGTAATTACCACAAAAAAGTATCTTTTAATTTTCCATTATGGAACTAAAAAGATCTTCCGATTGTCGACTCCCACATATAAGGGTCTCAATTTTTACAATTCTTGTATTTATTTAATAGCAATAGTAATGTTGTTGTTTTTTTTACGTGTTTTACTTTTTAACTATTTATCACTATTGTTGTATAGTTTCCAAAAAGTTCAGAAAATGAAAAAGGGATGGTAAAAAGGAGAAGGAATAATGCAAAAAAAAAAGAAATCTTACCAAACGTCGCCGTGTGGAAAGTGGTAATGTTGTCAAATATGCTTTTCCCTCCCGAAATGACAGTTTTACCCTTACCATCGCCAACGAACATCAAATTAATTTTTTTTCTACCGACCTTGAGGTTGTTCTCTTCGTACCTTCCAAAAAGTAAAAACACACAGAAGATTCACTGAGATAACGCAATTATTAACCCACTTTCCGTACAATGCCACTTCAGTCATATATATTTATTCACATTTCACGGACGTAACAGTTAAAAAAAAAAACATCGATTAACGCGAAAATGTCAAGGGTAAAAACGTAATTTTACCTTCCGGCCTTGACGTAGATAATAGTCCGGCGAGTACTGTTCTGAGGAGCCTTCTTGATAGCTTCCGATATAGTTTTGCACGTGCCGTTACCGTCTTTCGAGACGATGATATCAGCTTGTATCTGAGACACCGGCATTTCCAATATCTCGCGCTCTCTTCTCTTCGTCATCCATCTCGGGAATTTCTCGTCTCCTTCTACTTCCAGCAGCCTCCTGTTCTGTATCGGAACTCCGGCGAAATCGTTTCCGTCGCTGCTACCGCTCGCCGCGAAGATAGCTAAACAGTTGCTGACGAGCTCCGAGAGATTCTTCAGCGCCGCCGTCATCTGATCCTTCACTCCGCCGTCGCCGACGCTGTCGAACCCCTCGGCGCACGTGTCCTGATTCGTCAGAGCAGAGCTCAGCCACGTCATCACGTCTTGACGTTTCGTTTGGCCGCGGGAGACGGAGACGACTGAGGAGAGAGCGCGTGAGAGAGCGTCGACGGAATCGTCTAGCAGCTCGATGCATGAGTCGTAGGCGGAGCGGACACGTGGCGGCATGTCGAGGAAGTTGAAGGAGGAAGAGGAGTAGAGAGCTTGGCTGAAGTGGTGGAGCGTCATGTTCACCGTCACGTGGATCAGATCTTTGGCGGAGGAAGCGGCGAGTGAGCCTGGGAAATTCATGAGTGAGTCGACGCATAACTCGGGGAAACGAGTCAACTCGCAGGCTTTCGAGATTGCTTGGCTTGGTTTCCGAGCTAGGCCTGGGACGTGTTGGTTCGATTTGACTTGTGTTCGAATTCCGGCGAAGATCGCTGCGGCGAGGATTAGTGCGAAGGCTACGACGATTGACGATATAACAAGCTTCTTTCTTCTCGGATTTATATTCTCCGGTTGGAGGTTCGGAGACGGAGCAGTGGTAGCGGTGACCGAACCACTTGGTTTGGAATGTCCGAGCTTTTCGTACCCCATTATTTGTTCTCTTCTCGTTATAGTTTCTATTGAATTTTACATTCCTATTGTTGGAATATATATGAGTGAGTGAGTGAGAGAGTCTTGTGAAGTAGTCTTGTAAAGGAGAGTGGTGGTGGTGATAATTTGTGGGACACGCGTCAATGACTCATTCATATAACATAAGAATAAAATTTGCTTTGTTTGATTTCTTGTGTTCTAAATTTAATTGCTTGTGTTAGTCATCGTTTGGTAGTGATAGCTTTTTGTTCTGCATCGATGTTTGTTAGTGAACTTTTTGTTACTGGTCGACATGAGTTTAAAAGCTCAATTGAAAACAACAAAAATGTATCACGTTTTTTTTAGAATGTTACAAAATAAGTTCATACCTATTTGTGTGTGTCATCCGCCGTTTGATGGTGAGCTTTTTGTTATGACCAGATCGTCGACATGAATAGAAAAAATATATATCTTCAATGATTAATCTGTTATCTTCCTACACATAAGTATCACTAACTTTGCTATTATATTTCAGCAATTCATTTAAATAAAGTTTTGTTTTTCTTACTCCATGAACTTGAAACATACATCATTTAAAACGTGAAGAAGATGGTAACAGAAACATACATATCAAAAAAATGTTGATAGGAAATTATTGGTTATGAATACTACAATAAATTATTTCGGCTCGAAACGTATAGTACATTTTAAAACATGTACATATTGATCTTGCAACTGATGTATTATGTGTGCAATGTGCCTAATAAAGAGCATGAGCTGGCATCTACCAACCGTGATTAAAAAATCTTGATGAAATGATAGTGAAGCAGACTATAAACTATAATCCTTTATGATTCTTTTGGGTAAGACTGTACCGAAACAGTTAAGCACTTAAACATGCATTAATTAAATCTATATACTGTTTCAACATCAACCAAACAAAAATAAATAAATCACGACTCAGCTAATGCCAGAATGCGACTAGAAAAGACCCCCATTGTTTCTGACTACATAGACATCTCACGTTGTTCTTTTTATCCGTTTTCAATGATTTATATTAAATCTGGCTAAATATTCTAATCGATATATCTACAATTCCATTGATGACTGTTCAATTTTTTCTTAATTAATTTCTTGATGATATATATATAACTAGCTCGTTATTAACCTAGCTATTACTCGTAACTAATCAGACTTAACTAAAGCATAGAAATTAAATTACAATGACATATCGTGTGTGTGGGACTTATACAAATTCGATTATGAAAATATGTAATTGTCTATCAAGAATGTATTAAATAAAATATCCTCCTTAGCACTTTTTATGCAGTGAGACTGGGACGCATAAAAGCATTTAGCATATATACTTGAAAATTATATAATATTATATAGACGTTAAAAATAAAAGATTAGTAGATAAGATGTGTGTGACGTTAGATAATTAAAGTGATTATGCTATCTTTTACAATATGGTTAGTGAAGTATCAGAACATGCTCAATAATGTTTGGAAAGTTCAGTGTCTCTTTTCTCTTTAATTTTTAAAAGTTCCTAGCTTAAGGAGTAAGTTATATATATTAGTTCAAAATCTGAATTTTATTTATAAAATCCAATACTAAACTGCACCTTTTTTTATTTATTTCGGCTGAAATATTCTTTTTTTATTTATTTAGGCTGAAATATTCTTTTTTTTTGTTAAAAAGATCTTCATTTTGGCTTAAATATTCTCCATCCGTCTATGAAAAATGAACTTTCTAAATTTTTCACACATATTAAGAAGACAAACTAAAATTTCAATAAATGCATTTTTTTTTCCTATAGTTTTTAACCAAAGGTAATTCCATAATTTCAATTTTTTTATTTTTTATTATTATTTATAATTCATCATTAACTAATCAAAAATACATTAAAAATAGAAAAGACCTTTTGAAAACAATTAAAAAAAAGAGTTCATCTTTCAGAATCAGCGGGAAGTATATGACAAATTGTTTTTGTTCAATTGTCACATGGATTTTATATACTTCAGTTTGATTTAATATGCCATAGCTACTAACCTATTTCTGCAATAATAATATGTTTTCTGATTATACATCAAAGTATATTACGATCACTGAAATATGTATTATTAAGAGTGAATCAATGTGTCTTCATCTATTTTTTATTATCTAATAAGCATTTGTTAAACATAGCATAAACTTCCCGAACAGATAAAATAAAGTTGCATTTTAAAAATTAGGAGAACACTCTGACCCGAATAAATTAAATATATATTGGAAAAAGTTGATCCAAAAGAAATGAAAAAGGTAACATACATAAAAGGCTGTTGCTTGAGTGAAAAGATTCATTAGATCTCTATAATTTTATATACCTCTCTATTCATTCATGACTATGGATTTCTTAAATATTTAATATAGTTTATAGGTTATGATGTAAAAACTAATAAGTAATGTGTTTCATATATAATATAATATTATCATCCCTATAGAAACCAAATGTGTTTCTATTGTTTCAAATATTGTAGTCAGGTCAAAGATGATCGTCTGCAAATTTCTTAACACAATTTTCATTCTTTACAGTGGTTACAAGTTTGAGTTAATAGCTGATTAGCTTCTCTAATACAGTTCTTATTATTTATTTTCCTTTTAAATTACTGTATGTACTATTTTTGAGTTGTTAACACATTTTGTATTTAGGAGTCTCCTATTAATTAATTCACGTTTGATTGTCTACTATATAGTTTTATGTCAGATATATTATTGGTGTTAGATCACTTGCATTTTTTTTCTTATCAAAATTTCCGTACATGAAACTAATATATATTATTAACTCTGATTAAGAACTTTAAAAATCGTAAACATAGTACGACTTCTATAAATCTTTAGTTGTGAGAAATAAGAATTTGAACGAGTAAATATCTCAAAACTAATTAGTAATTACTCATGTTGTAGGTATATTATACATGATTGCAAAAGGGCAGTCATTTAATAGCCCATAAGAGACAAATTACAGGTGCATGTAGACTACTATAAAGAGTAAAGACGTTCCAAAATAATCTTCTCTATATTTACATCTAAAGCAACCATTAACAAAATAACGTATTAACTCAGTGCCTTCTAGAATAACCAAAGCTTGCTTAAACTTTTTCTTTCTTTTACGTCCATATATAAGCAGAGGTTTAGATAGACCAATTTTACTGGATGATACAGTTGCGGGTAGCAGTTTGTATAATAACTGGAAACATATGTTGTTTCAAGACCATTCTTAGTTTGCAGCTACATATATTGACTGACAGCCATAACATTTGACTATAGAGTTACCAAAAAAATTGTATATATGACATGTTTTGTGCTTATTCAACAATCTTTGTAAATGAAGTTTTAGTGTATAAGAAGTTGATGCTGTGTCATCAATTAAAACTTATCACCAAAGTGGTGGATCCTCACTTTATTGCGACCTAATATCATACTCTCTCTTGTTTTTTTTTTTTTTTTTTTTTTTTTTTTTTTTTTTTTTTTTTTTAAATTCTTTATAGTGATTGATTAAAAAATCTTTCGATATGATTATGTGACTCTATAGTTGATACTAATCTAAATTTCCTTTTTTTTTTATCGACTACAATTACTCGATCTATAGATATGTTGTCATGGTCTCATGGATATGTTAATATTTTGTTAATAGTGCATGGTTTTCGTATAAATGAATGCAGTAGTTTTTGTTTTTGAATAAAAGTCATAAAACAATGGATGCATAGATGTTTTATTCAATTTTTGTTTTCTTATACTACTTTTAAACTTATGATTCGGGGTTAAGCAAACGAAAAGTAGTCATCGTCGTCTTTTTAAAAACATAAAGTAGATGCTTTAGAAAACAGAGTTACAAATCATTCACATAATCGAATATAACTTATTCGGAATACTTGATTTACCGAATAAATTAAACTTTCATTTATTATACCGAATAAATCAAACTTCCATGAAGGTCAATATACTTTTACCCTTTATGCATGCATATACATACTATATATAAGGGACATATCAAGGGATGCAGCATAATAGCCAGCTATATTATATATATATATATATATATATATGTATCGTTCTAATATTTATATTATCTCATGTTATGTAATACAGTAATAGTAATACATGTGATCTTTTTATATTTTTGGTAACCTAATATCAATAGCGAAGAAAACGTGTAATGGATAGACGTTGTTTAACGAAACAATGGTAATAATGTTGGCGAAAATGATGATAACAATAATGATGATGGAAAGACATACCATGTGGTTTGGTTGTGGCGATATGAAAACATAACAACCTACATCTCACAACTTGTAACAACAAAGACAAGATTTGAAAGAAAAGAAGAAGAAGAAGAAGAAAAACACACACAAAGACAAAAATAGTACTTTACAAAATGAGTACTGTCAGTAAATTTGTGATTCTTTTACCAAAAGTAGTATCAAATCGATCGATATACCTTATATACTAAAGTCTAAAACAGGATCCACAAACAAGTTGTGATGTGTGTGTCGTATTTAGATTATTAAACTATGTAGGACAGTTTTTGGTTACAATCACTCTTCAGTCTTCACAAGACTATGGGCTAGAATTTTAAATGGGCCCAGCCCAACTCTAATTACTGACCATTGCTACAAAACCAGCAAGACTATTCAAAAACAATTTAGTTTTGTCCATCGAGTTAAGAGTTTAATTATATAAGCTTTTGAGTGATTTTCTTCACTTCTGTTCGTACTATCCTATCTTTCCCTGCGTTTCATCGGCCGCCACATACTTATCGCCGACGAAATTTTCATAAATCTCGATTGAACTTTGGAACGATATACATAGATTTAGAATTAAAGAAATAGGTTAATGCACTTATATCAGGTGGCTACAAAATCTGTTTACTCTTCTACTTGTGCTGTTTTCAACCGCTATTCGTCCAATAACATTTTTCACAATCTGAAATTGAAACGCTTTCTTGATTGGTAACCTCTAAGGCGGTTTAACATCAATAGTCATAATTGGGGCTACCATTTACCAATCAGAGCTGAATTACCATGATCAAATAGCGGTTAGACACTCAATCTTGTTGTTGTTTCAAACATTGCGTTGATATATACAATAATCATTCTATTTCATGAAGTTAGGTGTTTAACATGTTTTTACATATATACATAAGATTTCTTCGCAGTTTACATTTATCCCACCATTTAATATTAGTTGTTTCATTGATTATCTCTAACTCGTAGGGATAAGTAAGAGCATATATTACACGAATTTGCAAAGAAAATACATAAAGCTTTGTATGGAAACGGAAATATTCAAACGAAAAGAGTATTCTTTTTCTACTTCTGATTTTCTAAAATTATTCACGCAGTTACAATTTTTTCAAATAAAAAACAATTGAAACCACTAATTAAATATAACATGTAAACATAAATACAAATAAGTCAATATAATCATAACCGGGATATAAGAATATAATAGCTTGGAGTTTCAAATATCAACGGATAACAAAATGGGAACATGGACTAACTCGGTCTGGTTCCTAAAAATTGGTAGATAGTGTTACGACAATGACTTGTATGACCGAGTATTAACTGATTTAATGACCGTAGATTATTGTACCCTAATATAAGAAGTGAGTAATGTATACAGCTATATAAATAACTGTAAAGCCGTGATTATCTTTGAAAATAATAATATAATACTATAAATAAATGTAAAGCAAAGATATATGGTTGTGAACTATAAAGGCGATATGGTACCATGAACCCATTTATATGGCCGATGTTACTATCGGTTTCAATGGTTTAGGTCGTCGTCACTATCGTCGTGCCGTGTTAGAACATTAATTTATATTGTTATTTATTTATATTGTTGTTGTTATTATTGTATGTGCACTGCAGACACTTGTCCATTTATTTAGCCCGTCGGAAAAAATTCATATTATCTCTCTATTATCTATTAAAAATATAAGGCCCGCATATACACGGAATTTATTTTAAAGTTTTTAAAATAATTTACGAAAAATATTAAAATAACATGATTAATCTTAAAAGTAAGTAAAATAATATTAAAAATCCGATAAAAAATCTCTAAATAACATAAGATTACTTCAGTTTCATTATACAATAAAGAGTAATAGTCGTGTAATGATTCCATAATAAACATAAAACAAGATATATATTTAAATAATAAATAATATTATTAAATTTTGAAAGTTAGACCTTATTATATCGGGTTTGGTAAGACACGTAATATGGTAAATGTCAATGTTTCTAAAACCGGATTGGAAGGCAAACCAGATAAATACTCGGGTCATGGTTCACTTTGATTTGACCGTTAATAATTTATGTTTATTTATTTTTAAATATATAAATTATAAAATAAATATTATAAATAGTTAATAATTGATCTATAAATATAAATATTATAATATTAGAAAAATTAAACTAAACCTAATTTTGTGAAAGAACTTCTAATCTAAAATATACTAAAGATTAAAATTGAAACAACCAAGTTTTTCTTGTTTGTAATTAAGTGCGGAAAAACTTAATTAAAACAAAATCCAATAAATAATCATTTAAACAATTTAAACAAGCAACCAAATTCAATTCCATAAAATAATATTAAAACAATAGCAACCTAAACACGAGGTTTGCAAAACAAATAACTCAAAACACTAAAAACAATCTTATCATCCTCTTTTCGGCCCGATTCCGCGATCACACTTTCTTTTTACATGCATCGCATTAAGGAAAAAGAGATGCATAAATATTTAAGAAATATTTAGTGAAGCAATCACCCCGCCTACAGGCCAATTACGCAGTTTTTTAACACATTTAAATATTAGAAATAATTACCACAATTAAATAATAATTTTTAAACACTTAAATAATTTTCATAATTATTTTAAATCAGTTAATTAAATTAAATTCACCATTTTTTTAATTAATTACCGAATTAAACCATTTAATTTCAATTAAACCGATTAAACCAGATTAAACCACTTAATCCAATTAATTAAATTAAATCGCCAGATAACCGGATTAAACCGGCCAGTGTCGACCGACACCGATCCAGGAGATCGACGACCAACTCGATTTTTAACACAGAAACATCAAAACACGAATTTGTCGCAATCAACTCGATCAAAGGCACTAATAACACATAATCCATCACGGAAATCATCCAATTCTCACTATCAATCAATCCACTTTCACAAATCACCCTAATTGCGAGCCTACGGTCATACAATCACCTTGATAATGGATTGAGAAGAGAAAGGAGATGAAGAACAGCACAATCAGCCTCAGATCAACCCAGAAATCACCTAGAATCACCACAAACTCTCTCTGCCTCTTTCCTTTGTCTTTTTCTCCAAAAACCACAAAACAATACGGCTGAACACTTTTATATCGCGACACAAGGGTTTCTCCACTTAACCAGCGATAACCGATCCACTCAAATCGAACCAAAATCGAATTGAACCACTGGTGTCGAGCGACACTCCCTTTGGTGTCGGTCGACACCACTCGACCAACCCAACACAACCGAACACAAATCGATTTAAACCGGAAATCGATTCTCAAACCGGTGTCGATCGACACTCTCCTGGTGTCGCTCGACACCAACTAACCAGAAGTCGATTTACACATTTTTCTACACAATGCTTGAACCTTTAGACCGACTGCACAACAATCAAACAAGAACATGCATAGCCAACCCGAGATTCACACCGTATAGAGCATATGCAACTACTCCGATCACTTGGGGTCGTCCGACACCACATCCAAAACAGCACTCCACGTTTACGGATGTTACAAAGGCAATGAAACCATTAAATTCCTTACTGTTAATGAAAAGTTTATCTCCATAAAAGCATTAACTTTAATTGCTCTATACTGGAGTGTCTAGACCCATTATTTAGAGATATATATATGAAGAGAATAGATAAACTAGACGTTTAGAGAAAGAGTTAAAACAATTTATCATTTTAAATAAAGAGATTAATCTAATATTTTAGATAAGTGCACAGTTAGTTTTATTTTTGTACTAAGTTTACAAAAAACAAATAGCTTTATGAATACAGCCACAAATATTATTAAATTCGGGTATGTATGTTTGTGGGTCCAAGTGGCTAAATATTTTGGTTAGGAAAATAATTAAAGTTTTCAAACCTTATATAAAGAGAAAAGTGGCATAGCACAATTGGAGGCTCTATATTGGGAGAAATAATATTTAAAGTTAAGAGAGAGAGAGAGAAGAGGTAGATCAAACAGCAAACTATGGAGATTAAGATACGACGAGACACATTAAAGACAACTACGATGAAAGAGGGGGAAGAAGGAGAGGAGCAACCGCTTAGTCCGGCGGCACGTGTGTTCCACGCGCCAGAGTTTAATTGTTACGTCATCACGGTGATTGGTATTAAGAGGAAGCTCGAGCCAGATGTGATTATCGAAGGATTAGAGCAAACTTTAATCCGACATCCTCGTTTCTCCAGTAAATTGGTGAGTCCAACACTTTTACATACATATAATTATCTATCTATACGTTTAAAATCATTGTAGCTCTAGTTTTATGGTGAAGATAAACTTATACGTTTGTGTGTGTATATATATATATATATATATATATATGTATTTGAATTGTATATATAAATGTTTTCTACGGCCAAAAATACTTTCAACTCTTTTTGATGGATATAAACTTTTTCAACTATTTTGGATGGATTTATTGTTCATTGACTTTTCTCCTAGTGTTGCGTGATATCGTCGAGTCTGATACTGTTTCTTGACCAATAATCTTTTGTACGGCGGTTGGTTTTTTAGGTTTGTAAATGTGCACTCGAAAATGGGAAAATATCCCTAATATATTAAAAGAGAGTACACTTTTAAAATAATATTTGTGTCATGTGTAATTAACAAAAATGCCATGATAATGTGTCATCATTAGGAATCTTCTCATGCTACTTATGAAATAAAGTTTAATTTATTAGAATAATTACACAATGCCATTCATATATTATGGTTAGAAAATCAAATATGTCTTACTAAACTAAATATTAATTAAAAAAATTTATTCCCTTTCCTTAATTGGTAATCACGAAAATTATTAAATAAGGAATATATTTAATTCATTTTTATCATATTAATTATTTTTAAAATCATTATATTTCTCCTATTATCTTTGTTTAACTTTATTTAAAAAATAATAATTTGTATCATCTATATAAAAAATAGAATAAAAAACCTATTTTTTCTTTATATTTTATGATTTGAATTTTTAAAAACAAAATAAATTACTAGAACTGTTAAAATTCCACATCGGATATGTTGTTGAGTGATGGTTAAAAAATCTATTATAAAAAATATACATTATGTGTAACCATATGAGTATAAAACCTCATTTAGTAGGCATCTAAATTAGGCATCTAAATGTAAAAAAAAATTTAAACTTTATTCGATTTAATATGGTTTTTCAGTTAGACTATATGATTAGAACGAATAAATAAATATTTTAATTTGATCATAATTGTAAAATATTTTATATTAGATCATAATTTTGAATATTCTAATTTTTATTTTTAGAAAAATGTAATATTTTAACCTGATCAAAAAGTTAAAATATTATTATGTTAATATATTTTAATATTATTATAATTCTATCAAGATCTTTGAAAAGTACAAAATTTAAAGATAATCAATAATATAAAACTTAAGAAATATATATGAAATATAGTTTTTCTAAACTTAAATAATCACACCTAAAACTTCTTATCTTATGAAATACATGAAGTATAATTTTTAAAAAATAATAAAGTTTATTTTCAATTTTTTCTTCTTTGAACTATCTTATTATATTGTAATCATTTGAGTTTTATATATCTTGCTTAGATCTATTATATTTAATTTATTTCTACGGTCAAAGTTTTAATTTGTATACCTTTTTAATTTTTTTTTAAAATGGTTTAAAATGCTTAATTTCAACACTATAAATGAAGACATAATCAAATCAAGGTAAAAATTTCGTTGCATAAAATTTTGAAATAGTTAAATATATATCTTTTCATAAAAATATAAATTTAGAAACTATCACCCCGTGCAGGGTGCGGGTCCAGCTCTAGTTATTATTCTATTTTGGTTATAAAATAAACCTAGCAGAAAAGACATTTTCATATATAGTAGGAAGGATACCCAAATGATTATGTTTTTGAGTAAGTTAATGTTTTCATAGTACATAGTTTCCTAAAACTATAATTTTCTTAGCAAAATTTATTGTTTTTTTTCATACCAATTTTTTTTTTTTTTTCATGTTAAAGCTTTTAACTGTGGGAACTTTAGTTTATAATTAAAACATTGTAAATTAATAAAAATATTTTGCCCATGTTTAATATGATAATATATTTTTATTTCTAGTGTTATTCAATTTAATTTTCTCCTTTAACCCTTAAACAAATTTATTAAAATCGATCATTTTTCTTTCCCCAGTTCTTAACGTTAAATTAAAATTTTATTTAAATGATTACTTAAAGGTGAACAATGGGAACAAGAAAAGACAAACACAAAAATGGGTACGGACAAATGTGGTCGTTAACGATCACGTCATCGTAGCCGACATCCAAACGCAAAACAAGAACGCAAACGCTGACGCATTTCTTGAGAGCTACGTCTCCGACCTCACGACAATCCCTTTAGACACCTCGAAGCCATTATGGGAGCTTCACTTACTCGATTTAAAAACCTCCGACGCAGAAAACGTCGCGGTTTTGAAGTTTCACCACTCTTTAGGAGACGGTATGTCTCTCATGGCCCTTGTCCTCGCTTGTATGCGCAAAACGTCGAACCCCAACGAGCTCCCGACTCTACCATACAAAAACCGTTCCTCGTCTAAATCTTCCCGGTTATCGGCTGGTTCAAGGGGTGATTTCCGGTTCTTGTGGTTAATCATGGTTCTATGGTCAGCCATTAAGTTGGTTTTCAATACGGTTTGTGATGCTTTTGAGTTTATTGCCACGGCAATGTTCCTTAAGGACACTGATACACCGGTCAAAGGCGATTTCCGGTTAAGTAAGAGTAAACGGATGAGTTTGGTCCATCGTACCGTAAGCTTAGACGAGATAAAGCTAATCAAGAATACCATGAAGATGGTAAGATTTTTCAATGTGTTAAGTTTGGGTCTAACAATATTTTTGTGTGGTTTCCTAACAATATGTTTGTGTTTATTATCGACGGTTGATTTAAATATTTTTTTTGTTTACTAGACTGTCAACGATGTAGTACTTGGAGTAACTCAGGCTGGTCTCTCCCAATACTTGGAAAGAAGATATGGTAAAACTATGTATACTCTTTAACATATACGTGTTAGAAATTAGAATATGGGTGACTTATAATAATTTAATGATAAATTTAATAGGAGACAAGAAGACCAAAGTAGGAGAAGATGAAGAATCTAAAAGGAATTCAAATGAGATGCCTAAAAGAATAAGGCTAAGATCAGCTCTACTTGTAAATTTAAGACCCACCACTGGAATCCAGGCAATTTCATATAATATCCCTTTCACTTTAATGTCATTTTGACTGACGATTGTATAATATATCTATTTCTAGAAATTTCAAAATTAACAATTATTCTATGAATTAACAACAGGATCTATCTGATATGATGTCAAGAGGATCTAAGTGCAGATGGGGAAATTGGATAGGCTACATAATCTTTCCGTTTTCTATCGGTTTACGCGATGATCCGTTGGAACATCTCCAAAGTGCCAAAAGGATCATCGACCGGAAAAAGAATTCATTCGAGGCCGCTCTAACGTTCGTCGCCGGTAAATTCATGATCAAATCATTAGGCGTTCAGGTTAGTTCGTATAATAATTAGGCACATTTTGATGTCATAAAACAAAAACCTAACTCACCATTTAATTCTTTTTTGTTAGTTGGTCGTTTTGTCCAATCTTATGAATTAAATTGAATGCAGGTGACAGCTAAGATAATTCACAAAGCATTGTCAAACACAACGATGTCGTTTTCAAACTTGATTGGTCCTATTGAAGAAATTAGCTTCTATGGCCATCCCATCACTTACATGGCCCCTAGCGTTTATGGCCATCCCCATGTAAGATTTTAGACCATTCTATTTTTATATTTATACTTTCCTCTTTTTAGTTTTGTGACCAAGATTTGACGGATCTCATTGGTCTTCGATTAGGCTTTGACGATGCATTTCCAGAGCTACATGGACAAGATGACGATTTCTTTGACTGTTGATCCAACGGTCATAAGTGATCCCCATCGGCTTCTTGACGACTGGGAGGAATCTCTTAGAAACATTCAAGCTGCTGTTCAAGAAAGAGGCTCCGCCAAGTAGATTAACCTATATTTTATTCATTTCTGTTTATTCAAAGATCAAAGCTACTGTTGAATATGTGCTAAGCTGAGTAATTTTCTTTAAATTAAAAGAAGATAAAGAGAAAGGGCTGTACGGCTGTACCACTTTAATTTGTCACCTTTCAATTTATAATAATTAGAAGAGCTGATAAAGATTACAATTGCACTCGCAGAGCAATTCTCAAAAACTGAAAGGTGTGATAAATAAAAAAAGATTACAATTGCACTCACAAAATAATTTTTCAAACTATATGAATGTATTGAAAACCTTTTTTTTTTTAAGCCTTGAAAAAATTTATTTATTATATATATAATTGAAGTCTTATTTAAGCATTAATAATGTTAGGCATCCATCATATATAAATATATATGATCGAAGTTTTCTTTTAGTAATTTCTTTAAAGTGGACTCTTTTTGAATGCTCCAATTACACCTTTTTTTGTTGTTAAAGGGTTTGTGCACCAATTACACATGACAAAAGACGGTTTTGTTCTTAGGTAAGTCTTTGTGTGACCATATATAATTGTGATGGTACCATACGCGTATACGGTAATTATGTAAAATAGAAATTGTTATAAAATTATGCACGCGCAAAATAATTAATTCTCAAAGTATTTGAATGTATTGAACACATTTTATATATAATATTTGATGTCTTATTCAAGCATAAAGAATGTTAGGCACCCATTGTACATTAATAGATGAAAGTTTTCTTATACTATTCTTTTTAGTGAAGTCATGCTTGAATGCACCAATTGCACAATAAAAATACGGTTTTCTGCTTTGGTTAATTAGTATTTGTGTGGCAGTGGTGTTGTGTGACCATAATTGTGATGGTCCATACGCGCACACGGTAATTGTGAAACAAAATCACAAGACCCCTTATTTGATTAATTCTTTAGACAGTGATTTCAATTTTTTTTCTTTCTTTCTGATATGATCTATAAAACAGTACTGCTTCTATATTATACATACACGATATTACAAACACAATAAATTAAGGAATACGTGAAATAATCCAATTTTATCTAGGAAACAGGAAGCTAAATAACCCAAGCATAGAGAATTAAATCCTTTTCTTTAGTTCTAAACATAGAGTTAGAACAAATAGGTAAATTAACAATATTCATGAGATGCATAGGGCCTTCATTACTTTATGGCTTAGGAATGGCTTTATCTGTGGGAGAACAAAGTGATGAACTTAAAGCATGGTTGTTAAATGTAGCGGCTAGGAGCAGAATTGAAGCGAAATCCCTTTGGCAGACAATCATTCACCGCCACACCGTGAAATGTGCCTTTTTCGCTACCGCTTGTGTAAATTGTATTCAAGCTCGTGTGGCCCGGCTTATTGGATTCTACTAAGAGCCTCTCGATGCGTTGACAAAGTTTGTTTGGGGGAAAAAGGAGATAAGAAATAAATTAGGGGGGTGTATTGAAAGTGGGATTTGAAGTGATTTAAGGTGATTTGTATTAAAATGACAAATTCAGTTATTCAAACATGAATTCTAAAAATCCTTTTAAAATCCAGTGTTATTGAACTTGTGATTTTAAAATCCACTTTCAAATCCACTGTTATTGGAAATATTTTTAAAAGTGGATTTTAAAAGAAAGATTTGATTCTAGAGTGATTTGGGAAGATTTCCTTGTTAAAAATAAGAGATTTCAAATCACATGGTTTTAGGTGGGATTTTAGAATACTTTAACTAAAATCACTTGAATTTCTATGATTTACATAAAATCATCTAAAAACTCACTAAAAATCAAATCACTCAAAATCCCAGTTTCAATACATAGTATAAAGCAACACATTGAAGGAAATGTAACTCGGCATTTATTGAATTAAGCTATCAACTCCGGCTCTCTACTCTCTATGTTGTCTTGTGTTTTTTTTCTTAAGGCTTGAAAGAGAATATATATAGGTGCAGTTGGTGAATCTAGAAAAAAATTAACTGGGTTCAGAAAATACAATAAAGGGGAATGAACCTAGGTTACAAGGTTCAGAAAATACAATATGTAACTTTTGCCATTTTTTGCTAGTGACTTCTTGATATTTTAGGTACAATTTTTGTTTTTTGTTTTAAATTAAAGGGTGTCAATTGAACCCCTATTCACTAAGGTGGATTCGCCTCTGTATAGGTGTATTTGAGTGTGTGTGTGTTTCATCGCGGTGTTTGTATTGACCAAGATACGTATGTGTATCCTTTTGTGGTCGGCGTTGAAATAGATCAACTCACATAAAACACTTTTTTTTATAATGCTCGTGTTCCTTATATAACTCCAAACCTTCTCCAAACTTTGATTTCCCAAGTCAAATTACCACGTTATTATTCAATTTTTTTTAACATATTCGATTTTTAAAGGAATTTACTGCAAATAAGTTGGCAAAAATAATTATTACATAAAAAACTGAAATTAGTCATGGTTATGTGTGCAATAATACATAACATGCTCTAAAAGTTTTTAGATTAAACAAGTGTGCTTTGTAGAGATGTTTACAAGTATTTTACGATTATCCAATGGTTAACATATACATAATTGAACACTATATAAAAAAACAAAACAAAAAAACATATACATAATTACAATGATAAAGAGAAAATAACATGCTGTATGCCAGACGTGGATAATGGAACGACGGGTCAAGAAATGGAAAGAGTGGGAGAATCTAATTGTACACCTAATTCGATCCTAATTAAAGGCAGATCTAAAGTTTGAGCACGAAGGAACAGTCGACACGTGTCACCTTCATGCTATTAGATCTTCTCTCTGGACTACAACTACATAATCTGAGATCTCACCATGTAAACCAATCAG
The DNA here is from genome assembly GCA_026724425.1 of Erythrophleum ivorense. Lineage (NCBI taxonomy): Eukaryota > Viridiplantae > Streptophyta > Magnoliopsida > Fabales > Fabaceae > Erythrophleum > Erythrophleum ivorense. The sequence continues at coordinate 1,703,876 of JAIUCV010000136.1, read as the reverse complement.
AGAACACCAAGTGGATGTTGATGACACGTCAAAGTTTGTAATCTCATGCCTAATGTTGGTCTGTTTACCGGTTAGATGACTAAGTTGTCCTTAATGCCACTTGTCCCAAATTCTCAATGCCTCGCTTACAAGCTTTAGATAATATGCTTTAGAGATAATATGCTGTAGAGATATTTTGCTGTAGAAGAAACCCTTAAAAAATCTGTTTCAAATTTGCATCTAAATGATTGAAACTTCTTAAGCTTAAATCAAATCACATCGGTTAAAGCAGAGTGTACACTCCCCCATATATGGACAGAACATTGATTTAATTATAGATTTAATTATAGATTTCAAAATATATATTGCATAAAATGTAATCGTAAACTTAATATTTTGTTAGTAATCTTTTATAAATTCGCCCACCATCTAACTAGCATATGTTTCTCTGTATATGACTTTGGACCCTATAATTTTTTGATCAAGCTCATAATATTAGGAAGAGAAAACTAAAAACAGTTCTTTTACAAAAAAAGAAAACTAAAAACAGTCAAATGCGAAAAGAATAATAAAAGTTTCCGAACATAAGAAAAGTTACTCATTTAGTAACGATAAGAATAATACGGAAAGGGAAAGTTTCTAACACATTTTAGAAAGTTAAACTGGCACAGTAGTGGCACAGCACGAATAGAGATACCATAAAGAGGAGAAAATATTTGAGTAGAGTTCCAAAGAGAGAGAGAACCAAAATATGGAGATTAAGATACGGCAACGACGTCGGGACATAGCGGAGATAACAGTGGCAAAGAATGAAGAAGAGGAGGAGCAACCGCTAAGCCCCACGGCGCGTCTGTTTCACGCGCCGGAGTTTAACTGCAACATCATATCGGTGATTGGTTTGAAGGGCAAGATCGAGCCAGATATGATTATCGAAGGAATAAAGCAGACCTTGATTAGGCATCCTCGTTTCTCCAGTATATTGGTGAGTCCCACACTTGCATACATAATAGATATACGACTTCTTTTTCGTGGATGGTTAATATGTTTTTCAACCTTTTTTTTTTTATGGATTTAGTTTTCATTGGATGGTTGGTGTGTGATTGATTAGTAATTTTCTCTTTGTTTACAAGTACATGAAATTCTGATACCATGTCAAAAGTTTAAGCGTTTCGTGTGCATTAAAACCAAACGATTATAAATGGGTTGGCTTATGCTTTTTTAGATACTATGTCAAGTCCCAGCTGATCCTCGAATGATTTTGATATAAAAGCGCAAAAATTATTGATTACATGGCTTAGGAAGCTTACAACTGGGGAAAAAAAATCAAGAAGTTAGACTAGCAAAGATGAGAGAAATAATTCCAACGTACCAATGATATATATAGCTTTATAACTGCTTTTCTTTTTGGTTCCTCATTTAAAACTGTATGTGCCATAGCTTTGTAATTGTCAGTTAAATTGAATACCTTTTAGTAAAGAAAAACTATCAATGCTGTATCTATATTTTATTGCAAAGAATATAGATTGTTGAAAGGAAAGTTATAAAGTTAAAGATTATATTCCAAAAAGGGGAGGATATTGTTCCATTTAAAACTGTATGTGCCATAGCTTTGTAATTGTCAGTTAAATTGAATACCTTTTAGTAAAGAAAAACTATCAATGCTGTATCTATATTTTATTGTAAAGAATATAGATTGTTGAAAGGAAAGTTATAAAGTTAAAGATTATATTCCAAAAAGGGGAGGATATTGTTCCATTTTCGTAACAAAAAACAAATTTTACTAGAAACATCTAGCGGAAGATTCAATTTGGTAACAGAATTTTATTCCACCAAAATGATATTTTTTTTCAGGAAATACTGTATCTGAAAATTTATAGTTCAGAAAATTGTCGATTTCATCTTATACAAAAAAATAAAATAAATCATGTATCGATATTGACATAAGTCCGATAAATGAAAATACTACATCCGTTTTTTTAAAACTCGGAATTCTCGTCTTTTTATAAGAGAATACTTGAAAATTTAACATTTTTTTTGGTTTAAATAAAATTTATTGAAGGTGAACAGTTGGAGCAACAATAGACTAGAACAAAAATGGGTTCGGACAAACGTGGTTGTCGAGGATCACGTCGTCATTCCCAAAATAGAAACGCAGAACGCAGACGCTGACACTTTTCTCGAGAGCTACGTCTCCGACCTCACTACGATCCCATTAGACACCTCGAAGCCATTATGGGAAGTTCACTTACTCGACTTGAAAACCTCAGACGCTGAAAACATCGCCATTTTAAAGATCCATCACTCCGTCGGCGACGGTATGTCTCTAATGTCTTTAGTCCTCGCGTGTACGCGTAAAACATCTAATCCCGATGAGATCCCAAGATTACCGACACCGTACAAGAACCCGTTGTCTGGATCATCCCGGTTTAAGGTCGGTTCAAGGGGTGATTGCCGGTTGTTGTGGTTGGTTATGGTTCTATGTTCGGCGATTATGTTGGTTTTGAATACGGTTTGTGATGCTTTGGAGTTTATGGCTACGATATTGTTCCTTAAGGACACTGAAACACCTATCAAAGGCGATTTTCGGCTAAGTAAGAGCAAACGGATGTGTATGGTTCATCGTACCGTAAGTTTTGACGACATAAAGCTAATCAAGAACGCCATGAACATGGTAAGTGATTTGTGAATTATTTGTCTTGGTAATCCGTAATTTTTAGTTTTTTACCTTTAAAAGTAAAGAAATATCACAAGAGATGTGACATGTATGATTTTTGCATTGATCTTGCTTGTATCTATATTCCGGCTTAGTAGACCGTCAACGATGTTATACTTGGAGTATCTCAGGCTGGTCTCTCGCAATATCTGAAGAGAAGATACGGTAATATTTATAAATTTTCTGTTAGTGAACATTAAGTTTTACTATTTACACAATGTAAGAATTTTATGATAAATAATAATAGGAGAACAAGAAGAATCGATGCCTAAAGGAATAAGGTTAAGGGCAGCTGTGCTTGTAAACATAAGACCAACGACTGGAATTCAGGCAAAACTAATTACCATTATCTATACTTGCAAGATTATATGAAAATTATAAATTTCAATTAGGTTTTTTTTTTTTCTGATTTTTTGATAAAAGAATAGGATCTAGCTGATATGATGGCTAAAGGATCTAAGTGTAGATGGGGAAATTGGTTCGCCTACATAGTCTTTCCGTTCTCTATTGCATTACGCGATGACCCATTGGAACATCTCCGAAGAGCTAAGTCGACCATCGACCGGAAGAAGAACTCGTTAGAAGCTGTGCTAACGTTCATCGTCGGTAATTTCCTTATCAAATTCATTGGGGTTCAGGTCAGTCTATAATACCCCTACTCTTTCATATTTAGTTCAAAAAATTAACCATAGTCATACGCTTATAATTTCATTAAACTTAACCAAGAAAAATGTTTCATATCATCAACTAACAAAAATCCATCAAACCACAAATTAAAGCTAACGATTCATTGATTTGTTTGGTTAATATAATCCAATCTTGTCAATTTAAATGAACGCAGAGGTCAGCAAATGTAATAAAGAGAGCATTGTCAAACACAACGATGTCGTTTTCGAACTTGGTTGGTCCTATTGACGAAATAAGCTTCTATGGACATCCCGTCACTTACATGGCCCCAAGTGTTTATGGTCACCCTCATGTAAGATATTAGACTATTCTATTTCATATTGTTAATATTTATTCAGTGATTAAAGAATTAACGATCTCGCTGGTCTTTTGATCAGGCGTTAACGATGCATTTTCAAAGTTATAGCAACAAGATGACTATTTCTTTAACCGTCGATCCAACGGTCATTAATGATCCTCATCGGCTATGTGATGACTGGGAGGAATCTCTCAGAAGCATCAAAGCTGCTGTCCAGGGACCAGGATAGAGGTTCCTTTCAGTAGCAGTGGCGGAGCTAGCCACAAATTTCACCAGGGTCAAATTGATATTTACTATATATTATATGGATCAATGAACTAGATTTATAACATTTTATCAAATTTTCTGTTTAAGTTACATGTAAATTTTTTATTTATTTTAATTTGACATGGGTCAAGTGACCCACCTCACAAAGAGCTGGCTCCGCCACTGTTTAGTAGGTTAATTAAGCTTAATTTCCCGTATTTGTCATATTAATTTTATCTTTCCTTTAAAAAAAAAAAAAAAAAAACTATAAAGCGTAGTATCGCAGTGCTTGAATTTGAAGATTTAATTAAAAGTTTAGAACAGTTCTTCAGCATAAACATGAAGAACTGATGAGAACAACCGCAAAATAGCTGTTGTTTCTTGCCCTATTGGCTACATGTTTCTTTTCGGTCAAATACATATGTCACATGTCTTCATTGACTTTTCGATCAAAAACTCATGCAAATTTCTGTACAGTCGTGATTTAAAGTCAAAATGCATTATGGTTTACGATTTGTAGATCTTTATTTAAAATTTATCTCCTTTCTAATTAGTTTAAGAAAATTAGATAAAAGTTGCGTATGTATTTCCACTAATTCTTAAGAGATGAGCATTCCTGTAAGTTAACTTTTATTCCTTCTTCACATTTGCACCCAAGAAAAAAAAGGAGAGGAGCGTCAATAGTATTCTTTCTTAAACAACAACAGAAGTGTTGAAAAACTCTCATCACTGTATCTAAAAAAAACAAGCGATCCATTATTTGTTGGTCTATATTTGGAATACCAAACCCAATAAATTTGGTTTATTAAGTTCTACCGTAACTAAGAAGTAAACAATAGTGTGTACGTACAATTTTAATTTTAAAAACGAAGCAATAGAGTAAATTCAAATCCATAACTAGCTATTGGAGTATTATACACATAAGAAATGGCACCGGACAAGCATGTCTAAAGAGACAGGCTTTAAAGTTTGAGAGATGCAAACCAGAGTTTAGAGAGAGAGAAAGACATCGAACAGAAAAATATGGAGATTAAGACTGGGCGATACATATCAAAGGATGAAGAGGAGGAGGAGGAAGAGTCGCAACCACTTAGTCCCGCGGCACGTCTTTTTCATGCACCGGAGTTTAACTGTAACATTATAGCGGTGATTGGTTTGAAGAGTAAGATTGACCCAGCTGTGGTTATGAGAGGGTTTAAGCAAACTTTTATCAGGCATCCTCGTTTCTCCAGTAAATTGGTAAGTCGTAGGGGGATCGTAGGGGCGTGTTTTATCCAGATTTTTGTTCTAATTCGTATAGGATAACATAAGAATATGGATGGTTTAGTACGGTTCTAATTCTTATTCAGGTTCTAAATTTACTAAAATAATTACTTGAAGGTGAGTGATGGGAACCATAGACAAAGCCAAAGATGGGTTCGGACAAACGTGGTCGTGGAGGATCACATCATCGTACCCGAAATAAAACCGCAAAACATAGAGAACGCAGACGCATTTCTAGAAGATTACGTTTCCGACCTCATGAAGATCCCCTTGGACACCTCGAGACCATTATGGGAAGTTCACCTACTGGACTTGAAAACCTTGGACGCTGAAAACGTTGCCGTTTTAAAGATCCATCACTCAGTCGGCGATGGCATGTCAATTATGTCTCTCGTCCTCGCTTGTATGCGTAAAACATCGAACCCTACTGAGCTCCCGAGTCTCCCGTTTCAGAACCGGTCTTCGTCTGGATCAACCCGGTTAATGGTCGGTTCAAGGGGTGATTCCCGGTTATGGTGGCTGGTTAAGACTATTTGGACGGCGGTTCTCTTGATTCTTAACACGGTTTGTGATGCGTTGGAATTTATTGTTACGACGTTGTTCTTTAAGGATACTGAAACACCTATCAAAGGTGATTTCCGGACAAAGAAGAGTAAACGGCTGTGTTTGGTTCATCGTACCGTAAGCCTTGACGATATAAAGCTAATCAAGAGCGCCATGAAGATGGTAAGGTATCTTTTTAGATTTATATGTCTACATTCTCTTACTATGGTATTTCATAATTCATTTACGCTATCACTTTAGGGCACCGTTATAAATTATATTAGAGTAATCGAAACTTTCATATTTGAACCTATAGTATACATTTTGTCTCTTATGTATTTTTATATTTTGAACCTATAGTTTCAATAGTTTATGTGACATTTAGCTGATTAATTACTAACTGCAAAATGCAACATTATGAATGTTTGTATATTTTTGTTCTTATTGTTTCTAAACGTAGTTTCAGGTTTGGTACGGCACAATTCCATAAACTAAATGTTCGAAACTTTTTTTTTCTTTGTTAAAGCTAAATCTTCGAAACTTTCTGAAAAGAATATATATATTTTAATTAACAGAAAAAGTTATGAGTATCTTATATTTTGGTTTAATAGACAGTCAACGATGTTGTACTTGGAGTAACACAAGCTGGTCTCTCGCAATACTTGGAGAGAAGATATGGTATATTAAACTACAGTTTCCTATTTTCTTGTATATGTAAACGTTCATGAATATTTTTCTATTGTGATAAATTAATAGGTGAAGAAGAAACTAAAAGGAAACAAAAAAATCTGCCTAAAAGAATAAGGCTAAGGGCAGCTCTGCTAGTAAATTTAAGACCCACCACTGGAATCCAGGCACATTCACATAAACTCATTCGCTCATTTGATTACAAGTTATATATATATATATATATATATATATATGTATATTTAGTAGTTGGTGCAACATGTATATTTGAATTATTGTTCGTTTGAAAACAGGATCTTGCCGATATGATGGAGAAAGGTTCCAAATGTAGGTGGGGAAATAGGTTCGGCTATGTAGTCTTTCCGTTTTCTATTGCATTGCGCAATGACCCTTTAGAACATCTCGAAAGAGCTCAGAAGATCATCAACCGAAAGAAGAACTCGTTCGGAGCAATGCTAACTTATATTTTCTGTCAAATCATCGTCAGATCACTTGGCATTCAGGTCAGAAATACCACATCATGTCCTTAGTATATGAAATAGAAGTAAATTAGCAAAAGAAACGTAGAAGATTAAAAATTAAGAAATCAAAGAGAAATTAATTTGTGATTAATTTACAGGTGGCGGCTACAATAGTAAAGAGAATGGTGTCAAACACAACGATGACTTTTTCGAACATGATTGGTCCCGTTGAAGAAGTTAGCTTCTATGGACTTCCCATCACTTACATTGCCTCAAGTGCTTATGGTCATCCCCATGTAAATAATTATATGCCCTTTTCCTCGTGGAGCTAAGTAAACTCTTTAAGTAGTTAACTGGTTATGTTGAATTTATGATTAGGCGTTGACGATACATTGTCAGAGTTATATGGATAAGATGACAATCACACTGATCGTAGATCCAACGGTTATAAGTGATCCTCATCGGCTCTGTGACGACTTGGAGGAATCTCTTCAAAGCATCAAAGCTGCTGCTGTCCAGCAAAGAGGGTCTCTCCGGCTGTGGGATCGACTCACCGATAGAATCATTAGAATGGCTTTGCGTGTTTATAAAACGCTATGATTGCTAAATCTGGCATTAACGAAACATCTTTTAATTGACACTCCATTTGTCATTTGACCAAGTAACTTTATCTTTCAATACATTCCCAAAATGTGTAAAAGACAAAAATAATTAATCAAAAACTTTCAATTGGAAACACCGTTTTGTAATTCCATAACCACTTGAAGCAAATTCTCGTAATTCTTCTGCCATTGATCATTCATCTGTAATGATTTCTTGTATTCAAGTTTCAGTCTTTCCATTTCGATCTCCGTTGCTGCAGAGCCTTGTTGCTGAAACAAGGCAAAAACAAATTTGAAGAGAAAATTCAAGGTTTAGATCATTGTCCAAAGGAAAAAAAAGAAGAAAATTTGTCTATAAACAGTGAAAACACAAACCTGAAGTTCTCTAACTTGCTCGTTAATAAGGTCAGCACTGAGGTAAGAAGAGTAAACAGGAACATCAGAAAATGGCGGCGGATCAACGATAACTATACCATCCTCTTCTGGTTTTTCAAATTTTTCCAAAGGTGGTGGTAATGACGCCCCATTTCTCTTCCAGGAAGATAGTGTTTTGTTCAAATTGGTAACAATGGTTTTTCTAACAACTTGAATATTGCTCACAGGGCCTGAAAGAACAAAGATTGTAAAGCAAAGATGGGGGTGACTGAACAATTGTTTTGCATAAGTAAAAGCTCAAACAGAAGAAAATGCTAAGGAAAAAATAAAAATATATATATATACCTTTTCCATGATCGAAATTACGAACAGGATGACGTGTCTTGGGATCCCAAACACAAATTTTACCATCTTCTGACCCAGAAAGCAAAAGGTTTCCCTCTGCGCAATATGCTAAGCAAGTAATAGCTTTGCTGTTTAAGCATAAATCATTGAGTCATTAGTGAGTAATGAGACCATCAAACAGATTGAAATAATCATATATTAACGCAAATCCATCAAAACGGAAAATCGGATGAAGCACGTTAAGAGATTTGATAATCACCATCTCAGACTCAATAACTACTGCAAGTTGATATTCAACAGATCTCACCAAAACCATATATATATTGGGATTTACAAGATGTTAAGAAGATATTATGAATAGGATTATTGACTAACTGACTACGATTGTAATGAAAGGAACGGGAAGTACCTTTCCTCGGATATTGAACCAAGAACTTTTGTACAATGGTCACTTGTGGCATTCATGGCACCAAGGTAAATTTTGCTGTCTCTGCCACCAGCATAGAACACAGACCCGCAAGGGTCCAATGCCAGTGCATTGATGGCTGAAGGAAAGACGATACTCCTCAGCAATTTCCCCTTCGCCAGGCTCCAAACCTACGGGTTTAGAAAATCCAAACAAGGGTCATGAAATGGATAGATATAATCGCCAAAGATCAAAATATTCATATTCAAACGGTGAACAAAAAAAAAACTATATAAAAATGAATTTCATGAACAATATAGGTCTTATCTTAAGCATTTACGAAAGAGCTTAACTTCATTGCAGTCAACAAATTACGTATAGGTATTAGATAGTGTTTTCCAAATAAGTACCTTGCAAGTCCGATCTTCCGAAGCAGAAACAATCAAAGCATTGCAGCCTCCATAATCTATGACAATGTCGGTTACAGACATTGTATGCTCTGTAAAATAGTGTTCATGAGTGCTCCCTTTCTGCCTCTGGAGATCATCAAACAGCCTAACTAACCAACAAGAGCAACGGATAAGAATAAAGGCAATGCCTTTCAACAAAAATTACGGCAGGAGAAGACGCAAGACTTTACCTTATAAGAGACCAGACTTTGACAGATCCATCTCCAGATCCTGAAACCAACAGAGAGTCGTCTCCAGAGAACACCAAGCATGTTACTGATTGGAAATGACCGTGCCACTTCTTAAGCAACTTCCCAGTCGCAACCTAATTTTAACAACAGAGCAGGTTTTTGATCATGAAACTCGAAATACGCTTAATCACCAGAAGTGATATCAAACTATACTATAATTGTTACCTCCCAAAGATAAATTTCTCCAGACTTTCCACCACCAACTATGTAAGTTCCTTCACTGTTAGCTGTAAGAGCCAATATTGGCTCCTTAGGGAAGCTCCTAACTTCCACTTGAGGCTACAATCAAACATATTCAAATCCAAAGAAAATGTTAAGAGAAAAACAAAACTCTGGACTTAACAATCATCATAACAAATTCACTCAGCGGAATCCGGTAAAGTTCCCTAATTTCACTCCCATTGAGGAAAAAGCTTTCCAATACAGTAGAATAGAAGAAGAAAAGGGTCAAGTCAGCGAATGAGAGGGACGAACCTTATTCCAAGACCAGAAGAAAATCGAGCCAGAGGAACCGGATGCGTTGAGCTGAGAGGCGGCGAGGAATTTATCTCCCACGGCGGTGAGACCGTGCGCGGGAGAAGCGCACGGCTTGAATTTAAGCAACGCTTTCCCGGTTTTGAGATCCCAACTTCCGATCTCGCCATCGATAGACGATGAAGCAATAATAGAAATCTCCATATCTATTTCTCTATCTTCTTCAGAGAAAGAGGGAAGAAGCAAACTATTCTCCGAGTGTTTGTTTGGGTTTTGTGCTATAAATTAGGGTTTATGAAATCTGTATCTGATTGAATAAAATATTAGTTGTGCGGACAATTCGCATTTTCTTTAAACCTAAGGGGTTAAAATGTAAACTTCAGTTAGTTAACATTTTAATTGGATACAACGGTAACGACGGAATCGTTAGATGGGAAACAAACAATGGCGGTGATAAGCTTTTCGCTTCCATCTCCCGCCAAACTCCCGGTTTCATCTCGACCGTCCGTTCCAAATCGGATCAACGTCGCCGACCGTCTGATCCTCCGTCATCTCAATGCCGGCGATCTTCGGGGAGCGATCTCCGCTCTCGATATCATGGCTCGTGATGGGATCCGCCCGACAGACTCCGTCACTTTCTCTTCCCTCCTCAAGTCTTGTATCCGAGCACGCGATTTTCGACTCGGAAAACTCATTCACGCCCGATTAGTCGAGTTTGAGATTGAGCCTGACTCGGTTCTCTACAATTCACTAATCAGCTTGTATTCGAAATCCGGAGATTTGGCGCGCGCAGAGGATGTGTTTGAGACCATGGGGAGATTTAGTAAGCGAGACGTTGTATCGTGGAGTGCAATGATGGCTTGTTTCGCTAATAATGGAAGAGAAATCGATGCGATTAAACTGTTTGTTGGGTTTCTGGAGTTGGGTTTGGTGCCAAACGACTATTGTTATACGGCGGTGATACGAGCTTGCTCAAATTCGGAATTTGTTTCTGTTGGAAGAGTGATTTTAGGGTTTTTGATGAAGACTGGGCACTTTGAATCCGACGTCTGTGTAGGTTGTTCTTTGATCGATATGTTTGTGAAAGGGGAGAACAATCTTGAGAATGCGTATAAAGTGTTCGATCAAATGTCTGAGCGAAATATCGTTACTTGGACATTGATGATTACTCGGTGTATGCAAATGGAGTTTCCTAGGGAAGCAGTCAGATTTTTTATGGACATGGTTTTAAGCGGATTTGAGTCCGATAAGTTTACTCTAAGCTCTGTTTTCTCGGCGTGTGCTGAGTTGGAGGATCTGTTCTTAGGAAAGCAATTGCATTCTTGGGCCATTAGATCGGGGCTCGCGGTTGATGTTGGGTGTAGTTTAGTCGACATGTATGCGAAATGCTCTGTGGATGGTTCCGTAGATGATTGCAGGAAGGTATTTGATAGAATGCAGGATCATAGTGTTATGTCGTGGACGGCATTGATCACAGGTTATGTGCAAAACTGTAATCTTGATGCAGAGGCTTTAAATCTCTTCTGCGAAATGATAACGCAAGGTCGCGTCCAGCCGAATCATTTCACTTTCTCGAGCGCATTCAAGGCGTGTGGGAATCTTTCGGATCCACGGGGAGGTAAACAGGTTCTTGGTCATGCATTTAAAAGAGGTCTTGCTTCGAATAGCTCCGTTGCAAACTCGGTTATGAGCATGTTTGTTAAGTCTGATAAGATGGAAGACGCTCGGAGAGCTTTTGAATCACTTTCTGAGAAGAACTTGGTCTCGTATAATACCTTTCTTGATGGAACATGCAGGAACTTGGAATTTGAGGAAGCTTTTGATATTTTCCATGAGATCAGTGAGAGAGGATTAGGTGTTAGCGCTTTCACATTTGCTAGCTTGTTGAGTGGAGTTGCAAGTATTGGATCAATAAGAAAAGGCGAGCAAATCCATTCCCAGGTGGTTAAACTCGGGCTCTCGTGCAATCAACCCGTTTGCAACGCTTTGATCTCTATGTATTCCAAATGCGGAAGCATTGACACAGCTTCCCGAGTCTTCAATCTAATGGAAGATCGTAATGTCATCTCGTGGACTTCAATGATCACAGGTTTCGCGAAACACGGATTGGCTAAAGGAGTACTCGAAACATTCAACCAGATGACTGAAGATGGGGTGAAGCCGAACGAGGTCACTTACGTTGCAATCTTGTCAGCATGCAGCCACGTTGGTTTGGTCTCTGAAGGATGGAGACATTTCAAATCAATGTACAAAGACCACAAGATCAAACCTAGAATGGAGCATTATGCTTGTATGGTTGATCTCTTATGTCGATCCGGGCTTCTCACAGACGCATTTGATTTCATTAACTCAATGCCCTTCCAAGCTGATGTTCTAGTGTGGCGTACGTTTCTTGGAGCTTGCAGAGTTCACATTAACACAGAGCTTGGAGAGATGGCTGCAAGAAAGATCTTAGAACTTGACCCGAATGAGCCTGCCGCTTATATACAGCTCTCAAACATATACGCAAGTGCAGGTATCTTATACAATTTAAACACAAAACCATAACCAAACACATTCTTGTAATGTTGAAACTTGTGTAAAGTGAAACTATGTCGAGTATTTTGATGTAGGGAAATGGGAAGAATCTGCAGAGATGAGGAAGAAGATGAAAGAGAGAAACTTGGTGAAAGAAGGAGGTTGCAGTTGGATAGAAGTGGGAGATAAGGTTCATAAGTTCTACGTAGGAGATACATCTCATCCGAATGCTCATCGAATATACAATGAATTGGAGCGACTGATTAGAGAAATAAAACGTTGTGGGTATGTTCCTAATACGGATCTTGTTCTTCACCAGCTAGAGGAAGAGAATGGTGAGGCAGAGAAAGAGAGGTTATTGTATCAGCACAGTGAGAAAATAGCGGTTGCGTTTGGGCTTATAAGCACGGGGAAATCGAGACCGGTTAGGGTGTTCAAGAACCTACGGGTCTGCGGAGATTGCCATAACGCGATGAAGTATATAACGACGGTTTCTGGTAGAGAGATTGTGTTGAGAGATTTGAATCGTTTTCATCATTTTAAAGATGGAAGATGTTCTTGTAATGACTATTGGTGACTTTGAGAGTTAGACACATGCAAAGGCAATTGATTCTATGGCTATCTTGAGAACCAATGAATCAAAAAATTTAGATGCTGCCATATAAGACTAATCACAAGACGATCTGTATTCTGTAACTAAATTTGTAGAATATTTTTTTTTTTACGATCTTTAAGGTAAACGTTGAACTACAAGTACTCAGAGGAAATATGCAGAGTCGCTTTTATAGGAAACATTTTTGGAGACGACTTTGATGAGAGTTCGACAGTGTGAGCAAACTATTTGTGAACTTTTATTTTTTATTTTAATTTTCTTCCAAAAATCATTTTTCTAATAACTATTACAATGAATTAAAGAACCTCATGTGGGTTCACGATACGGATGCCAGAGGAGAGATAACTCCCTTATTATATACTTCATCTGTTTCACAATATAAAGGGTTTAAGGTTTTTGCACACAGAGAACACATTTAATTTTTTTTAATTTTTAAAAATAAAACATGTTTTACACAAATTCCAAAACAGTTCAACCAATAAAAAAATAATCTGCAAAATTAAAACAATCAAAATCAACAAAAACACATTTAATTTTGCATATAAACTTGAAAATACCTTATAATATGAAAGAAAAAAAAACTCTAAAACCTCTTATATTGTGAAACAGAGGGAGTATAAGATTCCAAATCATTTCATGATTTTTCTTTTGTATTCCTCTGCAAAGTTCAAATTTCGTGCTGAAAACATAGTGGAATGATGAGTTCTCCAATTTTCTTTAAGTCCTTGGATGATCATAACTCTTGTCTGGCAAAATAATAGAAGATGGGCATGACATAAGAAATCCCAAGAACTGAATCATTGCATAAGACCCATAAAATATCAAAGTTAATGATCATATCAATTTTCTTCACATGATCATGTCCATTTTCCTTAATTTACATTTTTAGAGGTGTACACATGTCCCAAAGAAGGAGCACTCCATATTGGTATGCACAAAAGTACTAATACTTGCATATTACATATTTTAAGAGCGTACAAAGGGACGATCAATGGACAAGGGAAGTGGTGGGTGAAATATCGAGGTGGTGGTTTTGCTAACATATCGAGACCACTGTTGATTGAAATCATCTTCTCCGAAAACATCCAAATCTTTGATATCAATTTGATTGATTCTCCGATGTGGAATATTCATCCTGTGTATTGCAAGAACGTCATTATTAGAAATATTAAAATCGATGCTCCTATAGATTCTCCTAACACCGATGGAATCAACCCTGTATGTTATCTATACATTATGTTACATTTATTTATATATTATGTAACGATTTTCTATGATTTTTGTCTAATTTTGAAAAAGAAAAAAACATGGTGTTCATTTGGTTTAACACGCATGCATGTTCTTGATGTGGTTACGTAGATTCTTGCACGAACACGATAATAGAGGACTGCCACATAACCTCCGGCGACGATTGCATCGCCGTCAAAAGTGGAATCGACCAATTCGGAATCTCCACCGGAATCCCGGCACAACAGCTCTCAATCAGACGTCTCACATGCATTTCTCCCGACAGCGCCGGTGTCTCCGGAGGAATCAAAGACGTAAGGATCGAAGACGTGACTCTAATCAACACAGAATCAGCAATCCGAATCAAAACCGCCATTGGCCGTGGCGGTTACGTCAGAGACATTTTCGCTCGTAGGTTAACGATAAAGACGATGAAATACGTTTTCTGGATGACCGGTTCGTATACACTGCACCCGATAGGCTTCGACCCCAAGGCGTTGCCGGAGATCTTAGCAACATCAATTACCGCGACATGACGGTGGAGAACGTTACGATCTCGGCGAAGCTGGAAGGGATCAAGAACGATCCTTTTAAGGGGATATGTATGTCGAATGTGACTGTGGCTTTGTCGCCGACCACAAAGAAGATGCAGTGGAACTGTACGGACGTAGCCGGAGTTACGAGCAGGGTTAAGCCGGAGCCGTGTAGTTTGTTGCCGGATAAGGGAACGAAGTTGGACTGTGATTTTCCTCCGGATAAGATTCCTATCGAGAGTGTTGTGTTGAACAAATGTTTTGCTTAGAGATGTGTGTGTATCGTTTATAGGTTCTTTATTCGCATAACTAATAAGATCAAATGATTTATTGTTTGGCCTTATTACATTATCGTCATCTACATTTATATGTTGTTAAGTTTTATGTTTTTTGAACTCAAATCAAAACTAATTAGAAATGAGTGAGTTGAGACTATGTCATATATTATGAGGCTTGTAGTGGCATGTAGTTTCCGCCTTTGTCTTGTTGTTTGTCTTTGGTTACTTTTTGTTCTAGAACTTTTATTAATAAAATAAAATTCAATTCAAATGAAAAGAAGAAATGTTCAATGTACAAAATGTCAAAATCAATCCAACACTACATTCACGAAATAACCATTAATCGTTTTTTTTTCTTTCAAAATGATAACAAATATTGGAGTTGTCAAATAATGTGTAAAAATCGAATAAACCATCGTAGCTTCTTTATTTTTTCTTTCAGTTCAAAAGATGATTCTTATTCAAATTTTGATATGTGAGTCGATGAACTAACGAGATTTTCCTCGGAGATAAAAGCCACACACAAGCCATACTACAATTTCAAACAAGTGAGTAGTCAAGCCATAAAAACTATAAGACTCATACAAAACCATAACAAAATCTAAATAAAAAAACCAACATACTAAATAGGCGAAGCTTGATAGATGAATTCCTTGAAAGATGGATGATTTGGATAAATCCAAATTCTAGTTGATATTTCTTCACAAAATTGGTTAAACCAAACTTATTTTATCGGAGAATTGGTTTGGTTAAACCGTATAGACTGAACAAACGGCGTCGTGTTAATTAGACCTTTCATACTTTCTGAAACATGTGTGTGTTGTAAGATTTTGGCACGCGCTCGCCACACTCTCCTTTATCCTTAACCACAATTTTCGTTTTCTCTGGAAAATTCAGCATTCTTCGTCTTCTTCGTCGTCTCTGAGTTTGTAAAATCCGACTTGTCTTCCTCTTCTTCTTCTCTACAAGGACGAGCGAAGAGATTATCTGAAAAGCCGCTTTCTCCATATCAAAGGTATCTCTCATTGCTCATCTCCTGTTTCTCTCTCTCCATAACATTCTCCGGAAATGAGTTTCCGCTACATAGAAAAACCGTTAATGTGAATTTTTGTTTGATATTTCCTTGGAGAGATATACTCAGACCATCGCAATTCCAACAGCATAGAAAATGATTTGCTTGTATTAGATAACCAATAAACCACTCCCATGTTAATTTGTTTCTAAGATTCTGATTTCTCGTTGGCTTGATTTTGTTGAATTTCTTTTTATCTTTTTCTTTCTTTGCGTTCCAATTTGAAGCTTATAACTCCACCTAATAACGAGATTGATCAATCTGTTACATGTTTTTGATCACTGGACAGATGACTTTGTGTATGAATCAGTCTACTACTACTTCAGTCACAAATCTCTTCACAACACAAAGCAATATGAGTAAAATTCGATTTTGTCTCTCAAGCTAGCATTCGTTATTCTTTCTCTTCCGTGATTTAGGAAACTATTTTGGATTTCCATTATCTCATTTTCCTTTTACGTTTTTAAAACCAAAAAAAGGGATTAGGTTAGGTTAGTGAGACCAATTTTGGCTAAGAGAGTGCTTTAGAGGTTCTCTCCCAAAGTTTTACTCCTGTTTCTCTGTTCTACGTTAATCAAGGTTTTCATTTTGAGTTCGGTTCTCATAATTATAAAAGCAAATATTTGGTTGTGTTTCGTCTCTCAGGTGATCCAATTAGTCGATATGGTAGCAACTGAATCAAACCACTTGTTCAAGGCAAAGATTCTCTGCTTCTACAGCAGGAATCATCACATGAACAGCCACCACAGAAAGACTTGTTCGTTATCGCTACTTAATCAGATGCAAATTCGTGTTCCGAGAACCTTATCTTTTGCCTCACCTAACGGGAAAGGCGAAGCTGAAAGTTGCAATAGATTGGAAGCTATCTCTGGTGATAAAGCCTCAACAGAATGTACATGGAGCTTAGACTTTCCAGAGTCTAAAGTTGAGTTTTCTTCTCATCTCGACTCCGATGCATACCTCTCTGGAGGAAGCATTACAAACCAAAATGTGGCTACTGTTCTCGATAAACTCAATGCTCTTCGGTCACATCTATTAGCATCAGAGAAGTGGAATGCTTCTAGACTTCATTCATGTGACAGGTTCGTTGAGGTTTACAACATAACATCAAATATTGCATCGATATCAGGCTCCCTCTGCATTACTTATAACTAATTCTTGATACTGTTCTGTTGCAGCAAATATGTGGAATGTGCAACAAACTTAATTCATTATATGGCTGTGAGGTCTCTGGACATTGAGCAGCTTAAGAGCCATCTCGCTTCTCTTGGTCTATCAAGTTTAGACAACAACAATCTTGCTGTGCTCTCTAGCCTTGACGCCGCCATAACTCTGTTGAAGAACACTCCGTATAATAGCAAACAAAATGTTGTGACAGAATCTTGGACTAATGCATATCCTAAGAAGCAAAAGAGCAAGAGTGCTAAGAAGAATGATAAAGAGAGAGTCTTGTCATATAAAGAGTTGTTACTCGGTAAACTTCGTGAAGGAAGAAGTACACATATCATGGTAACTGTTGGCAAAGAAGCAGCTGAGAGTGAAACTTTCATAACAGATATTCTCAAAGCTGGAGCTTCTGTGATTCGTATAAACTGCGCACATGGAGACCCGAGCGTTTGGGGTGAGATCATCAAAAGAGTAAGAAGAGCCTCTCAGATGCTAGAGACCCCATGCCGCGTTCTTATGGATTTAGCAGGACCAAAACTTAGAACTGGTACTCTAAAACCTGGTCCCTGCGTGATGAAAGTTTCGCCAAAGAAAGATGCTTATGGAAACGTTGTTTCTCCTGCTGTGGTATGGCTCTCACTCGCAGGAACAGAACCTCCTGCTCACCTTTCTCCTGATGCTACTGTATTCGTGCAAGACCAAGATTTTCTTGCTGGTCTCCAGATTGGTGATGCTGTAAGATTCTGTGACGTTAGAGGGAAAAAGAAAGTGCTTAGAATCTCAAAAGAGTTTGATGTTTTCTCATGTACCGGCTTTGTGGCTGAATGTTTCGACACTGCTTATATCGAGTCTGGAACCGAGTTATGCGTAAAGGGAAAGAAAGGGAGACGCTTGGTTGGAGAAGTAGTTGATGTTCCTCCTAAAGAATCATTCGTAAGGCTCAGAGCTGGAGATTTACTAGTCATAACCCGAGAAGGATCGTTCAATGATGAACGTTCTGTAACTGTTCCAGGAGCTCATAGGATAACTTGTCCTTGTGGTTATTTGTTCGACTCAGTCAAGCCTGGTGAGACCATTGGTTTTGATGATGGCAAAACCTGGGGAGTAATCAAAGGAACAAGCTCTTCAGAGGTAATTGTCTCCATCACTCATGCTGGTCCAAAAGGTACAAAGCTAGGATCAGAGAAGTCTATTAACATCCCACAGAGCGATATTCGTTTCAAAGGCCTCACGTCGAAAGATATCAAAGATCTTGAGTATGTAGGTTCACATGCTGATATGGTTGGCGTTTCTTTCATACGTGATGTCAATGATATAACCGTTCTTCGACAAGAGCTCAAGAAAAGGAAACTGAGTGATCTCGGTGTTGTTCTCAAGATTGAAACGGAAAGTGGTTTCGAGAATTTGTCTTTGATTCTGTTGGAGGCGATGAAGTGTTCGAATCCTTTAGGAGTTATGATAGCTCGAGGTGATCTTGCAGTTGAATGTGGATGGGAGAGATTGGCTAATATACAGGAAGAGATTGTAGCTACTTGTAAAGTTGCTCGTGTACCGGTGATTTTGGCAACGCAGGTTCTTGAATCACTTGTCAAATCTGGTGTTCCAACTCGAGCTGAGATCACAGATGCTGCAAATGGCAAAAGGTAATACAAAAATCAAAAAAAAAAAAAAAAGGAAAACATGATTCTTTAAAACTTATTGTGTTTGTTTATCTAATTTTTGGATTTTGGAAATATTTTTGCAGAGCGAGCTGTGTTATGTTGAACAAAGGCAAGAATATTGTTGAAGCTGTTTCCATGTTGGATAATATTCTTCACACCAAGCTTGTCTATAAGAAAACGGATTCTGAAAATCTCCATGGCTCTGCTTCGATGTTGTAGTTTGGTTTGGCCAGTCCATAAACTGGGTGCGTCCGGTTAAGTCCTGGTTGAATATATTGGGTGTTCTGGAGCTGTCGCAGTTTCAAACCAGGATTTAGACTGGTTCACACACAAAGCCCGGTTTTGCTGTCCTGCATTGGATTGTCATTAGAGTCTAGACTATCATGACTTCAACAAATATTTGTTACTATCATGACTTAACGTAACTCTACCTCTCCATACTTCTATCAATGTAATACATTCATATATGCAATTTCTCAGCTTGTTTCTTCTGATCCAACCCATCATCAACCAAGTAAGATTTTGAAACGAACCCATTGTTGCAATCCGTATGTTCTCCATCGAAGGAATTGCAACACTCCAAGCTTCGGAGAAATAGGATAATATCTTGCGTTTTGTGTTTTAAGCAATCCTTAGATAAAATTAGTTTTGGAAATCCCTAGAAATCAATCAAAACACATTACAATAATTCATTAAAATCCATTAAAAAACCGTTGTTGATTGTGTGAATTCATTAAAATCCAACAAAACACATCCAAATCCAAAACATGAAAATCCATTGAAATACACTATCCAATAACCAAAAAAACAAGGGAAAAAAAAAAATTTACTTGGACTGCAGACTGCAGCCGAACAAGTGTTTTTTTAACCCATTTCATTTATTTTTTATGCAGATCATTAATTACAAGAGTATTTTGATCTGTATACAGATCAGTCAAAAGTTTATTTTGCTGTTTTCAGCACGTTTTTCAAGAAGAGTGCACAAAAGAAGCATGCATCCTTAATCGAGGGATTGAGCTAGATCACGAGCAACAGGAAGAGAGGAGGGATATCATGTATTTGTGCTTTGTACAGACTTTTGTAGTTAGATACTAAAAAGCTCATTGTTGGAAATTTGTTAAACTTTGACATTCTTTGAGCATCACCATTAGTGTTGGAAACAGAACGTCACATTTCCCATTTGGTGAAATCATTCTTTGAGCAAATGTTTTTGTGCTTTATACAGACTTTTGTAGTTAGATACTAAAAAGCTTATGTTTGATTTCATTTATTACCTAGTTATTCGTATAAATTCTATAAAATGATAGCTCTTTAAGTAGAAAAATATAAAATATATATTGGCCATGAAACTGATTACATTGAATACGTATTATAGAATGTGAATCTTATTCCACTCTCAAGAGGATACTACAATATATATACTTGTACAGAGGAGAGGTCCTAGGTTAATGTAATTACAGAAACTACCAAGTATGAAGATACACAATATAATGTCATAAAGATGTTTCCCTTCTTGTATCCTTTACACGCCCCCTCAAGATGGGGGTGTCTTGACAACTCCAATCTTGTCTCGTAGTTCAATGAAGCGTGGGCGAGGTAGCGGCTTTGTTAATGCGTCCGCAAGTTGATCTTTGGTGGTGATATGTGCAACTCGTAGTGTCCCTTGCTGAATGTGGCCCCGGACGAAGTGATAATCAAGCGCGATGTGTTTCATGCGAGAATGAAACACCGGATTGGCGCAAAGGAATGTTGCTCCCAGATTGTCACAGTAGACCACTGGTTTTGCTGTTGGTGCAATTCCCATCTCGGTAAGAAGGTTGGAGATCCATCGTATCTCTGCGACAGTGTTGGCAACTGCTCGATACTCTGCTTCAGTGGAGGAACGCGAAACACCTTTTTGTTTCTTTGCAGACCAGGATATGGGATGGGAGCCAAGGTAGATAACATACGCATTGGTGGAGATATAGTCGTCGGAGTCACCTCCCCAATCTGCATCTGAGAAGCCATGGAGAGTAAGTGAGTTCTTGGCTGAGAAGAAGATCCCATGAGTTGGCGTTCCCGCCAAGTATCTCAGAACCCTTTTAGCAGCTTGCCAATGGTCTTCAGTGGGTCTATGCATGAACTGAGAAAGACGATTGACTGCGTATCCAATATCGGGTCTCGTGAATGCGAGGTACTGGAGACTGCCTACTAGTTTTCTGTAGACTGTCGGATCAGTGAGAGAGATACCAGACATCAGCGTAAGTTTTGGAGAAGAGGCCATCGGAGTGCTGACAGGCTTTGCGGTAAGCATATTGTGACGATGAAGAAGATCTAGGATATACTTTCGCTGAGACAGATGAAGACCCGCCGGTGTACGATGTGCTTCGAGCCCCAAGAAATAGTTTAACTCCTCAGGATCTTTAATGGAGAAACGATTAGCCAGAGACAGCAAGATGCGATCAATGGCTGCTTGACTGCTTCCCGTGACAAGGATATCGTCGACATAGACTAACAGATAGAGGTAGTCATTACCAATTCTCATGATGAACAAGGATGTGTCAGCAAGAGAGTTCTGAAATCCGATGCTAAGCAGGTAAGACTTGAGCTCGGTGTACCAGGCTCTAGGTGCCTGTTTGAGGCCATAAACTGCTTTGTGTAGCCGACAGACATAAGTAGGATGGTCGGGATCAACAAAACCTGGTGGTTGTTCCATATACACTTCCTCATTCAACGTGCCTTGGAGGAATGCATTATTGACATCTAACTGAAGTAGAGGCCATCCTTTGGTGATAGCTACATCAAGAACAGCGCGGATGGTAGTGGATTTGATTACCGGACTGAAGGTGTCAGTATAATCACGGCCAAGCTGTTGGTTGTAGCCCTTGGCTACTAGGCGTGCTTTACAGCGTTGGTGGAGACCCGAGGAAAGATATTTGTTGGTGTAAAGCCACTTGCATCCAACGACGTTTTTGTTTTGTGGTCGCGGGACCAGGCTGAAGGTTCTATTGACTGCAAACGCATCTAGCTCGCCTGACATAGCACCACGCCATCGTTCGTCTTTCATCGCTTGAGTGAGGGTCAACGGTTCAAGGGGAATGTCAGTGGATAAGGTGACGGAGAGGTTATATTTGGGATTGGGTTTGATGATGTTGTTTTTCCGACGTGTTTGCATCAGATGGGTGTTCTGTGGTTGTAGGTTGTCGGCGTTATCGTCGGAAGAAGAAGAAGACGATGAGGATTGATTGGGTGGGTCTGGGTTCGGTGGGCTGGACGGATTTGTATCTGTGGAGTTTTCAGAGTGGGCTTGGTTATTTTCGGATTGGTTGGGCTGGGTTGAGTTTGTTGGGCCGGATGAGCTTGAAGGGTGGGAATTAGGAGGGTGGGCTTCATTGGCTGATGTTATTGGGCCTAATGGAGAGGGTACGTCACTGTCGCGACCTGCAATCGAATTCGGGTTAGAGAGAATACCTTCGTCTGTCAAATTCTCAGGTTGGTGAAGATCCGAGCTCGTTGGTCCCCGTTCCGGCGACTGAGGAGGCAGTACGAGTGGCGGAGAAAGGCGAATTTGTTCAGCTGGTGGATTGGGTGTTGAGGTAGTAGATGAAAGGGGTGTATTTTCTGGTTTGCAGAGAGAGTGGAAGGGGAAGACCGATTCATCAAATTTGACATGTCTGGAGACATAGATGCGACCGGAGCTCGGTTGGAGGCAGAGATAGGCTGACTGAGTTAAGGAGTAACCCAGGAAGATACACGGCGTTGATCGATTCTCGAGCTTGTTGTTGTTGTACGGCCTTAACCACGGGAAACAGAGACATCCGAATACTCTTAGTTTAGAGTAGTTAGGATCCTCACGAAACAGTCTGTGGTAGGGTGAATCCATCTGTAAAGTTGGGGTCGGAAGTCTGTTGATCAGGTACGTGGCTGCGGCGAAGGCGTAGGTCCAATAGCTTTTCGGCAATCCAGCATGAGTGAGAAGAGATAAACCGGTTTCAACTATGTGGCGGTGCTTTCTCTCCGAGACACCATTGTGCTCCGGCGTATGAGGTGGTGACGTGAAATGTGCGATTCCGGAAGCAGAGAGGAGTGGACGAAGGGCAATGAACTCTCCTCCATTGTCCGTGTATAGTGTGCCGATCTTGGTTTTGAACTTTGCCTCAACAAGCGCCTTAAAAGGTTTGAACACATCAATGACTTGAGATTTTCTTTGTAGAGGATACAGCCATGTGTATCTGGTGTAGTGATCAACTAGAACCAAATAATATTTGTAGTTGTCAACAGAGACTAGTGGGGAAGACCAGACATCGGAAAAGATGTATTCAAGGGGATGAGTGGATTTGAGAGTTGTTTGGTGAAAAGGAAGTTTGTGACTTTTATTGATTGAGCAGTCCATACATAGAGACTTTTGAGAAGAGGAATGGGAGCAAACAAGAGAAAATTGAGACATAATTTTATTGAGAATTGGTGGTGAGGGATGGCCTAGGCGATAGTGCCAATCGGCCAAAGTGGGTTTTGATTGAGAGGAAGCAAAAAAGGATGTAATCGGAATGGTAGAGAGAGGCCACTCGTAAAGCTCTCCGTTAGTCTTGCCGTGGAGCAATGGGACCCCCGAGCAGAGATCTTTCACCTGAAAATGAGCAGGGAAGAATTCAACAGAAACCTTGTTAGAATTGCATAATCGATAGACAGAAACGAGGTTTTTGTGTATGTGAGGGACACATAGGATATTGGTTAAGTTTAAGGGTCGAGAGGTAGTGGGAATGATTTTTGAACCGATGTGAGTGATTGAAAGACCTGAGCCATCGCCAATGAGGACGTTGTCGTCACCAGTGTATGGCTGATGGAGAGCAAGGTTGTTGAGGTCACTTGTCATGTGATGGGTTGCTCCACTGTCCATGAGCCAAGCTGTCGCAGGATCCGGTGAGCCAATGGCGAGGTTGGCTCGAGGTTGCCAGTTGCGTTGCGGCTGTGACATCAAGCTAGGATGTGCCATGTTTGCTTGAGATGCAAGATGCGGGCATAGCTTTGCACTGTGGCCCTGTACACCGCAGAGTTGACACTTCCCTTGATAGCCTCGTGTAATACGAGGGTCCTGTCGCGGCTTGGTGTATGGACGGGAGGAGGAGTTGGAATTCCAAGACTGGTTGTAGCGAGGGGCCTGTCGATCAGCAGCTTGGCGAGGGCGCGTGTTTGCAACATTGGCAGTGATCGGAGTTTCCACAGAGAGCGAGACATCGGACAGCAGTTTTGCTTCTCTGTTGAGGAGTTTCTCGTGAACTTCCGTGATTGAGGGAGGTGTATCACGACCTTCAATCTGATCTATCACCGCCTTGTAGTCTTCAGGCAAGCCTTCGAGAATGAATTCGAGCTGGTCCTCATGGTCAATCGGTTTGCCAAGGATCGCTAGTTGATCAAACTTCATGATGAGTCCACGAATGTACTCATCAATAGACTTTGTTCCTTTGGAGGAATGCTTGAGTTGATGTTTGACCTGTTTGATGTGGCCTCGGCTGGGTTTGGCGTAGGTGGAGGCTAGTGTGTTCCAGATCTCAGCAGAGCTCCGCGAGGTGGCGAGGATTGGTTGAATCGTCAAAGAGATAGCACCAATCAGACCGCTGTAGATCAGTCGATCTTGTCGTTTCCATTGTGTATACGCCGGATTGACAAAGGTGACACCATTGTTGGTAAGAGTTTCTGTGGGAGACACCACAGATCCATCAAGATATCCGGCGAGGTCATAGCCGTCAAGTAATGCGTGGACTTGGAGACTCCACATCAGATAATTGGTAGAGTTGAGCTTGGTGATATTGGACATATTGACATTGTGGACCGTGAGTTGGGCAATGTCAATGACCTCGTTTGTGGCTGCCATTGGAGAAGAAAGAGAAAGTGTAGAAGAAGAGAAGGAGAGAAGGACGAAAGAAGAGGGAGAGGCGGCAGGGAAAAAAAAAACGTTTTATTACACCTGCTCTGATACCATATAGAATGTGAATCTTATTCCACTCTCAAGAGGATACTACAATATATATACTTGTACAGAGGAGAGGTCCTAGGTTAATGTAATTACAGAAACTACCAAGTATGAAGATACACAATATAATGTCATAAAGATGTTTCCCTTCTTGTATCCTTTACACGTATAGCCAGAGATAATGACATGGAAAGGATATAGCTTCTTGGCTCTTCTTTTTCCATTGAAATTGATTAATGATCGAGTTTTAGACAGTGCTGTATTAGATATATTTATTAACGGCATATTTAAGAAAAATAATGAGAATAGAAAACAATAAGACAGAAAATACCATAGTTAAAAGATTAAGGAAACAGCCACACTACTGACACACAAAAATCTAATACATTGAGAAGGTTAATAACTTTTCAAAAATTTCTCCTGTTTTAGTCCCAATTCCAATATTATCTACTGTTTAAATATCTTCTTGAGATTCCTCATTGTAATCTCCCAATAGAGAGAGAACGGGAGAGTGTATTGAGGCTTAACCTCTGGAATGCCTAAAAGCGTCTTCACTCCTGGACGGCCAATCTCTGCACATATATACCGAGAGAGAGAGAGAGAGCAACATCAGCAGACCCATAAGACTGGCCCAAGCACGCAACAAGATCCGAAACTCACTCACCGTGCATAAACGCAATGGAGAACAGCATGCAGGTCATCAAATAGCAATGTACCTCCTGCATATATTTTACCCAAAATTTTCACAACAGAAAACAAAGTGTTATGAGATTTTATCATATTTCCCATTTGGTGAAAAATCATAACTTGTTCACCTTTGACAAAAGCAATCCTGCAAATACCACCGGGATGACCATTTTCCGGGACAAGTTCCTGTGGGCTATTCTTGCTCCTTCAAAGCCTACTATTGCATCATACTGTGTGAAGGCTCAGACGTTTAAGAATCAACCACAACAAATTTTATACTTGTTAATTATCTCGAAAACTATGCTGTTGATGATGATACGTACCTCCACGCTAATCCAGAAAATAAATCCGTTTAAAAGTGAAATATTGATCGTTGAAAGATCAGGGGACCAACCACCTGACATGTTATGGATCTGGGAGCAAGAATGAAATAGTGTAAAGGAAGAAAAACACATGCCTAAACAGTTTTTTGAAGCATTTAAGTTTCTTACTGTTGTGCCCATGCATATCAACGCCGGAACATGTAAACAAGGCAACAAGGCAGAAACAGACAATACGCCATCGTTCCTACATCATCCCACCACACACAATACATAAATTAGGTCGATAATGGGGAATTTTCCAAGCAATTTTTGGACTTGTAATGTTGCAGCAGGTAGAAGGATGATATCCCGAAGAAATCAATTTAACATGTTTGTAAAAGAGGAAGTAAAAATATATTCTTACTCCTTCACCATCTTTTCGATCTCCCTCATCCTTGTAGCAAAAGCATCTGGATCCCTAATCTCTTTACATGCTTTAGCGTGTATTAGAAGCATCTACAGTGTCAAATTAATAGTTATTAAAAAAAGCAAAACAGAGTATGTACATAGCAAAAGAAAGATGCAATGCCTGAAAGAAACGAATCCAAAGCCACGCATTTAGGTTTGATAATAGATTCAAGAAAGAAAGAAAGAAAAACATCTCTGAAAGAGTTATTTGTAATTTAGGATATGAGATGTCTTTATATACAAGCAGGTTGCTAATTATACCATGGTTCTTGACCACTCTCTCTCGTGATAAATCATGAGTGGGATTGTCACTCCTCGAATCAAAAGGGTATTGAGAATAATGGAAGCGCACCTGCAATCACATAGAATAATTATATGACGACTAGCTAACACCATATACAGAGATGATTCAAATTAACACAACATATATACATTTAAAACCGTCTTTAATTCTCTAGTAACAAGAAAGTGATCCAAAGACAAAGTGTGGCCATAACCATAACTTGCACAGATGTTTAGTTGTTTTTCTTACAAGTCCATGCCTGTGAAAGAATGCACCGTTTCAATCAGGCGCTGAACAGAATCAAAATGGAATAACCATTCACTAGGGACATGGCAAACCATTGCTGCAACATCATCTAAATTGCCACTCTCATCTGAGCCTGATGAAGACGACATAGAGCGATGATAGATAGAGACACCAAAAGGAGTGCATAGAGACAAATGTGAGCAGCTTCTCGGATGCCGAGAGAGAATCGAGCTGCTAAAGGATCTCTGAACAAGGAAAGAGCGATAATTTGGCTTCTCTTCATGATGATAATTATTATCATGACGAGTGATAGAGCTAAAACAAGATGGCTGGTAACAGCCAGCACTAAGCAATGATCTGAGGGACAAAGCCCGTCTTAGAGCCATTATTATACAATTCACGTAGAGCACCTGTAAACACAAACACTAGTAGTGAAGATTGGTAACAGAAGAATCCAAGAAAATCAAGGATCAGATGAGACTATTTTGGTAATAGAACGAAGCCAAGAAAATCAAATAGCTGAGAGAGTATTCGTTGGAAAACAACTCAGTGAGCCTCCATTTGATTGGTAGATTCATGCTCATGCTTTCTGGGTGTGGTAAAACAAAATGTACAATTTTCATGACTGATGATGTTGCCTGCAACTGCAAACAAAATGTACAATTTTCATGACTGATGATGTTACCTGCAACTCCAACTGCCCTGAAGACGACAAAAATTGCAACCCAGACTTGTGGGCTTCTCATAAATATCTCAAAGTATGTAACTGGACCTGAAAGGCTGGGCCCATTTTCTAAGAAAACCCGGTCTGGTCCGGTTTATATAGTAAATGTGGCAACAGCACGCAAGGTGTTCGAGGAAATTCATGAGAGAAACGTGAGCATCCATTAATGTCATGATCAGCATAAGCTCTCATAAGTCATAAGGTTTAACGGCCAAAGAAGAAAGCATGACTACCAAATATGAAACTAAGTTAAAGATAATACGGGTTTTTCGCAATATTACGACAAATACTTTGACATTTAAAAAAAAATAGTATCAACATCTACCATTTTTTTTTTGAATGTCAAAGTATTTGTCGACCCACCTGTACTTTGCAATCCTTCTTTGATGTATTTGTTTCGTGGTTTTTGTAAGAATATTTATGTGACCTATGTGTTTATTCAGTTTAATATAAAGATCAAGTTCATATTAAAGTTAATGATTCTAATATAAAAGATGATACCATGATGGATTGGTTTCAATGAAAGACATTATAATCTGTGTGTATTGATAACCCTCTTCCCTTACCCTATTATGTTATAAACATCTTTCATTAAAGGTCATGTGTGAAGGGGTGTGTAGAATGGTCGTGATAGTTACTTACGTAACCGTATGCTACATGTGATTCTATTGTATATAAGAAAACTCATAATGAAGAAGAGAGAGACATCAAAAAAGGGATAATCACAATTACACACCAAAAACACTCGTGAAAGCAAAGAGAAAGAGATAAAAAAGGTTTTGATCCCTTGTCCATCAAAAGGGATTACAAGGTGAAAGGGTCAAAGGGAGGAGAAGATCAATTGAAGTATTGATCTCACAACAACACAAGGAAAGCATGGATCAAGGTTAGTGTTGCTTTCTTCTTCTCTAAGAAACTAATTAGGGTTGGATTAAATCAAGTCTAGATTATCTTGGGATAGATTTCATGAGTAATAGAAATCATTAAAGTGGTTAACAGTTTTATTTGTCGGTATCCGTCTCCGCCATTTTCCGGAATTCATACTTTTTTTTTTCACTTGATTTATTATATTATTTCAAATTATTAGAAATATTATAATAAAAATTTTGCAACGAACAATTCCGTCTTCTGAAAATATGTCTTCAATAATCTGCATAAATGACAATAAATCGAACCACATATCTAAGTAATAATGAACCCTTAATATTCCGATAAGAATCAATATATACTTAAAAATCAGTATTTAACCAATTAAAATGAAAGAAATTAAACGGATTATATTTTGGGTTCAGGTTTTTAAGTTATAATTAAACATTTTGATTGTTGTGAGCATGACACATGGCATCTTGAAAAAAAAAACAAATGTTTCATGACTTTTCAGTTTATGCATTCAAAATATCTCTTCATATTCTCAGGTTTAAATAACAATTCCGAGTAAAATAAATGAAAATTTAGTGTTCGAAGATTCAAAAGAAAATAATAATAATAATAAATAAGTATTCGTGAAATCTATTTACAAATATGTGTGTAAAATTTTGTTCATTATTTGCTTGTATATAGAAATTAAAAAAAAAAAACCGGTCTGGTTCAAGGTTAGTTAGCTTTCAGCTGTTTAATCTGTTATTACCGGTTTACCCGTTGCTGCTCTGCTATATCTTAGGACTTGGATGACGAGGAAGCTCGATTTCAAAAGCTCATGAAATACATCAATGTCGATCTTCTTCCCCGCCATTTTCCTATATTCCGACTATTTCAAACCCGAAAAGTGGCTACTTCTGCGCCAAAACAGGAATTCAAACCGAAATTACCACCACATGGGACATTTTTTCATGAGAACTTGCTGGGTCAGGTATTGGACACTTACCCAGATCGCAAAACCCTTAGAACAGTCCACTCCAAAATCATTCTGGAAGATCTACGCTGCGATTCGTCTTTGGGCGTTAAACTTATGAGAGCTTATGCTGCTCTAAAAGATGTGGCATCAGCACGCAAGGTGTTCGAGGAAATTCCTGAGAGAAACGTGATCATCATTAATGTCATGATCAGAAGCTATGTTAATAACGGGTTTTACCGTGAAGGTATTCAAGTGTTTGCGACGATGTGTTGCTGTAATGTTAGACCCGATCATTACACTTTCCCGTGTGTTCTAAAGGCGTGTTCTTGCTCTGGGAATATTGTCATTGGCAAGAAAATCCATGGGTCCGCTACAAGAGTTGGGCTCTCTTCGACTCTGTTTGTTGGGAATGGTTTAGTTTCTATGTATGGAAAGTGTGGATTTTTATCCGAAGCAAGGCTTGTACTTGATGAGATGTCAAGGAGAGATGTGGTCTCTTGGAACTCCTTAGTTGCTGGGTATGCGCAAAATCAGAGATTTGATGATGCTTTGGAAGTTTGTAGGGAGATGGAGTCTGTGAAGATAAGCCACGACGCTGGCACGATGGCTAGTTTGTTACCAGCAGTGACTAACACAACAACGGATAATGTTATGTATGTTAAAGATATGTTTTTGAAAATGGGGAAAAAGAGTTTGGTTTCATGGAATGTAATGATCGGTGTGTATATGAAGAACGCGATGCCTCTTGAAGCCGTGGAGTTGTATTCCCGAATGGAATCTGATGGGGTCGAACCTGATGCAGTCTCAATCACAAGTGTGTTACCTGCTTGTGGAGATACATCTGCTCTGTCTCTTGGTAAGAGAATCCATGGATACATCGAGAGGAAGAGGCTGATACCAAATATGTTGCTAGAGAACGCATTGATCGACATGTACGCGAAATGTGGATGTCTAGACAGAGCAAGAGATGTGTTTGAGAACATGAAGTTTCGTGACGTTGTGTCTTGGACAGCTATGATCTCAGCTTATGGTTCCAGCGGGAAAGGCCGTGATGCAGTGGCATTGTTTTCCAAAATGCAAGACTCGGGTCTCGTCCCTGATTCGATTGCGTTTGTCACAACGCTCGCTGCTTGTAGCCACGCGGGGTTACTAGAAGAAGGTCGGAGTTATTTCAAACTCATGACAGATCATTACAAGATTACTCCTAGGTTAGAGCATTTTGCTTGTATGGTGGATCTTCTTGGCCGAGCCGGGAAAGTGAAAGAAGCTTATGGATTCATACAGAAGATGTCAATGGAACCAAACGAAAGAGTTTGGGGAGCGTTGTTAGGAGCTTGTCGTGTGCATTCCGATACAGATATCGGTCTACTAGTAGCAGATAAGCTTTTTCAGTTAGCACCTGAGCAATCAGGTTACTACGTATTGCTTTCTAACATATACGCAAAGGCTGGAAAATGGGAAGAGGTTACAAACATCAGATATCTAATGAAGAGCAAAGGTTTGAAGAAGAATCCTGGAGCGAGCAACGTTGAGGTCAAAGGAGAGATTCATACATTCTTAGTAGGTGACAGGTCACATCCGCAATCCAATGAGATTTACAGAGAGCTGGATGTTTTAGTAAGGAAAATGAAAGAGTTAGGGTATGTTCCTGATTCGGAATCGGCGCTTCACGATGTGGAAGAAGAAGATAAGGAGACGCATTTGGCTGTTCACAGTGAGAAATTAGCCATAGTGTTTGCTCTGATGAACACAGGAGGAGGAGAAGAAGAAGAAAACAGTAATGCCATAAGAATAACGAAGAACCTAAGGATTTGTGGAGATTGTCATGTTGCAGCAAAGCTGATCTCACAGATAACTTCTCGTGAGATCATCATCAGAGACACTAATAGATTTCACGTGTTCCGGTTTGGTGTTTGCTCTTGTGGTGACTACTGGTGAAATTTAAATGTTTTATTCAACACTTGAAAACAAAACGCAGCGTTTTTGATGACTACGAAAGTACAACTTTTTTGGACAGCTTTATAATATCTTCTGGGGTTACAACCAATGAAGACATGACACGTCATCGCTGGTAATGAAACTCCACAAAGAGATAGCCTAATCTGCAAATCCCTTTTTCCAGCTTGTGAGCTCAGAGTGAGAAAGAGCGAAGGTTAGAGATAAAACTTTACCGATGATTGAGTCGGTTATGGCCGTCCGTCTCTCCATCGGTTTCTGCTCTTCGACGGCACTACTCCGTAACCTCTATTGCTCTCTCTCCGCTTATGATTTTTTCTTTCTTCTTCTCTTTAATCAACAATCAGTTTTATTGCTTGTTACCTGAATTTCTGTTCTTCAGTTTCATCTTTTTTTATTCGTCAAATTGTGTCTGTGTTCTTTCGTGTCGTAAGAATTGTAAGCTAAATTTGCAGAGTATCGTCCTGCACCGAGCGCGGAGGAAGGAGTGAGCTGCTTCCATTACGCGTCCCGCCGCGTTTTCCAGCCTCAACGTCTCAACATTAGTGCACGGTACTGTAGATTTACTTTGTTTCGTCCTCAACTTGCAACTTGCAAGATAGTTCTTACGGTTTCGTCCTCAAATGGAATTTGTTGGGTTTTTTCTGTTGGAATTTGCCATACACGTCAAACTTGAATTGTGAGCTTTCCTGTTCTGTGAGTTTTGGTTTTATAAAGATATTAGATTTTAGTTTTTGAATAGCTTATCTTTAGTGCATGCGTACTTGGTTCTACTATACATACTATTACGCAGTATGTTTCTTGTCAATGCGAAATGTTAAATTGAAGGGAATGGTTCTCGATTATATAGAGCACTTAAGTTATATACTTCGACAGTGATTCTTGGAACTAGTTAAAGATCATTTCTTCTGAAATTTTGTCTGGATATCGCAGAATCTGACTTGTAAACACGATGAATTTGGTCCTGGGTTGAAAGCTGATGTTTTGGTATTGGGTTACTGTTTGTATAGACAGAATTTCTTGTCGTTTGATTTTGTGAGCATAATGAAAGTGTTTTTGTATGAGATACTTTGGCCTGTAGTAAAATGCAATGATGATATAAGACTTTTGGTTGAGAATATTCTCTTGTTTCTTCTACATACATGTGAATTCTCACTTTCATATTACCTTTAATGGAAAACAGATGTATTGACTTATATACACTTTTCTAGGAGTGGATTTCTGAAGTACAGCAGTGACTGTCTAACAAGAAAACACCCGAGGAAGAATCGAACTCAAGCCACAGCCGAGTACTTAGATTCCGCATCAGATCCAGAAAAGCAAACTGGGAAGTCAAGGTATCATCCTTCAGAAGAAATCAGAGCCTCTTTACCACAGAATGCTGGAGATTCCAGGCTTTCACCTGCAGAAACTACTAGAACCATCATTGAGGTGTTATATTGCGTCTTTCAATCTGCATAAGCTACCTTTTTTGGTAAAAATATTGTTTGGACCACCAATGCCTTAGTTTATATGCATTGTTGTTGTCACATGTTCGTTTGTTTATTTTTGTGGGTTGCTTCAGTATTATGTTCTTCCATTTCCAGTCTTACTGTCTTTTTTTGTCCAGGATTTTTTTTTGTGCATCTAACATTTCCCGTAGTGTGTCATGTTCAGGTGAACAATAAAGGAACCCTGATGCTTACTGGCTCAATTGGTGATGGAGTTCATGAAAATATTCTCTGGCCGGATATACCTTATATAACAGATCAGAATGGAAGTAAGACAAAATTTAATCATCCTTAGTTCCCTGTAATTGTTTAATCTACTCAATACCGTCAAAAGTTAAATTGAATAATCCTAACTGCTCTGCAGATTTATACTTTCAAGTTAAGGAGGATGAGGACATCATGAAGTCTGTTACTGCTGACAATAATTATGTGGTATGTACCACATGACATGCAACTTCGATTTACATCATGCATCAATAAGCAGTCATCAAGCTTTAATATGTTTCCGTTGATTATAAGTGAAAACACTGCGTGGTTTAGCTTTCGCTTTACTTTTTTCTGCATTCACTTTAAAGAAGTTATGGATGCATTGCAGCAAGTAATAGTAGGTTTTGATACGATGGAGATGATCAAGGAAATGGAGATGATGGGTCTATCTGATAGTGACTTTGAAACTGAAGACGATGAAAGTGAAGGAGAAGATGACAGCGAGGAGGATGGGGATGAAGGAGAAGACGGAGATGAGGAGGTCTAACTAAATTTATTTAACGTTTTTATTAATTTACTATGGAGCTCTATGAGAGGAATACGTTTGCCATGCTTTAGCATGTTTCACTAGCATCTGTGTTCTTGGCTTCAGGGATGGGTTGCTGTTCTCGAGGATGAAGATGAAGACGAAGATGATGATGATGAGGCTGACGATGATGATGATGATGACGACGACGATGACGATGAATCGCTTGGAGACTGGGCGAATTTGGAAACAATGAGGAGTTGTCACCCCATGTTTTTTGCAAAGAGAATGACCGAGGTGAAGTTTTACTCTCAAGTTTTGAAAAAACGTGTTGTGATTTTGTATGTAAGCTATATGCAAGAATCTTGAAAAAAATTCATGCATTTGTCATGTTTAGGTTGCTTCAAATGATCCTGTAGATTGGATGGATCAGCCGTCTGCTGGCCTTGCCATTCAGGGACTGTTGAGTCATATCTTAGTAGAAGATTATTCAGACATCGAAAAGAAACTTGCTGAAATCAAATCTACAAGTACTAACGAAAACAAGGATGAGGAAAGCTTACAGGAGAAGATTGAAGACATAAATAAAGAAGATGGTGACGAATCTGAGAAAAAGAGAAATGTGGTGGCGTTTTACAAGCTGGAGATGATAAGAATTCAGCTTATTACAGCACAAGGGGATCAGGTTTGCAATAAAAAACCGTCATGCTTGCCCTTGCTTTGTGTCGTAATTGGCAAAATCTCTTAGTAGTGTCTTTTACTATTGGGAATAGACTGAAGTTGAAGTGGAAGATGTAAGAAAAGCACAACCTGATGCTATTGCTCATGCATCAGCTGGAATCATAAGCCGTTTAGAAGAATCTGGTGATAAACTAGCTGAAGCCCTTAGATCTTTGTGTTGGAGACATAATGGTATTCAAGCAGAGGTACGTACATAGCTGCAACTTAACGTTAGAAGCTCTAGTTGTATTGAATTATCTGAATATTGACACGAAGTTTCTGTAGGTCTCATGAATATTCTTTTCCTGTCCAGTAATAAAATCCATACAATGTAAATATTCCAGAGTGCAGTTTGTATATGAAAATAGATATGATCAGAGCGAACTTGTTTTTGCAGGAAGTGAAGCTGCTTGGGATAGATTCCCTTGGCTTTGACCTCAGGCTTTGCGCAGGAGCAAAAATTGAGTCATTGCGTTTTGCATTCTCGACAAGGGTAAATCAGTTCTCTACTTTGATCTCTTAAAATCTTGTTCCTGATCTATGATATTTAAGAAACCATGCCTAATAGAATAATTGATGTTAACAAAACATTTGATTCTAATCAAAACTCTTGCAGGCAACCTCTGAAGATGACGCAGAGGGACAAATAAGGGAACTATTATTCCCGACAACAAACCCGTCGGAGCCACAGGAACCGAAACAAACAAGTCAGAAGGAGTGTTGATGCTGTAGTAATCTTTATTGAAGCTGCGCGGAGCAAACAGAACCAAAATTCAAAGTGCAAAATGTATGTCTATGAAACATACATGAACAAGTTCTTGGAGACTAAGCTCCATAGATATGTGGCTTCAGGCGATTTTTCAGTTGAATTTTGAACGCTGTAAGAGTTTTTTATAAGTAGTTACAAGTTTGTGGGTTACTCTGCACAAATTGAGCATTGAAGTTTCAACCCATTATTTAGAAAATGCTTTACTTGTGCCAAAATCACCTTTAACTTCTGGTATTTCTCGAACTATCTTAATCTCCCAGCGTAACAAACAATGCACCAAGAGTGACAAAACTCAAAACAAAACCATCCTAAAATGCAATGTAAGAGAGTTATATTACTTATGGTAAAACCCCTAATCGTTCTCTTGTTTAACCTTTAAGTATCTATTAAGCAAGGAATTGATCTCAAATACTTCATAACCAAAGAGAACTAATATATTGTATTAGTCCTTCTCCATTGTTAAATGGGCCCAGTGGAGAAGAAAAAATTAACATCCTAAATTTTATAAAATTGTTAACATAGATTTGTATGAAAAGTATTATTAAAAAATTGTTAAGAACCAAAATTAACGATCTAGCAATAGAGATGGTCAAAGTGAAATTAGCAAAAGTTTGTCTGCCACAATTTCAACATAAAGTTTGTCTGCCAGAAAAGCCTCCTTCTCGATGCTACTCTGAAGGTAAATTTCAGGCACCCCATTCGTTTGAAGTTTTAACGTAAAGAAATTGGTCTGTTCTTGCATCAGAGCTGCTCTTTTATATTCTTGCTTAATTCATCTCATCAGTGGACAGTTTCGGAGATGCTTTTGGTTGGTATATTTGGACATGTGTGACGCTAAGGAAATTTCAATGTCCCAGATGTAAGCAATAACAAGGAACACCTATTGAAGTTTACCACGTAGCTAGAGAACATCATATGAATACATTGTTTATAGCATAAGAAAGAAGGTTGTGAGGTTGATTTCTCTCCTCCGCTTGATTACAGCTAACGGGAGCGACCTATAGCAGCTAAAGGTCCATCAAAAGTTTTTTTGTAGTAATAATATATCGTCCCAAGTCTGAAGATAGCAAGATGCTCATGTGTGTTTTCTGTTTGCTGTCCATACTGATTCATGCAGCGGAGGATGTTGCTCTGGCTGAACCAGAACCAAACCGCGGCCTGTTGCTGCTAACGGTAACAGTCAGCCACCTGTAGCAAGTTGTGGTAGCAGCTCAGAGAAGGGTGCACGACAAACTCAAGGGAAAGTTGTGTTTGGTTCAAATGTAAACTGGTCTATTAAATAGATCCGAAAGGTGAGAGTAAGTGTTTAAAATTATAATATACAAATGGAGTAGAGATATGTAATGTGATATGGGCATTTTTGGTTGGAGCTGGAAAAGATAGAAAGCAAGAGGAAGAGGCTGAGAAGAAAGACAAGAGGCCAAATTCCAAGCTTTCATTGGTCAAAAATTCAACTGTTACTAGGCATAGCTAAGATAAATAGTTGTCTCAGATATGCGCTTTGGGAAAAGAGACTTGGCTCCGGTGTATAGAGAGACGCTGGTTATGTTCTGGAATGGCCAAAAGTTCACTAAAACGCAGCTCAAACAAAGACTTTAGTTATGTCTCCCCTTATTTTTTGATGTTGATTTTTTTATTTGCATATTAATCTTTCAAATTTAGTTTCTTTTATTTTTAACTTAAATAAATTATAAATTTTATTTTTGGTTTCTTTTTTTTTACTATAATTAATCATAAAACAATATTTTATAAAATGACATAATTTATATTATACAAATGGATTATAATTAAATTTTATCAAGAAATTATTGAAAGTTTTTTATATTTTTAATGAAATAATGTAATTACTTTGTATAATAATGGTTTAATTTAAATAATATACTAATTTATGAAATTTTTTATAAAGAATAAAATAAGTGGAGCTAATGTGTAAAACATATAATTAAAAGATTTTTGCAATAAATTTAGATATAGAATATACCTAGAATATTTCATTTTTAGTGATAAAAATAAGGACATACATTGGAGAAAAACATATATTATAATAATTAAAAGAGAACACTAAAAATAAAAGAAAAAATGAAAGAATACACTGGAGATGATGGTCTTAGTTTCGAACGACTTAAACACCGACGATCTAATTCTTTATAATCACCGAGTTACGTGTTTCCTTAAACCGAATTCAACAAACATACTTTGTACCATGAAAAGATTCCTGTCGTTGGAGAATACAGTAATACTCGGAAAACTTCACCGAACTATGGAATCCATCTTCATAGATAATTCACAGGAGTCAACAACTGAGTAGATGATGATATAAATGTAACTACATGAAATGGTTATTACAACTATCAAATGGCTATGTCTGTGAGTTGCACCCATCCGTAAGCACACCGGTCTCGTATACTTCGAGCCAGGGATGCTGCTGACTCAACCGCAGGTCTTATCTTCGTCATTGCTTTCTCTACCTGAATTCTGACACCAACATCCATCTGCTTATAAAAATAAAATAAAAATGCCAGAGAGGTTATTAGGGATCTAGACAACACAAATTGGTTGTGATAACACTTAACATAAGAAGCAATGAGGTTGTAAAGTAGAAACCTTATCTAGAGAGCGCTGTGTGTCTAAGATGTGGCAAAAGTATGACAACTGCTTGTACAAGTCTGCTTCGGTGTACTGTAATAAGACAAGGCTGGGAGTCAAAAGCTGTCCTATAAAGCAACAGATATATAGGAGTTTCTTACAAGGAGGAATGAGGGGATATACCTTTCTTAAGAGGCTTCCATTACAGTTAGGATAGTTTGGGCAAACTGTTCCCCGTTCACGGTCACCGAGCAGACGAAAGTTGGGGCTGCGACTCGTGTACTTGCAAGACTCATCGTCACACTGTTGAAGGCAAAATGTACAAGAAACATTTCGTAAGCCTGACTTAATAACAACAGGTGTTGAGAATTATGGATATAAACGAGGTAAGTGATAAGGTTTTCTGTGCACCATCATTATGCCTTCGTAGTACATTGACACAAACTCAACAATCTGCCTTTTCACCTGAAGTGATAATAATAAGTTAATTACGAAAGCATTTGTTCTCAGGCCAAATCAGAAGGATACACAAGTTTTTTTTAATATGAGAAAGTTAAAAAATTAGGATCCTTTTCAACTACCTGGTTACATATCATTGCAGGGGATATTCTTCTCGTGCTACCTTCTGACTCGCATTTCGGGCAATGCAGTTTAAGCCAGAATGTAGAATCAAATTCTTCTGTTTCAGATTTCTTACCGATCGACGCACAAACTGAGCTAGTGATCGATGGACAGTTGAAAGCAGCTGAGCAGCTGGGGCATGCTAATGCTAACGGCTCACAGCTTTTATATCTGCGTTTTTTACATGTAAATTGCAGATCGTAAATTCTAAGAATATCGCAAATCCTGGTGAAAATAGATTGTAGCGTAAAAGCAATTTACAAACGGGATAATATATTATTACCTTTCTTCATCGCTTGTAGCAAACAAGAGGGATGTAGAAGGATCACTGGTTGATCTGCTTCGATGCTAAAGAAAATTGCTTATCAGAATTGAGAATCATTATATCTGGATTTGGAGATTGGCTAAAATGACAGATTTTACATTTGATGGGTCAAGTCCTAAACACTCGGCTAACCTCTCAGGACTTGTGCCCTGAATCTCTGCGCACAAACGAGACACCACCGGATAAATCTGATGTGCCAAGTAGTAATCTATGTCAACCAACCATCTGCTGTCGTCTGATTTCACCTCATCAGGATGCCTTGCACGTTCGGCAATCCCTGCTGAGCTAGTATTACCCTGCACAGAGGAAGGGTAAAACATTTAGTAGAAAGACGAATTGGTATCGGATTGTGTTAAGCTGGTTTTCTGTGTCGGGAACCTGTTCATAGCAGATTATATACGGTACGGTATTCTTAGCATTGAAACCTTCTCTATAACCACGTTGCCTCACTCTGAGTGCGACCTAGGACAGAGATTCAACCACACAATCGGAGTTCAGTGATAATGTGAAAACAAAAAGCATAATTCCGGTGAGCTATAATACGAATAATAGCTCTCATACTCACCTGAACGTGTGGTTGGCTTTTGGAATCTGGATAAGCTTCTGGTGATTTAGTCAATGCCTTGGTGATGACATACTTCTCAATCGCAACTTGCCCTCTTCTCATTTCCTCTTTTATCTGTTGCATGGAGCAAACTAATTAACCTTTGAATTAACAAAGGTTAATAAAGGAGGGGGGGGGGGGAGGAGTTAACAAAGATTACCTTTATAAGTTCGTTATGAATTGCTCGTACAACATCCTCACACGACCTGCAAAGAAGACAAGATTTTGTTGTGCTTTGTATGAGAGAGTATAAATAATGTTTTTAGTGAATGTTTTAGAACATACCCTCCATACAAGATTTTAGCCAAGCATAAATCTCCAATTTCCTTGGAGAGTAAGCTCCGATCTCGACGAACCATGTCCACACCTTTTCTTTCAATGTCCTGCATTGAGAATGCATCGAGTACCCAAACACTTTTTAAAAGAAAAGGTAGCCAAAATGTGTAAATTAGATACTACCTCGCAAATCATCCCGTCCTTGGACTGCACCTTGACGGCAGCATACTTCTTTTTTCTAAGAAGAAGCATTCTTTTATATATTCCATCACATTGACCTAGAAATTGACCTAGAAATTGAAAGAAAGAGGTGAGACCCAAATCAAATGTCTGCTATTTTACATTGTAATTTGACTGCAGTTTGCTCCAAAAAGCACTTTCCCATACAACACTTATACCAATTTGAGTTCTCCATCGTGTGGTGTTTCATGTATCAAGAAACCGAATATCAAAGTAGCAAACATTTAATGCATATTGGTTTAATCATAGAAAGGTTTGAATTAAGAATGAAAAGGTGGAGATAAATCTATTATCCAACCTACCTCTTGGATAACTTTTGCTCCAACGGCTCTGGCCTCTTCGATATCATCTAGTCCACTCTGAATCATGATTGAGTCTGTGTCACCATAAATTACCTGCGCAAAAGCAAAGAGTTCAATTTTACACTTGATCAAGCAGAAATGTTGACACATTACATTACTTTATCTGCTGAAATGCATTTCACACGACTCAAAGTATAGGAGATACCTCTAGGTTTAAATGATTCTGGACAAGATCCACAGTTCTTTGCAGGATCTCCCTTCCCTGCAATGATAGGGAATTAACCGGATCACATGAGAATAGAGAAAAGCAAAGAAAAAATTATCACTAGAAAACACAGAAAGCATAATATAACTTACCTGTAGTGCTATGAGCTCTGCTAAAGGCATAGCGTAGAATCTTGAATGAGAAGACCCCAGACATCCATACATACTGCGTTTAGAATGAAACACTGATATTAAAAAAATGTGGTGAATGGCATTATTGCCAGCACAAGCTAAAAACCATAAAATACAAACTTATTGGCTGTGCGCTTTAATGCTTCCTGCCGAGTGTCAAGCTCCAAGTGCTTAAGACCACTTTCCTTCTCCATCTTTAGTTTGACGCTTTTCCTTATAATGACCAAATGTTCCATCAACTAAAACAAAGACAGGTAGTGAAATTCATGATCTAATCTTTATTAAACTTGGAGAGAAAATCAAAACAGCGGCACCAAAAAATGCATAGAACTATAGTTTAGAACACGATGTCAAGATTAGTTTAACTGAACTGCAGTACTCAGTAATCACCAATACAATACTGAACAGTTGGGTCGCATTACTCTGAGCACTTTCAGCATATACTTTGAGAGAAAACAAGGCAAAATATTATTGGAGTTTTTGTTTCTTTCTAATAATATCTGGATTGATTGGGCTGACTTATAGATTTGGTGTTTGAAGACCTATAACAGATCGAGTACAGAACCGAGAAAAGTCACAATAGAAAGAAACTAGCGTAATGGTGAACATACCTTTGGAAGTATTCCAGGTGTCTGACTAGAAGGTAAACGAGGAACTCCGTCTTCTGATCGTGGTATAGTCGTGAAACAGATATTATATTCCTGAAATTACAATGTCCGTTATGTATCACTCAAGTGTAAACAGCGATCCAAGGCTTGAGAAACAGGCTGCTAACCTGTATAATAGACGGGTAAAGACTACTGAAATCAAGAAGCAACACATATTTGTCATATAAGCCTTTCTTTGGCTCCAAGACCAGTCCACCAGTGTAGGCTGGACCCTTCTTTGTTTTGTTGCCCTTAGACGGATCATTTTCCAAAGCCAAGTCAACATCCAGTTCATCTGCATTGTGGTCTTCTGGACCATAATTGATTCTTCTTTTCGATGACTTTATTTCCTTCATATGTGGCGAAATTTTGTCTGGGAGAATGTACTTTTTCGAGTGGAATGTATGTAGTAAGTAGTAATCATTCCTTTGCTCCCTCCCTCCCTGGTAGTGAACAAAAAAAAAAAATGATTAGTCACCAGCGCATAATTTTTCAGAGAGAGAGAGAGAGAACCAGAACAGGTCATTCATTACCTGAAGAGTTTTCCCCCAGAGATTGCCACTTATGTTAGTAAGCTGGAGAGTGAGAGGAAGAACATTTAGATGAAACATGATCTCCATGGATAACCATGCATCTATCTCACCACATTCAATCTGAACCGTAGAAAACCAAAAGGTTATAGCAAGCAAGCAATTGAGATGCAGTAATCACTCTTCAACCTTATATCAACTGGTGGGTTATCTGCGACTCCTTTACTTCTACGTATGACTGGATTAAAATCCTTCTCCAGTATGCAATAAATTATTTCGCTTGCAAGGAATCATAAACTATCGTCCCTAGTGAGGTAGAGCCAGCTTGGTGGAAAAACTAAAGAACTTACAAGTTCCATAAGTGTTTTAGATGACTGAAACAGTTTGGGAATATCATTAGGCGATATCTCTTTCCTGTCCCGGTTCAGCAGTGTCTTTGAAAGGTCTGTTAACGAACAACTGATCACCTGCAACAACCAGAAGCTTATAAGTGAGGGCCTAAGCTTCAGCTCACTGCTTATAAGAGTTGAGTCTCATACCTTCTTCAACAAGTCACGAGAACATAGATCTGTATCACATAAGAGTCTTCCAGCAATGCAAGACATAAGCCCTGGTGTGGCTCCAAACCCAAAATTAGTATTCCCTTTGAGCTTCGGCATGAAAGAGCGTTTAAGACGGCCAATTTTGGACCACATGCTACTCAAAACTTTGCAAGCCTGCACGGTAATCATTCAGTTTTTAGAAAAAAGTGAGGTGATGTTCATATCTCTGTTACGACCATCACAAAAGGAGAGACTGAGAAACGGGACTGAATTGATGTACAATGCATAAAATTAAAACTTGTTGGCTTATCAATATTACTTCTGCACAGAAGACAAGTCCTTACAATAATATGAGTAATATAGTATCACCTCTAGCGGGGCACGCTATAGTTCCTCGGAGTGTAAATGAAAAAGCACATCATAGGGAAAAAACATATATATGAAAGACATGGCCATTTTTTAATGGTAGAAAAGAGTGTTTGCTTTACCTGGGCTCTTTGGAGAAGGACGTCCAGATCAAAACCTGATATATTATGTCCCACAAGCACATCACTGTCCAATTTGTTCAACTCCAGAAACAATCGGTTCAGCAATGCTCTTTCACTGAAGCAAGAAAAGGAAGAAAAAAAGGTTGGATAAAAGCTACATGGATTGCCAAAGATATATATATGTATCATGAGCACAACGGCCTATACAGCAACAGAGCTGCGAGATACCTGTTTTCAAAACTTAAAACACTGCAACTGTTCTTTGAATTTCTGTCAGCCACTTCTTTCTTCCAACCAATTGGGTAGCCGGTTCCTCCAGGATTCCTAACAACAGTGAAATGACTCAGAATACCAGATCTCTTTCTTTCAGGAGCTGGCATTGGAACATCAATCTGAAAGACCAAGGAACATCAAATGTCAAGCTACTCATGTCGACAGAAGAGTGTCATTTGACCAAGTGAAAATCGTCCACAGCCAGCTTAATCACACAAAAAAAACACGTGGTACAAAGAACTGCATGATCATACTAAGAATTTTGTGGCATAACCATCGAGGTGACGACACTCATGGGCACATCCATATTATTC
The DNA here is from genome assembly GCA_026724425.1 of Erythrophleum ivorense. NCBI lineage: Eukaryota > Viridiplantae > Streptophyta > Magnoliopsida > Fabales > Fabaceae > Erythrophleum > Erythrophleum ivorense. The sequence goes on along the minus strand of JAIUCV010000136.1, from coordinate 1,660,723 downwards.
TGAGAGAGAACAGATGTTGTAGAACAAACCTTGGCGTTGTGAAAGCAGAGAACAGATGCGGAAACAATTTCGCTGATGTTCTGCTTTTCATTGACTATAGTCTTTAAGTTAATGGCTGTAACGACAGCAGGAGGATTAAACGTTTTTTCCTCCGGAATTAAAACGGTGATAACCTTGGGAGATTCAACAGTAACCTCAACCTTGCACCAGCTCACCTGCACAAGTGTCAAGTCCTCATTATTGGGAAAAAAACTGAAATAAAAATCACTAGTATGATGATCATGGTACTGTTTTCACGGCCTTACTCGTTGAGATGGTGACCTGGTAGAAAAGATTGAAATTTTGAGCCAAGAAGGCCCCATGATCTTCCTTTTAAGGATAAAAAGCTCCAAGGCACTGCTTATAAATTAACTTAGTAAGCAGAGAAAAATTGCATTTGTGGTACTTCACATTTTACCCAAAAAAATAAACAAAATTTGCACTGTGGTAAATTGACATAGCAGGCACACATAGTTAACTAAGAAACTTACAAAGGACCAGTAAATGCAAAGTTACCTAATTGACTATCAAAAACAGGGAAAGGTAATGAAACTCAACAGTAAGAAACCAAAACCTGGTGTGAGAGCCGAGTACAGCGCAAAAAGACTCCCCTTTAAGGTCTTGTGGAAGTGGACGATCCTATGACAGCAAAGACAAGAGTGTCATGGTGTTGAGTACGAAAATTACAACCAAAAAAAAAAAAAAAGACAACTTTTTGAAGCTTAAATCAACCTTAAATGGATAATTAATCTTCAAAACATATTGTTCGCCAGCAGGCACGTCAGGCCTCTCAAATGCATAGTTTCTCTGATATTCATCCAAGGAGAGTAGAACAGAGAGTCAAAAGAAAAGTTTTGCTGCTAGAATACATGAAAAGTTAAAGTAAATACCCAAACCTTGACAATTGCCATGCTATAATTTGAAACATTGAGTTGTAACAATTGCCGAGACATTTCGCTCTTCAGTTTTGATGCCATTTCCTGAGAAGACACGGCCAAAAACAATAAACAACAGAGGAAAGGATATTGATTCCTTTTAGCAGATAGTCAGACTCAAACTCACATGTAACTTCCCCCGGAACGATTCAGGAGAAAGTCGAGACTCTTTCACCTCTTGCTCGAGCATGATTAGTTCATGGGAAGGAAATATGGAATCGTTTGGAATAGCATAAACACATCTCTGAATATTATTAACTACCGCACAGCAACTCTTGTACGTATCTCCCACTTTAACCTGAGAGGGTATCCGAATTAATCTCTAGATTAACCAGAAGGCCAAAGAACAACTTTAAAGCACATGCGAAAAATCACACCTTCCCAAACAGATGTATTGTGCCCATACTAGCGCCAAAAGCCTCCTCGTAAGCGTCAAGAATGTAAAAACGAAGTGATCCATCAGCATCATCCAGATCAAATTCCGCCAGCCCTTCACAATCAGAAGAACCAAGTGGAACCTCATTCTCGGTTCCACATCCTTTGCACATAGCTTCCTTCCAACCAGCAGTGGCGCTTAAAGCCGGATCCTTGTCTTTCATATCAATTGTTGCATTCAATGTAAATACCTCCTTCGCATCAATCTTGTTTGATCCATCCTCCTCTATAACAACAATATCACTTGCAGGTAAATCCGAATCATGCGGCGGGATGACTTCAAATTCTGTCACATCTTCCTCTTTCTCCATGGAAACACAATCGCCCTGCATTTCCATTCTCGAGTTAACATGAACCAGGTTTTTGTTCTTACAGAAAGTAATCGGAACCATAGCTGGCTGTTTCCTTCTCTTATGCCTTTATCTATCTATATCGTCTGGAGTAGCCTCGGCTAATACCTCGTCGAGAATACCCTCACATTTTACCCTATCCGTCTCCTTGACCTTCTTAAAACTCGAACATGTGAACAGGGAAGAAAGTCTCCCTTCACCTGTAATAGTAGCCGCAGCCTTAAGCGACAAATTCACCTTCTTAATCTGAGCTTCTTCTTTTCCTTTCTTCTTCCCATTTTCCCTCCTCTTCAGTCTCCCGCTAAAGCTACCACCATCCTCTGATTCATCCGTCCACTCTACTCCACTGGGCTTCGACCAATCTTCCTCCTCACCCTCGTCGAAATATCCCAGATCGCTATCTTCCCCACCATCGACTAAAAACCCGCGAGCCTCCTCACGCCGCCGGGACACAAGTGCATCGTACCCGTCATCATCAACTGTATCGAAGATCGGCTGTTCCAGCTTAATATCGTACCCACCACCTGAAGCCGATAGATTCTGAAGTCCTCCTTGCCGAATCGCTTTCAGCCGCTCTAGGGCATTCTTCCGAGTCAACGCCTCGGCGCCTTGGCTACGTTTTCGGCCAGCCTCCGTCGAATTATCGCCGGGACATCTACTAATTTTAGGGTTTTGGGGTGGGGTGGGAGGAGGAGCTGCGAAGCTGAGTGTTTTTTTTTTTTTTGGGTCTAAATTAGGTTTTACATCCATATTAATAGATAGAAAGGCGGGAAAATCGATTAATATTGGCGCCATCCATCTGCTAGATCCGGATACTTTTCCAATGACTAATGCTGGAGATTCCAGGCTTTCACCTGCAGAAACTACTAGAACCTTGCACCAAAAAAAAAAAAAAACTACTAGAACCATCATTCACTACAGCAAAATTGAGTAAAGATAGCATAAGAAGATAGCGTTTTATATGTGAATGCTATCATTGACACAACTCATACTTTTAGATAGCGTTTCCGTATCGCTTACGCTATGTTTGTTTTTACGTTTCCAAAAGGCGTATCTTTTAATAGCATTGTTAAATAGAAACGCTATCTTTAGTGGTAGCGGCAAAAAATATTTCAATTTCCCGGCTAACACTTTGGCGAAAAAAACAAGAAAATTTTTCAGTATTCCTCTCAAATCATCGTCTTTCTCTCTCGCTTCTTTCCCTCTCACAGCCACACTCATACTCTCTAATCTCAAAAAAATTTACTCTCTCTCGCTTCTTTCCCTCTCACAGCCACACTCACACTCTTTCTCACTCGCTTCTTTCCCTCTCACAGCCACACTCAAATTTTACAGTTTTGGGGTCTGTTATCGTCTGCGTGAAATTCGATTGAAGGTTAGATTTTCATGGGTAATCGAAACTCATATCGATTTTAGGTTCTGAAATGATTAATTCTGATTTCTTTCGACAAATTTGGGTTTTCTTACAGGGAATTTATCGGTAGCTCAAGATCGAATTCGTAAGCTGAGGTATGTGAAATTTTAGGGGTTTTTTAACAGAAAGGGGTTTCGATGTTTCTATGCAGTAATTATGTCTTCTGGACAGGTTTCACAGTCTGTTTGGGTGTTGGATTCAAGCTAAGGCTAAGGTATCTATAATTTGTAGGGTTTTTTGTTTAGGTTTGGGGTTCGAAAGTAGTCATGTTTGGGGATTTCGTTTTGGGTGTCTTTAATCAATTTTGCTTTGTTTTGCAGATTATCATTTACAAGATCTTTGTTATCTTGAGGTACTTTACTCCCTCATTCATATTCTCTTGTATGTGTCTTTGATGTTTTAGTGTATTTGAAACTGTCTGATGTAAGAAAAATTTATCACAAATGTATGTATTCCTTTGACCGTGGAGCTGTGGTGGTGGTGTGACATGGATAAGTCTTGGGTTTGGCTTCCAAGGTATAGTTTTATTTGTTATTATTGTTAATTCCTTTACTTACAACTAAGTTTCTTATGAGTGTTGATTGTATTTTCAATTGTTTGCTACTGTATAGGACTAGCCTTGAATATGAACAAGGAGCAACAGATTTTGTTTATGGGTCAGCTAAGAGGTTAGGTGATCCTCCAAACATGTTTTGTCCATGTCTTGATTGCCGAAATCTGTGCCACCAACCAATAGCCACAATACTGGATCATCTGGTTATTAGAGGTATGGATCAGAAGTACAAGAGGAATAGATGTTGGAGTAAACATGGGGAGATAAGGGATTTGAAGATAGGTGATGAACTGAATTCTGAATTTGAGGCTTACGAGTTGTTTAGAGCTGCTTTCTTCAATGGTGATGACAATTCACAGCCCCGGAGTGACAGAGCAGATCAGCGTGGTGGTATTGAAAATGAAGAGGACTCAGTATTACAATTTTTTATAAGTTCCTGACTTAACCAAATATTAATTGTTTGTGTCTTCTTAGAAACAGAGAGATGATGATCGTTCACCATCTGATGACACTGGTACAATCAAACAAGGACGTAGGTGTCAGATACTTGATTGGTTTTCTGAAGATGATGTGGTTGTCGGTGAAGGAGAACTATGCTCTGTTGAACCAAGTTACAAGATTGGCCGTATTCCACTTGGACCAAATGCTGCAGCTGTAGTTGTTAACTTCGCAGCAGATAAAGAAGCATATGTATGGAGGCCTACAACAGCTATCTCCTCACTTGGCCAAGCTGTGGGAGCCAAAATTGCATGGCCATTCGATAAGCTCATTGTCGACAATATGAACTCTGAATCTGTAAACAAGACTGCTGGTTTCTCGGTAAAGTTCTTACCATCTATTATGTTTACTATACAATTTATATCAATAGAAAACCTTAACAGTCGGGTCACCCATCTATTCTGTTGTTGAATGACTCCTTAGGCTACATATGCATTGGAAGACAAAGTCAATATTATTGCTTGGAATAATGACACTGAAGTAATTGCCGAGGGATATTTGATTTCTGCGGACCCAAAAGAGATGGTCAATAATATTACTTTGGGTCCGAATGCAGCAATAGTGAATATTGACAATGTGATTAACAAAGAGGCTTACCTGTGGAGACCAAGTGAAGATATGAATGTGATGGGTGATGCACTTTTTGCGAACATAGCATGGACAATATCTAAGGTTCGACGGTGTAATGCACAGCTAATGGAGGAAGAAGTTTATAGAACAGCAGCAGGAGCTAAAGAAGAATCGCTTTCTAAAGGAGCAGGACCATCGGTTAATAAAGGAGCAGTGCCAACGGTTGCTAAAGGAGCAGTAGCATCTAAAGATTCATCATCTAAGGTAAAAAACTACACTTAATTATATGGTCTTCGACATTCATGTAATGTTTTTTATAGTGATGATCTGTCTGGATTTTTCAATTTGTAGAGTGTAACTAACAGCTCAAACACTAACGGCTGTTCTAAGAATAAATGCTTCCTCTTAGACTGCTTTGGATCCGGAAAAAAGGTTGCAGAAGGCAGAGTTTTATCAACCAATCCAAAGACAAAGTCCATTTTGTTCCATTGGGTCCAAACGCCAGCAAGGTATGGGTCGAGGTATGTAAGATTGATGATGCACGGGTATGGAGACCATCCTCAGAATTCCAGATTGTTGCTGATGCATTGGGTTCTACAGTCGCTTGGCCTAATGACAAAATTGTTTTTATGTGAACCACTGAGTATTTGTGATTTGGATAATGTTATTGTGTTATTTTGAGCTGAGAATTGATGGTTTGGTTGTGTAACACTTGTGTGTTCTGAGTTTCGATGGTATTGGTGATAAAAAAACACAGCTATTAGGTACAAATAAAACGTCAGATGCCAATTATACCAAAACCCTCCCCAGACAAATTTACATAAAACATAACATGAAACAAATGCTATATTAGAATTAATGATGACATTCATTAGCGCTGTGTTTTAATAAATAATAGCAATTATTATGTGCTATTATAACTTATACAATTGCATAACTAATAAACGCCATCGAAAACCTTACTTAACATAGCGTTGGAAAAAACGCTCTCTAAAGCAACAGAGAAAAGATAACGGGCGCAGACACAGCGTCCACCAAAACGCTATGCTATCATGTGATAGCGTTTTCCGTTCGCTATATATGACACATTTTCTTGTAGTGATTGAGGTGTTATATTGCGTCTTTCAATCTGCATAAGCTACCTTTTTGGTAAAAATATTGTTTGGACCATCAATGCCTTAGTTTATATGCATTGTTGCTGTCACATGTTCGTTGCTTCAGTATTATGTTCTTCCATTTCCAGTTCTACTGTCTTTTTTTGTCCAGGATTGGTTTTGTGCATCTAACATTTCCCGTAGTGTGTCATGTTCAGGTGAACAATAAAGGAACCCTGATGCTTAATTACAGGCTCAATTGGTGATGGAGTTCATGAAAATATTCTCTGGCCGGATATACCTTATATAACAGATCAGAATGGAAGTAAGAGATAATTTAATCATCCCTTAGTTCCCTGTGATTATTTAATCTACTCAATACCGTCAAAAGTTAAATTGAATAATCCTAACTGCTCTGCAGATTTATACTTTCAAGTAAAGGAGGATGAGGACATCATGAAGTCTGTTACTGCTGATAACAATTATGTGGTATGTAGCACATTGACATGCATATTCGATTTACGACATGTGCACCTGAAATTGTTTTTAACGAAATGGTGAATGTTCCAAGCGTTTCAAAACCTAGCTAACACGGAGGAGATCTCTCTTCCTTTCTGTTACATTAGCTAAATCAGCTTCTTGTGACGTTTCTTTTTATTATTTTGTTAATATACCATTCTTCTAAATCTAAACGCGCGCACAAGCTTGCATTAGCAGTCATCTAGCTTCAATATGTTTCTGTTGATTATAACTAAATACACTGCGTGATTTACTTTAAAGAAGTTATGGATGCATTGCAGCAAGTAATAGTAGGTTTTGATACGATGGAGATGATCAAGGAAATGGAGATGATGGGTCTATCTGGTAGTGACTTTGAAACTGAAGACGATGATGATGAGGCTGACGATGATGATGATGATGACGACGACGATGACGATGATGATGATGATGACGACGACGATGACGATGAATCGCTTGGAGACTGGGCGAATTTGGAAACAATGAGGAGTTGTCACCCCATGTTTTTTGCAAAGAGAATGACCGAGGTGAAGTTTTACTCTCAAGTTTTGAAAAAACGTGTTGTGATTTTGTATGTAAGCTATATGCAAGAATCTTGAAAAAAATTCATGCATTTGTCATGTTTAGGTTGCTTCAAATGATCCTGTAGATTGGATGGATCAGCCGTCTGCTGGCCTTGCCATTCAGGGACTGTTGAGTCATATCTTAGTAGAAGATTATTCAGACATCGAAAAGAAACTTGCTGAAATCAAATCTACAAGTACTAACGAAAACAAGGATGAGGAAAGCTTACAGGAGAAGATTGAAGACATAAATAAAGAAGATGGTGACGAATCTGAGAAAAAGAGAAATGTGGTGGCGTTTTACAAGCTGGAGATGATAAGAATTCAGCTTATTACAGCACAAGGGGATCAGGTTTGCAATAAAAAACCGTCATGCTTGCCCTTGCTTTGTGTCGTAATTGGCAAAATCTCTTAGTAGTGTCTTTTACTATTGGGAATAGACTGAAGTTGAAGTGGAAGATGTAAGAAAAGCACAACCTGATGCTATTGCTCATGCATCAGCTGGAATCATAAGCCGTTTAGAAGAATCTGGTGATAAACTAGCTGAAGCCCTTAGATCTTTGTGTTGGAGACATAATGGTATTCAAGCAGAGGTACGTACATAGCTGCAACTTAACGTTAGAAGCTCTAGTTGTATTGAATTATCTGAATATTGACACGAAGTTTCTGTAGGTCTCATGAATATTCTTTTCCTGTCCAGTAATAAAATCCATACAATGTAAATATTCCAGAGTGCAGTTTGTATATGAAAATAGATATGATCAGAGCGAACTTGTTTTTGCAGGAAGTGAAGCTGCTTGGGATAGATTCCCTTGGCTTTGACCTCAGGCTTTGCGCAGGAGCAAAAATTGAGTCATTGCGTTTTGCATTCTCGACAAGGGTAAATCAGTTCTCTACTTTGATCTCTTAAAATCTTGTTCCTGATCTATGATATTTAAGAAACCATGCCTAATAGAATAATTGATGTTAACAAAACATTTGATTCTAATCAAAACTCTTGCAGGCAACCTCTGAAGATGACGCAGAGGGACAAATAAGGGAACTATTATTCCCGACAATAAACCCGTCGGAGCCACAGGAACCGAAACAAACAAGTCAGAAGGAGTGTTGATGCTGTAGTAATCTTTATTGAAGCTGCGCGGAGCAAACGGAACCAAAATTCAAAGTGCAAAATGTATGTCTATGAAACATACATGAACAAGTTCTTGGAGACTAAGCCCCTAGGGTAAGATATGTGGCTTCAGGCGATTTTTCAGTTGAATTTTGAACGCTGTAAGAGTTTTTTTATAAGTAGTTACAAGTTTGTGGGTTACTCTGCACAAATTGAGCATTGAAGTTTCAACCCATTATTTAGAAAATGCTTTACTTGTGCCAAAATCAACAAACAATGCACCAAGAGTGACAAAATTCAAAAACAAAACCATCCTAAAATGCAATACAAGAGAGTTATATTACTTGGTAAAACCCTTGATCATTCTCTTCTTTAACCTTCAAGTATCTATTAAAGAAGTAATTGATCTCAAATACTTCATAACCAAATTTCTCTTATCAAGTTACCATTGTAGAAACAAAACTGTTACCCGCTTAGCTAGATGCAAAAACAAGCAACTACTTGTCAAGTTCCAACATAAACATGTCTTTTTCCACTAACACAATCTGCATCTTGTCAATAGAATCACCGGGTTACCTTACCTGTATTTGCACGGTACTGAAGAACTTACATATTGCCTTACGCTACAAGAAAGTAGAAGGAGCCAAAAAGAAAATAAAAAGTAGAAGGAGCCCTATCCCGCAGGCCGCAAGTCCTGGTCTGCGTTAAGTATAACCATGTTCGCTTTTGATCAAGCAACCTTCATCATACATTCCAAGAGTGACGTGGTTCGGTAGTTTTTTTTTTTTTTTTTTTTTTTTTTTGTGGCACAAGTTTTCATGATTCTCTATTTTTGAGTTCTTTAATCTTGGCGTGACTAAACACGAATCTATTTTTGTTTGTTCGTTCTAAAATCGGAGTAAATTAATAGAAAATATAATTGATTTAAAGGATGATCTTTCTCATCTATGATTTTTAGCACATACCAATAACTTGTGATGTGCTCTGCAGGGACCAAAGTCAGCCACTTGTCCCTACAAAGATTGGGATAAAAAGAAATCGTGATAAATGTTTCATAGAGTTTTGTTTCTTTTTCTTTGTCATAATTTATATAAAGCTAGGAAGTAGGAGTATGTTGCACGACGACGAATTGTAACTTGTAAAGTGAATAAATGTTTATTACCTCACGGGTCGCTGTTACCACAAAGGCGGCCTATTAGCGGATTGGTCACAGAGACAGAGTGTTGAGACACAAAGTTTGGCTTCAATCCACCATTCCTTAAAATATCCTATTAATTAATCTGCACGTCACTCGCTCAATAACTCACTAATTTTTGTTAGGATGATTTCATATGCATCAAGTCAAAACTTTTTAGGTTGGGGCCGGGATTCTTTCAATAGATTTTTATCCAAAAAAATCACACAGTACTAATAAAATGTATTCGTAAATGTAAATTAATTAATTTACCATTTTTATCGTTTTAGATTTTAAATAGTACAGACTACAAAGACCAACTAGTCAGTTTTTCCAATTCTTTATTAATTTTGTTGTTTAATACCGTGTACAACACGGGACAACACAGTGTGATACAGTATATGTTTTTAGAAAAGTCTAAAATAAAGTAATCTCAAGTAAAATTCTAAAATAAAGTAATCTCAGGTAAAAGTCTAAAATAAAGTAACATAGAGCGTTTTATTAATTTAACAACATACATGATTTATTAATTCAACAGATATTTTGTAGCCACATATATATATATATAATAAATCAATATCGATCCTCACGTAGAGCTAACAAAGTCAACGGCTTCAACCACATCATGGAGTAGAGAGTTGGAGTTCACAACCCTACAGTTCAACCTGATCTGTCCTTGAGTTCCAGTAAGAGGTGTAATGTTTCCCATCCTATTCATCGCCTCCACAAACGCATTGAAGAATGTTTGTGTGCTATCTGCATATGCTCTCACCAATGGGATTGTGTCGGTGGCATTACGGCTAGAGAACAACTCTTGGTCGGTTTGGATAAGACCTTTAAGCTCTTTGAGATTCGCGTAGTATTTGTTGTCGAATACCGTAGGCGTACGCAGATCGAAATCTACCAATGCGCTTAGGTTACCAGTACGAGGACATAGTCCACGAAGAGTTTGGAGGTAAGTAGTGTTGAGGGTAGGGTCAGGTAAACCGGTGCTGTTGAAATTGTATAATCTGTTTATGATGAATCGGCATTGGTTTTTACCGAATGTGTGACCCCCTAAACGAAAGAAAGACCACAAAGTCAATAACAAACTATATATAATTACAAGTTTACAACTATATATATATATATATCAAATGATTTCTGATTTATTTGAGTTAATTACCGGATAGAGCAACGAGATCAGACGGACGGTCAAGGCCAACTTTTTTAAAACTGTCCTTAAGCTCTGGAAGTGTGAAGGATGGACGTGGAAGATTATCATTAGCAAGAACCAGAAATGCTTGCAAGCTGTCTCTTCTTCCCAAAGGAACCCTCCAAGAAGGACCTCCTGCCTATAATATAAGAACCATATGTATGCTCAAAACAATTTTCTTAAAGAGAAATAGTCCTTATAATTTGGATGTTTCATATGCTTAGAGTGAAAAGACAAGCATGTAATTCATTGATCGTACACTCAAGGTCATTTTTTTTTAATCTCCAGTATATTTCTTGAAATTATGAAAATGATTCTTTTCGGTTACCAACAATAACGTAGCATTATCAAACCAATTATTTTCTTGTGATAAGATTTTATTTTTGTCAATGATATCAAACATGTCAAATTTTCTTCACGGGGCCACGCGTTTTGAATATTTCTCGATTAGGTAAGATTCGAAAACTGTTCATATAGATGAAAAGTTGTTACTAGATATAGATTGTGACATTCTCAACCATTTTTTTATTTCCAAACTCAAGATTATCGTGTGTGATACATAAAGTGACGAGTCGATATATTAAAGATTGAAAACAGCGTTGGCAATGAATTAACGGAAACGGATCAGTGGAACATACCAAAGTGACAGATTGTTGAGCTGCGATGGTGAGTATATCTGCGCATGAAACGGTTCTTGGGCATGCCCTTTCCACTGCGGCTTTCATTCTATCAATCACAGGAAATCCTCGAGCCGAATTTGCGTTTCCACCCGCATCTTTTTCAGTTCGAAATGATGTCGTGTTGTCTAGCAGGATCGATGCGTCACAACCCTTTCAAAAACACAAAATATTATTTAAGATATTGTTACTCAATGTATTACACTCATAGTTAAATCTCTACGTATACCATGCGCCGGTAATATTTTACCTTTTTTTTCATCCACTGAAACCATGGGTTACGTTCCTCAAGAAGGAAGTAATCAGAAATTATATATCTATTTCTATGATTCTATCTATATAATTAAAGAAACAAAAGTGAGGAGAGATAAACTTATCTAAACCGGTACTCAGTAAAAACTAAAAACTAAAGTATTTTTTCAAAAAAAGAATAAATATATTTTAATAATAAGTAAATATATTATTACAAATTCAAAGTAAATCATTAAAAAAATATTATTATATTATCGGACTGTTTTTTTCGGGTTAAGGATACGTGTGAGGAATTTTTGTTGATTTCAAAAATGTAATATTATATATTCCTCAGTTAAAAGAAAAATGATTGATAGATCTTAATTTCATACCGTGTTTTGTACTGCACCATATGCTCTTCCTAAATAATGTAACTCGGATAATTCATGCTCGGTGAATCCGATATCTTTCATAAATGTTTCGGCATCATGATTGAAATTAATAATTAACCAGTAACTAATCATAAATGTCGAAAAAGTTAAGTATTCATTTTTGGTCAGCCTCATAATCAAATTAATAAAATAAACTACGAGTAGTTATTTTCTTTTTTTTGGTCAACAAATATGTAAGTATGTGGGTTTGAATCTTGGTGTGACATAGTAACGACACTAGCACGAACTATAGGCTTTTTGGCCGAAAGAGAAATGTTTAAAAATCAAAAGTTAGCAAGGTAATAGTAAAATCTTACATTGACGAAGCAGTCGTGGAAGTGAAGACGAAGGATGCTCGCGGCGATACGAGGGTCCGATCTTAGCTCGTTGACAATAGTTTCTCGTACGATGTTAGTGACGTTAGGGCATGAAGTGTCGTAGAAAGTAGGGGTAAGTTGAGCATCGGACAGAGACGCACGAAGCATATGACATGCCAATGTGATTAAGATTAACCAAGTGGACGAAGTAGAGAAATACATTTTCTAAAGAAAAGAAATGTATCTGATTGGGTTTGCCAGAGAAGATGAGGAAAGTCTATATCTTAGGAATCCTTATATAGGCAACACGGGTCATATTTGGGGGCTCTTTTTTTTTTTCTCGATTGAAGGCTTTTTATCTCTAACAACAAATGAAGACTTTTCTTTCTGTCAACTATTTCAACTGATCTGGTTAATATCACTAATTAACCAAAAATATTTAACAGAGGGGATGGATTTCTGATTTCTACAGAAGAGGAATAATAAGATGCTAAGACTGAGATAGCTGAAGTTACTGATGACATTAAGAGCTGTGAACTATTTCAACTAACCATATAGCATGTCTTATTCTACGCTGTACGTATTTGAAGACAATAATTTTTAGAAAAATATATATAGAGAAGTCTGTATTGGTATGTATGTCATTTTTAATTACTGAGAACTAATTAAAGTTTATGGTAGTTTTTCTTGTATGTATCATGACATATAAGATTTTACGCTTCAGTTGTTTATAAATCAATTGAAAATTACAGATTTTCGCAGAATTCACAGATGAACGATTGATGACATGCTACGACAACTGACATGAAATATAATGGAGTGTTCCTAGTATTTTCTTACGACAACTCACGTGGTCTTTTGGCATCCCCATCATCATGTTTCCGATCAGTCTCTTCACTATCAGTCTGCCCATAGAGTCCCCTCCCCGCCAGTCACCCGCGGCCTCCTTTCGATTATGTTAAACTAAATATTTAGCACTTCATAATATTTCTCTAGACTTATTATCTTTTAGCAGTTTCTATAGAACTGAATATTCTAAAACAGAAGACAGTGAAACAAAATTTTCTTTGGGTGAACAAGGAACTGGAAACTAGTAGTGGTCAATTTGGGCAATTCAGACTAGCTCACCCAAAATATGGAAATTAGTTTTTTTTTTTTCTTTCTATAACGTCTGCTGATTTATTGATAGAAAAATAAATACAAATTAGTTTTGGATATGAATTTTTGCAACAGCAAAAAAAAAAATTTAGGTCTAGATAAATATATTAATTTGGATTAGATTCTACATAACTAAAAGCTTATATAAAACCTACAGTTATTTTTACGTAGATATAAAATCATCTAAAAGTTACTAATTTTAGTATAAAAGAAAGAGAAACTCTGTTTCAATATAAATTAGATGGCCATTTTGAAGATAAAATCGATTCCTCCACTATATATATATATTTGGTCAATAAAAAATGAGGTGGAGAAAAAAGAAAAAGGAAAGGTGGAGTGCCAAAAAATAAAAAAGCAAAAATATGGAAAAGGTAAAAAAGAAGGAATATTAGTGAGGAAAAAAAAAACGAAAAAAAGAGGAACACCGTTAAGTGTTTGAACCATGTGATCCACCGGAGGGTATATATCCGTACGCGCGTGTTACTGTTTTTTAGAAATTTGAGATTTGAAAAACCTAAAAATGAAATGAATATCTATCCGGATTGAATGTCCCTGGCTCAAAGTTTGGATCTCCTCCTACGTACCTATTTAATTTGTAGCTATGTAAGTTAGATAACCGGGAAGAATCGTTATCATTTCATGGTTTCCGGGTAGGTTCCATGCATGGCTGTAAACTCAATAGTTACATAATTATTTAATATGTACAAAAAGAGCATGCAGAAATGCATACCATATATATCAAAATAAAATAGACTTATGTAAATCACAAATACATAGCCATATAATTATTTAATGTTTACGAAGCTGCATGTTCTAGACAAACGACTGCTCAATTTGGAACATCAAAGTACAAGTTTAAATGCTAAAATATTACTAAATTAAGATAAAGATGCATCTTAGCAAGTTGGTCATTACATAATGATACTTTATGTCATCGATATTCTCCTTCTAGCTCTCTTTACATATATGATATATACATAAGTATAATATTGTTTATATTATATGCATAAGTTATATACAAAAAAGGACTATCAATAACGAGATAGACTATGGACGACGGTGTCGTTTTCTGCTGACAAGGCTGCAACAAACGTAGCATTAGCGTGGAATTATTAATTTATTCTATTTAGTTATATGGATATTAGTTATTATTTTTCGGCCCATTTGAATTAAAAAAAAGGTTTATTTATAGGCTACATCTTCCATAGAGTTAATTTGAACTACTTCATAGGCCTAATATTTATCATAAGTTATAAAAAAAAAAAAATCATATATATGATTTGTGATCGACTGTCTCCGTATTATGTATACATAGACACATGAGAAAATGATATCTGACATATAATTTTCAATTTTTTTGAAAAAATCCAAAAATTTAATGAAACATTAATGCAACTTTTGGTCCTCTTTTGTGCTCATTGTAACTTGCAAAATAATTTTTCATATAATTTTTATTTTAAAAAAGAATTCAAAGCAATTTTTGATTTTTTTTGTACTCATTGTAACTTACAAAATAAAAAAAACTATTAACTTACTCCAAAATAATTACCCTTCAGCTTTCATCTTAAATCACTATTAAACATCTAAATTTTCTTAATATACAGGGAATTGTGGATCCAGCGAAAAGTAATGGCGGGGAAGCGGAGTCCGTTTTATGTAGCAGTGAATAAATAAAAAGAGTTAAGGACATAGAAACATGTGATATTATGCAAAACTATATATTTCAAAGTCAGTCGCTAGCCAAACAAATAAAAATTAAAATATGGGTGTTATTTGGATTAAAGTATTAATCATAAATCTATAATTGTTTCATAGCATTTTTCATAAATTATAACAACAGAAAAATTTGCGCATATGTGCAAGTATTAATGTAGTATATATAATAAACAAGAGTTAGTATATGTGCATCTATGTAGCGACTTATGTACATCAAAAACAATAGCTGTCTTATCTTTCTGAAATATACGTTTCAAACCACATGAACTGAAGTTGTCTCCATTTGCGTTCAATAATGTTGCATTTACAGTCGCTCATACACAATAAGGTCTATATATATATGATTATTTTGTGAAAATAGAAAATAAAAAACATAAAAAAAGGCCACGCGTGTTTTGGTAAGAGAAGAGTGGTATTGTAAGAACAGGGATCCTCAATTATAGAAATGGCGTCAATATCCTCTGACGAAGACCCAAGGATCCTACAAAGCACCCAGGTCGGTCCAAAGATATTGGTAACCAAATCGAGAACATAAATTGTGATCTTTTCCATTTTTATCATTAAAAATGTCATTATTTATAAAATAAAAATATCTAATTGTCTTAGATATTTTCAAGAAAACAAATCGTTTAAGCAAACTTAGAAAAGTTATTACTTTTGAATTGCATCTCGTTGACAAATTGTTAAAGGTCGTAAAGAACAAGATTTATAAGAGAAGTTAAAGAAGGAAATATATGCCTTGAACCGCTTACAATGTACAAATATATATCTTAAAGAAAGAAAATAATGTACATGCCTTAAACCGCTTACAACAAAATCTAACAAATATATATCCGCTAGTCATATAATGACAGTGGATGTCGAACCCACAAAGGGTCTTCCGAATAATGATTTTCTCGTGTCCATCTGTTTGAGAGACTCCAGTGCACACAAGAAGCAAAACGCACCCAGGCCAGTGCCAAGCAAAAAGACACATCACATCACATATACCTCTCAAAAGTCAAAACAGTACTAAAAGGCCATAATTTCTTTAGATTATAACTGTCATTGCTTATTGTGATGGCTTGTTCTGAGAACGCTTAATGCGGTGTACCTACAAACCATGTGATTCATGCGGAAGACCTACAAAATCGAGACCTGGTATCTTATCCAAAGAGTTAGCGTTCATTTTCATCCTTGATATATATATATATATATATTGAACACCGTTAAAATAAAAAGACATCTATATAATAAGGGGATTTTAAGCCTTTATTTCTTGTCTAATTATCATCTCTGCTAGAATTCAAAAACGATGTTAAATGTTTTTAGCGTCTAATCACGTACCAAGAGAGTAGAACTGTAGAAGGAACCCTAGCCCGCAAGTCCATGGCCTGCGACTCTGCGTTATAACTTATAACCGTGTTCGTTTTTGATCGAGCAGCCTTCATCATACATTCCAAGAGAAGTGCCGTGGTTGCTTCGTTATGGCTAACGTGCCTGCGTACTGCGTGTACGGTGTGGCATAAGTTTTATTGACGCTCTACCTTTGAGTTCTTTAATCTTGGCGTGCCTAAAGACGAGTCTCTTTGTCAAAGTGTTCGTTCATAGAAAATCTAGTAGATTAGACTTAAAGCATACCACATCTAGGATTTTTAGCACACAAATACCAAATCCATGTGATGTGCTCTGTGACAAAGACCGCCACTAATACCTACATAGCTAGGGACTAGGGTTGAAAAGTAACCGTAATAAACGTGTCATAATTAGTTTTTTTTCTCTCTCTCTATTATATGTTGCACGACGACGAACTGTAAGGTGTATTAATGTTTATTACCACTTCACAGCTCGCTGTTACCTACCGCAAAGGCGGCTTATTACCGCGTTAGTCACAAAGTGTTGGGAGTATTAATTAAGTTTGGCTTTAATCCACCATCCTTAATATACTATCATACTAATTAACACGTCACCCAATAATTCACTAATTTTTGTTAGGATGATTTTATATGCATAAAGTCAGGTTTCTTAGGTTGGAGGTTCTTTTAATAGATTTACCATTTTTACATATTGAGATTTTATATAAGAGTATAACCATATTCAGTTTTAATACCTTGTTGTTTAATACTGTGTACAACACGAGACAACACATAGTCACATGCATATTGATATAATATAGAAAAGTATAGAAAAAGAGGGATCTAAAATAAATATTCCCAAGTAACATCTTGAGAGCGTCTTATTGATTTAGCATGCATGGTTTATCATTTTAACAGATATCTTGGTAGCTAGCCACATAAGAAATCGACTATCTTCCTCACATAGAGCTAACAAAGTCAACGATTTCAACCACATCATGGAGTAGAGAGTTGGAGTTCACAACCCTACAGTTCAATCTGATCTGCCCTTGTGTTCCTGTAAGAGGTGTAATGTTTCCCATCCTATTCATCGCCTCCACAAACGCATTGAAGAATGTTTGTGTGCCATCAGCATACGCTCTCACCAAGGGGATTGTGTCAGTGGCATTAGGGCTAGAGAACAACTCTTGGTCGCTTTGGATAAGACCTTTTAGTTCTTTGAGGTTCGCATAGTATTTGTTGTCGAATATCGTAGGCGTACGCAGATCGAAATCCACCAAGGCGCTTAGGTTACCAGTACGAGGACATAGTCCACGAAGCGTTTGGAGGTAAGTAGTGTTGAGGGTAGGGTCAGGTAAACCGGTGCTGCTGAAATTGTATAATCTGTCCATGATGAATCGGCATTGGTTTTTCCCAAATGTGTGACCCCCTAAACGAAAGAAAGACCACAAAGTCAATAACAAACTATATATAATTACAAGTTTACAACTATATATATATATATCAAATGATTTCTGATTTATTTGAGTTAATTACCGGATAGAGCAACGAGATCAGAGGGACGATCAAGGCCAACTTTTTTAAAACTGTCCTTAAGCTCGGGAAGTGTAAAGAATGGAGCTGGAAGATTATCATTAGCAAGATCTAGAAATGCTTGTAAGCTGTCTCTTCTCCCCAAAGGAACCCTCCAAGACGGACCTCCTGCCTATGATATAAGAGAAACAGTTCTTATAATCTGGAAGTTTCAAATGTGTAAAGTGAAACAGACAAGCATGTAGTATTCATACACTCTAGGTTAAGTTTTGAAGATTCCAGTATTCTTTGAAATAATGAAATAATTGTTTTCGGTTACCAACAAACGTAGTCTTATCAAACCAATTATAT
This sequence comes from Erythrophleum ivorense, assembly GCA_026724425.1. Lineage (NCBI taxonomy): Eukaryota > Viridiplantae > Streptophyta > Magnoliopsida > Fabales > Fabaceae > Erythrophleum > Erythrophleum ivorense. The sequence goes on along the minus strand of JAIUCV010000136.1, from coordinate 1,642,525 downwards.
TCTTGTGATGTGATTTAATTTTTCAGTGATGTTAAACATGTCAAATTTTCTTCACGGGACCACGCGTTTTGAATATATCTCGATTAGGTACGAAACCTATTCCTATAGTTGAAAACTTGAGAAGTTGATACTACATATGGATTGTGACGTTCTCAACCATTTGTTTCTTTCCAAACTTAATCTTATCGTGTTTGATATGCAAGTGACGTACAACTTGATATATTAAAGATTCAAAACAACGTTGACAGTGAATTAACGAAAACAGATCAGTGGAACATACCAAAGTGACAGATTGTTGAGCTGCGATGGTGAGCACATCTGCGCATGAAACAGTTCTTGGGCATGCCCTTTCCACTGCGGCTTTCATTCTATCAATCACAGGAAATCCTCGAGCCGAATTTGCGTTTCCACCCGCATCTTTCTCTGTTCGAAATGATGTCGTGTTGTCTAGCAAGATCGATGCGTCACACCCCTTTCAAAAACCCAAAATATTATTTAACATATTGTTAGTCAATATGGATTACATTCATAGTTAAATATCTACGTATACCATGCACCGGTAATATTTTAACTTTGATTTATTTGTCATCCACTAAAACCATGGGTTCCTCAAGAAGGAAGTAATCAGAGATTATATAATTATGTATCTATATAATGAGAACAAAAGTGAGGAGAGAGAACTTCTCTAAACTTTTTTACTCAGTAAAACGTATTATTAAAAGAAAAGTATTTTCCAACAGAATATTAAAATTTTAAGAAAAAAAAATATTTGGTGATGACATGGTAACGACACTAGCACAAACAAATAGGCTTTTTGGCGGAAAGAGAAATGTTTAAAAATGAAAAATTAGTAAGGTAATAGTAAAATCTTACATTGACAAAGCAGTCGTGGAAGTGAAGACGAAGGATGCTCGCGGCGATACGAGGGTCTGATCTTAGCTCGTTGACAATAGTTTCTCGTACGATGTTAGTGACGTTAGGACATGAAGTGTCGTAGAAGGTAGGGGTAAGTTGAGCATCGGACAAAGACGCACGAAGCATAAGACATGCCAATGTGATTAAGATTGTGCAAGTGGACGAAGTGGAAAAATAAGAAGAGAAATACATTTTTTGTAGAAAATAAATTTATCTGATTGGGTTTACCAGAGAAGATGAGGAAAGTCCATATCTTAGGGAATCCTTTTATAGGCAGCAAGGGGTCTAACTTGGGGGCCTTTTTTTTCTAAATTGAAGGCTTTTTTCTCCAACAACAAATGAAGACATTTATATTTGTCAACTATTTCAACTAACATTTTTTCTGGTTAATATTACCAATCAGAAAGCTTTAACTGAGGGGATGAATTTCTGATTTCTACAAATAAAGAGGAATAATATAATAAGCTAAGACTGACATAGATGAAGATAATGATGATTTTAGGAGGTTAGCTATTACAGCTAACCATATACTATCATGCATTACTTATTTTACGCTGCACTCGGAGATAATAAATTGAAAAAAATAGTCCATTAAATCTATGTTTTTGGCATATGTCATTTTTCTCGATAATTGTTCAATTTTATGCTGCATTCGGAGAAACATATGTTTTAGGCATATGTCATTTACGCTGCATTCAGATAATTTTTTTCTGTCTTTTTGTTCTTACTCGCATGGTAGTAGAAGTCACCTCCCACTCGATCATCCATCAAAATCCTGAAAACATGACTGCATTTTTGTCTATATAGATAGTGAATGTGTTATTTTAAACCTCTTAGCAGACATTTTTTTTCCTCATCAATATGGTTATTACATTCTTAGCCTCCTCCCTGTTAGCATGCACCTAGATTTTAGGTAACTAAGAAACTCAAATATAACCCAAAATGTTTTTTACATAAATATTTTGCCTGAATCAAAATTAATAATTTACTATTGTCTTTTTAAATATATGTAAAATTAAATACATTTGCTAATAACTCTAATCCTAAGCTAACTAATTATAAAATAAAAGAAATTTCGTATCGACAGAATGTTGGTGGCCATTTTCAAAGATAAAATCAGTTTTTCCACCATATATTTGGTCAAGAAAATAAAGAGAGAGGTAACGTGAGGGCGGAGAAAAGAGAAAAAGGAAAGGTGGAGTGCCATAAAAAAAAAAAAATATATAAATACATAAATAATAAATAAACCATTTCGCTATACCATGTATCATCTATTTCATTTAGAAAAAAAAAAGTGAAATAGAAAATTTTAGTGTTATAATAGATAACCTGGTTTATTATGGTTTTTTGGGTCACTGATTTCTCTTTTACCGGTCGGATTCGATTATATAACCAGTATAACTGGGTTTTACTAGTAACACCCAACCCGAAAATATCACCAATTCATGATTGCAGCACTACATGTCCGGACCGTCCGGTCAAGGTTTAAAAACACTGGCAGAAACTCGTTTACCAAAAAACAAATTGGCTACAAAATCTCATAGCTAATAATCGTTTTTTTCGTTTCAAAGGAGAAGAATAGACTATGGAGGTGTCGTTTTCTGCTGACAGGGCTGTGCGCACTAAACTTTATCGTTGAAAATAAAACAGATCGAATATAATAAAACGAGTTAGTAGTATACGTGCCTGTATCCACACTGTACATCAAAAGCAGTAGTTAATGTCTAATCATTCTGAAATATACGTTTCAAACCACATCACGTTCTCTCCATTTGTGTCCTATAATGTTGCATCTACATTCACTCATACACAATTAATATATAAGGTCTATATGATTATTTTGTCAAAATAGAAAAAGGCCACGTGTGTTTTCCTAAGAGAAGAGTGGTATTGTAAGAATCCTCTATTACAGACAGATATGACGTGACGTCAACATCCTATGGCGACGACTCACGGATTCAACAAATCAGCCAGGAGGTCGGTCCAAAGATATTGGCATTCAAAGCGAAAATATAAGTTGTGATCTTTTCCATTTTTATCATTAAAATCTCAAATGATATTTATGTATACAAATGTAGTTCGTTATGTAACAAAGTCTAAAGTAAGACAATTTGAGGACATTGACATTAGAAATATGCATTTTAAACGGAGATTGAGATAAAGAAGAATCTATGTAGTAGAAGAAGAAGAAGCATCTTGTTTCAGAAGCAATGCATAGAGGAGCTCGTTCCACGTATCAGGAACACCAGGAAGGCACCAGTGGCTACAGTCTTGAAGATGAGGCGGTGCAGGACCATTCGAGCCGACGTAGTAAAGCGATGGGTGACCGTCTTTTCTTAGAGCAGACATTGCCGTTATGTTCAACAGTTTCATTTTAACAGTCTCTGATCTGTTTGAGTAATGTGAAAACACATCGCTGAGGATCTCTAACTGTTCCCATGTCTCTGATGAAACCAATGATGTTCCAACCTCAGGTAATATCTCCAAGTGACATTTTCCTCCTGTTTTCCAATCTCCTCCCCTGTTTCAAACAGGCAAATTTAAACTAAAATATGCAGAAAATTCTATACCGTGCGACGCACGCATTCTGATAAAACCGAGTAGTAAGAACCTGAAATGCAGAGGGGCGAAAGTGCGAAAAAAGGCTTGAGTCTTGTTTGAATCGACCTCGGTTTGTATCCATTTCACAACGGTCTCGAGAGCACGCTTATACGCATCATCTACATTCATCTCAAGTTTCACTTCTTTTCCTTCTTGAAAGTAGCATCCCCTGTTAGTAACAGCATTCAAGATTTGGCAGTCTGGAACAAAAGTGTGATTAATGAGCGAGAGACATCAAACTACGTGAAAATAACTTACGTTCTAACAGTTTTGCCTTCGTTCCACCAATGTCCGGTGTTGAGAACTAAAACATCTGCATCTCTCCATTTGCTTGACGTCCAATCCATAGTATCCACTTTCAAACTTGTCTTAACTTTCTCTGGTGATCCAATCGGTGATCTCCCTTGGGGAACCAAAAATGCAGATTTGTAGTATTCTACTGTGCAGTTGTAGTCCTCAAATTTGAACACCAAGAACCCTGTGTGCTTTGTGATGGGACTCCCATTTACTTCATAAATCGAGCTCTCGTTCTTGACTGTAGAAGACAACAGACAAAGAAGAGACTCCCACTGGTTTCTTCCAATTGAGTCTCCAACAAACACTAGCCGCTTGTCTCTGAGTTTCTCTAGCATCAGTTTAGCATCAAATCTGATTCATTTTTACATCATTTAAAACATAAAAATATGATACAGTCGCTGACTTCTCTTTTCCATACAGAAGAAAGATATTATAAAATTTCAAGCCAAAATGTTAAAATCACTGTATTAAAATTATGAGTAGTTACTGTACAAGAAATTTCTAGATAACAAACATGATTTAATTTTGAATCTCAAAGCCAATCCATGCAGAAACTTAAAAAGCTCTGATTTCTCTAAGATTCAATAACCATTCAAAATGTACTTTCTAAAGAACCAAGTGGAAGAAACTGTGTAAGAACAGAGAAAGCATCGAATTTGTCCCCATAATTTTCAGTTCAAAAAAAAAGAGAGAAAATGGAAAAAAACAATTGTCCTACCTGGGCAAGTCACAATGTCTTGGTTGCCATCGCCAATGAGTATAGGACAAATTAGACCTTCCAAACTCACTACATCTAAAACCTATATCGAGATATCTGCAATCTTTGGATTGATACAATGGATATGATTCATCCCAAACCCAATCTCCATCAAACACGTCACAATCATTTCCACTTTCTTCCAGAAACCCAAATCTCTTGGAACTGATATTGTTCTTGTTGCTTCTGCTGTTGTTGCTGTTGCTGCTGTTGTTGTTGTTGTTGTTGTTGTTGTTGTTGTTGCTGCTGTTGTTGTTTCTGTTGTTGTTTTCAAGTTTGAGCCCAACGAATTTCTCTAATTTATCATCCAAAAGGCTATAGCTTTTAGCCGGGCTTATGTAATCAAAGTAGAAAAGGCTCCATACCAAACACACCCCAACCAAGAAAAACCACAACACGCTTCGAGACGGTTTGAACACGAGCCTTGATTTCTTGAATATCTTCATAAAGATGGTATTGAGAATGCAAGAAATAACGGACATGGTGGCGAATGAAGCAGAAATGAAAGAAATAATCCTATAAACCCATTAGCCTAAAAACAACATTTTGTTTCATGTTTAAATTTCTTTATTTCCAGCTTTAAGATAGAAAACAAACTAAAAATCTATTCACTTGCTTCTAACGTGTGGTGAATCAATTTTAATCATACTCCTATTATTCAATAATGACAATGAAGGTGACTTTTATTTGTTTAGTATACAATTAGAGAGAGAAATATCAGAAACACGTTCTGCCGATCGAGTATTAGATTTTCAATTATCATCCTTGTAATGGTAAGACACTAAGAGAGATGAGACCATCTATGCTATATGAAAGTTATCAGCGCCGGCCTGTGGTCAACTAAAAGTCTAAAACATTGTTGCCATGTAATAACAAAAAATAATAATAATAATAATATTGCCAAATTATTTTTAGTGTATTTTTAAAATTGAGATAACTGCTATAGATGGTCCCTTCATTTTGAGGAGGTGGTAAAGGAATTACACACACACACACATATATACCAGGAAGTTGCTGGACATTATCTACAGTTGGAGCTGTCCGAAGGAATCAACCAGATCAAGACAAACAAGCTAGTCTCACTGTCTGAACAAGAACTGGTGGATTGATACTCGCCTAAACGAAAGGTTGTAACGGAGGTCTCATGGAGATTGCATTTGAAATCATCAAGAAGAACGATGGAATCACCACCGATGATAACTATCCCTACGAAGGTATTGATGGAAAATGCGACGCTCCAAAGGACAATGGCGTGATTGTCACGATTGATGGGCACGAGGATATACCTGGAAACGACGAAAATGCTCTTCTTAAGGCTGTTGCAAACCATGTCTCTGTTGCAAGTGATGGTGGGAGTTCAAATTTCCTGTTTTATTCAAAGGTAAAAAAATAATAATAATAATAATACCGGGTTTTTGATACAAGAAACTTCATATCTTGGAACACATAGCTACTGTGCTTTTCGATTTGAGCCGAGTAATTAAACATTTAACTCAAAACCATATATTATATAACATTTTTGGTGTAACTTATTGTAGGGAGTGTTTACGGGATTTTGTCGAACAGAGCTAAACCACGGTGTAGCAGCGGTTGGTTACGGATCTGACTCGCATGGGAGAAAGAATTGGATAGTGAGAAACTCATGGAGACCTGAATGTGGAGAGAAAGGCTATATCAAGATCGAGAGAAGGAATTCTGATTTTGAAGGACGTTGCGGTATTGCCATGGAGGCGTCTTATTATTATCCGATCAAGCTCTCCTCTTGTAATCCATCGAAAGATGCTGACCTCAAAGATGAGCTCTAGATAGATTTGTATTACACATTGTGTAGAACCATGTCAATGTTGCTATGTTGGTGATTTCAACTCATGTTTGTTAGTTTCGTCTCCATGATTTGAGTTTGATGTTGCTTTTGAATTTGAATAAAGAAGTCTCTCGCTTTCCTTAATATTTTGCTTATTAAATTCATTGAATAGCGAATAGGTTTTCCTAACAACACAATAAAAACAAAAAGGGAAATAGGCTTTGCCGGTTTATTCGATAGCACATAATGCCATAGCTTCTTGAATCAAGGCATCATTAGCTCTATATTTATTTTCCAGAATTTTGTAGCGTCGGAAAAATAAGATGACATCAATTGAAGAGCTAATAGAATGGCTAAAGCCTAATACATAGTGTACGTAATCTTCATTAATCAAATTCACGGTTTACATGTACAGCGTCATCCATAAAATACTATACAACGTCGTTTTAACATGTATACAATATACACATTCAAACTTCCAACCACAATAAGAAACAGACTAACAAATACGATCTTAAGGAAGATTCTTAACTACTCTTCATTATTATTTACAAATCAAACTTTCTCCTCAATCTGATGAATCCTTCTGCTTCTCCTTCACATTTGTTCTTCTTTGACTAACACAACGAAGATATAGCTTTTGCAGACACGGCCCTTCTCACCAGTAGCTTCCACTTGGTGTCTTCAACCAACCATCTTTTTGTCTTGTTCTCCCCTTATCTTAAATTGCTCTCAAGAAGCATACGGGTAAAAGAAGCAGAAGCATACGGATATGCAAGAAGCATGTGGATATGCAAGAAGCATATGGATAAATGCAAGAAGCATACGATTATATGCAAGAAGCATACGATTATATGCAAGAAGCATATGAAAGAGAAAGATAAGGTTTTGACCTGCCAAGCAAGCGCACCTGTCATGGCAAAGGTCATATATGCAGGAAGCATGAGGGTATGCAAGAAGCATACGGATATGCAAGAAGCATGTGGGTATGCAAGAAGCATACGATTATATGCAAGAAGCATGTGGGTATGCAAGAAGCATACGATTATATGCAAGAAGCATGTGAATATGCAAGAAGCATCTGAATATGCAAGAAGCATATGAAAGAGAAAGATAAGGTTTTGACCTGCCAAGCAAGCGCACCTGTCATGGCAAAGGTCATATATGCAGGAAGCATGAGGGTATGCAAGAAGCATGTGGGTATGCAAGAAGCATACGATTATATGCAAGAAGCATACGATTATATGCAAGAAGCATGTGAATATGCAAGAAGCATATGAAAGAGAAAGATAAGGTTTTGACCTGCCAAGCAAGAGCACCTGTCATGGCAAAGGTCATATACACACACATCCCCTCACTGTTTCTTTTTTTCCTCTCTCAGTTTGAAAGCCCAAACAGATTTGTGCAATAGATTAATCTATAGAGACATATAACGCAATAAGAAGATACCCAGACCAAGATCGCTCCTTTTACCATTAGGATTTATGGTTGTTGATCAACAAGAATTGATCAGATCCATGCGTTTGTTTCCGTTGTCGCTGGTTAATCCCTAGGGGAACACGAATCCGAAAAGTAAGTTTCCATCAGTAGACCCAAAAGATTCAGCAACAGATCAACAAATTCGAGAAACCCTAAGCAAATATAAGAACGTACCTCGAAGACCAGTCACAAAACTCGGCGCTAAGGATTAACATCAACCGAATCGAGAGGAGTCAACCTAAACCCTAACAAGGAGACTCGAAAGGTAACCAAAAGAAGGAAACGAATAACCTCAGGAAAAAACAATCGGAATTTAAACCCTAAACATAAAAGGAGGCAGAAGCGATCATCGGGAGATTTGGGTGTAAAGATATAATGAAGAAGTCGACCGTTTAAATAGATGCGAGCTAAACCTAGAAATCAGAGTCGGTTTTAAAACTCGGAGATATTGAGAGATTCTACGGTTGTCAATTGTTAACGTGCATATAAAGCTATAGACGGTGCCGCTGATACACAATGAGAAAAGGCGGTTAATATGTTCGCGCATGATTCATCTCTATTTTCCACGTGTCTTATTCTCTTCATAAAATAGTTGTCTGATATATAACATACTGCAGACTAGAAAATTTAGTGTTCGAAATGTGACATACTTTGTTAAACCCATGCCGAGACTCTTAATTGCGAAAGTTGAGTACAGAGAAAAAGGCAAATCAGTGATCTGCACCAGAATATAAAAGAAATCATATTATCTTCAGATATAGATATCTTCCGATGGATACAAAAATTAAAAGACAAGACATAAATAAGTTCAGAGACATCAAACATCATACACAAACACTCGTGTTGAACATCAAACACAAATAGCATAAAGGAGACAATCTAAAGAGCATCTATACAATAACAATCTAGTAAGATACAATTCAATCCACAACCCAAAAAACGAAGCTTTGTCTCGAGTTATTCACACAAAACGGATACGAATCAATAGCACAAAGTTATCTTATTCAGATACAGATCAAAAATCACTAAACAATCAATTTTCGAAAATCACTAAACTTTTGATGAACAATCTCGTGTCAGCATTCTCTATTCCTTGTCGATCCATTCCATTATCCATGCACTCACACAAGTCATATAAGGATCTACATTAATCATGTAATATCCTTACAGAGCAAGTGAAATTCAATCTAGGAAAAATTAATAAACCACATCCAAATTTAAAAACATGGTCTTCATGCTGCATCTAAGGATCTTAGCATAACATCAAAGAAGGAATGTAAAGTATGATCTCTACCTTCATATTCGGCAACCGAATTTAAAAAACTAACGCATGGTCTGCTTAATATCACAGACAAACCAATTTGAGTGATTAACTAGTCCTTAACTATTCACAGACTCAAGATTCAAATGAAATCTTGCTAGTTTTGAGGAATACAGAACCTTTTCCTTGATACCAGTTAATCGGTTGAACATGACAGCACGATGTCCTCCTTCGACATTGTAGAGGCTATTAGTCGAAGGGCAGAGAGTGCAGGAGATCCAGGGACGTTGGGCACTTTGTTGAAACTCGTTTCTTAAGAGCTGAAAAAACAATGAACATTATTGGCAGTGAGATAGATTACACAAGAGAACAGAGCACGGATATAAATTTGATAGGTAGCATCGTTTGTCAGCAGCTAAAAGAAAAATCATGAACACTTATCACAACATCAGAAATAACGCACAAAGATGGATCAAAGAGAACAAACACTGCACTGGAATGACTTTAAGAGAATCAATGAACAAAGCATCAACGGAGCGAAACATGAATTCCAATAGAACAGGGTCTAGAAATTTAAAGCATCGGTAACAGATTTCAATGCTAGAATCAATCGACCCTATAGATTCAGTCAAACATAGATCGTGGAAAAGCTACGACAAGCAAGCTTTGAAACGAGAACAGATCGACGAGATTTCATCACATGGCCATTCTACCTTAGCTCAGCTCTGACTCGCCGGCGATGTTCGGGTTTAAGGAAGGAACACGATCGGAGCAGCCAAAGAAGATCGAACAAGACGGAGAGATCGAAGAAGAAGGAGATCGAAGCGAGAGACGGAGAGATCGAAGAAGAATTTCAACAACAACAAAAAATAGCACCTATCGCCTTGTGACACGTGATTCTAAGAACCGATTCTATTCCAAAACCTTGCCACATCATTCTTTTTTTCTTTTTTTTTCTTTAATTTGTAGTTTGAATCTTTGATTAAGGTTATATATAAATGAACTAATCCTTATTTTATTGATGATTTGAATCAGTCTTCGTTCAACCATTTTGCCTCTTGAAGATACGATTTAGCTGTTACCATCATCTGGTCATAATATCCAACCAACCAACCAAGATTCAACAACATACAAGAACAATGGCCTACATGCCAATGCTTATATGCTTTTTCATGTATATTATATGTTTTTTTTTGTTATACCGCTTTTTTGGCTAAAATGACGAATCCTAACTTTCCTTCCTTCTCCATCTCATTCTATATATTGTCGAAAAATTCAAGCACAATGCGATGAAGGTACCTCATGTTCTCTGGGAGCTCTTCAATACCGCAAGGATTCCACCTTATTAATTAAAGCATCTGTAAATGGCTCGATCGAGTTCCTCGATCGTGCCATAAGTATCATATGTATCTTCAAGTAGTGTCAATAACATGACAACTTTGGCCAAGTTAATCCTTGCTTTTGAATATCGAGGCTCAAAAAGCGCTCCAACTGCCCACGTGTAGCTTTCAACTATCCTATTCCTTGCATACGGCAATTTCGAGTCGAGGTTTAGGTTTTTGTACCACCTAGAACATAATCAAAATTTATTCAAAACCATTGTTTCATGTTTCCCATAAAACAGTTTCTTATACGGTCAAAATGCTACCTGGAGACTTGGCAAATCTCTTGGCCGTGTAGCATTTGCAAAAGATTGAAATCTAGTTTAGCAATTTAGCAAGGTTTGATCGTGCGAATCCTCTTTTTCATAGTATGAGATATATTGTCTTGTCTCTATCGCGAGATGGTGGCTAGAATGAGAAGCGTGTTCTTCCAAATGAGACCTAGAGAAAGCGAGAGCTTCATCGAGAATATATTCACCATGGGTGCTCCATTGTGCAGTTTCATAAAGGCATAGTAGACGTCTTGCATCCTCAGCTAGGTGCTCCCTGAACTCTCCATCTTTGTAAACACATCTTCAGATCGATCATATACATAGAAAATTTAGCGAATCAATACCAAGTTTTGACAATTCACATCTCATTTGATAGATTTACTATCATGCACAACTTTAAATTTGTACGTTATCTAACAATTTTATGGATGCATATTCCTATTTTTCAATAGCAGTTGTATAAAAAACATGGTAAATTTAATAAATTCTGATCAATATTAACATATAAAAGTAGTATTTCCAATCATGTGTGTATTAAAATGCTAGTTTTTTTACTTAATTACCGACAAAGAGTTTATAGCCGAACTGCCTAAAAACTTGAAATACTAGAGAAACGGTGTATAAATCGGATTCATGGTCTCTTATCATCTCTATAAAATCATGAAAACCGAACATCTTCTCCAACTGCTCGAGGATTTCATCTTCAAAGTGATAGGAGACACCAAGACGACACAAAACATCGATCAACTCAATGTTCTTTATCGGCTTCTCTTTTGAAGCTATAAACGAATTCTTAACAGTTTCCTTCAGTGAGCTCAGCTTCTTTTTGCTTCTCTCAATTTCCGATATATACAAATGGCATGAGAGAGAGAGAGAGAGAGAGAGATAACTTCATTTTTATGAACAAACTTGCATTGAATTTTGTTAAACGTGCCTTAATTAAGATTTTGTTTTGAACAGAAATGTTGATGGATAAACAAAAAAAAAATGTTGATGAATGTAATCACGAGGAAAGATACGTACGTACCGCATCGAAAACTGAGAAAGATGTCAAAGGATCTTCCCATATGTTCACCGGAAAATCAGCTAATGGCCAATCCATTTCTATCTTAGCCGCGCACGAACTGTTTATCATCTCCATTCTTTTAATTTATACTTAAAAGTTCCTGACGATACATGCTTATATAGATAGACATGAGATACGTTACATTTTCAGCAACGTCATCTTTCGTTTTTCGGGGTGTATTCTTGATAGAGGTGTCAAAATGCATGAGTACATCTCAGTTCTGATTACAATTCATGACAAGTCACACGATAACAATATTTATATCGCTATATATGATCGTGTATCTTGTTAAGTTGGATGAAAAATATAGGACCGCTTTTGAATAAAAATTGTATTTTTAAGATCAAAAGTCAGCTTTAGAACAAATCTTTGATAACCCTACCATCATCACAAGCCCCATCTCAAAATATCCAACAAAAACGGATCAAAATATTAATACCAAGAAAAAAAAAAAAAAAAAAACATCAGACTTATTGCTTCCTTCCTCTTCCTTTCTTCGCAGGCTGTGTCTCTATCTGTTCTTTCCCGGTGACTTCAGAAAGATCAACTACACCATACAACCAACATAAATAAATACTTAAAAGTAAGCAATGAACCCCGGTAAACTAACATAAAAGGAGATTTCCTCTCAAACTATAAGAGATTATATGCTGTTTAATCATCACGTTTTAAGCTCTCTTTTAAGGTTTGGTATGCGAAAAAGATCGAAGATAACTTACCATCAGGTCCTCTAGCCATGAGGGTGAAAAATATGTTATTCAGTTTCTCCATCTTCTTTGCTTCTTGTGCTTGGTCTGTCTTGAACTTGAGACACTAAGTTCAAGAAAAAAAGCACAATTTTTTTTTTTGATCATATGCTTCACATATAAGAATGCATTATATGAAACAAGAAGCATACAGCAGGGGAGAGCTAATTAAACACAGAAGTTGATGCAATGCTTTATGTCATACTCCCCCAAGCTCAACGAGGTCTAAAGTATCACCCTTTGACTAACAAACACAAACAATTGCTCAGAAAAGTGAATTAGAAGACATGTTCAATTCATCAAGACGTAAGAAAACTAAGAAATATCCAAGAAGACCAATAACATTCATAATGCCAAAACCAAAGTAACCACATAACTATGACAAGGTACTATGAAACACCAACCAGAAAAAGATAAGTCTGGTGATCATCATGGAAACCTAAATTACATTCTCCAAACCAGCATTATACCATCAAACTATCATTCTAGATATCAAGTTCAACAGCAAATATCGAATTCCATACAATTGAAATTACAAATTATCTGTTATAAATAAGAACTCTAAGAACAAACAATTAGCAGATGTGATCACAGAGAGTGGACAGGACACAATCAATTACCTCTTTGTTATCAGTAACCTTGAGAACCAACTTGCCGTCGCAGTGTCTATACTTCATCACATAGCGAGTCTGCACCAAAAAATTGAATCCAAATCATTAGAAACAAAACTCTGTATTCATCAATTTTCTCTAGAAACGAAACATGCAGAATTTGCAACTATAAAGTCGCCAAAATTCGACCAAACACGACGAGATTCAAATCAATAATCGAGGTCTATCAAATGCTCAGTAAGAAATCAAGGGATTATAATCTAAATTCCTCTAAAGCAACCGTAATGAATGAAATCGAGAAGGAGTTGAGCAAAAAATAAATAAATAACCTACAGATTCAGGATCAGCTCGGAAAAGCTGAACAGATCGATCAACGAATTCGTCCCAGGAAACGATATAAACCATCTCGAATTCAGCTGAAACGGCGAACGGATTTGGGACGATTTGAAATCTCCGGGAGACGAATTTGCAAAGTAACTTCGACGGAGAAGCTGAGAGGCCAAAGTCGGCTTCTTAATTGTGTTTTTGGAGCAGCAAAAAAAAAAAACAAAAAAAAAAGGAAAATTTGACTGATGATCAAACCGGAATAAACCTGGTAAAACTGGACCGGTTCGTTAGTGGTAAGACTTTAACTGGTTCTAAGTAAAACCCTAACCGTTCTTCTTCGAACATCTGCAACTTTTTTCTTTTCCCCAATCTCTGAATCTCTCTGTTCTTCACCATCATGCTCTCTCGTTTATTCCTTAGACCTTCGAATCTCCGTCTCGTAACCCTAGTTTCATCCAAATCAAACTCTCAGATCTTCTCCTCGTTTATTCGTCCGCTATCGACCAACAGTAGCGGCGGCGGAAATGGCAACGGAAATGGGGGTAATCGGAGTGACGTTCCGTGGAGTTTTTCTGGAGTAATCGATGACAAGTCAAATCCTTTCTCTTCCGATGATTCCTGGGATTCCTCCGGAGTTGCAGGATCCGGTTCAGCTGGTGGAGAGGGCAAATGGCCGGAGGAGCCTAAGCGATGGAATATGAATGAGGAAGAGAATAAGGTTGTGTTCGATACCGGCGGAGAGGTGCCGGAAGGGATTGACACTGGCCGCGAGAGAAGAGGCAATGTGGGGGAGGAGAGTAAGCGATGGGATATGAAGGAGGGAGATGAGAAATCCGTGTTCGGTACCGGAGGTGAGGTGGCTAGTGGTTTTGGAACAAGTGGAGAGGTGAAATCCAATGAATGGGATGGGTCTAAGCCATGGAGTTTGAAGGATGAAGATGAGAAGGTTGTGTTTGATACCGGCGGGGAGATTCCGCTAAGCTTTGAACCCAGCTTGGAAGATACGGAGGAAGAGCGTGCGAAGAAGGAGGCGATGGAGAAGGAAGAGAAAGAGCTCACTGAGATTATCAAAGGTGGGATTTTCTGAATTTCTTAGCTGATTCTTAATTTTTTGCAATGCACGAGTAGTTAGGAAATGTGTCTAGATTTGGAATCAGGGGAACAAATGGGTAGCTAATAGTGATGGAACACTTGATCACATGACTTGGCTTGTTAAGGTTAGATTTTGATTGCATGATCATTCGAGTGGCAAGGTTGTGATGTGTAATCAATTTATTGATAGGCATGTTTGCTGTGTAGATGATGGTATGCTGTTTTTGGAGTAAGCTTGGATGTCTATTGTCTAAGAGGCTTGGGGACTTTGGTTGAAAGAGTTGTGTATGTGTTAGTGCTTAATGTGTGGTTTCTGTTATCTGTGAATCGCTATTGCGTTTGCTATTAACAATGCTCAGTTGAATGAATGGAAGAATATCACACGGGTCACAGTTGATTCTGCTGCTAGTAAAATAGGCACCAGAAGTGGAGAAACTGATTTGGAACTTATACTATTGCAGGTCCTGATCGTGCATTTGGAGACCTTATTGCAAAGTCGGGTATAACAGATGAAATGCTAGATAGTTTGATAGCCTTGAAGGATTTCCAAGGAGTCGAAGGATTGCCTCCTCTGGCTGAGATTGAAAACATGCGCCGTGAGAAGAGCTCAAAGAAGTCCTCAAGAGCTGAGATAGAGCTCCAGATGCAAGAGGAAATCGCGAAATCAAGGGTCAGGCAAGTGGATGAAACAGGTAGAGCCTATGGAACCGGGAGAAGAAAATGCAGCATTGCTCGTGTTTGGATCGAACCTGGCCAAGGGAAATTCCTTGTTAATGATAAAGAATTCGATGTCTACTTCCCTATGCTTGATCATCGCGCTGCTCTTCTCCGCCCGCTTGCTGAAACCAAAACCTTAGGTAGTTGGAATATTAAGTGCACAGTTAAAGGCGGTGGTACTACAGGTAAAGAGCTCACTGAGATTGACATCTCTTTACAAATATCATTAATTTTCCAAGCATTTAGTATGTTTTAAACCGTGTACTCAAATATTTGGTTTAAAGGTCAAGTTGGAGCTATTCAATTGGGTATCAGCAGGGCATTGCAAAACTGGGAACCAGATATGCGGACAGCACTTCGAGCTGGTAAGCAAGATACTACACGCATCTTGAGCAGAGATACAGCATGTTGTCTGATCGGTGTTTCCATTTGATAGCCATGTGTGTAATTTTGTCTGTTAAATTCATTGGACTTGATCTTGATCTTTCTTTTCATCTTGGATATGTTTCAGTTGGTTTTTTGACAAGAGACTCTCGAGTTGTGGAGAGGAAGAAACCTGGGAAAGCCAAGGCAAGAAAGAGCTTCCAATGGGTCAAACGTTAAAATCCGAAAACTCGTACAATCTCTTTTCTTCGGCTCTGTCTTCAGTTCCCTTGGTTTATTTACTTATATCTCGCAAATTACTTGTTCTTTTTGTCTTATCTCTTAGTTTTTCTTGTACGTCTCGAGTCTTCGAAACTTGAGTTTCGTTGGTTTGTGAGTCAGGACACATTTTGTATGTTTTTGTTCCGACAATATGTCCTGCTTCTTCAAAAGGTGCATTGATGTTCAAACGTGGTCACTATATGAATCACATTTTCCAATAAATTTGATTTATTTTGGCTCAAACATGATGATACATGGTATGGGGTGTCCAATTCTCATAGTATAGTCAAACAAGAATGTGTTTCATTGGTTTATATATTTTTCCACTTTCTTTTGTTTTCTATAAGTGAGACATATTTCTCCACTTTCAAAAAACCAAAAGATGGAACTGAAATCCAAACTGGATAAACTCTCTACTCAAATCTTCCAAATTTGGCAAACATGGACTATGAGTTTGTGTAAAGACTTTCCATAAAAGGGCAACGGATAGATTTTGACATTTTGTTTATAACATTTTTCAGCCATTTATTAGAGAGGTCTTGTTTTATATTACGTGCAAGCATCCACTCATTTAACTTCTCAACATTTCTTCACTCCTACTACAAGTAATAACAAAATTAACAGTTTCCCAACAAAATCCATGGATATCCTTTTTTCTAGCGAGGAAAAACATAATTTATTTATCTGATATTCATTATAATAAATATATAAATATATCGCATGAAGAACTATATAGTAAAAGGAAACCTTCTTGTCCCTCTCATTTTCTTCTCCCAACATCTTGAACCAAAAGCTCTTCTATTCGATAAAAAGCTCGTTCAGAGAATAGATACATTTTGCTACATCCAATATCTCGATTCTCGAGGATGGGTATAAAAGTTTCATCAAAGATCAAACGGATTCTCGCATCCACAAGTTTAGTTCCTATAGTCTTTTTTTATTACCGCTGACTTTTCTAATGAGTTTAATTTGTAATCACGAAGAAGATAAAAAATTTGAATTTCCTTCTAAAACGTTCTCTGTTTAATTGATACAGCTTCTTCGGGGAATTCAGGTCCCGAAGATGGTGATGACGTGGATGTCCGGGAAGAATATGCAAACGCCTTCCGTACAGAATCATACAATCAGTTTTGGACACGTGTTATCTACTTAAGCCGCAAAAGGTCCACGATGTCTTCTTCCTCTTCTTCGCCAGTCGAATCATCCTCCACGTCAGCTCGTCTCATGTCGTACCGCCTCTTCGCTCATAATCTCCTAGACCCGGACCCGTACACCGTCACCCGAATCCTGGAACTAGCCCGGGTCGGACGATCCACCCGAGCTCTTCTCTCTGATTACTTCTTGGAGACAGCAAACACTTTCTTGTTATGCACGCTATTACTTAAAAACATTCATCGTCTACGTTCTAAATACGAATCCCTAAAACCTACTTTTCAGTCGAAAAATAATGATAATTCGTTGGCTTTAATGGATAATTTTACGGAGCTATCAAGATGGTTTGACCCATTTATCTCGTCGGGTTCTCGGATTCAGTTAATCAAATCCGGGAGTTTAAATCTGTTAAAACGGTTAGAATCGAACCGAGACAAGACACGAGCCAAGCTCAAGCTCATCAACGGACTAACTCATAGCTCAGGGATTCTCGTTTTGGCTCTAACCACTACATTGATTGTAACCATAGCCTCTCACGCATTTGCTTTGATCATAGCCGGTCCGACTCTTTTAACCGGTAGATTCAAACCGGCCGGTTTAAGGAATAAGCTAACGAAAACAGCGGCTCGGCTCGACGTCGCTGCGAAAGGTACTTACATTTTAAGCCGTGATTTGGACACGATAAGCCGATTAGTGACTCGGATTAACGATGAGGTGGAGCACGTTCGAGCTATGGCTGAGTTTTGGGCTGGGAGAGGGTCGGGTCGGGTTCGAGCCAGTGAAGAGGTGGCTCGAGAGTTGAAGAGATGTGAAGAGAGCTTCAGTGAAGAGCTTGATGAGCTTGAAGAACATATCTACTTGTGCTTCATGACTATTAATCGGGCAAGGAATCTTGTGGTTAGAGAGATTTTGGATCCGGATGATCCACCTGATTGTTCATTCGCTCCCAAATCCAAATAAATTTGTATTATTTTCCCCTTTGATGATATCATTTTCTTATTATTTTCTTGCATTAGATCTGTTTTCACTATTCAGTATTAACCATCAGTCGTTTTAAGTTATTAAGAAATATAGTTGTCAATCCCAAAATCAAAGGTCCCAAACTTTTTGCTGTTCAGATATTTTGGTCCCAATAAATCAATAAGAGGTAAACAATTATTACGTGGTGTAGTTTTTTTTATTTTTAAATAAGTTTGTCTATTTTAATGGTGAGTGGTGGTGGTGACTGAAAAATAGTTGATAGTGTTTAGGTTGGATTTCAGGTCTTCTGTAAATAATACTCCCATATAGACAATGTATGCATATTGAGTAATGGACTTTGGTGAGTATTATTTGATGGTGTAGCCTCTGTTTATATACATACAAAGAGTGAGATCTCTTTACATGGGAAGCAACTATACAATATTAACTACAAAGTAAATGAGAATGAGGAATCGACAGTAATTAGAGGTATTGCCTTGATACTATGACTCATGTTTCCCATATTCTATAGGAAGAACTTGCAAAGGAGATGATTCTTCGCATATGGCCATGCAAATGTCGAGAAGTAATGATTGACATGCACGGGTAATATTGTCAGGCTGGACTTCGGAAAGATTAAAAAGGAGTTTTCTTCTCAAAGATTCTCTGACACCCAACATAGACACAACTATAAAGTTACAGTTATAGCTTATAGATAGGAGTTTAGTTTGGAGCTTGTCCGAAGATCAGAGCTCTAGTCTGAGATTTTTGAGTGTGAAATGGAAATAGGCAACTTGCAACTCTCCACACAAAAAGTCGGAAATAGCTTTGCTTATTTCCCTCCGGAAATGTTTTAGTTAAGTAATGTTTTTTTCTTTAAAGGAAGTATAATAATGTATTCGAACTTTAACATTTGTCACAATATTCGCAAAAATCTTCACATGTCACATGTGTAGGTTACGTTTCTTAATTGTAACTTATTCCAATAAAATAAAAAATTACAATACAGGTCGAGAAAATAGGAATACCGATTAACAAAAAATTTGGACGACCTCTTGGGTTGGTTTCCGGTGGTAGGAAAGACGACTATTCATCCCGAGAAACAATAAACATTTTCTATCTTCCAATTAGGTAAATCGGTTGACTCATAACCGAGTCAGCGACTCGTCCCAACCATAAAACGATTCCGATTCGAGGAATCTCACGAGTTCCACTTTTTCTTATATAAAGTGACTTTTGTGACATGGAATTGAACAAATGCTCGTAGACAAGTTAAAGTTAATCGAGTGAGAGAGAAAAAGGGGCGGCGAAAATGGGTAGTATCGGAGAAATAGGCGGAGACGAAATGGTCTTGGATGTGGATGAGACGATCTTCGTCGCAGTGTCGGAGGAGGTGGAGAGGAGCAGAACGACTGTGTTATGGGCGGCGCGGAACTTCTCCGGGAAGAAGATTTGCTTGCTTTACGTCCATCGACCTGTCCGGCCAGCCTCCTGGAGTGAGATCTTCTGCTCTCTTTCTCTCTTATTTACGTCTTTGTGCAGAATTATGGTTTATGGTTTTTTGGATGTATAGATCTGTCTATTGAATTATAAACCTAGACAAAATCGAAATTTCGAGTGTTTTTAACCGAGAATTTCGAATTTTTGAAATTATTCAGGGAGAATTGCATACACCTTTCTATATTTTGCTCATGAATTACAATTGGAACTTAGGGAGTTTAACTCGTGATGTCTATGTATTATACCTATTAGCTGATTAGGGATGATACTTTTGGTTGCTAAGAAAAACAGAGAAATATAATTATGTTTCTATATCAACAAGAAGAAGGAAAACCATTGAAAAAAAAATAAAACATTTTCATGGGCAGCCATCTAAGAGTTTGGAGAAGAAATCAAAGGATTTTAGGATTTCTATATCAAATTGAAGTAGACAACACCAAGATGATACCGATAATCTGGTTATGATAATGTAATCAAGATTAGATATTGATTTTTTCACTATTTCTGTAAATTGTACAAAACTTTGCAAGACTCTCTCGGTTTTGCTAGTCTTAGAACTGGAAAATCTAATTTTCTTGTGGAAACTGGACATTTGATGAATTGGTGTTGTCCTGTAACCAGTCCATTGTCAATAATGTTTAAGCTTAGTAACTTCTAAGAACATTTTGTTTACCTACAGCGCAAAAGAAACTGGTCGGTGGGACCTTTCGAAAACATGCTGTCAAGGTGATTGAGCGTGTTGATAAACAAAAAGTGGATGAGATTATGGATTCTTATCTTCGCCTTTTATCTCAAGCTGAGGTATTAAGTCTCTCTTTTTCTCGTGTATTGCTATAGGTGCTCAAGTTTACCTGAAATAAGGCTACTCACCGCAACTCACTTTCAATACTCATGTGATCTTGGTATATATAACCTAAATGGAAAAACCTTCTGTCCTGTCTTTGGTGGTCCTCGTAAATGTAGATCATAAGACTCTTAAACAAAAATTAGGCATTCTTAGTCAGGACCCCTTTCATATGATAAACTAATGAAATGACATAGTTCTTTTTAGGTTCAAACAGATAAACTTTGCATTGCGGGGGAAAATGTCGAGGAAGGTATCGTAGAACTAATTGCTCGACACAAGATTAAGTGGTTCGTAATGGGAGCTGCATCAGATAAGCATTACTCATGGTAAGATATGATTCTATACTTCATCTTGTACGTTATATATGTTTCTCATCTGACCTCTGAAACTCATATTATCTATTTAATTGAAATGCCAGGAAGATGACGGATTTAAAGTCCAAGAAAGCCATATACGTTTGCAAAAAAGCTCCTGATTCATGCCATATTTGGTTTCTGTGTAAAGGTTACCTTATTTTTACAAGGTAAACTTTTTTTCCTTTCAAAGGTTGCAGAAAGAGTGAATGAGATATCTTAAATCATTGTCTTTGCCAAGCGAAACTATTTGGATACGTCTGTAGAAACTTCAGTATAACATATGTTACCTCACGGGACTTTCTCGGACTTAGTTAGTCTACCACTTTCAGTTGACTGCTTCTACTATCTGTTTTTGTTTTCTAGCTCTATTCATATAACTAGAAGAATCACTCTTAAAACAGGGCAACAAATGACGTTAGTAATAACAGACAAACAATGCCTCCCCTAGTACAGCTGGATTCAGATACTGAGACAAGGAAATCTGAAAAAATGGAATCCTCTTATATGAGGAGAAGATTAAGATATTGGCGTAGCCTCCTTGAACAAGGTAGATGTTGGCTTGGATTTTGCAATGTTCCTCTTCATATCATTTACGTTGCTATCAGTTGTTTTCTGTCTCTGTATGGTAACTTTGTTACAGAATTGTGCAGATGGTGAGAAAGACACAGGTCAACTGGAGAGAGAAAAGGTGGAACCAAGAGCAACTTCTAATGTTTCTTCAGGTTCTGGTTCTTCCTTTGGAGAGCCGGTTGGTCCAGAGCCGCCGGCTGGTCCTGACCCGTCTGGCCCAGAATTAGCCTGCTCAGATACCTTAACTACCTCAAATACTGAGGTAGGAATTTGCTTCATCTTTGCATTCATCTTTCTTACTGATGATACTTGGTCATGCAGTGACTATAAATCCCTTTAGTACTTCCTTTGAGTGAAGATACTTTATTATGGCAAATATTTACAGGGGCTGGTTTGTCTTCAAGTTCTTGATATAGATATGTTTTAAAATGTGACTTTGTGGAAACGATTTATAAATGTAGTTTTGTCTTTGCAAAATATTCTTTAACTGAAGATGAAGCTGTCATTTTTTTAGTATGAACAAGCAATTAACCCGCCTGTTGATCGGGCGATCCTGTGGAATTTCAGGAGAAGAAGCGTGAAGGAAATGTAGCGCGCGAAGTTCATAGGTATGATAAAGCCATGCATGATATTGGCCAATCAGAGAGAACTGTGTATGGAGAAGCTAGGAACGAATCGAAAGAGAATGACAGTACCATGGAGGCTTTATGCAAGGTTATAAATCCAATCCATTTCTAAGATATCATATAAATGGAAATGATAGCTTTCAAAGTGATACAAACTTATCCATTTCTGATAGTTGTGCGATAGATAAATCAGTGCATCTTGTTACCCACTTGCAAAAAGGCTGAACATAGAAGAAATATTTCATTGTGGATTCATAGATTGCTAACATTAGGTACAGAACTTCTTCAGTTGATAAAAACAAATGAAAGCAAAAGAGTGTAGATTCTGAAGATGAGCAAGCTTTGCCTCATAGGGCGCAAAATATTTTTCTGTCAAGAACCATAGTTGAATAGTTGATGCCAGTACTGGGGATTCTTAAGCTGCTGGCACTTTGTCAAATTCGTTTCTTCCGGTTTAACTTTTTGTTTTGTCATGCCATCTCACAGGCAAAAGCTTTGGACGGCTTATGCATTAAGGAGTCGAGTCGAAGAAAGAAACTGGAGGAATTGCTAGAGAAAGAAAAGGATGAAGTAAATACGGTAATAGAGCAGAACAATGGATTCATGAAAAAACTTCAGATGGTTGAGGGTGATAATCTTACGCTGGAGAGCCAGATCAGGAAACTGCAAGACTTGGAAAGAGAACATGGTGAGAAATTTGATACGGCTATGGAGCTCTTGAAAAGCTTCAGGCAGAAAAGGGATGAGATCCGGATGGATCACGAGAAGGCGATGAAGGAAGTAAACGCACTGAAGAGATTGATAAAAGGAAAGACTGTAGAGTCCGGGTCAGAAATGCTCGACTATTCTTTTATGGAAATCAACGAAGCTACTAACGAAT
This sequence comes from Erythrophleum ivorense, assembly GCA_026724425.1. NCBI lineage: Eukaryota > Viridiplantae > Streptophyta > Magnoliopsida > Fabales > Fabaceae > Erythrophleum > Erythrophleum ivorense. Next base: position 1,619,662 of record JAIUCV010000136.1, on the reverse strand, counting down.
TCGATCCGTCCTGGAAACTTGGAGAAGGCAAATACGGAAGTGTCTACAAAGGGAATCTCCAACATCTTCAAGTTGCTGTGAAGATGTTGCCCTCTTATGGCTCCCAGAATCACTTTGAGTTTGAGCGTCGGGTAAAGGAACCTTATCTATTATACATATGTGAACATCCTTCTCAGAGTCACTTCTACAAATTCTGATTGGTTTTTCGGATTTCAGGTGGAGATTTTAAGCAGAGTAAGGCATCCGAATCTGGTGACATTAGTGGGCACTTGTCCAGAGTATCGGTCTATCATTTACCAGTATATTCCTAGTGGAAGCCTCGAAGACTGCCTTTCATCGACGAACAACGTTCCTCCGCTTTCATGGGAATCTCGGATCAGGATCGCCTCTGAAATATGCTCTGCGCTCTTGTTTCTTCATTCAAACGTTCCTTGCATCATTCATGGAAACCTAAAACCGTCCAAGATCCTCCTTGATTCTAACCTCGTCACCAAGATCAGCGACTACGGGATCTCTCAGCTGATCCCGATCGATGGAGTCGACAAATCTGATCCTCACGTTGATCCACATTACTTTGTTTCTGGTGAAATGACACTGGAATCAGACGTGTACTCGTTTGGAATGATTCTTCTTCAGCTTCTCACGAGAAGACCTCTCTCTGGCGTACTGAGAGACGTCAAATGCGCGGTTGAGAACGACAACATCAGCGCGGTTCTGGATGATTCAGCCGGAGAGTGGCCAATCGCAAGAGGCAAAAAGCTAGCTAACATAGCCATCCGTTGCTGTAAGAAAAACCCGTTGAACCGACCAGATTTAGCCATGGTTCTAAAGTTTATAGATCGAATGAAAGTCCAGGAAGTTCCTTCGTCGGAATTATCGTCGTACTCGGACCAGAAAGCTCCACGCCGGCCTCCTTCTCATTACCTCTGCCCTATTTTCCAGGTACCTTTCGATGCCTAGACATGGTTTGATGATCATCTGGATTAAGACAAGAACTTATTAAACATGTTTGTTTTTGTTGTGAACACAGGAAGTGATGAAAGATCCTTTGATAGCGGCAGATGGGTTCACGTACGAAGCGGAAGCGATTAGGGAATGGTTAGCGAATGGGCACGATACGTCGCCGATGACAAACCTGAAGATGGAAGATTGCAATCTCATACCTAACCACGCTCTGCATCTTGCTATCCAAGATTGGCAAAACCAATGGTGATTTTGCTTTTTGCCTCTTATTTGTGGGACATAGAGATATTTTCTACATTATTATCAACTCCCAATTTTTTTAGATTGTCACTTTGTAAATTCACTCCCTCAAACGTATGGAAATTGGAAAATATATATGCGCCACATACATATATGATATATCGCAGCTATATTAATTCGAAATGAAGATTACTTAGTGCCCATCAGTTTGAACACGTTTAAGGTTCTTCCCAATCATTTGCTCTTAATTATCTCAAAGTCTTCAATTAACAAAAACTGTGTAATGCAGAGTTGCACATAATACCATGTCGTTACTTTTGCCCGCCAAAAAAAAGAATATTCTTTTTAAAAAATGAACCTATATTAATTAGGGCGGGCTTGTAAAGCGTTGAAGAGATGTTTTACTCTATTTTGACTGTTAGGTATTTGGCAAATTAGATTCAGCAGACATACTTAATACTTTGCGTCCTCACCGGTAGAGAATTTTCACCAGTCGACGTCATCATCTCCCATGGATTTCACAGATTCCAGAATCAACAGCTCGGATACTCTTATCTCTTCCTATCAAGACGTAAACCTCCGACGACAACAAGGGAGCTACTCTTCTTTAGACTATGACCTACTCCGCCTCCGTAGCCAGATATTTGAGGCGGTTTATCGGAAAACCGATTTGATTAGAGCTAACCATGAGTTATCTCACGAGAGAGATGCGCTTAAGCGAAGAAACCGGAAGCTCGAAGCTGAATTATCGGAAGTCGAGATGATCAAAGAGAAAATAAAGAGAGATCTAGAAGTTTCTAGAGAAAGAGTCAGTGAGTTAGAAGGAGAGACGAAGGAGAAATCCAGACTTCTTTCGGAGATTGTACAGTCCGTACGATATGTGGACGATCGCTTGTCTAAATCGATCGGAGGAAAAGAGGAATATAATAATTCCACAACAGTTTTGGAGTTAGTTAAAGAGGTTGAAGCGAAGGTAGAGACGGTTATGGAATCGATGATGGAGCTAAGTAGAAGTGTGGAGTTGTTGGAAGATGAGAACAGAGACATGAGTGTCTTGTTAAGGGCTGCTTTGTCTGAGAAACATACTGCAGAGAAGCAGTTGAAAGAGACGAGTGAGCAAAAGAGATGGGCGTTGATGCAAATCGCAGAACGAGGGTTGCAGAGAATAGGGTTTGGTTTTGGTGTCAGGGAATCAGTACAAGAAAGCTCAGAAATGGGAAATCTTGGCAATGACGACGAATCCGAAGAAGGAGAACAAAATGGTGTGGTATGTCCTTAATTATTTTCTTTCTTCACATTCTTGTGATTATGAGTTTTTAGCAGCAAGAATCAAAACAAAGGTTTATTATATGATGTAATCTTTGAGAAGAACAGGTTATAGCAATAGAGAAGACAATAAAGAATCTACGCAAAGAGATTTCTCAGCTGAAGCTTTCATTGGAGGAATCAAGGTAAACTTTTTCTTTTCTTTCTTAAACTCAAAACATAGATGATGATGGATTATGGTTAAAGAAAAAGAAATGCCATTTTATTAATCTGACAGGTTAGACCAAGAGCGATTGAAGAAATTTTCAAAGGAACAAGCTCAGAAACTTGAGGAGAACGCAATGTATATCGACAAGCTGCAAAATCGAGACAAGTTTCTAACTCAAAACGTAATGCATTTGCGAGTGTTTTGCTTCCATTAACAATGGTTCTCAAACTTTGTGGCTTATCACTTACTCGACTGTCTTTTTCCCAAAGGTGGAAGAGCTAGTGAAGGTAATAAGAGAAGCTGAATCAGAAGTAAGTAGATGGAGAGAAGCTTGTGAGCTTGAAGTTGAAGCTGGGCAGCGCGAGGTCGAAGAACGCAATCAACTAGTAAGTTTCAATCACTATTGCCAAAACTAAAATCTAATCAACACCAATACAAACAACCATAAGTTAACTAACAAAAATGGAAAACCATTTTTTTTTACAATCAGATAGCGGTTTTAAAGGCAGAGGTTGAGAAGAAGAGATCAGCGTTGGTGATATCGGAAGGGAAACTAAAACTGAAAGAAGAATTAGCTAAAGCCGCAATGGTAGCAGAAGAAGCAGCTGAGAAAACGCTGCGATTAGCCGAGAGAAGAATAACTGAACTTCTCAGCCGCATTGAACATCTATACCGCCAATTGGAAGAAGCAGAGTCTACAGAACGCAGACGCCGAAAGTGTAGGTACATTTGGTGTTGGCCGTTATGGCGTTTTCCTACCGCTGCTTCTGGTGTGACTGCTATAGACGATTCTTCATGTATAAGCAGTAGAGCATTGTTGCGATATGATGTGTGATCTTAGTAGTGATTTTCACAAGAGTGTTGTAGACTAAATATCATATAGTAGCTCCACCCAATATTATTTATACATATTAAAGAAAACACATAAATGTTTGAAAAAATCCACTATAGTAGTAAATCCTTAAGAAAAAGAAGAAGAACCCAAATTCATTACGTTATAAAAATAGAAATCATGTAACATTTTCAATGTCTCTATCCTTCTTGGTAAGTGGTGTTAATAAGGGATGTAGAGATGTAGACAAAAGACAAAACGTCGTCGTTGATTGAAATTTAGAGAGTCTTCGTTTAACGCCGTCGTTTCAAGGAAGTAAAAGAAACTGCTTCGTTCCTCGGCAGCCAAAAACGAGTCTTGGAACAAAGACGACGACGATGGGAGAAGAGAAGAAACCAGAAAATGTTACGGTGAAGAAGATAGCTTCGTCTTGCGATGTAGAGGCGCTGAAGAAATGTTTGGAAGAAAACAAAGGAGATCACTCAAAGTGTCAGTCTCAGGTAGAAGCTTTCAGATCCGCTTGCTCTCTTCCTCAACCCTCCAAGATAAAACCCTAATTCCCTAATTTCGATTTCGAAATAGAAGAAGAACTCTTATGTAATAAACTCAGACCAATGTGGTCTGTATGATATATGATTATATGAAGTATGAACAACTGTTTTTTACACATACGATATTCACATACATAGAAGAAATCTGATGGATCATTTACGCAATATCTCATTTCTCGAATGTCAAATTACCAGACTCGTCTCTCTCAAACTGACTTTCGATCAGGTCGTCCCAACTAACTCCGCGATTCCGTCTTCTTTTGTTCGATGGACGAAGAGTAGATGATAATGAGGATTCACCCACCATTGATGCAATCGATTCTGTTTCTTCTTCTTCTTCTTCCTCTGTTTCTTCTTCTTCTTCTTCGGTTTCGTCTTCGTGAGCTCTATCGAATGTCCCGTATTCAGATGACAATGAGTCCGCGTGAGGAACGTCTAACGTTACAGCTCGTCTTAACGCTGCTCTATACTCCAAGTTGTGCTCTCTAGCTAATGATTCTTGCCTCTCCATCCTCTGCTTCTCCGGGATCTTCATTGTCTTTTCTTTCTCCAACATCAGCTGAGCAAATTTTGCAGAAGCAAATCTGGCATCAATCAATAACCGGTAAAAAGATTTGTCTGTCTAATCAAGGTTGGTGAAAACTTACGTTGAGAGCTCTCTGTGCTTCTCGTTCGATCCAAATGATGGCGTGGTCTGAAGTAGCATTGCAAGAAAGAACAATGTGTTCGAACCTTCCGTCTACTGGCACTGCTGTCTTCACCACCGGTGGAAATCTCCCTAATCTGCAAGAAACCAATTACCAAATAGTTCAAATGCAGGAAACAAGAAAGAACATGTGTTCGAAACTGCAAACTTAATGTGGGTTGCTTCAGAAAGAAGGTCCTTTTATGTAGATTTGTGTGTTATCTGTATACCTGCAAGGCCTTCTTTCGACGATGTGATACATGCGACCAGGAGCGTAAAGCCGCCTAGGATCTTTGAGCATCTTCTGTTCTGGAACACATGTATCCTTCACGCACCGTACGCATAGCAGACATGGCAAACTGTCCACACACACACAAAAACAAAACACAAACCCCATTACAAGCAAGCTAATGGAAGGTGTTCTGCTTTACCAAAAGAAGTAATTTTTCCGGGATTTTCTGCTTTTTACTTAGCTGACAGGACTTGTGAGAGTGTTGTGAGGTATGTGTTGAATGTTTCGAAAAGAAAAGAACATACTTTTCATAAACCCTTGAGACATTATGAGATAGCTTTACCAGAAAAGAGACTTGAATATGTCTTCTAAAGGCGTAGCTGTCCTTGGTAAGAAATCATCCTACACCAAACAAAAACAAGAAAACAAATAACGTAAGATTCAACACTTAGATCATTAGCCATGTCTAGCAAAATTTAGACGCACCTGAAGCACAACAGAGTTGATCACATCAGCATATCTAACAGCCAAATTCAAGGACATACACCTCGCAGGCGCGATAGCGAAACACCTGACTCTCTTCCTCTCAATATTCCCCAACCTATCAGGATGCTTAGCCACCAACAAAGCCAGCATTGTAGCCACACCTGACCCGAGAGAATGTCCAGCAAAAGTCAGTGTATAACTCGGATACTTGACCACCAATTCCTTCAAGACTTTACATTCCTCATCTAACACCGAACCAGCAGACTTCAACAGCCCGTTATGCACATAACCGCCATCAAACTTCCTCTCCCCGAGCTTGTTATCCAAAAGCACCGCGTAATCGCTCTCTTTCGCCAGATTCAGTCCCCGGATAGCCACAACTACGTCTTTATGATCGTGATCAAGATACAAGATGTACGCAGGGGCACGACCTTGAGTGTCTTCGTAGGTCTTCTTTAGAAGTAGCCAGTCAGGGTTTATCCCATATCCTTCAGGAGGCTCCCACAAAGGGTTTCGGATATCATCCTCGTAAACCGCTAAAATGTAACGGCAGAGCCGAGGGATTGGTTCGAATTCGCCGGTTGTTGCAAGGCCCCAGTCTTTACTGTCGTGACCAGCTGTGTAGAGACAGCGTTTGTAAGCCCAACGTGCACAGCCGAGACAGTACACACATTCTAGTAGAGGGCAACAACCACATAGAATCGACATTAACAGATTCAATTCATACAGAGTTATATAACACCACCATCATTATAGAGAAACGAAGCACGCCATAAGGATTAAAGATCAAACCATAATAAAGTACTTTAAGACAAGAAAAGTTCAAATTTTTTGGCAGAACCTCAGCTCTATGACTCGATGTAAGAATTGAACAAGAGAGTAGCAATATGTGAGTGAGATTTAGAACCGATGAATTGAGAAATAGGAAGGGAAAAAAGTCAACTTTTTGAATCAAGAAACAATGTAAGGGAGATTCATGCTAGGATGAAACTGAAGATTGAAGTCCTAATTCCTACTCTCAAGAGAAAATCCAAAACTCGAAAACTTAGGAACAGGATTAGAACTCGAAAACTCTCAAGAGACGATGCAGCTTAAGCACAAATCCAGGTAAATGAATTCGAGGGAAAACTGCGGAATTTAAGAGCGGAGAGACGGTGGAAAGAGGAAGAGTGTGAGAAAGAAGAAGAAATGGAATTCACGCGATGGAAGGAGGAGTCAAATTCGCCGGACTCGTGGTGGCAAACTCGCTGGACTCGTGCTCGCTTTTCTCTCGTTTCGTGGCGGAACACGGCAGTAATTTTTGCAGAGCTTTTTCAGTATGCTTGCTTGTGGTTGAATTGTGAAGTAAGAATATAAAGTTTCTGTTTTTGTTAGATATATGTCGGAAAAATAATCAATAAAAATGATGCTAATAACTTCTGATTGTTTTGATTAGCACCATAGACTTCATCATATGACTAGAAAATTCTGGGAATTAATATGGATTTGATTCAATCAAAAATTTTAGATAAACAAACAAAAGTTCATTTGTGTAATAAAGTTAGGTGGTATCTGGCCCCTAAAATTTAATAATCACCAAGCAGTCAAAGTAGGAAGCTTGGTTGGACCAATATGTATTGCACAGCTCAGAGATTTTCAATCCCTCTCAAAATTGAGTAACAAATGGGATACCCAATTTTAAGAACATAATACATAATATTACATGTTCTACATTCATCTAAAAAGCCGTTACTATTCAAAGTCCTAAATTCAACTATAAGATCTTAAAAAAAAATGCTATATGTAACAAGAAAAGGAAAATATAATGTTTGTAGAGCTTAAAAAATGTTTCATGTAACAAGCTCACAACATTCAGCAATGTTTTATGCATCCAAAATGGGCTTCAAAACTTGAAGAAAAACAGTTTGGTTTTGTGAAATAACTATATCTAACAGCACTTATGTTTCTGTTGCAAGTTGCAACTGAATACAATTTGTTTCAGATTTTTTTCTGTCCTGTTGTCACATTGTATGAGCTCTTCTTGAGAAGATCCTATTCAAAAGAAACCGTCTCATATTCGAACACGAGTTGACATGAACTTGGAGACTTGACCTCACTAGCCAACTGTTTGAGCATCTCGCGTCTCTTCTCCAACTTCTTGAGCTCATAAGACTGGATAGGTTTTGTGGTGAGAGTAGCTTTCTTCAACCGTATCGCGTTATTAAGGATGTATAGGGCCACTTGTTTCTCATCTTTTCGTTGCCATTCGTATCTTGTCCACACGAATGTCTCAAGATGTAACAACAAACATTCCGGTACACATTTTGGTTGACTCCTCCTCCATCCCCACTTCACAGAACAATCCTCTTTGGAATACGTAGATGGCTGAAAAACAGTGCGATGAACATCAGAAAAAAAAAAAAGCTAATGAAATTGATTTGCTTACGTCAGTGAGCTTGAGGATTTGCAGTTTAGGAGAACTATCGAGCATGAGGCGAAGAAGATTCTTCCATCCTTGTCTTGTATACTAGCTCCAAAGATACCAACTCATGGAAGATAACTGCAGCAGGATACTTAATTTGTGCACGAGAGGCAAACATTATTTAGTACCAAAAACAAACATTGGTATAAAAAACAATGTTATATAAGATCTTACCTCAAAGGGTGATAACTGTAAGGAAAGACGTTTGACTGAAGTTAGAGATGCCAAAATGTTGTCATTTTCTTTATAAGAAACATCCATAATCTCTGCTTCCACCAGCTCTGGCAAATTCTCAATCCAACAGAACTTAATCCACTCGGACCCTTTGATGCTCAAATACTTCAAAGAAGGGCAATTTATGACATAACCAACCCTACCTCCTGAGTAACAAGATCGTATTCATACGGTTAGTCTTTGTAATGATGGCACCGCAATAGTGAAAGTCCCCACATCGATATTCCATTTTCGATCCACGAACAGATCTTCAAGACTAGTGCAGCCAGAAAAAAGGTTGGAAACAGATGCTTCGTCTTTGAATTCCACAAACTCAAGGTGCAGCTTTCTAAGGGAACTGTAACAAACCCGACAAGGAAAGTCCAAAATAATTGAATTCTTGAGCTTCAAGGTATCGAGTTTATTATTACAGCTCCACAAAATACTCGTAAATCTGACTGGCACTTTTCTCAGATTGTAAAGATCCAATACCAATTCACGCACATTGTGTGCAAATGCATTCCCAATCCATATTCCGACATCTAAAGCTTCGGTTTCATCTCTAACTACCAAATGTATTTGGATATTGTAGAGGTTAATAGGCCATGAGGCCTTAATCTCTAGAGAGTGTGCGTGAGAATATCCTACATCGGAAGTTTAGATGAGACTTAAGTGATATATAAGGGACTGAGGCCTCTCCACCTATTGCAAATTGGTTTTAGGTTGGATGCCAAGGAAACTTAACATGGTATCAGAGCCAGTTTTCACAAACTCTCGTTGACCCGGCCCAGAAAGGACCCGACCCCCCGACCCTAGGATTGATGGTCTGCGAGACTAATGGCTAGAAGAGCCATTATCTCGAGGGGGTATTGGGATATTGTAGAGGTTAATGGGCCATGAGGCCTTAATCTCTAGAGAGTGTGTGTGAGAATATCCTACATCGGAAGTTTAGATGAGACTTAAGTGATATATAAGGGACTGAGGCCTCTCCACCTATTGCCAATTGGTTTTAGGTTGGATGCCAAGGAAACTTAACATGTTCAATTCTTACATCGAGTCATAGAGCTGAGATACTGCCAAAATTCTGAAAGAAAACCAGAAGCTGAATGTTTTTCTGTATATTTCACAAAGGGAAAAACTTTACATCTTTATACACAGCGAACCTTAAATGTCCGTATCTACTTTCCTAAGATAAACGATTCTAATCAAGTGGAGGTCAACCCTTAATCAGCGGTCTCAATCAGTGGTGATTGAAGAGATGGAGATGGCGAGAATCCGATCTCTTAACTCTGTACAGCCTTTCCAGAAGATTCAGAAAATATGCCTTAGTTAGTGAACCGATACAAACCCGAATTAACCATACTAACATCAAACCGGGAGCTGCTCCAATACCTCCCCTCAAGTTGGAGCATACAGATTACGTATGCCTAACTTGGATCGAAAGTCAGCAAAGCCATCTCTCCCAATAGGCTTCGTAAATATATCAGCTAACTGAAACTCTGAATCAACATGACGTAGTACAATGTTACCAGCAAGAACCTCATCTCGGACAAAGTGCAAATCTATCTCCACGTGCTTTGTTCTCTCGTGAACACCGGGTTCGTGGCGATATAGATAGCTGACTTATTATCACAATAAACCACCATAGGCTGATTGTGTCTGACACCAAGAGTTTCCAACATTCGTTTTGTCCATATGAGTTCTTGAGTAAGAAAAGCAATGGACCTGTATTCTGCCTCTGAGGATGAGCGACTCACAGTGGCTTGCTTCTTGGTTTTCCAAGCAACCGGTGAAGTTCCAAGCTGAACAAAGTATCCCGTAACTGATCTTCGTGTCAGACGACAGCTACCCCAATCTGAATCACACCAGCCAGTGATTTGAAGACTGTCATTGCGCCGGAGAAAAATCCCCTGTCCTGGATCGAACTTCAGGTATCGTACCACTCGTAATGCCGCCAACCAATGTTCCTCTCTCGGTGCCTGCATAAACTGTGATAGTATATGCACAGAAAAAGCCAAATCAGGTCGAGTCACTGCCAAATATATCAGACGACCAATTAGTCTTCTGTATCTGCGCGGATCCGATAACATAGGAGATTCTGAAAGAGCCAATTTCTGATTCTGTTCCAAAGGAAAACGTGCTGGCTTGGCATTCTGAAGACCCATTTCATAGATGATGTCCATAGCATACTTTCGTTGACATAGATAAAATCCTTTCTCGTTCCTCGCCACTTCAATTCCCAAAAAATATTTCAATGGTCCCAAGTCTTTCATGTGAAAACATGATGATAAATAATCCTTGAAATCTTGTGTTGCTTTAGGACAGCTCCCTGTGATAATCACATCATCGACGTAGATAAGGATTTGCAAACGAACCTCCCCTTTCTCCTTAGTAAACAATGAATAATCGGACAGAGATTTCTCAAAGCCATAATCAAGAAGTGTTGTTGACAACTTGGCGAACCAACAGCGCGGAGCTTGTTTTAACCCGTAAAGAGACTTTTTCAGTCGACAAACCTTGTTGCTACCGTCTTTCTGAAATCCAGGAGGTAACTTCATGTAAACCTCCTCCTCCAAATCCCCTTGTAAAAATACATTGTGCACATCCATCTGATGCACAGGCCAATTATTCTTTGCTGCAACATCCAAAAAGAGTCTAACCGTACCCAACTTCGCCACGGGTGCAAAGGTTTCTCCGTAATCTTCTCCAGCAATTTGTTTGTTACCAAGAGCCACCAATCGGGATTTGTACCTTTCTACAGCTCCATCAGATTTGAACTTGACTTTGTACACCCACTGACATCCAATTGCTTTTTTTCCTGGAGGTAACTCTTCGATTGACCATGTATCGTTTTCTTCTAGAGCCAAAATTTCCAACGCCATTGAATCTCTCCATCTCTTGTCTTTCATAGCTTGTTTGAAAGATTTTGGTTCTGTAGTAGCAACAACTGCAGTAACATATGCGATATGTGTTTCAGAAAAACGACCGAGAGAGTCATAATCAGAGACGGGATACACCGTTTTTGTTTTAGGTTGATGAGGTTTGCTCTCGACGGAGTTGACCACATAGTTCTGCAGCTTAACAGGTGCGACCTTTTTCCGATGACCTCTACCCAAAGGCTGTTCAATTTCAGGAGCATTGGTTTCGTCTGTCGTGATAACAGGATTTGGCGCTTGTGAAGAAGAAGACGACGTCTGATTGCTCTCAATTTCATTCATGGGCTGGTGGGCTGTTACTTCAGGTGGGCCTGATTGAGTGGAAGGCCCAATTTCGACAACTGGATCTCTGTGCAGCACATGTCGCTGGCCCATGTCATTGTCTTCAATCATCCCCTCAGAAATTGGAGCCCACAAAGCTTGTCCTGTTTCATTATCGTCAAGCTCGACAAGAGTTGTTTCAGGTAAAAAGGGAAATTTTGTTTCAGAGAAGACCACGTCTCTTGAAACAAAGAATTGAAGCTTCTCCAAATCATACAATCTCCATCCCTTTTTCCCATGTGGATAACCCACAAAAACACATCTTCTGCTACGTGAGGCAAACTTGTCACCTCCTCTTCCTTGATCATGTGCGTAGCACAAGCTACCAAAAACTCTCAAATTTGCATATGTCGGAACCTTGTTATACAGTCGTTCGTACGGTGTAGAATTCTGCAAAACAGAGCTCGGTGTTCTATTTATCAAGTATGCCGCTGTCAACACACACTCTCCCCAGAATTCAATTGGCAAGTTTGACTGAAACCGTAAAGCCCTTGCCACATTGAGAATATGCCTATGCTTTCTCTCAACCCTTCCGTTTTGTTGTGGTGTTCCCACGCAAGACGTCTCATGCATTATCCCGTTTTTCTGGAAGAAATCAGACAAACACAAGAACTCAGACCCATTGTCGCTTCTTATCGTTTGGACCTTTGTATTGAATTGCCTCTCCGTTAAGGCAAAGAAATTCTTCAAGTGAGTAGGTGCCTCACTCTTTTCGTTTAAGAGATACAACCATACTCCTCTCGAAAAGTCATCAACAATAGTTAAGAAATATCTCGCTCCGGAATGTGAAGGTGTCCGATAAGGTCCCCACAAATCAACATGAATTAACTCAAATATTCTTGAACTTTTATTGATGCTAACAGGAAAACAATCTCTTGTTTGCTTCGCGCGGAGACAAATATCACACGCGTTATTCAAATGCTCAGAAGAAACAGAAACTGAAACACTAGGAAGTAATCCTACAACTCTTGCAGACGGATGTCCCATTCGATTGTGCCAAAGCTCAAACGAACGATCCTTTATTGTTGCGAAAGATGCGACAATCTCCGTACTGCGAAAGTGAAACGTTCCACCAATTCTTTTACCCGCTCCAATCACCATCTTCGAAATGCGGTCCTGAACAACAAGATAGCGATCAGCCATTTGAACAACACATCTATTTTCATCCATTAGTTGCCCCACAGAGATCAAATTTGACGCCAATTCTGGCACATAGTAAACTGATTTCATCACTAAATCTGAGCCTAGACGAACTGATCCTTCTGTTTCAGAAACTTGTTCTCTACCATCAGCCATAATAATCAGAACAGGAGCCATTTTTTGAACATCAGACAGCGTCTCAAAACGTCCAGTCAAGTGATGAGACGCTCCTGTATCCATTATCCAAGTAGTAAGAGAACACGTACCAGTCAATTTTTTCAGTCGAGGCAGTCTCCTTTGCAACATTGACATTGAGAATCCCCTTAATCATTTTCCATTGCTGCTCTGTCAAGCCATTCACACCATCACGATCTTGGTCCGCCAGAACATAGTTCGCCTGCTCATGATGCTGGTTCATATTGGGAACAAAAACTTGATTTGCATAAGTTGTTTGTCCGCGACCTCGTCCACGATTAGAACCACCAGGACCACCACGTCCTCTGCTGCTCAAGGTTCTGCTTCTCGGCCTTTCTCCCCACCACTCAGGATATCCGATCATGGCATAGCAGCTATCAGAGACATGGCCACTTCGGTTGCAATGCTTGCACAAGATAGATCGATCCTTATCTTCACTTCTGAAGCGTGATTGAGTCTGCATTGCAAACGCAGTCACCTCAGGCCTTTCATCACCACTTACACGCAAATCTTCCTCCTGCCTCACAATGTTATAGACTTCTTCAAGTGGTTGAACTGGAACACGTGCAACCAAACTTGATCGAACAGCACGAAACTGATCCTCCAGGCCAAAGAGGAATTGATGCACCTTATCTTCCTCTCGATCAGCTTCCTGTGCAGTTCCGAGATCACATGTACACATTCCACATTTACATGTTCTCAGTGGACGGTAACTCGCAAGACTGTCCCAGATTCGAGTCAATTTCCCATAGTAAGCCTCAATTGCAATCCCTCTTTGTTTGCAGCAGGCCAATTCAGCTTTGATCTGCTGAATCCGAGAGCCGTTCATCACCGAAAAACGTTTCTTCAAGTGCTCCCACAGATCTCGAGCTACATCTCTATGAGAGATGGTGGAACGGAGCATCGGGTCGATCGTCATTCTGATCCAGGACACAAGTAGTGCCTGAATCGTCCACCAATCATCAAGGTCAGGTGAGTCGTCGGCTGGTTTCGCGATTGATCCATCGAGAAACCCAAACTTCTTCCGCGAGCTAAGTGCCGTCTTCAGACCGCAAGCCCATTCGTCATAATTGATTCCCTTCAGGAGAGGATGAGATATCACAGCACCTGGATTGTCAGCAGAGGTCAGGTCGTAAGGCGAGATGGTCCTTCTCAGTTCGTTGATCACATTCGTCGCCGCCGTCGCCGTTGTAGCAGCGGCAGCCGTAGCCGCAGCGGCAGTAGCGGCAGCGGCATCAGTCGGGTTTCCACCAGTGTTCGACATTATCAAACTTTCAAAGATTTCCGAAAAAGAAATGTTCAAGCTCTGATACCATAAAGAAAACCAGAAGCTGAATGTTTTTCTGTATATTTCACAAAGGGAAAAACTTTACATCTTTATACACAGCGAACCTTAAATGTCCGTATCTACTTTCCTAAGATAAACGATTCTAATCAAGTGGAGGTCAACCCTTAATCAGCGGTGTCAATCAGTGGTGATTGAAGAGACGGAGATGGCGAGAATCCGATCTCTTAACTCTGTACAGCCTTTCCAGAAGATTCAGAAAATATGCCTTAGTTAGTGAACCGATACAAACCCGAATTGACCATACTAACATCAAACCGGGAGCTGCTCCAATAAAATGCAAACTCTCTAGAACCGGAGCTTTACGTGAAAGCAAAGTCCTGCAAACAATCTCTGAAAATCTATTGTGTTCGCTTCTGTGACGTCCAGAATTAAACTTGAGTTTTGGCATCATCTTCCAAAGAGATCTCCACCGTTTAGACAAAACACTCATGGCTATGACCTTTTTTGTTGAAAGTGAAGATAATATCTGCAGAAGCGGAGCTTCGGGCAACTTACTGATCCTCTCCTCATTCATCAGAGCATCTCGATTTCTCAATCTTTCACCACCGATTTTGCTGTCAACGAAGTAACATACCATTGTCCCTCCATTTTCATGAATAGAGGAGAAAGAGGACTAAAATCTCTGGACAAGTCCACATGACATGTGTGACAGTGTGAGTGTGAGAGAGAACATGAGAACTCGATCGGTTCTGTTTTGGTTTTAAACAATTGAACCGGATCCAAAAAAGGACTTTTCTTTTAATGGGCCTTGTAAGGAGAGGCCCAAACGAACAAAGAGTGAGAAATTTTAGAGAGCTTTACAATTGAACCGGACGTCCGCCGCCGCAGGAGGCCAGGAGGAAGAAGCGCTCGCTTTTCTGTGAGTTCTCTCTTCTCCTCCACTTGTCGTTTCTCTTCTCTGTGATTCTCGATTCAGTAGTCAGGTTTTTTAAGTCAATGTATTGCTTCAGTTTTTCTTAATTACATCTTTTTCTCTTCTTGCTCTGCTTTTAGAGATTAGACTACTAAATCATTTATCAATTTTGGATTCTCTGAGAGATTGTGAGTTGTGACTGGTTCGCAAACAAGTCTCACCTTTAGTACAATTTGAATAAGCTTGTTTTTAGACTATTTGAGGTATAACTAGTTTACTTGTCTGCTTTGTTTGTTTGTTTTTGATGTTTAGCTATATCATAGTTCATAGAGATGGCATAGCTTGAAGTGTGATTTTAGTTTTACATCATACAATACAAATTTCAACCCGTAGGTACGAAATATATAAAGAACCAGACTCTTACCAACTTTGTTTTTAACCTTCGAATAAACCGCTAAGTGTATCGAAGCAAAGCAGAGTTGGTAAGATGGAGTTTTGTCCTACGTGTGGGAACATGCTCCGTTACGATCGTTCGAGATTCTTCTGCTCGACATGTCCCTACATCGCCTGCATTGAGAGACAGGTGTTTTTTTTTTTCACTTAAACTAACTAAAAGTCCTCCCTTTTGATGTTTTTTTGTTTGTTTGTGGGTGTATATCTTTATATCTTTTCTTCCTTCTATCAGGTGGAGATCAAGAAGAAGCAACTGTTGGTTAAGAAATCCATAGAACCTGTTGTAACGAAAGAGGATATACCAAAAGAAGCCGAAACCGAAAGTAAGTACTTTGAGTCTCTTATGGTATTATTCTTTAGAGAAAACTGGTTTTGAATTATAATAAGATGTTAGAGTTCTTAATGGTTTTGACTTTTGATCAGTAGCACAAATCAAGAACTGCTATTACTCTTGATTCATGAGTAACCGAGAAACCGAGTTATGAAGTCTTTTGAACATTTCTCTGTTTGCTTCATTGCGTAAAGAGTAGATCGTTGTTTCCATTACTTTTTGAGAAAGCTCTTTGGTTGGGCATCTTCTTTGTCCTCCTACTGGTGTTAACCCCTTTCTTTTCTTGGATTCTTTGTTTATTTTTATTAGCTCCATGCCCAAGATGCGGCCACGATAAGGCATACTTCAGATCAATGCAGATTCGTTCAGCCGATGAGCCAGAATCAAGGTTTTATAGATGCTTGAAGTGCGAGCTAACTTGGCGCGAGGAATGATCACCTTTCACCGGTGCAAGCAATCCCAAGAAAGCTAGTCTTTGTGTTTTTTCTTTCGACCATTGGAAATGTTGCAATGTCCCATATATAGCTTTCAGAGTTATCTGAAAGATCAAATGCTCTTTGTTTGAATTCCGAAAAACTTGATTCATTCAATTCGATAACAATGGCTTATATAGCCTTACAAGAAAACAGAAAACTAAACAGACTCCGACATAACCGCTAAACACTTAGCACTACTTCCATTACCACAAGACTCGGTAACTTGATTACTTGGACACTAAGACTCTAATGAACGTGACTTAAAACAGAGTAGACTTGTTCAAACTCTAACTTCCTCTCCTTAGTTCTCGGTCTGATTTTCTCCAACAAACCCTCCCTAAACTAAACTTGGTTTACAAGTTTAGCTTATCCGCAGCAGAGCAAATTCCCAGTTTACTCCTCAGCTTTTCAAACACATCTCTTGTCAATGCCTTTGTAAAAATGTCTGCAACTTGCTCATGCGTTCCACAGTGCTCAAGGCAAATGACTCCATCGTTTACGAAATCACGTAAGAAATGAAAACGTACCCCAATGTGCTTGCACCTTCCATGGAAAACCGGATTCTTGGACAACTTGATTGTTGAGGTGTTGTCACAAAGAATGACCGTGCTTCCTTCTGCATCATATCCCAACTCCTTAAGTATCCTCTTGAACCATATAGCTTGGCACGCACACACTGAGGCTGCAACATATTCTGCTTCAGTCGTGGATAGTGTGACGATTGGTTGTTTCTTCGATAACCAGGCTACTGCTGCATTATCCAAGAGAAAAACGTACCCCGACGTACTCTTTCTGCTCTCGACATCCCCAGCAAAATCACTATCAGTGTAGACCAACATCTCTCCAGCTCCGTCTCTTTTATACCAAATCCCAAAATCCATAGTGCCCTTCAAGTATCTCAGCACTCTCTTCACAGCTTGAAAATGCAATTGAGTAGGTTTAGCCATATAACGACTTAACATACTTACAGCGAATTGCAAGTCAGGCCTCGTGTTGGTGATGTACATGAGGCTCCCTATCATCTGCTTGTATAGAGTCTCATCTACATGCTCTCCATCATGATCCATATCCAGCTTGCTTCCCGGTACCATTGGATTGTAAACAGTATTGCAATTCTCCATATTGAAACGTTTCAAGACCTCATGAGCATACTTGCCTTGAGAGATATGGATTCCGTTTGGTGTCTGCAGAACCTCAATTCCCAGAAAGTATCTCATCTTCCCCAAGTCAGTCATATCAAACTCCTTTTGCATCGACAGCTTAAACTCTCTCATCATCGAGACATCATCTCCGGTGTAGATTAGATCATCTACATAAACACTAACAAACAGAACGTTACCGTGTTTGTTTGTCTTCAGGAACAGAGTTTCTTCATTCTGAGATTTCTTGAACCCTTCCTTCACAAAGTATTCCTCGATTCGGCTGAACCAGGCCCTTGGAGCTTGCTTTAATCCGTATAAGGCCTTGTGTAGTTTGTAGACCTTTTCTTCTTCTCCCTCGACTACATACCCTTTTGGCTGCTGTATGTAGACATCTTCCTGAAGAACTCCATGGAGAAAAGCCGATTTAACATCCAATTGATAGATATCCCACGCCTTATGAGCTGCAGTAGAGAGAATGGTTCGGATGGTGTCCATTCTAGCGACTGGAGCATACACTTCAGTGTAGTCAATTCCAAGTTTTTGAGAATACCCCTTTGCTACCAAGCGAGCCTTGAATTTGGTAACTTCTCCCACTTCATTAAGCTTCGTTTTGTATATCCACTTCACGCCAATACACTTTGCTCCTCTTGGTAGGCTTGTGAGCTTCCATGTCTGATTCTTTTCGATTGATTTTATCTCTTCGTCCATGGCTTCTCTCCATTTGAGACTCCTCTCTGCTTCTTCGTAGGATGATGGATCATCGGAGTTAATCTCCATCATCATGTTGACTTCGTCTTCTTCATCATCAATGATGTAGTCATCAAGGTAGCGAGGAGGTCTTGTTGTTCTTCCCTCCCTGACTACAGCATTCTGCGTGGTAGTGGCGTTTTGAGCTTCTTCTGCAGTCTATGCAACCTCTCCTGCAGGCTGCTCTGATTCATTGTCTGATCCTTCTTGGTCATTGTCTTCATTGTCACTTTCTTCCCACGTTATATCATCATCTTTCCAGGTGAGTTCAGATTCTGTCTGACCCTCTTCTTCCCAGTTCCAGAATCTGGTTTCTTCAAACACCACGTCTCTGCTCACAACTATCTTATTGGTTCTCAGGTTATACAGACGATAACCTTTTGACTCTTCAGAGAAACCAAGTAGTACACACGCTATGCTCTTATCATCAAGCTTCCCACGTTTCTCATCAGGTATGTGAGCATGTGCAATGCTCCCCCAAACTCTGAAGTGTTCCACATTCGGCTTGACTCCACTCCAAGCTTCTTGTGGTGTGACGTCTTTTACAATCAGGGTGGGACACCTGTTTAGGACATAGAAGGTCCAGCTTACTGCTTCTGCCCAGAAAATCTTCGGCACCTTCCTGGTTGAAAGCATGGATCTCACCATGTTCATCACGGTGCGGTTTTTCCTTTCCGCAACGCCATTCTGCTGTGGTGTGTAAGCAGTAGTCAGTTGTCTTCGAATCCCTTGCTCCTTGCAGAAATCAGAGAATTCAAGAGAGGTGTATTCTCCACCACGATCAGTTCTCAACCCTTTGATGGTTTTCCCGGTCTCTACTTCCACCTTTTTCTTGAACAATTTGAAATGGTTGAAAGCTTCTGACTTCTCTTTTAGAAAGTATGGCCACGCCTTCCTGCTGTGATCATCAATGAAAGTGAGAATGTACCTCTTTCCACTGGTAGTCATTGGACTGATGGGCCCGCAGATGTCTGAGTGGATCAGCTCAAGCACTTCTTTCGCTCTCCAAGTGCTTCTTTTTGGAATGTTTGTTCTTGGTTGCTTTCCCACCAGACAATCAGAGCAAGTAAACTTCTGAATATCGAACAATGGAAGACCACGTACCATGTCCTTGCTCTGCAATGTCTTCATTCCTCTATGGCTTAGATGACCGTATCTCTCATGCCATAGCTTTGGTATGTCCTCTGATACCGTTTGAAGACATTGTTGCTGTTTTGGCTCCCCTTCACTAGTTTCATCAATGAGCATAAACATGCGGTTTATACTCATTTTGCTTTCTGCAATCAGCCCTTTATCATCATGATAAATCTTGCAAGCACCTCTCCGTATGATTATTGTGAGCTCCTTCTCTTGCAGTTGTCCGAGAATCAAAAGGTTGTTTTTGAGCTCCGGGACATAGTATACGTCACTTATAGAGTATATTATGTCATTCAAGACAAGCTTCACGTTTCCCTTCCCAATGACCTCCATCCTCTTGTCATTGCCAAGCTTGACTGAATGTTTGAAGTTTGCATTCAAGGTTGAAAACAGCTCTCGATCTCCACTCATGTGGTTTGAGCAGCCAGAGTCCAGGAACCAAGCTCTTTTCCTGAGATTTTCTTGTCTTCCAGAATAAGTCATCAGCAAATGCTCTGCATCTTCCTCCAAAGTTGCAGATTATCCTTCGTCCACTTCTTCTTCAATGAACGCCATGAGTAGGATCTCTTCTCTCTCTTCAGAGTCAACGTAGGTTGCTTCCTCGTCCCACTTTGGGCATTCTGATGTCTTGCGTTTTAGCGCATTCTAACAAGTGTTTTCACGTGTTTTATCGAGTCTTTTTAGTTGTTATTGAGTCTTTTCAGGTATAAAGGCATTCAGAGGAGAATTTCCGTACAAAGAGGAGCAAGATGAGCTAACGGAGCAAAAAGGAGTCGAAATGGCCAAAGACCCGGCGACCGGCCCGGCGACCTACCCCGGCGACCGGCCCGGCGAGCCACCCCGGCGACCGGCCCGGCGAGCCACCCCGGCGACCGGCCCGGCGAGCCATCCAGGCGAGCTACCCGGCGACCTACCCCGGCGAGCTACCCGGCGACCTACCCCGGCGAGCTACCCGGCGACCTACCCCGGCGAGCTACCCGGCGACCTACCCCGGCGAGCTACCCCGGCGAGCTATCCCGGCGAGCTACCCCGGCGACCTATCCCGGCGATCCCCCGCTCGACCGACCCCGGCGATCCCCCGCTCGACCGACCCCGGCGATCGACCTTTTGATCTACACCGTCCATCAGCCGATCGATCTCGACCGTTCGATCCCCATTGTTCGATCTCGACCGTTCGATCATCGGTCTTCGACACTTGACCTATTTACACTCGTTTTTCAGCCGTTTTGAGGCTAGACTTTCTTTTACGTTTTTCTGAGACGCTTTTTGGGGAGTTTTTCGTTGTTGATCTGAGGGAGAAGATCTCTGAATCCTTTGTGACAGTTTGGAGAAGATTTCTGAACCCTCTTGTTTACTATTCGTTATTTCAATGAAAACTGTTTCATCTTTCGTCGTTGCTTGCTTGATCATGTCTGAGTAGTCGCCTTGCTAGATCTAGGTTTTTCAAAGGAGTTTCATGACTTGGATAACTGAATGCAGATAGGATACTTTGTCTTTGAATCGAGGATCATTTAGAGTGCGTCTTCGGATACATACCTCAACGAGAATCCCAATCTTCGGATTGTGGCAACTTCGACCATCAGCTAAGATCGTCGTATCTCGGGATCCTTGATGAAAAGAGTCTCTTTGTTTTCGCCTTTGATAATCTTAATGCTAAGATTGATTTGATCGCTCAGTTTTAGATCCTAGGCTTCCTATTCATCAAAAGTGTTATAGGGTGCTAGATAAATCATTGGTGAGCGATCCGTCCTTAGCCTGCGAGAGTTGATGCTAAGGCGGATCGTGAACATATCGAACCTGATTTTACTGCTTGCTTTCAACTGCTAGATTCAAACGATAGTTTAGACATCTAGGTTGTTTAGCAAAGTCGTTAATACCGCGACAGTGGATTAACGTACTTTCATGTTTGAGTTCGAAACCTGTTTGCATTCATGTTCCTGAATAGTCGTTTGGTTACCTTTCATGAGCTCCTGCGAATTACCTCGGTTTAGTGCTTTATCTTTATTGAATTTTAATCGTTGTTTACATTTGTTACTGTTACAATATCACGACCAAACCATATCATTGTCTTAGCTCTATTTCTTGTCTCATAAGTTCATTGTGCAACGCTGGTCCTCTGGATCGAATTGTTTACTACACTGCAAAGATTTTTTATCAAACTGGCGCCGTTGCGACAGGGACCAACTCGTTGCCATTGAATTTTGATTGGAAATTTAGTCTAAGAATTTTACTAACTTGTTCTTTCTCTTGTCTCTCGTGCGTGTTTCAGGTGCATGACCACTAGATCTACAAGGAGCAACCGCACCGAAGATCTTGTTATCCTGTCTAACGCAGAACTCGCGAGAAGAGAACGAGAAAACAGACAGACCAGACCCGTTCAGATGGCTGGTCAAGGCAATGCAGACCTGACTGCTCAGATGGCTGCTCAGATGCAGCAGCTCCAGCAGCAGATCGAGCAAATGCGGAAGGCTCAGCAAGATAGAGAACCGCATCCTCAAGCTTCTATTGGAGAGAGAGATAATCCGCATACCTTCTACCAAAACCGGTCTGCGATTGTTCCTCCTCCAATTCAGAGGCAAGACTACAAGATAGACCCCAACATGATCTCACTAGTCATGGCGCACCTCTTCAATGGCCTACCTGCTGAGAATCCGATGGACCACATCGAGAATTTTGAAGAGATATGCAGCACGACTAGCTCGAATGGGGTACCAGCCGATTTCCTGAAGTGCAAGCTGTTCCCATTCTCACTCGCCAATAAAGCTTCTCGCTGGCTGAAGTCATTACCACCAGGGTCTTTGACTTCGTGGGAACAATGCAGATCAGCGTTCCTGGACTACTTCTATACGAAGTCTAAAACAGCTTCTCTCCGTACCAAGATTGCATCATTCCACCAGTATGACGGAGAAGCTTTCTGCGAAGCATGGGAGAGGTACAAGGAGTACCGGAGAGATTGTCCTCATCACGGCTTCACTGATGAGCAGATACTGGGAATCTTCTATGATGGAGTCAACTGGGACTACAGAAACATTTTGAACTCAGCCAGCAATGGTGATTTCATGACGAAGTCCAAGGAAGGAGCATTCGAGCTTATCGAGAACCTGGCTGCAAGCTCGAGCAACAAGAGCGCCGAATATGACCGAACTGTGAGTAGTGTGTCCGCCAAGGGAAGCGGTGTAGAAGCGCAGAAGATTGATGAGCTGACTGCCAAGGTGAATCTGCTGCTGAAGGCGTCGCAGAAGTCTGTCCACTTCGTTGATGAGAGCGATGATACACCTGTCTCTCAAGAGTTTGGAGTAGGCGAAGAAGAAGATGATCAGATGGAGGTTAACTACGTGAACGGGCAAGCCTTTGTCCAAAACCGTAGCTTCAACCAGAACTACCGGCAGCATCCGAACTTGTCCTATCGGAGCACGAACGTCGAGAATCCGCAAGATCAAGTCTACCCGCCGCGGTCGAGCCAAAACCAGCAGAAGAGTTACTCTAACACCTTCCAGGAGAAGACCTTTGTTCCGAACCAGAAGACATTTGGTCAGCAGAAGGTGCAGTTCAGTAGCCAGCAGCAAGCTTCAGGTTCATCAAACAATTCGAACGACGAGCTGAAAAGCATGATGCAGCAGATGTTGATGAACCAGCAGAAGTCTTCTGAAGAGATCAACCAGAAGATTGACACGATGTACAATGATCTGAACGGAAAGCGTGAAGCCGTGTGGACTCATGTCAAGAAGCTTGATGTACAAGTTGCTCAGATGGCCGAAGCTGTTAAGAGGCCTCATGGAACACTTCCTGGGAAAGGAGAGACAAATCCTAGGAATGAGTATGTTGCCGTGGTAGAGACGCGAAGTGGGAAGAAGCTGACACCTACACCAGTTCCTGCAAAGAGAACAGGGAAGGAGAAAGCTGACGAGGACCTGGTCTTTGAAACAGAAGGACAAGCGAGCGACGACGATCAAGCTGATCTGACTAGAGTGGATCGAGCTGAAGACGAAGGTTCATCTTCTCAGGAACCCGTCCCTGTGTCTGACGAGCCTACACCTGTAGCTGCAGAGGCTGTACCTGCACGGATCTACAAGCCGAAGGTGCCTTATCCAGTTCCACCGAAGAAGTCGAGGAAAAGTCTGGAGGAAGCGAAGTGTAAAGAGATGTTGAGGGACCTGACTGTGAAGTTGCCTCTATCTGATGCTGTACAGATGATTCCTGCGCTGAAGAGGTACATGAAGGAGCTGATTTCTGGGAAAGTAGCTGAGGAGGAAAATGTGATGCTGGTCTCTGAGGAGTGTAGTGCTGTGCTACAGAACAAGGTGGTGAAGAAGAGAAGCGATCCGGGCAGATTTGTTTTGTCAGTGAAGATTGGCAAGATGATATTCGCATGCTCTCTTTGCGACCTTGGTTCGAGTGTGAACCTGATGCCATACTCTGTGGCGAAGCGACTGGGATTCACGAAGTTCAAGCCTACAAAGATCTCCTTGGTCTTTGCTGATAGGTCGACGAAGTTCCCGGTTGGTATACTCGAGGATCTACATGTGCAGATAGGCGATACGCTCATTCCAGCAGACTTTGTAGTCCTCGAGACTGATGAAGAGCCGAAGGACCCTCTCATCCTTGGGCGTTCTTTCTTATGCACAGCTGGTGCAATTATTGACGTAAGAGGAGGTATCATTGATCTCCAGCTGGGAGACATGGTCATGAGGTTCGAGATGAACAGACTCCTCAAGAGACCAATGTTAGACGGGCAGACGTTTGTCATAGAAGATGGCCCGCATTTGGTAGAAGAAGTAAGAGAAGAACTGCTTCTTGACGACCCTCTGGAGGTCGCTTTGACTAGAGCTGAAGGAGAGTTCAGCTATCTGAATGAAGAAGCCAACGGTTTGGCAAAAATGATGGACGCGACGAAAAGGATGGAGAGATTGGTTGCCTACATGAGTTTGGATGACGAAGAGGATTCGCCGAAGCAGAAAACCGACAAGGCACCCGTCCTCGAAACAACCATCAACAGCCCCTGGAGTGAGTTGAGAGCTCCCAAGCTCGAACTAAAAACACTTCCAGCGGGGCTCAGGTATGCATTTCTAGGACCTAATTCGACATACCCTGTGATAGTGAATTCTGAACTGAATAATGTTGAAACTGCTTTGCTTCTCTGTGAGCTTAGGAAGTATAGAAAAGCCATAGGATATTCACTAGATGACATACCTGGAATATCACCTGATCTGTGCATGCATAGGATACATCTAGAAGACGAGTCGATGACTTCTGTAGAACATCAGAGGAGGTTAAACCCGAATCTAAAGGATGTTGTAAAGAAAGAGATAATGAAACTTCTAGAGGCCGGTGTGATTTATGCCATATCTGATAGTACTTGGGTTAGTCCAGTTCATGTAGTTCCTAAGAAAGGTGGTATAACTGTTGTTAAAAATGATAAGAATGAATTGATACCTACTAGGACTATCACTGGTCATCGCATGTGCATTGATTACCGCAAACTGAATGCTGCAACTCGCAAAGATCATTTTCCTCTTCCATTTATTGATCAAATGCTTGAGAGATTGGCTAACCATCCTTACTACTGTTTCTTAGATGGTTATTCAGGTTTCTTTCAGATCCCGATCCACCCTGATGACCAGGAGAAGACGACATTCACTTGTCCATATGGCACTTTTGCTTATCGCAGAATGCCGTTTGGCCTGTGCAATGCACCGGCGACCTTCCAGCGGTGCATGATGTCAATTTTTACTGACCTTATTGAGGACATAATGGAGGTTTTCATGGACGACTTCTCAGTCTATGGAAGCTCTTTCTCTGTTTGTTTGTCTAATCTGTGCAGGGTGTTGCAGCGGTGTGAGGACAGACATCTCGTGCTAAACTGGGAGAAGTGCCATTTCATGGTGAGAGACGGAATTGTTCTGGGCCACAAAATTTCAGAGAAGGGAATCGAGGTTGACAGAGCGAAGATCGAAGTGATGATGAGTCTGCAGCCGCCTAAAACGGTGAAGGAGATCCGAAGTTTTCTGGGGCATGCCGGGTTCTACAGACGCTTCATCAAGGACTTTTCCAAGATCACCAGGCCTTTGACGCAGCTGTTGTGCAAAGAAGTGAAGTTCGACTTTGACAGTGCATGCCTGGAAGCCTTTCACACGATCAAGGGAGCTCTCGTGAGTGCTCCAATTGTTCAGCCTCCGGACTGGAATCTCCCCTTCGAAGTTATGACAGATGCTAGCGATTATGCTGTGGGAGCAGTTCTGGGACAGAGGAAGGAGAAGAAGCTGCATGTGATCTACTATGCCAGCCGAACACTAGATGAAGCTCAGTGCAAGTATGCTACAACTGAGAAAGAGCTGCTTGCAGTAGTCTTTGCATTTGAGAAGTTTCGGTCCTACCTTGTTGGGTCGAAGGTGATTGTCCATACAGACCATGCTGCGCTGAAGTACCTATTAACAAAGAAGGATGCAAAGCCGAGACTGTTGAGATGGATTCTTCTGCTTCAAGAGTTCGACCTGGAGATTAAAGATAAGAAAGGGATCGATAATGGCGTAGCAGATCATCTGTCCAGGCTGAAGGTTGACGAAGACGTCCCTCTCGATGACAGCCTACGTGAAGAGCAAGTATACGCAGTCGATGTGATTGACTTTGGCGGAGAACCTGATCACGTAGTTATCTGCGACTTTGTTGGCAGCATCGATGATGTCAACCGGCGAAGTTTTCCTTGGTTTGGAGAGATAGCGAACTACCTTGCTGCTGAGCAAGAACCGACAGGATTCGTGGGGAACAAGAAGAAAAAGTTCCTGAAGGACATCAGGCACTATTTTTGGGATGAACCGTATCTATACAAGCAATGCTCAGATGGAGTTTTCAGGAGATGTGTAGCTGATGAGGAGATACCAGGGATCTTGTTCCATTGCCATAGCTCTTCCTATGCTGGGCATTTCGCTACGTTCAAGACTGTCTCCAAGGTTCTGCAGGCTGGCTACTGGTGGCCTACCATGTTTCGGGATGCACAGAGGTTCGTGTCTAGGTGTGATTCATGCCAGAGGCAGGGGAACATCAGTAAGAGAAACGAGATGCCACAGAATTTCATTCTGGAAGTAGAAGTTTTTGACGTTTGGGGCATAGATTTCATGGGACCATTCCCATCTTCCTTTAAGAACCAATACATTTTGGTCGCTGTTGACTATGTATCTAAGTGGGTAGAGGCTTTGGCCAGTCCTACGAATGATGCAAAAGTAGTACTAAAGATGTTCAAGTCAGTGATCTTTCCTCGATTTGGCGTGCCGAGAGTAGTCATCAGTGATGGAGGATCCCACTTCATCAACAGAACCTTTGAAACTCTGTTGAAGAAGAACGGTGTCAAGCACAAGGTCGCTACCCCTTATCATCCCCAGACGAGTGGTCAAGTGGAGGTGTCCAACAGAGAGATCAAGAGCATTCTGCAGAAAACCGTAAGCACTACAAGGAAGGATTGGTCAGCGAAGTTAGACGATGCACTATGGGCCTATCGGACAGCATACAAGACGCCTTTGGGAACGACTCCATTTCATTTGGTGTATGGTAAGGCATGTCACCTTCCGGTCGAATTAGAATACAAGGCTGCATGGGCAGTGAAGCAGATGAACTACGACATGAAGCCTGCAGCTGAGAGGAGAAAGATGCAAATGCTAGAGTTGGATGAGATTCGTCACAATGCGTATGAGAGCTCCAAGATCTACAAGGAGAAGACGAAGGCTTATCATGACAAGAAAATTATTCCTCGGGACTTCAAGGTTGATGACAAAGTGTTACTCTTTAACTCTCGGTTGAAGCTTTTTCCTGGCAAGTTGAGATCTCGTTGGTCTGGGCCATTTACAATTAAAGAAGTCCGACCGTATGGAGCTGTTGAGTTATGGGACAAGTCAGGTGGACATTTTGTTGTAAATGGCCAACGCTTAAAGCCGTATCTTGCTGATTCTGACATCACGGAGAGTGAATCCGTTCCTCTCGGCGATCCATCTCCAGCCTAATAGGCGTCCAAGTCAAGCTAGTGACTTTAACCAAACGCTTGGTGGGAGGCAACCCACCGGTAAGTGTCCCTAACTTGAGTCCTTTTCTTTTAGTTACTAACCTTTTAATCTTTGTTTTCTAAAAAAAAAAAAAAAAAAAAAAAAAAAAAAAAATATAGCTCGATCGATCCGACCCGTCGAGCTCATCCGTCTATCCGATCCGTTCTTTCGGCGGGACCCACCAGGTAAGTGACTCTCTCTGCCTCACACACTCACACACACTTCACTCTCTCATCTCACTACAACCACACATCTCCACAAATCTTATCCCCCTTTCACTCCATCTCACCTCTCAAGCTCTCTCCATCTTCACTCCATCGATTGTTTGATATTCACCATGAGGAGGTGCCATTTCTTGCTATCTCTCTCCCTCTCTCTTGTTTGTGTGTGCTTGCAGGGTCCTTCTTCAAGCAAACGGACGAGCTCAATCGAGCCGTCGGGAATCTCCGTCGAGAACCCCCGTCGAGCGGCCACCACCCGCCAGAGCGCCGTCGACCGACGGCTCCATCTTCCGTCGAGCGGGCTCTCCACCCGTCGAGCGGCCACCACCCACCAGAGCTCTCCATCCGTCGGGTGGCCTCATTCCGGCCCGTCGAGCGCTGTACTCTCGTACCTCCATCGAGCGATTTCGTCATCCAATCGAGCCTGGAACTCCTTATTCATTCAATTAATTGAGTGTTGTTTGCGTTGAATGAGTGCTTGCTGTGTTAATTTCTAGGCTGAGATGGAGCTGAATTTGTGCTATTGTGCTTAATTGATGCTTATTGTGTTGAGCAATTGATTTTTGCTGAAAATCCTGGGTGTGTCTTGAATATTTTTGAGCTAGGATTGCAATTATCTAGGCTGCTGTTGATAAACTCGGAAAATGTTCTACCGTCTATTTCACCTCTGTCTCAGTGATCAACGCTGTTGTGACATCTGCTTCCTGGTTGCACTTAATCTGTGTTCTTGGTTTAAGCCCAAGCTTACTTGCTTGGTTATTTGTTCCTGTACTTAATTAGCCATTAAATTCTCAGAGAATTGCGTTATTCGTGACACTGAGCTGATTTTGCAATTAAACACCGTTAGACTGTTAAAATTCGAATTACGCTGCTCTAATTTGGTTCTCTTCTATGGATTTCAGGAACACAGGTCGAAGGGAAGGGTACTCGAGCAGGAGAGCAGAAATATCAAGAGGAAAGCAGCGTGCTGAGTCCGACAGTGCTTCGTCTGATAGTGACTTCGCGCAAGACGACGAGATGGAAGAGGTTGAGTCACCCATAGAGATGAGAGCCCAGCCAGCTGTCGACGGTCTAACAGAACTGGAGGTCAAGCGCCTTAGAATTCTCCTTTCCATGCAACTAGCGGGAACGAGATACCCAGATCGTGCGACGATGGATAAGCTTGGCATCACTGAGGATGTAGACGCCATGCTACACCATCTGGGGATCGGGGCTTTTATGTACCGAAGGCATGAGTCTTACAAGAAAGCGACTTGTCTCTTTCTCGCCACCCTTGAGCTTCATCTCTGCGCCCCTGACCAGCTCACGAAGGACGGGAGTGATGGCTATATCACCTTCTGGACCGGCGGCGCGAGACGCATGCTCTCTTTCCAGGAGATTGACAGAGTGCATTTCCTTCCTCCTAGCAACCAGTTCGGCCTCGACATAGACAGAGGCGAGATTGACGCTTTATGGGACACTATAGCTGCGGGAGTGTTCACTTCGGGATGCAAATCGGCTCAAATTAGAAGCCCGTCGATCCGCTACGTCCACAAAGCACTGGCAAACGTCCTCAACCCGAGGCAAACGACTGGAAACGTCCATCTTACCGAGATAACCATGATAGATGTTGCACTTACCGGAATTCAGCCTCGTCTCAGCAATGGAACGAGGTTGCATGGAAGTCGAACGAACGGAGGGATCACACGAGCGCTGATCGAGCAGCTTATCTCCTACCAAAGCTGGGCGTTGAAGAATGAGAGTAATAGAGCCAGGTGCGAGCTACGCATGGGAGGACTTGTGACGCCTATCTTGGCCGCCGTCGGGTTTATACCTGATATGAATGAGATCGTCGCCATGCCAGAAGAGCTAGACATTCAGTACCTGCAGAACTGCCAGGTTTTGAAGAAAACGGCAGCCGGTGAAGAGAACGACCAGATATACCAATTTACCCATCGACTACTCGGAAGTTCACGTATTCGGCTCCCTAACCCGAGCTACACTTCACTCAGAGGTGGTGCCAATGTCGACTTCAACCCGCCACCATCAGCACTTGTCATCCACTCGACCGCACGTGCACATCCAACCGGTTCAGACCCCTTGACTCCATTAGTCTACCAGAACCGCAGATCCAAGTCGCCGGAGGAAGCAGGCGACACGTTGTTTGACTTTGACCATTTCCACTTCGAGGAGACCACTGTGCCAAAGACTCAGAGCGCTGCACTCCGAGCCGCGCACGAGCACATCAACTCACTCCAACGCTGGCAGAAGTGCCAGGATAAAGCATCAAACACACTCGCCAGCAAACTACGGAGGAAGGTAAAGAAGCTAAGTGATCAGGTAAAGGC
This sequence comes from Erythrophleum ivorense, assembly GCA_026724425.1. Lineage (NCBI taxonomy): Eukaryota > Viridiplantae > Streptophyta > Magnoliopsida > Fabales > Fabaceae > Erythrophleum > Erythrophleum ivorense. The sequence continues at coordinate 1,589,868 of JAIUCV010000136.1, read as the reverse complement.
GTTGACTAACATGATGAGCTGCACATCTTCAGCGGCGGTCCGGAGAAGCACAGCACCCGTCCAAGCACATCCGCCGCTGGAAGTCTCCGAAGAAGAGCTCGAACACGACATCACAGAAGATCAGGATCCCCCCCCTCGCCAACCACCTCCAGACGCACCGCGTCATTCATCATACGAATCCCGACTAGGGAAGAGACGCGATCGAGAGGACCATTCCTATCTGAGGCGATGTGCTACTACTTCCAGAGCGGCGAGGCCAGCGGATCATTCGACGCCGTATCCAAGCGGTCCGGCCGACCAGTACATGCATCAGACCACCGCCGGAGCAGACTCCTCTTCCATCCCACAGTACACTCGGGAGAGTATGGACGCGGAGATAGACGCCATAATTCGTGGCCACCGCTGAGCACCACAACAACTCTCATCACCACCACCACTGTAACATATCATTTCTTTCTTTTCTTTTCCTTTTATTTTATTTCATTGAGTCTGTTAACTCTTCCCTTGATTTATTTTCACACCGGGGACGGTGTGAAGTAAGTCTGGGGGAGGGTCTTTGTGTACTAATGACATTTTCTTTTCTTTTGTTTTCTCTTATGTCTCGAGTCATTTTGATGTTCTTCTTGAGTCGTTGTTTTATTGAGTCAAACTTGTTGGGAATAAGGACCGAATCATATGATGATCTTCAACCATTTATGCTCTTGAATATTTTCGATCTAGTGACCAATTTTGCAGGGTTTGTTAGGTGCAAAAAGCTGAAATGCCCTTTTGGTCGGACTTCCCCCAAGAATTTTCATTTTGCAGAAATCTTTGGTGAAGCATTGGTTGACTCTATTTTATCTGGATTAAATTGAACATTAAATGCTTCTTGTTTTGGGCACTAGATAGTAGAGCGAGCTACACCATACATATTCAGGACTTCTTTCTCCTTTATTCCACTCTTGCTGATCCTGAATAGCCTAACCACCTCTCGACCCATGTTTTTTTTTATCTTTCTCTTATATGCAGATGTGTGCAAAAAGGTCGGAGAGAATAGGACTGACGCAACCTCTAACTCACTCTTGCTGAAGTCAATCGTGGTTAGAAGAGAAAAGAAATGTGGACAGAGCACCTGCACTCGTAACAGGAACATCCGCTCTTAGCGGACCATCAAGAAAATTCATGCGGTCTAGCTGTTTGGGGTACGTCATCCATTGTCTCATACTCTGTGTTTTAAGGGACATATATACGTATTTGATAAAAAATCTTTGCAGTGTAGTAAACAATTCGATCCAGAGGACCAGCGTTGCACAATGAACTTATGAGACAAGAAATAGAGCTAAGACAATGATATGGTTTGGTCGTGATATTGTAACAGTAACAAATGTAAACAACGATTAAAATTCAATAAAGATAAAGCACTAAACCGAGGTAATTCGCAGGAGCTCATGAAAGGTAACCAAACGACTATTCAGGAACATGAATGCAAACAGGTTTCGAACTCAAACATGAAAGTACGTTAATCCACTGTCGCGGTATTAACGACTTTGCTAAACAACCTAGATGTCTAAACTATCGTTTGAATCTAGCAGTTGAAAGCAAGCAGTAAAATCAGGTTCGATATGTTCACGATCCGCCTTAGCATCAACTCTCGCAGGCTAAGGACGGATCGCTCACCAATGATTTATCTAGCACCCTATAACACTTTTGATGAATAGGAAGCCTAGGATCTAAAACTGAGCGATCAAATCAATCTTAGCATTAAGATTATCAAAGGCGAAAACAAAGAGACTCTTTTCATCAAGGATCCCGAGATACGACGATCTTAGCTGATGGTCGAAGTTGCCACAATCCGAAGATTGGGATTCTCGTTGAGGTATGTATCCGAAGACGCACTCTAAATGATCCTCGATTCAAAGACAAAGTATCCTATCTGCATTCAGTTATCCAAGTCATGAAACTCCTTTGAAAAACCTAGATCTAGCAAGGCGACTACTCAGACATGATCAAGCAAGCAACGACGAAAGATGAAACAGTTTTCATTGAAATAACGAATAGTAAACAAGAGGGTTCAGAAATCTTCTCCAAACTGTCACAAAGGATTCAGAGATCTTCTCCCTCAGATCAACAACGAAAAACTCCCCAAAAAGCGTCTCAGAAAAACGTAAAAGAAAGTCTAGCCTCAAAACGGCTGAAAAACGAGTGTAAATAGGTCAAGTGTCGAAGACCGATGATCGAACGGTCGAGATCGAACAATGGGGATCGAACGGTCGAGATCGATCGGCTGATGGACGGTGTAGATCAAAAGGTCGATCGCCGGGGTCGGTCGAGCGGGGGATCGCCGGGGTCGGTCGAGCGGGGGATCGCCGGGATAGGTCGCCGGGGTAGCTCGCCGGGATAGCTCGCCGGGGTAGCTCGCCGGGGTAGGTCGCCGGGTAGCTCGCCGGGGTAGGTCGCCGGGTAGCTCGCCGGGGTAGGTCGCCGGGTAGCTCGCCTGGATGGCTCGCCGGGCCGGACGCCGGGGTGGCTCGCCGGGCCGGTCGCCGGGGTGGCTCGCCGGGCCGGTCGCCGGGGTAGGTCGCCGGGCCGGTCGCCGGGTCTTTGGCCATTTCGACTCCTTTTTGCTCCGTTAGCTCATCTTGCTCCTCTTTGTACGGAAATTCTCCTCTGAATGCCTTTATACCTGAAAAGACTCAATAACAACTAAAAAGACTCGATAAAACACGTGAAAACACTTGTTAGAATGCGCTAAAACGCAAGACATCAACTCCCCCAGACTTAGTCTTTTGCTTGCCCTCAAGCAAACATAGTTTCTAAGAACGGTGAAGAGGTTTGAAAACACAGGAACTCGCACATTCATTTCTGAAATGTCCTAATTTGTGGCATTTGTAGCACTCTACCGTGCTCTTGTCTGGAAATGATCTTCCTCGACCACCGCCACGACCCCTTCCTCTTCCGTTTGGTCCCCTTCATCGAGCTCCCATACCGCGTCCATATGTCACCTTCAGGACTTGTTCATCTCCTCTCTCTGATCTCCTGAACTTCTGTTCATGAACCACTAACGAGCTCTGCAATTCGTCGAGTGAAATGGTCTCCACATCCTTTGATTCTTCTATAGATACCACCATGTACATGAACTTCTCGCTGAGAGTTCTGAGAATCTTCTCCACCACCTTTGATTCGATCATGGATTCACCATTGCTTCTCATTTGATTTGTAATGGCTAGAACACGCTTGAAATACTCCTCCACCTTTTCAGATTCACTCATCTCCAAGATCTCAAAATCTCTTCTCAATTTCTGCAGCAGGGACTTTTTCACACGCTCGTTTCCTCCAAACTTCTTCTTCATGGACTCCCAAATGATCTTAGAGGACCTCCTGTCCTGGATCTGTTCAATCGTTACCCTATCGATGGATTGATAGAGGTAATGCTTGACTTTGTGATCATTCGTCTTGGCGTTGTCTAACTGGGTCCTCTGCTCGACAGTTAGCACAACCGTGTTTGCTGGTTCCTCATATCCGATCTCCACCAGGCTCCACAACCCTTTCGCTCTGAAAAAGTTCTCCATGACCTCGCTCCAGTGATCCCAATGTCCTTCAAACTGAGGCAGTTTCATTTTGTCATCTCCCATCTCTCTTTTTGTTTCTAAAGCTGCGGCTTTAGTTTTCAATAATTCAACGGAGCTCTGATACCACTTTGAAAGATCAAATGCTCTTTGTTTGAATTCCGAAAAACTTGATTCATTCAATTCGATAACAATGGCTTATATAGCCTTACAAGAAAACAGAAAACTAAACAGACTCCGACATAACCGCTAAACACTTAGCACTACTTCCATTACCACAAGACTCGGTAACTTGATTACTTGGACACTAAGACTCTAATGAACGTGACTTAAAACAGAGTAGACTTGTTCAAACTCTAACTTCCTCTCCTTAGTTCTCGGTCTGATTTTCTCCAACATTATCTCTGTCTTTTGTTTCTCAGTTCAAGAGTTTTGTATACACGGACCATGGGTTAAAGTTATTTGGTCTTGTATGTTGTGTATACATTTTGAAAACTTTTTACTTGAGATGAATGTTATTTCTATATTGTATAAGTAAGAGACGCATATTTCTAAACCAATGAAGCAAAACGTAGACGCATATTACAATACTCAATAACCACGCTTACGATAGATAGTGTTTCTTGTCGATACCCTAATGTTTCATGATCTTGAACTTAGAGCTAATCATCATTATGAACAACGATATGCGAAATTCAAGATTTATAAACGTGACAGTGTTGTATTTCGTAACTACCATACGTTTCACAACATGCGATCAAAATAAGTGAAGATTTTCCTTCACTTCTCTTCTCCTTGAATTCTACTCGTTGAGCATGTCACGTCTCTTTTCCAACTTCTCAACCTCTTTAGAGTGGATAGGTTTTGTGGAGAGAGTTGTTTTCTTCAACATTCTTGCGATCTTGAGGATGTATGTAGCCACTTCTTTCTCATCTTCTCGTTGCCATTCATATCTTCTCCACACGAATCTCTCAAGATGAAACAACAAACATTCCGGTACACATTTCGGTTGCTCCCATTTCCAGTCCGCCGGACAATCCTCTTTATTACAATACGGATACATTGGCTGAGACCAATGCAACTAATATGATATTAGATAATCAAAATACTTAAAAGTGGATCTCTTGAGAAAAAAATAATAATAATGAAATTACGTACATCGACGAGCTTGAGTATTTGCAATTTAGGAGAACTATCAAGGATGCACGTAAGTAGATTCCACCACTTTCTTTCAGTTGTACATAGCTCCAAAGATACCAGCTGATAGAAGATATTGCCTATAGGATACTTAATCTACATGCACGAGTCAACAACATTAGTACTCTAAACAATAATTGCCAAAAAAAAGACTTTTACAAATCTTAAAATTACCTTTAAGGGTGATAAGTGTAAGGAGAGACGTTTCACTGACGTTAGAGATTTCAGAATATTCTCATTGGCTATATTAGAAACGTTAATGATTTTTGCCTCCACAAGGTCTGGCTTATTCTCAATTAGAAAAAACTCAATATCATGAAACCCTAAGATGTTCAAGTGTTTCAAAGAAGGAGCACCTCTCTGGCTTGAGAGATCATCTTCTACGGTTAGTCTTTGTAATGACGGCACCGCAATAGTAAAAGTCTTCACATCAAGATGGCTTTTTCGATTAACGACCAAATCTTCAAGACTAGGGCATCCACATAAAAGGTTGTGAAGAGAAGCTTCATCTTTGAATTTCACGTAGGCCGTGTTCTTTTTAAAATCACCGCGGCTGCGACTACGACTAGAAAATAGGCGTAGATACAGTCGTAACTGTCTAAAGAAATCACAGCTATTTAAAAAAGAGCCTATATCACTGTTGCAACCGTCTCCGTAACGGTCGCTCGGAAATTCTAGCGATACTTTCCCTCTCTCCTGCGACTCTTTCTCTCTCCTGCGACACCTCCGCCATCATCGTTTTGCCTTTGCTGTTGTCGTTTTGCTATGTTGCTCACTGCTGTCTCTGTCGTTTTTATTAGTCGCAGTCGCAGCCGCGGTGATTTTAAAAAGAACACGGCCGTAGTAGAGGTGCAATTTTCTAAGAGACTTCAAACAAACCGGCGAAGAAATGACTAAAAGAATTTTATACTTGAGTTTCAAGATCTCGAGTGTGTCATTAGAGCTACACAATGACACTGGAAATATGACTAATCCTTTCTCCTCAAGTGAAAATCCAGTACCAGTTTACGCACTTGGCGTGCAAATGCAATTCCAATCCATGTTCCAAGATTAAGCGCACAACATTTACGTCCAATTTTTAGATGAAAACTATCCAGAGCTTTATGGAAAAGCAGAGACTTGTGAACATTCTCTGTAAATTTTAAAGACTTATCGGAATCAAACATGAGATTAACTGGCACCATCTTCCAAAGAGATCTCCATCGTTTAGACACAACACTTGTAGCTGTGACTTTTTTTGCTGGAAGTGAAGATAATATCTTCACAAGCAAATCTTCAGGCAACTCACTGATCCTGTCCTCATTCACAACACCTCGATTTCTCAATCTTTGACCACCTCTTCTGCTATCAAAATAACAAAAGATAAAGAGTTTAGGATTTAGAGAAATTTTGGTTTTAATTATGACACAGAGAAAAATAGACAAAGAAACATACCATTGTTGTTCCATTGTCGCTGATAGAGAAAACAATTTGGAATAATTCCTTCAGATTATGAGAATTCAAACGCAGCTTCACTCAGTAATCCAGCTAATAGTTAGACATGACGATTTAGCTTCAACATTATTCACTTTGATAAATTAGTAAAAAAAATTAGCAAATCACAGAAGCCCTAACAGCGAAACAAACAGAGGACCCAATGCATCTATGCCTTATTGCCCACGTAGGTAGATTTTTATTCTCTCTCCATAAAGGCCAATTAAAAAAAAAAAAAAAAACAAGACCAATGGGTTTTCTTTTGGTTTACAAAAAGGCCTTTTCTCGTTTAATGGGTTTATTTTATAAGGAAAGGCCCAAATCGCACGAAGTATCATCAGCATCATTCATCAGCGATTAGGGCTTTGGTATTTATATTGCGTAAACCTAGACATTTCCGTCATCCCGCCGCAGGAGGAAGAAGCTTTTCTCTGTGACCTGTGAGCTCTCTCGCTTCTCTACTTCTTCTCTGTGATTCCTCTAGTTAGCTTTAGCTTTTTGAAGATTGAAGTACGAAATCGTATCATTTATTAAGTCACGTATTGCTTTTTCTTAGTTATGCTCATTATGTGTATTACTGTGCTGATTTAAGCGTTTTCTGAGCTCCTTAATTTGTTATTTGATCAATTTGTCGGAATCTCCAAAAACTCGGATTCAGTATTGGTCGCAAAAATGGCTCACCTTTAGTATAAGCTTGTTCTAGATCCTGTAGATGTAAATAATTATTGCTCGTTTGATGTTAGCTTTAGCATTGAGATAGTCTAGCTTTTTGGCCTGAAGATACTTCAATTGTTTTCCCTTGAGCCTAATAATAAACTTGTTGCTAATTGCTATTTTGCAGCTGAAGTGAAGAAATGAAGCACAACAATGTTATCCCAAATGGTCACTTCAAGAAGCACTGGCAAAACTATGTCAAGACATGGTTCAACCAACCTGCAAGGAAAACCAGAAGAAGAATTGGTTCGTAAAGTCGCCACTTTGCTTGTTCAATCGCTGATTGGTCCTTAATTTGCGTTTATTTGCTATTGTCTCATCCAAGTTATTACATTTTTTGCATATAAATTTGGATTTGTTCGTGTTATGTTTACTCAGCGAGGCAGAAGAAGGCAGTGAAGATCTTCCCTCGTCCTATATCTGGACCGCTCCGCCCTGTTGTACACGGACAGACTCTTAAGTACAACATGAAGCTCAGAACCGGCAAAGGATTCACTCTTGAAGAGCTTAAGGTTTGTCTTCTATTTGTGTTTTGTTTTCATGTTTCATTTCTTGTTGGATATTGTTCTGATTGTTTAGTTGTGTCTTTGTTTAATGATATCAGGCTGCTGCTATCCCCAAGAAGTTGGCTCCCACAATCGGTATTGCTGTTGACCATCGTCGCAAGAACCGATCTTTGGAAGGTCTTCAATCCAACGTCCAGAGGCTGAAAACCTACAAGGCTAAGTTGGTCATCTTCCCGCGTCGTGCCCGCAAGGTCAAGGTAACACTTTCGAAACAACAATCTTGAGTTAACAAGTGTCATCTCTATATTGGATTTTTCTGGAGCTGTTCTCAGTTTGTATTTCTTTTGTGTATTAGGCTGGTGATTCTACACCAGAAGAGTTGGCCAATGCCACACAGGTCCAGGGAGACTACATGCCTATTGTCCGTGAGAAGCCGACAATGGAACTTGTGAAGCTGACCTCTGAGATGAAATCGTTCAAGGCTTATGACAAGATCCGTCTAGAGCGCACAAACAAGAGACATGCCGGTGCTAGAGCCAAGAGAGCTGCTGAGGCTGAGAAAGAAGAGAAGAAGTGAACATCTTCTTCTTAGGTAGACAGAAACTTTTTATCGTATCTCAAGTTTTGTGTATGAGTGTAGTAGACTCTTGGCTTTTGTTTCGACAGTTTTTTTACCTAAATCTTGGATTTATTTCACACATCTCCACTTCGTCAAAGTTTGCCTTTGAATTCATACATATCTGTTTTCCATTCTCTAAGATCATTTACGAATAAGTGACTAATTATTACAAAATAGTCAAGGAAACACAACCAAATTGGCCAGAGCAACTTCTTTGTGATACCAACGGCCTGTTTAAACCTAGAAACATAATGAATCATTAGTTTCCATCTTCAGATCTTTAAAGAGACCAATTAGAACTGGCATTTCACAGAGCTTAAGCTATCTTCACAGCCTTATTCTGTCTAGCTGAGAAAGCACATATTAAAAAAAAATATTGTTATTAAGAGACTATTTGTCATAACTAAACTGAAAGTAAGCATCAGATCGATTTAACTTATGTTTAAGCCTCAATGTGAGAGGAAAACATGCTCGAGCTAAACTCAGCTCCTTTTAAGCTTTCTCGGAGTCTTGTTGGTAACTTGGACTCCCCAATGATCTATGGTAATAATCTTCAGGTTAGATATAGTTGTGACGATATAGGTTCAAAATTATTCACTTTTGTAAAACTAGTAAAAGGATTAGCGAGTCACAGAAACCCTAACAGCTTAACAAACAGAGACCAAATGCATTTACATGCCTTATTGCCCACGTATGTAGATTTTTAAAAAGCCAATTAAAAATATAGAAAACAAGACCAATCGGTATTCTTTTGGTTGACAATTGAACCGAATTCAAACATCTTCATAAAAAAAGGCTTTTTCCGTTTAATGGGTTTGTTTTATTAAAAGGCCCAAATCACACGAAGTATCATCATGATGCATCAGCGATTCGGGCTTTAGTATTTAAAAGGGTAAACCTAAAAATCAACGAAAACTAAACATTTCCGTCATACCGCCGCAGGAGGAAGAAGCTTCTCTGTGTGACCTGTGAGTTCTCTCGCTTCTCTACATCTTCTCTGTGATTCGGTTTAGGTTTTTGAAGATAGAAGTAGGAAATCGTATCATCTATTAAGTCACTTATTGAAATTTCTCTTGATTCGAGCTGGTGTGCTCTGCTAGCTCCTGCAATTTCCAAGTATTACTGTGCTGATATAAGCGTTTTCTGAGCTCGTTGATTTGTTGTCTGATCTATTTTTAGAGACTATTGATGTTGAAAACGCCCTAATGTAGCATGAATGTTAATCAAATTTGATGCCAATGTAAATGTCGCAAAACTTTAATCGGAAACTCGGATTCAGTATTGGTCGCAAAAATGTGTCACCTTTAGCATAAGCTTGTTCTAGATCCTGTAGATGTTACTAGCTATCGCTTGTTTGAAGTTATAGCTATAGCATTGATATGGCCTAGATTAAAGATACTTGATATGGTTCCTCTTGAGCCTAATGATAAACGTGTTTCTGATTTGCTATTTTTCAGGTGAGGTGAAGAAATGAAGCACAACAATGTTATCCCGAATGGTCACTTCAAGAAGCACTGGCAAAACTATGTCAAGACTTGGTTTAACCAGCCTGCCAGGAAAACCAGAAGAAGAATTGGTTAGTAATGTGTCTACCACTTTGCTTATTCAATCGCTTATTGGTCCTTAATTTGCGTTTGTTTTCTAATGCCTCATATAAGCTCATTACTGTTGGTACTTAATTTTGGATTTGTTCGTGTTGTGTTTACTTAGCGAGGCAGAAGAAGGCAGTGAAGATCTTCCCTCGTCCTACATCTGGACCGCTCCGCCCTGTTGTACACGGACAGACTCTTAAGTACAACATGAAGCTCAGAACCGGCAAAGGATTCACTCTTGAAGAGCTTAAGGTTTGTCTTCTATTTGTGTTTTGTTTTCATGTTTCATTTCTTGTTGGATATTGTTCTGATTGTTTAGTTGTGTCTTTGTTTAATGATATCAGGCTGCTGCTATCCCCAAGAAGTTGGCTCCCACAATCGGTATTGCTGTTGACCATCGTCGCAAGAACCGATCTTTGGAAGGTCTTCAATCCAATGTCCAGAGGCTGAAAACCTACAAGGCTAAGTTGGTTATCTTCCCGCGTCGTGCCCGCAAGGTCAAGGTAAATCTTGAGTTAATAAGTGTCATCTCTATATTGGATTTTTCTGGAGCTGTTCTCAGTTTGTATTTCTTTTGTGTATTAGGCTGGTGATTCTACACCAGAAGAGTTGGCCAATGCCACACAGGTCCAGGGAGACTACATGCCTATTGTCCGTGAGAAGCCGACAATGGAACTTGTGAAGATGACCTCTGAGATGAAATCGTTCAAGGCTTATGACAAGATCCGTCTAGAGCGCACAAACAAGAGACATGCCGGTGCTAGAGCCAAGAGAGCTGCTGAGGCTGAGAAAGAGGAGAAGAAGTGAACATCTTCTTCTTAGGTAGAAAAAAACTTTTTATCGTATCATCATTTGGATCTCAAGTTTTGTGTATCAGACCTCTGCTTTTTTGTTTCTTCAGTATTTTGCTGTTACTCTGCTTCTCTGGATTTATGGAAAAAAATATTTTCACACATCCCACTTCCTGTGTTTTCCTCTCATAAAAATTGATTATTTATTATATGTTTTTCAGAATCTTTTTTAGATATAGAAAAAAAAACCTTTTTATTATTGATCATCATTTAAGTGGTGAAAAAACAAATAGTCTTGTCAACTATGTAGAGTTGTAGACAGTGGCTCGTTTGAATTCAATACTCTGTCAAGAAGTAGTGACGACGATTTTCAACACGCTACTTGATATTAATCAGAAATTTATTTTCAATGTGCCAAAGGGATTTAACATTTATATCGAATCAATATCAAACAATCACATAGGTGGGACAAATGTGAAAAAGAAAAGAAAAGCATAGAAAATCGACCAAAAATTAAATAAAATAAATGAAATTTCTTTTTAATTTAGAGTTTTAGAAGTCATGAAAAAGCATAATGGCATCATCAAGTTTAAACGTAGCGGAAGAGAGTGTCTGCCTCCTAGCTCTGATCTTATTCAGTCTCGTCGGAAGCAACAGCAACTGCCACACACAACAACAAAATAAGGATCTTGAAACCAATGAAGAACAACTATTTTTGAAGTAATTTCAATCGATCTTAAGTGTGATTCTAACCTCTTTCTCAGAATCTCCTTCATGGGTTACGTGGAATCGTAGCAGCAAACATGTGTCCGATCAAAGGCATGTGATGCTAAGACTGCTCAAACTTGTAATAAAATTCGCAAGTTGTGGAAACAGAGATTTACTTTAACAACCATAAGTTTATGTTAGTTCACGTTGCTCTGTTTTTTCTTGTTCTTGTTGCTCTGTTTTTTTCTAGTTCTTATTGCTCTTTTTTCTCTTGTTTAACGACAATATTGTTTCTCATGTTCTCGTGGCTCTGTTTTTTTTTTTAAAAGGTCCATAATGCTTCTTGCTTTTCGATGGCAATATAGTCTCCTGCATTTTAAAACAAATTAAACAAGTTTTGCAAATCTTCAACAAAAAACCGATATTTCTGTAATTTCAAACGAACAAAAACTCTCCAAAGCAAAAAAAAATCACTGACACCAAAAACTCTCAATTCGAACATGTTCAGTTACAAATTTAAAGTCTATAAATGTTATCATTGTCAATATCGAATGAATTTGAGACACTAAACCACGTTCAAATCAATTAGAATTCCAATTGCATCCCATCAAAAGCTTCAATCGAACTTCAAACTAATCCCAAGTGCATAATCGACTAACTGAATTGAAATTACAATTAACCCTAGATTGTCCAGCGAAGTTTAGACTTTCTTGTCGGAAAAAATGAGGAGGACGATATTATGTTATGGTCTTCGAATGAGGAAGAGCAAGATGACGACTTGGACGAAAGAGGAGAACGATAGAGTTTTTTTTCTGACCAAGAAAAAGGAGAGCAAGAAGACGTCGGAAGTCGTAAAACGACGGCACTTCTACGTGAGTAACTAAAAACTGAATGGGGGCAAAAAAAAAAAAAAAAACTAGAATGGGGGCATTGGTTAGAATTTAAGTTATTATCAAATGATTTCATAATTTGACTGGGGCACTTGGCCACTTGCCCCCTTGTTGGTACATGTAGCTCCGAGGAATTCAAACACACAATGATAATAGATAGGTTTCATGATATTTGGTACATAAGATATAAAAAAAACAAAACAAATCAAACCAACAAACCGAGAACAATTGGACAACAGAAGATGGCCGGAGATTGACGATATTGAGAATCTCAGCTTTCGCCACTTTGAAATTCTTGCACTTGACGGCGAATTTGTTAACTTTTTTCTCGTGTTTGAGTGGTTGCATCTCTCTCCATCATAAACAAGAAAGCAAAAACAAAAGTAAAAGTTTATCAGAAAATGAAAAAAAACATAAGCAAAAGTTTATCAAAGAACACAAAAATACAAATGCAATTTAAGGAGAGATTATAAGAGTAAAGAAAGAGCATACTCTAGCTCTTGATCTTTATTAGTTGGTGAAATTCAGAAAGCGAAGATTCAGTGACATCACATAACTAATAACATGTTGTCCAAACTAAGAAAACAAATCATCAAGGACATAATAGCAAATTGTGAGCTTGCAACAACAACATAGATAATCTCTTTTGCTATGTTACATTTTCTTTACCAGTGATTCAGATTCTGCGTCTACAAGTGTATACAATCAACTCAACACAGTAAACGGTAATAATCTCACTGAAATCAAGAACAAGCCCTTTTAATACTCAAAGATGATTTCATAGCTTATCTAAACCTAATAGAATAGAATACACACCAGTCTGTTGCTACATAGGCAAATATGTTTGTTTGTTTTGTAGATGAATATCTGGAAACGGAAACAAACAAATTCAACAAAAGAATAAATATGGCAACTCCTATATATATATAGTTTCTCCCAGAAGACATCAACTTCAAAACATGGTTACGATTCTTCACCGTTCTCAGTTTCCTCTTGGTCATTTTCTTGGTCAGTAGCAGGAAGAGGCGGTAGCAAATCCTCCACGAGCTTTAGTATCCCATTTAAGTTGATTCCCCGACTTTTAAGGTTGTTTACATCATCTCGAGTATCGGGACCGGGATTCCTCTCTATGATCTACAAACAAAACTCAGCAAATCAACAAAGTTTATGAAAACCTGTGTGTGAAGAGAAATCAAAGCGCAGTGATAGATATATGTTTCCACGAGACTTGGTAGAGAAGATACAAACAACAAAATCAAAACCACAAACCGAATTCAAATTGACATCACTCGACGGCCGGAGATTGATGATATTGAGAATCTCAGCTTTCGCCAATTTGAAATCTTTACACTTTTCAGCGAATTCGTTAACCCCCTCTCTTGTTTGAGTGGAAGCAGCAGTCTCCATCAAATAATCATAAACCTGAAAACCATAAACAAAGAAATCGTTCGAATTACCCAAAAAGAAGCTTTTAACTTTACTAAATAAAGAACAAGTCACAAAACAGAGTAAGAGACCTTGTACTCTGATTTAGCAATTGGAGCTATAAATCTTGTAGTATCATTTGATGCACCTCTTGAGTTTAGCAAGTCAAGAACTTCGAAGTTCGTAAACGCACCTGCGTTTGTCTTTACTCTGCAAATAACAAACCATGTCAGATTTTGATAACAGAACATAGAAGGATTCGAGCAAAAACACAAAACTGAAAGATGGAAAGTATCATAAGATATGAAATTGGACATACATTTTCATCTATGAGGTTGAGAAGAGACCACTAAATTGACTATGTCAAACGCAGAAGCTTCGAATTCGAAGGAGAATATAAGAAGTTTTGCTCCTGAAAATTCAATAAGACGATAAAGCTTGAACCTTTCAAGAAGATAAAGTATAGATTTTGTCAAACGCAGGAAACAGTTGTTAGAGCAGAATCTTAAACCCATAAGAAATCACGTATGATGTTCTAAACGCAAACAATTCTAAAGTTAGATCTATACGCAAAAGAGCAGAAACAACAATTTTTGTTCTTTGCCTAGCGATTTAAATCTCAATCCAGAAGATATAACAAAGATAAAACAACACCAAATCTAGGTGAAAAAAAATCAATAGAAAAGAGAAAAGAGGGAGTGAAGCGTACTTGAATGTACGAAGAACCCAGAACCCCAGATAAAATCCAAAATCAGAGTCAGCAAATTTCAAAGAATCAAAGTCGAAACGAAGCCAATGTCTTCGGCTATTCCGTTTTGGAAGAAGAAGAAAAAGAAGAAAAGCGACGCTAAACGGCGTCGTTTATTTGAAACAAAAGTAAACCCTGAACAAAGCGACGTCGTTTCGAAGTGAACCATCATAATAAACCAGAGAAACAATAGCAAAAAATTGACATTAAAAATCCGGTAGAATCAATCACTCACATCATTATTTAACCGGTGCAATCAGAAAAAAAGGAAAACATGAATCTTAATAAAAAAAAAAAAAATTTTTTAAGAAATACAGTTTTGGGGTGTAAATTTTTAAAACTACAAATTGCTAATTTAAAAAAATACAATTTTTCCTAATTTTAATATATAAGTTTGGGTTCACTAATTCTTGACTAGGATTTAGATTTTGGAGTTTAAGGTTTAGATTTAAAAGTTTAAGGTTATATTTTAGGGTTTATAATTCTTTTACTCAATGAAAAAAATGTAGTTTTGAAAATGGATATCCACACATGTAGTTTTGATAATTAACACCTTAAAAAGTGTAGTTTTGAAATTTTTCAAAAAAAAAATATAGCAACACTAATAAATGATCGTTAAAAAGAAAAAAAGGAAATTTAAGAAATAAAAAAAGGAAAAAAGGCATTGCGTAATTTTCATTTACGCGAAAGAGTAATATTAAGAGAAATTAGCACCAATGACACAAAAAAGTCAAAATTAACAAAATAACCATATCAAACATTTGGCTAAAATATTATACTATTCTATTTATCAAGACTACTATTTTTCTGTTTTTCTTCACAAGGTTATTTATGTCCGAACAATAATTCATTAGTTACTCACTTTATTTTTATTTTGCTATTGCTATAAGCTAAATATTGTTGTCCAAAATGGTTATTCACCAAATTCTCCCTACTTTTAATTTGATTTTTTTTTTAATCAGATAAAAATCATGAAGGAGATCAAAATAGGAATATTGCCTCCATTTATTTCTGGTTAAATTTTTGAATCACCAGTCGGATTTAAGTTGATTTTCTGGATCCGCGCTTTCTTTTTCCGGGGCTCGGGTCGATTTTTTTTTCATATCAACGCTTGGAGTTTAGTTGATCCATTTACTGGGCCGGCCCGAGCAATATGGTGCCTAAAGCAAAAGCAAAAAATTCAGCCCAAAGAAAAACACATTTAAATAAAAAACGATTTCGAAACCGCGACCATTTACATCACACGCAACGACACAGCCACCATGCTACGAATCAATTTTTGTTATTTGGTGCCCTTAAATGGTTATTATCCGTTCGGGCCTAAAGCACTTTGCTTCACATTCTTTAGGTCAGGGGCCGGCACACTATGATAAGTCAGAGGAGACATGAATTAGATTTACTACCTGATTAGTGGACTGCGGATGAGCTCTGATGCAAGAATTTAACAAACTCTTTTTTATTCTTGCCAAATTTGAACACTGCATGGTCTCGGAGCACTTGCTCACACTTTAGGTCATCCAACGTTTTCTCCTTTTTCCATTTCAGCTCTTTCATTGGCCTCTCCGCCTCACTATAATTGTCCATCGTCCGTGAAGCTACAATTGGGAATATCGATACATGTTTTTAAATTTAGTCTATTTGGAAAAAAATTTAATCTTAGATGATGATATAGAAAAATATTATTGATTGTTTAAAATTTGGAAAAAATTTTAATTTTAGAAATGCTGATTTGGCATAATTTAATTGGTTAAAAAAAAAAATTAAAAGCTGATGTGGACACCTTTAGAGGCATTTAGCCACAACTTTTATATAGTATAAATTACTATTGTCATTCACTCAAAATTGCTCAGTAATCGCACAAAGTACGAATATTTTATCTCTATACTATTAATTGAGAAGTACATCTTTGTTTTTGGACAAAAAAACCATCCCTCCTTATGAACAAAATCTGTTTGGAAACAGGTATATCTAGGGTTAATTTAGTAAAAAAAACTTAAAACCCAATGTTTGGACGCAGACATAGATTCCACTTAAATCAAACCAATTTGGTTTTCTTAAACCAACAAACAATTGAACCATAAACAATCGATTTTTTCCTGTAGATAATAACACAATCACATATTTCCGTTTTTGCAGCCCTTTAGAATACATCCATAAAAGAAATTTTACACTTTTGCAAGGATAAATCAATCGATTTTTCCCTCTACATATAACACAATCACATATTTCCGTTTTTGCAGCCCTTTAGAATACATCCATAAAAGAAATTTTACACTTTTGCTAGCGAGATTTCCAATTTTAAGAAAAACTCTACTACTATATAATACGTGACCCATCATCAATGAGCCATAAGTCGAATCAAGTTTACAAGAGCATAGCAGTGCAGTGCGGATGGAAGCAATTATGAACAAAGTTTACAAGAGCATAGCTGTTTTTCCAGAAAACAGCATGGTCCCAAGTTTTAGCCTTTGCTCTGATAAAAGAACTTAGATGAGAAACTGAAAAAAAAAAAGGAGAAGCAGAGAGAGTTCATTAAAAAGAACCAAAGAGAAGATTCAAGAGTCATAGGCAATAAAGGTTATGAATTGAAGGGATCTTAAGAATTTCCGGAGTGTTTTGGCTCAAAAGGAAGATCATCAATAGCACAACTATTGGCTGGATTTTCTGTCGGTGGTGGAAACATAATCTCATGAAGAAGCATGAGCTGATGAAGACTAAATTTACAAAAGGACATAATCAAGACTATCTATCTTCATTTAATCTTCGAGAGACAGAAATCAGAGATATATCATTAAATTTGCAATTTATATGATCGTCGAAGAAGAAGAAAGAGGCGAGTAAGGGGGGGAGCTTACAGTTCTGCCAAACGTTGCCGGCAAGATCCCCGGCCTTCTTGGTGGCGTCCGCTGCCATCTTCTGTCATTTCCCAAGCGTATCCTTCACAGAGTTCATCGTAATCGTTTGTCGATTGATGAAGCTTCCGATTTTCAGTAGATCTAATTTGGAGAGATTGTTTTGAATCAGGTGGAGGAAGAAGGGAAAGTAGAGTGAAAGGGATAAAGAGTAAAGTAGAGTAGAGTAAATAGTAGAGTTCATTACAAAGAACATGTATTTCGAATCAAGTAGAGTAAAAAGACGATGGAGAATAAATGGATTGAGCGGTGGAAGCAATTATGAACATGTTCATCTTCAAAGTTGCAGGGGAAAGGAAGAAAGGTAAAGTTATTCAGTTTTATGTAAAATAAGAATAAAATTTTGGTAAAGTAATATAAAATCAAACAAAGCACATAATATTAAAAGTAATACCAAAGTTGACATATATTAACAAATAATGTAACCAAATCGTGTCGATAAACAAGCGTAACACGCAACCTTGCACAAACCACATAAATTGAAATGGATAAAGCGGTGAAAAGTAAGGCAGTGGAAAAAATGGGAACATGTCTTCAGTTTTATTTTATTTTTAATTTCTAAAATAGGTATTTCCAAAATTTAAAAATAGAATGTTGTATAAAACGAAAACTAATGTACAATATTACAAAATCAAACAGCAAACAAGATTTAAACTAATACAAAATTAAAAAATCATGTAAAAAATCGTTTCGAAAACGGGAACCAACGTATAACCCCGCACAATGCGCGGATCCACTACTTCAAGGTTGAGAAGCAGATGGAAGCCACGGCGACAGAGAAATTACCAGAGGTGGAGCTTTCGTCAGAACAAGAAAAATGAATTTCTCCACCAACAGAAAAGAAGCTTCTCGAGTTAGCTTCGCTTATGTGAAAAGCAAATCAAGCTTTAAAAAGGATAAAGAGCGACAGGTCGGAGCTCGGAGGCGTTGTCAAATTTTAACATACTTAACAATTTTAACAACAACACAACAAAAAACACACAACTCTTGAACTAACACTAAAATTAACACATGTTATAAAAAAAAAACACAAAAAACAAAAACGTAATCCCGCACTGCACTGCTGTGCGGGTCCGCAACTAGTTAGCTAACAAATGAGAAAATCATAGTCTTTGGGATGCATCGTTGTTTTGTCTTCTCAAAAATTTATCTATCGTTTATGAGAATTTGACAAAACAAAATTGCTATGAGGTCGTTTTGGACACGTTTACTCACGTGGTTGACCAAGCTGACCAATCCTCGTGAGTAAGGCATATGGAGGGTTCTCCCACACATTGTCCACAACTTTGCAGGAGGGTAAGTTGTTGGTGGAATCGGTCTACCTCGAAAACTGCAGAAACCTAGCTCTGTTTGTAGATTCAATAAACCGGTAAGTGGATCGAAATTGATTTTGCTTAAATTTCATCTTGATCCTAGTTTTATGATCACTTACATTCTAAAACTGTATTGGGACAGGAGAAGGGACGAGGAGGACGAGATGGACGCGTATAACAACTTTGGTTTCCACCACTTATAAGTGCTTCGTCTTTTTTTTAGGGTTTTACTGTGATGGTGTGGACTTCTATTTTGAGCATCTATTTTGACTTGGTCTTTTAAGACCTTGAAACCTGTGGGATTTAGTTTTTTACCGTGATGACACAAGTTTAAAAAATTTAGTCTTTTAATACATGTTTTTTAATTGTATCATCATCTAAGATTAATTTTTCTTCTAAATTTTAGATTTGGAATATCGATAGATATAAGAAAAACATGTATAAGTTTTTAGTAACACCAAAAATCTATTTAGATTTATATTAGGAAAATTTCTTAATTTAAGATAATGGTTTTAATTATATAAATAATCACTGAATTTTTTAGCATATATATATTTTATATGGGGACACTCAAAATAACTTATGGATCGATCTCAAATTAAAAAAGCTTATGTTAAAATTAGTTTACAAATTTCAACATAAAATTAATATTTTACAAGAGGAATGGAGCCTTATAGAATTTTAATGGTGGAGAATAAATTAGACAAATAAGAAAGAAAAAAACAGACACAAAGAAGAACAGTAAGAAGATAAAACCGAAGAAGAGCGAAAACGAATATATTGAATTGCGAAGACAAAATAGAAACCAAAGAAGGCAAAGATGAATAAGAAAAAGCAAGATAAAAAACTTGCGAAGAAAAATTTGAAGAGGAAATCGAATAAGAACGAATGAGAAGAAACCAAAAAAAAAAAACTTGCAAAGACCGATCTAAAGAGAAAAGCGAATAAAAACGAAGGAGACGAAAAAAAAAAAAAGAATAAAAAGAAGCGCGAAGACGAAGAAAAGCAAACGCAAAGATGAGTGAAAATGAAGAAGAAACCATATAAGAGAAAAGACAGAGAAGAAATCAAAACAGAAGAGACTTAATAAGAATGAATCAAAGAAAATTAAAAAACATAAAAACAAGAACGAAGAAGAAAATGAAAAACAATGATATATGTCGTTTAGCTTCTCTTCATTTTGTTATAACCCTAATAAACCTACCAAAATATTAGCTTATCTTCTAGCTTAAATTTATTTATATATACATTTTCATTTTTAAGTTTGGTTTGGTGTATCAGATAATGAAAATATGTTCTACATAGGATTAAAGTGACTTATGCTACAATATGTACAAAAGCAATAGAGTGAGGAAAAAATTAGAAAGGAGAATAATCAATACAAAGAAGAAGAAAACAAATCTAGCAAAACATTAGCATTTTCGATGAAAATAATTTATAATAGAAGAAACATAAGAATAAGAACCAAGAAGAACAAAAAGAAAAAGAAGTAAATGAAGAAAAGGGAGGACAAAGATAGCAAAGAACAAAGCCATAAAAGAAACATAAAAGATAAGGCTAGAGAAGGAAACCAAATAAAAAGATGAAACTGAAAAATAAGAAATTGACAGCTATACGTAACTATATCTCTATGATCGCATAAATTAAATTATTTATATTATTATTAGACATTGCTTATTACATGTGTGAATATGTAATTGTACCATCTCTAGCTTAATTTTGTTTCCGTGAATATTTTTCATTTTTAAGTTTGGTTGGATGTATCAGATAATTAAATTGTTACTCTACATAAGAATAAATTAAACAAAACTACAATAAAAGTATAAAACTATTTATAAAAGGATCAAGTCCTGGAGAATAATCAAGAAAAATAAAGAGAAGAAGTTAAACAAAAGAAATATGGCAAACTTCTAGCAACTTCGAGCGTATGAACTAATCATAGAAAAAACGAAAGAACAAGAACCAAGACGAGGACAAAAATAAGAAGAAACAATAAAAATGCGATAACAATGATATTAAAGAACGAGGACAAAAAATAAACAGAATAATAACAAAGATGAAGAATGAGGCCGAATAAAAAATTGTAAATACAAAGAACTGAAGAGAAAAGAAGACGAGGAAAAGTAAAGATGAAAAAAAAACAAAAAAAAAAAAGAAAAAAATCGAATAAAGAGCAAAAATAAAAGGAAAAAAAAAACTAAAACATGAAGCAAAAGAAGAGAAATAAGAACATTGATTCACTACAATCAATCATGCTACCGACGAATAAAGTTTATGAATAAAAATATTTCATCAAATTATTAATACAGATTTGCGGGTAACGCGGTGAAAAACCTAGTAGTAAGAAGTTAAACCAAATTGTGAAAATTTTAAAAGAATAATATAAACTTAGCACCAATCTCTCGCATCTTTCTTTGATGATTTCACTGAGTCGGCGACAAAGTTCTGTAGAGAGTAGAGAGTAACGGCTTGTTAGTTTATGATGAAACGAATAATGAGAAAACGGACAGTTTTTAATAGTGTGCGGAGATAACGGATGATGTGGCTGCTCCATGGTTCTAAAATTTACTAAATTAAACCCAACCGAAGCTAGGTAAACGAACTGTAATGGTGCTATGAAGGCAAGAAACTGGCTGTTCGGTAGATTAAAAAATTAAATATATTGGAATTTGTCGACGCTACTCGCGGATTATTTTTATATATTTTGTTTATTTATTTTGGTAAGGAAAAGAAAAAAATACTTTTATTATTAAAGTGAATGACTATTCTTGTTTTAGTCAAAATAACTTTGTATTGTAGGTATATGTTTCCTTATTATTTGAAAATTATTGTTCGAGTCTATTATTTTAGTTTTAGCTTATTTGAAATTTTAATATTATAAAATAACTTTGTATTGTAGGTATATGTTTCCTTAACTCCGTTTCCACTTCCACGAAAACCTTTTTTTTCCTTTTTTTTTTTTTTTTTTTTCCTACAGTCATCTACGCCATTCTCCCACACCTGAAACCAAAAGATACCCAACACACCAAATAAGATTACTGTATCGGAAGAATTCACCTGAAAAACGAAACAATACGTAAACACGTGAAATGGAATCCACCTAATACAGTTCAGAGAATAATTGAAAAACATCCTAATGACCCGAGACACACAGAGAAATGTCATTGTGTTGATTGTTTTTCGATGGTAGGCTTGATCCAAACCCGATATAAATTCAGGCTAGACAAATAAAACCTAATCTCTCATCAATTTTGCTTTCTGAAAATATAGACAACCAAAAGTAAATTAGACGTAACACATCTCAAAAGTTTGAAAAATACCTATATAAGCTTTACTGTAGAAATGTGTGTTATATTATATCTAATCAAAACCCGCATAAAGATTACCTTTTATACACAAAACACAACCATTCAAAGAAAACGAACATTTTGTGATTAAAAAGATCATGGGACACAAATTCTTTGCCTTATTGTAATTGAGATCAACTGGCCAAGAGTATATGAACTTGAGCTAGTTATCGAACAATATCAGAAAGAAAATTTCAGATCCAGTTACCAGTCTTGACGTTCTCATCCTCTCCACCTCTTACTTCTTCAAACACCTATATTCTCTGATTTCTTTGACGTTCTTGGTGGGAAGTTGTTAACAACCAATCAAGTCTACATGTTTGTTTGCCATCTGAAACAGAGAGTAGTAATAGGTCTAAATAGCTTTAACTTTGTATATAGTTTTAATTATAATATTACTACAAAAAAACAGCTCAGTTACGTACCTTGTACTTTGCACTAACCATCTATAAATTATTACCCTGTCATCACTTCTCAATATCTGAAATCTAAAAAATTTAGGAAATTAAAGTCTAAAAGCTTATACCTTTCAAGTTTCAACCATGACTTCATTAAGTTTTTGATATTCCTCCTTTAGACAGTAACATATGGTAATACCAAACTATAAATTTAAAATTGTATGATTTAGTTGAGCTAATAATTTGAAAATATGTGATATTACCTCTGCTTCCATCACATCTGGAGTTCGACTCCACCTTCCCCCATGTGGGGTTAATTTCCTCATTGGGAGGATTATAGGTCCGTGGGCCGGTCCCATTTTCAATGTATACTTTTAACATTAATATCGAATCAATATCAAACAATGCTTAAGCTATAACTTAGAATATAAAAAAGTTACAAGATATGATGATAGGTGGGACAAATGTGAAAAAGAAAAGAAAAGCATAGAAAATCGACCAAAAATTAAATAAAATAAATGAATTTTCTTTTTAATTTAGAGTTTTAGAAGTCATGAAAAAGCATAATGGCATCATCAAGTTTAAACGTAGCGGCACAGAGTAAGTTCTTCTTAGCTAAGAGGGTAATCCCTCTCTCTCCTCCCAGATTTGGCAGCCACAGCAACTGCCACACACAACAACAACAACAAAACAAGGATCCTGAAACTCAAAAAAAAAAAAAAAAAAAAAAAAATCTATTTTTGTAGTAATTTCAAACGATCTCAGTGTGACTAACCTTTTTCTCAGAATCTTCTTCATGGTTCCCCCTAAGACACAGGTTTAAGGAGGCATGATACATCTCATCCAACATTTGCCTCGACACAATCAGCTTGTTTACCTTCCACAATAGGAAGGGCACATACGCACTCGACACAGCCAATTTCTACATCAACAACAACAAAAACAAGACAATAATAATGAATCTCAGATCAACCGGTTTTCTCTACCTTTACAGATTTGGTTTCAACTCGGTTAAATGCATTAAAAAAAGCAATTCATACCTGCATTTGTAAATAATTATCTTTCCACATCTTCAAAAGGATTTGCGGTGTCTCTCTCTTATCAGTCAGCGCCGCATCAGCAATCTTAACAGATAATAAAAACTTTAGGTTTGTGTGATTTATAAATCCTCATAAAATTTGGAAATCTTTAAAATTAGAATGATGGATTTTGAAATACCAATGTTTTACCTTGGATTTGATTCTTTGTATTTTTAATTTAAAAACACTTCCAAATAAAACCGGATTTCATTTAGTATTTAGGATTTTATTAGTTTAGATTTGTAAATCCATCAAAAAATACATGAACCAAGAAACCATTTATTGTTACTGAAAAGGATGTTTCTATATTAATCACTGTAACTAACCTTATCGGTCTCAACAAAACGACCTTCCTGTGATAAGTATCTGAACATTCTGAAAGCTTCTTTACCATATCTTCTCATAACTACTGATTCCATCTATAAAAGCATCTCATTTTTCAGTTTCAGAGATATGTTTCAGGAAAAGAGAAAAAGAAAAATATATGAAACACACCTCGTTTTTCTGTGCTACGCTGATAATGGCTTTATAATCTGCAAACGAGGTAACGAAATAAGTTTTAAAAAGGAAGTTTAAGTATCAGTTGACAAGATTTTGGATGGAGTAATGAAACTGTACCAACTATGTATGAATCATCCGTTTCTATCACAAATGCTGGGAGATAAGAAGACGGTGCGCTCAATTGGTCAAGGCATTCTTCAACTCGCTCTTGTGGCATCGTGCGGCCTGCTTTTGTCTTTATAACCTCTCCATAAATGGAACCCATCGACATAGGAACTGAAGAGAAGATATTGTTTCAACCAAAAAAACAACGGGAACTTCAGTTAACTTTATACAACTTTATGATATTTGAATGAAAATGAGAGAGCATCACAGATAATACCTGACTTGTCGGTTTTCACTTTCGTCTCCTGAGATCTTCCTACTTTTATCATTGCCCTCAGGACAGTGGCACATTCTTCATCTCTACGCTCTTTCACTACCTCCACACACGCCTTAAAAGAGGAAACAGGTGATCAAAAGATTCATATTAGTGAACGAGATTTGTATGCCTCATGAAACAACCTCAAAGAGAAACAAGGGTAACTAACCTTATGTCTAAGGCGGCGTACGAGCTCTTCAAAATTAGGACGCCAAATGACTTCATTGCTCTGATCTGATGATTCCACATCACGTTTACGCTGAAATACATTTCGGTTCAAAGAGAAACAACAAAACCAAAGGTATTTTCAGTATCATTGAGAAATGAATGCTTATAAGTTATCCAAGACATGATGATACCTTCCCCTGAGAGATGTTGCTATCTTTGTCGTCTAAAGATGAATCTGGATCTTGCTCGAATACAAGTGGAAACCTTATTGCTTCAACTGGAGTTGCTGCTTCAACAATACGTTCCTCTAAGCATTCCGGTTCTTTAAAAATCTGCATAGTATTGAAAAGAATAAACAATCAAACTGAGAGCCATGTCGCTGCAATTGGAAGGTATGATAAACAATAAACCGATACTGTATAGAGCTGTTACTTTTTCCTTTTGACACACTATACACCAGAAAGACCTTATCCAATTACCTTGGAAGCTTTAGCACCTTTTTTCTTTGAAGCCGGCCCTTGTTTGTTTCCAAGAACAGGTTCGGGAGAAGGAATACGCTCAATAAAACGTGCAGCAACCAGTTTCTGAAGAGAAACACTGATCGCTTCTGGACCTATTGAATTTTTTGAATCTGATCATGTATGAAAATCATATGTTACAGATTAGCATCCCCTCGGACCAAAATACCAAGGCCTACAATGAGAGCAATATAACGAAAGAAAGATAGATACATAAGATAACGTGACTCACCTTCGTCTCTTTCTATCAGCTGTCCCAAGGTAAGTCTACCGTTACAAAGTAGCCAATCAAGAACTTTCCCGCACTGTACATATAGATCGAAAGGTGTGTCTCGGAGCGTAACCAACTTATTCAAACACTAAACAGAACGATGAAGAAGAAGGAATAAAACCTGTTTTCCAAGCTCTTCATTAAGCTCTTCATTTACAACCCTCGAAAACTTGTTGTACCTCACACGATGGAGAATGTTGTTAAACAGCACAATGTACTGAACTGTACCTCTGCTCTCTGAACCATCTACATGTCAAAACCCCATAGATAAATAATTTAAATTGTTTGAAGGATACGTCAAACCATATAGAATAACTTCAAAATTATTCTACTTGACAATCACAATGCAGAACCTAAATTCCCTTGAAATTCAGTGACTGGAAGCTGAAAAACCAAGCCAAACCCGACTAACCAGGCGGTTCAACAGAAAAAGGTTGAACGCAATTGTGCTGGATCAAGAGATAGAGAATATCCTTGACTTGGTTATGACTGATGTCAGATTCCGCTAAGCGGGAGATGTCTCGCGAGGAAAGAGGTCCTCGACGGAGAAGGCATTCACATACTTTCTGCAAATAAACCAAAACTCATCACCAAATTCACCATACAGAAATAATAAATTGTTTCAATTTACCGATACGACGGAGCCAAACTGGACAGTGATGATGTGGACGGCGTAGACGATGCCAAACTCCGTCGTAGCCATGATTCGTGTATTTTGTTTTTTTTGGTCTAGCACACAAACACAAACACAAACGAGGGTATATGTTACTGGAGGCTTTTGGGTCTTTATTGGGCCTGAGAATTGGAGAAGAAGACCGGGGCTCAAATTCATCTCTATCCTATCTTGTTCACTTTTTATGTGTTTCACCTACGTTTTTTACTTGGGCATTCTAGTTTATACTACGAAGGCGGTAGGTTGAGATATTACCAATGGCTTCCATTGGGACAGCTGAGTGATTTATTAATAAACTTTTTTTTTTCTTCTCCTTCAGCCATTTAATTATTAAAGGTGTTGGAGTGTTTGGTCAAGATGTAAAAGATACAAATATCCCTGTCGAAGTATGGAGATACTACTTACTCGCCAACAGTCGTGAGGTAACTGGTTTCTGCTAGGAAATGGTTTTTCTTCATTCATCATATGCGTGTAGATGTCACCCAAACACTGATTTTTTTCTGGGAATTGCCATTTAGGTGTGTGACACATCGTTTGCATGGAGAGATTTGCAAGCAAAAATGAATGGCAAGCTACTGAGCAGCCTAGGCAACTTTGTTAATCGAGTTTTGACATTTATAGCAAAGCCTGAAAGTGAAAATGCAGGTTGGTTATTTCTTTGCAAGTGTATAAGTATTGGGTGGTAGCTGTAGATGGCATAATCCGATTGACAGGTAATCCAATCTAAAATATGGAATGTGTTGTATTCTTGTGTTGAAACGAGCCAGTTGGTGTGCAAGTCACTGATCTGTGCCTAATATCTGGATTCTCTTAGAAACAGTATATAGGAACACTCTTGGATACGAAAAACATGCTAGTGGTGCTTTAATTTAGACAAGTACTAACTGGTGCCACGTACTAACTGGTGCTGACAGGTTATGGGTCTGCCATTCCTGATGCTCCTGGTGCTGCATCTCATCCTCTGACGGTGTCACTGGGAGAAAAGGCTGGGAAATTGGTGGAGGAGTATGTTGAAGCCATGGAAAAGGTGAGGAATATTATATCAACTCTGACGAGAGAGGAAAGCTATTACAAGCGACAAGACCTTGGGAGATTCTGCCTCCCAGCCACAGGATAGGCACACCTCAACCATTGTTCAAGGAATTGGTGGTACACTACATAACTCTTTCTAATTTTATCCATTGGAAGCAAGGCTTGTTGTTTGTATGTTATAATGCCATGTAGCATTTTGAATTATATCTTGTGAAATGACATGATCACAGAAAGATGAAGAAGTACAACACTACATAACAAGGTTCTCATAGACGTAGCAGCTCATAGTCGTATTCTTGTGGAGCAACTTAGGAGGGACCGATTGGGATCGAGGAGCTCTGGCGGAGCAACTGTAGGGGCCTATGGTGATTGAGAAGGCTGTTAGGCTGTTTAACTATTTAACCAATTAAGCTTTTTGAACCTTTGAACTTCTTTTTTTTTTATCAACTTTGATTTACATTTCTTAATGTAAATGTCGCAAAACTTTTTTGGGATCTCCAGAAACTCGGATTCAGTATTGGTAATGTCTCAACTTTATTATATAGCTTTAATAAGCTTGTTCTAGATCCTGTAGATATTACTAGTTATTGCTCGTTTGATGTTAGCTATAGCATTGAGATGCCCTAGCTTTTTAGCCTGAAGATACTTCATATGGTTAACTTGTTCCTGATTTTCTCCTTTGCAGCTTTTTAGCCTCAAGATACTAATGATTTTTTTTTTTACTTCTCACACAACTAATGATTATGTGGTAAGAAATTACAAAACAAAAAAAAGCAAAAAGTTACAAGATATGATAGGTAGGACAAATATGAAAAAGAAAAGAAAAACATTACCAAATTAACCAAAAAATTAAAGAAAGGAAAATAAAAACGGGTTTTTTAAATTTTATGAGTTTAGAAGTCATGAAAAAGCATAATGGCATCATCAAGTTTAAACCTAGTAGAAGAGAGAAACATCCTCTTAGCTCTGATCTTATTCAGTCTCTCCTTTAATGCTCCTTCCAGTTTCGTCGTCGGAAGCAACAGCAGCTGCCACACACACAACAACAAAAATTAACACTTCTGTTACCGTTATGATCATCTTCAAACCCCATCAAAATCTTATCTTTTGAAGTAATTTCAATCCATCTCTAAGTGTGATTCTAACCTCTTTCTCAGAATCTACTTCATGTGTCAACCTGAGACTCAAGTTTAAGGAAGCATGATACATCTCATCCAACATTTGCCTCGACACAATCAGCTTGCTTACCTTCCACAATAAGAAGGGTGCGTATCCCACCACCGCCAAATTCTACAGCAAGAAGGAGAAAAAAAAAAGAGGACGATAATGAATCTCAGATCAACCAATTTTCTCTACCTTTAAAGATTTGGTTTCAACTTAGTTAAAGCAAAAACAATTCATACCTGCATATGTAAGTAACTATCTTTCCACATCTTCAAAAGGATTTGTCGTGTCTCTCTCTTTTCAGTCTGCGCCGCATCACCAATCTTAACCAGAAAATAAAAACTCCATGTTAAATTAAGAAACCATTATTTTTACTTGAAAGGATGATTTCCATATTAATCACTGTCACTAACCTTATCTGTCTCAACAAAACGACCTTCCTGTGACAAGTATCTGAACATTCTGAAAGCTTCTTTACCATATCTTCTCATGACTACTGATTCCATCTATAAAAGCATCTAAAAGATCTCATTTTTCAGTTTCACAAACATGTTTCAGGCAAAGAAAAGAGGCTATATGAAACACACCTCGTCTTTCTGTGCTACACTGATAATGGCTTTAAAATCTGCAAACGAAATTATCAAATAAATTTAGAAAAGGAAGTTCGAATCCAAGTATCGATTGACCAGATTTTGGATGGAGTAATGAAACTGTACCAACTATGTATGAATCATCCGTTTCTATCACAAATGCTGGTAGATAAGAAGACGTTGCGCTCAATTGGTCAAGGCATTCTTCAACTCGCTCTTGTGGCATCGTGCGGCCTGCTTCTGTCTTTATAACCTCTCCATAAATGGAACCCACCGACATAGGAACTGGAGAGAAGATATTTGTTTCAAAAACAATGGGAACTTTCAATAAGCTTGAAATGAAAATGAGCAAGCATATCAGACATTACCTGACTTGTCCGTCTTCACCTTCGTCTCATGAGATCTTCCTACTTCTATCATTGCCTTCAGAACAGTGGCACATGCTTCATCTCTACGCTCTTTCACTATCTCCACACACGCCTTGAAAACGGTAACAGGTGATCAGAAGATAAATTAAGAGAACAATATTTGAAATCCCAATGAACGAGATTTCTATGCCTCATGAAACAGCCTCGAATGAGAAACAAGGGTAACTAACCTTATGTCTAAGGCGGCGTATGAACTCTTCGAAATTAGGACGCCAAATTACTTCATTGCTCTGATCTGATGAGCCCACATCACGTTGTTTACGCTGAAATACAAAACAAAAGGTATTTTCAGTGTTAAGACACTGAGAAATGTATGCTTTTAAGTAATCCAAGACTGGTTATGCTATGAAAGATGATACCTTCCTCTCAGAGATGTTGCTATCGTTATCTGCTAAAGATGAATCTGGATCTTGCTCGAATACGAGTGGAAACCTTATTGCTTCAACTGGAGTTGCTGCTTCAACAATACGTTCCTCTAAGCTTCCCGCTTCTTTCAAGAATAAACAATCAAACTGAGAGCCATGTCGCTGCAATTGCAAGGTATGATAAACAATAAACCGATACATCCGACAATGCATAGAGCTGTTAGTTTTCCTATTGACAAACTATACACCAGAAAGACCTTATCCAGTTACCTTGATAGCTTTAGCACCTTGTTTGTTTCCAAGAACAGGTTCGGGAGAAGGAATCCGCTCAATAAAACGTGCAGCAACCAATTTCTGAAGAGAATCGCTGATCGCTTCTGGACCTATTGAATTTCCTGTATCTGATCATGTATGAATATCATATTTTAAAGATTAGCATGACCTCGACCAAATACCAAGGCCTATACAATGAGAGGAAACCGTGGCAATATAACAAAAGAGATACGTAAGATAACGTGACTCACCTTTGTCTCTTTCTATCAGCTGTCCCAAGGTAAGCCTACCGTTACTAAGTAAACCATCAAGAACTTCCCCGCACTGTACATACAGATCAAAAGTATAAAGATCAGCGCGTGTCTCGAAGACTAACCAACTTAGTCAAACACTGAACGGAATAAAACCTGAGTCCCAAGCTCTTCATTTACAACCCTCGAAAACTTGTTGTACCTCACACGATGGAGAATGTTGTTAAACAGCACAATGTACTGTACAGTAGCTTTGCTCTCTGAACCATCTACAAGTCAAAACCCCATAGATTTATGATTTCCCTCTTCCTGTGTTTGCTACTAATAATGACATTGTTGAAGAATAACTTCAAAATTCTTCTAAATGAAAGAATGGAAACCGCGCAAGAACACAAGACAAGAAAAATATTAATAAGGTGGGAATTTGCACTCTATACTGAAACAAGAACGTCCTTAGTGTTCATGAATATGTTTAATCTTTGGCGAACAAATCAAATATAAACCTGAAAGGACTAATTTTATTCCATGCCTACCAAATCACTGGGAATGCTTTCGTTTTTCTTCATTTTTGAACTTAAAAAATTCTCAATATTACTAATCACAGAACCGACTCGGTAACTTCGGTTTCGACAAGATAGCAAGGAACTAATAACAGAGTTTCAAATTTATGTAAAGCTATCAATTCTTTACTATTCTAATACTAAACATTCTAGTTGGAATCTAAAGTCAAGATCACCAAATCACAAAGTCTTTTGACAATCAAACCACCACAAACACAATGCAGAACCTAAAATCCCTTGAAATTCAGTGATTGGAAGCTGAAAAACCAAGCAAAACCAACAAGGAAGCTAGACGAACCAGGCGGTTCAACAGAAAAAGGTTGAACGCAATTGTGCTGGATCAAGAGATAGAGAATATCCTTGACTTGGTTATGACTGATGTCAGATTCCGCTAAACGGGAGATGTCTCGCGAGGAAAGAGGTCCTCTACGGAGAAGGCATTCGCATACTTTCTGCAAATAAGCCAAAACTCATCACCAAATTCACTATACAGAAATAATAAATTGTTTCAATTTACCGATACGACGGAGCCAAACTGGACAGTGATGATGTGGACGGCGTAGACGATGCCAAACTCCGTCGTAGCCATGATTCGTGTATTTTGTTTTTTTTGGTCTAGCACACAAACACAAACACAAACGAGGGTATATGTTACTGGAGGCCTTTGGGTCTTTATTGGGCCTGAGAATTGGAGAAGAAGACCGGGTATAGCACAAACGTTACCAATCATTACAATGAAAACATGGTCAAAATGTTATTTAAATATTATATTGTTACTATATATATAATACATCCAATTTTTTATGATACCCATTTTTTAATGATTGATTGACAAGGGATAGTGTTACTGTTACGTAAGAAGAACAAACACAAATGGAATTTTTCGATTGTAGGCGATGGCCTACATGAACACCATGTTGTTTTAGTTAGCAGAAAGGAAAATGACTTTTTCAGCTACGTAGCCGATGTGTATGACTTTTTTTTATTAATAACTGTACATGACGTTTTGTATATACGATATTTCAAAATTCTATTCGCATGCACATACATTTGGTACTTTTCAGTTTCGTCTTTAATAATTTTGGGTAATGAAGTTTTCGCCGACAATTTGACTCTCTCTCTCTCTTAATTAAGCTAGGTAACTTGGAAGCAAAATTATTGTCTACTACAGTTACTTATCAAAATAACAACTTGCTACATTTGTACAATAGTCATTGGATTTATACTCATTATTCTATAAATCATGATACTATTGTGGTTTCAAACTTTCAAATCCAATGATAACATAATCCAAATTGCATAATCCAAAGTACATATACGAAAATTTAAAGCCGTATTTTGAGATAATTAAATATGGTTCATTATTTGATATTATTGGATAAATTGAAGGACCAGGACTACAGTACATTTATAAAGTAATATCAGAATTTGTATAGTATGGAGCATGGACAAACCAGAATTGATAACTTCAAAAAGATATATAAGTCTTGTCTTCTTCTTCTTTTTTTTTTATTTTTTTCTTTAAGATTTGTTCTTTGGTCGTGTAGCACTTAATCAATAGTCGAATTCTCTAAAGAAATCTAATGCCAGTTTATCCCAATTACCACCTCATTTCTTAATGTTATCTTCTTCTTCATAATATAAAGTGACCATGTGCTACGTAGGAGCATCTTTGAAACGTGCCAATCCGAGTCAAAGGCACATGTACTGAATTATTAAGAATTATTAAGACTCATTAGCTATTTTTAATGAAACTATGCTATCTGAATTTAAGAACCAGAAAGTAAAATGTTTTCTTAAGCTTTTGTTTCTTTCAAACTGAGCAAATTACATCGATCAATCCACTTACATGTACACATAACGACAAAGTATTTCCAAACAAATCTCTCTGTTTAATGTGTCGTCGTTTTCACTGTTCGGTTCAGAATTTGCACCGGAAACAGAAACAACAGCCGACTCTTCGTAAACCGAAACGTTGGTCTAATTATACGAGCATGAGCGACCCCAACCAAAAAAACAAAAACATAAATAAAGCTAATACTGTGGCCACATGATCATAAGCAAAGCCGTTAGGATGATGTCACGTGGCATCATGTCAAAGGCATTTTTGCTTCTGCGTAAATTATTGCCTAAATTTATAAATAGTGCGCTTTCGTATAATTTGGGTCTCTCTGCTTCACATCCTCATCGTTGTTGTCTCTGCTTTTTTCTTACGGTGAACGAAGCTATGGATAGCGATACACTCACCGGACTATTGAAAAATGTCGCCAGAAAATTCCCCGATCGGCGAGCGCTCTCGGTTTCTGGAAAATTCGATATAACTCATTCGCGTCTTCATGATCTAATCGAACGCGCCGCCTCACGCCTTGTCTCCGCCGCAGGAATCAAGCCCGGAGATGTGGTGGCTCTCACCTTCCCTAACACCGTTGAGGTATATATTCGTTGCGTTTTGGATTTGAGCTTCGGTTTCTAGTTTTATTTTGCGTGCTGAAACTTTCATGGGAAGCGAAAATGGTGTGTTTATGGAAAAAAAAAATGAATCTCATCTCTCCTTACTTGAGAAAATTTGAATTTCAGATTCGGATTATGCGCTAAATGATTGTGTCTTGATTTTGTTATTTTATGTTTCTTAGTTTGTGATAATGTTTTTGGCGGTGATAAGAGCTCGGGCCACGGCGGCGCCGTTGAACGCGGCGTACACCGCGGAGGAATTCGAGTTTTACCTCTCCGATTCAGATTCAAAGCTATTGTTAACCTCTAAAGAAGGAAACGTACCTGCTCAAGAGGCAGCTTCGAAGCTGAACATCTCTCACGTCACCGCCACGCTGTTGGATGCCGGCTCGGACCTTGCTCTCTCCGTGGCGGATTCTGACTCGGCCGTTGACTCAGCGGCAGAAATCATTAATAGCCCGGACGACGCGTCCCTCTTCCTCCACACTTCCGGCACCACGAGCCGTCCCAAGGGTGTACCGCTTACGCAGCTCAATCTAGCTTCATCGGTCAGGAACATCAAGTCGGTTTACAAACTCACCGAGTCTGATTCGACTGTGATTGTTCTCCCTCTGTTCCACGTTCATGGATTGTTAGCTGGACTTCTCAGCTCCCTCGGAGCTGGTGCGGCCGTGACTCTCCCAGCCGCTGGTCGATTCTCAGCGACAACGTTTTGGCCAGACATGAAGAAGTATAACGCCACATGGTATACTGCTGTTCCCACCATTCATCAGATCATATTGGACCGGCACGCCAGCCACCCTGAGCCGGAATACCCTAAACTCCGATTCATCAGGAGTTGCAGTGCTTCTTTGGCTCCGGTACTGCTCTTGTTTCCAGTCAATCGCTTATTCTTTGTAGTTCATGGAGAAAATAATACAGCACAATGTTTGTAAAAAAAACCTTAATTTATGGTTTTGCTCGTCTTGGTTTTGTTTAGGTGATATTGTCAAGGCTCGAGGAAGCTTTTGGAGCACCGGTTCTCGAGGCCTATGCAATGACAGAGGCAACTCACTTGATGAGCTCAAACCCCTTACCAGAGGAAGGTCCACACAAGCCTGGGTCTGTTGGGAAACCGGTAGGTCAAGAGATGGCGATCCTCAATGAGAAAGGTGAGATACAAGAGCCAAACAGCAAGGGAGAGGTTTGTATAAGAGGGCCAAATGTGACAAAGGGTTACAAGAACAACCCAGAGGCTAACAAGGCAGGTTTTGAGTTTGGGTGGTTCCACACCGGCGATATCGGTTTCTTTGATTCTGATGGGTATTTGCATCTGGTGGGTCGGATCAAAGAGCTTATCAACCGTGGAGGTGAGTCTCGTTTACTCCATGTGATGGCTTTACTGTTTCACTAGAATACTAGTCTATGTCAAGCAGTTTATATGGATCTATCTCTGCATTTGCGTAGTCTCAGTGGAATGGTTAGACTTGTCAAATAAAACGGTCAACAAATAAGAAATGAGAAAAAGACATAGTTGAAACAAGTAAAAGAAAGATGCTACTTTGTGCAGTAACTCTGATTGTATCAGTTACGTTGGATTCCTCTATGTGTACTTACTTAAAAACTCTATTTCAGGTGAGAAGATTTCCCCAATTGAAGTGGACGCAGTGCTCTTAACACATCCTGACGTTTCTCAGGGAGTTGCGTTCGGGGTTCCTGATGAGAAATACGGCGAGGAGGTAAACAAAAGTTGCTCATATACTCGCTATAATCCAGAGTTTAGGAATAAGGATTATACAGATAATGCTCGTTTAGATGTTTAGATTGGTTAATAACAATGTGTTTTTTCGGTTATCAGATTAACTGTGCGGTCATTCCAAGAGACGGAACAACTGTGACCGAAGAGGACATTAAAGCGTTTTGTAAGAAGAATTTGGCAGCTTTCAAGGTGCCAAAGAGAGTGTTCATCACTGATAACCTTCCCAAAACTGCCTCCGGTAAGATTCAGCGCCGTATCGTCGCGCAGCATTTCCTTGAAAAGCCCTAAAAGCACCATCTTGCTCGAATCATTGGCGACGAGTCTTGGTTTTCACGCAAGTGGTGTATACTGGTTCTTGATTTCTGGAACTTTTGTGTTACTTTTCATTGGTTCCGTTAAAAGAGAATGTGGTGGTAAAAGGCATAGCTAAATTACCAAATTGGAAATAAAGTTGATAAAAAGTTTATTCAAGTACATTACTATAAAGGAGAGAGTTGGTTCTTACATTTTCTTGTCGTTTGTTAAGAATTTAAGATGCTCTTGAATTAGTGCGTCGTGGCCAATTTGACAACTAAAAGGTACTGCCAAAACCGATAAAGCCAAGGAAATGACCAATACGCTTTGATTTTATTTTTAAAAAATAGAAAGTGACATTTATGTAGTGGTATGCTTCCAAGTTCCACCACGTCTACCATGTCTTGTTTTCTGACATCTGAAATCGTTCAAGTACTTCCAACTTCCTTCAAAATGGGATAAAACAATTATCTTATTCTTGGCAAAAAGGAAAAAAAGATAACTCCCAAGATAAAGCACTTTAAAGTTGAGGGGATCATTTTTTTTATCTATGATCAGAGCCATCTACCGTGGTTGTTGAGTCTCATTTACTCTTTTTTTCTTCTTTTGTGAGCCTTATTTACTTCTTTTTTTAGAGCCTCGTTTACTTTGAAATCAATACGCTGTTAAACTCGAACCATAACGAACACATGAGAATGAGATCAAACCGTACAAATCAAAGACGTGAACCGGAACTAGGGAAAGAAACACACCGGAAATTTAAAGCTAAAGACAAAGACGCACTACTGAAAAGTGAACACACAAACACAAACGAGTAAAAACACAAGAATTAAGAGAGAGGACTATACGAGATTACGAGTTAACCATTATTGTTATTGCTCCTCTTGGACATGTTCTTCCTCTTCGTCTTCGTACTCATACCCTTCTTCCTCCTCTGCGGTCGCGTCTTGGTACTGTTGATACTCCGAGACCAGATCGTTCATGTTACTCTCTGCTTCCGTGAACTCCATCTCGTCCATTCCTTCACCAGTGTACCAATGCAAGAAAGCCTTTCTTCTGAACATAGCTGTGAACTGCTCACTCACTCGCCTAAACATCTCCTGGATCGAAGTCGAGTTTCCGATGAACGTGGATGCCATTTTCAGACCTGTAGGTGGGATGTCACAGACGGTTGACTTCACATTGTTGGGAATCCATTCCACAAAGTAAGACGAGTTCTTGTTCTGAATGTTGATCATCTGTTCGTCGACTTCTTTCGTGCTCATCTTGCCTCTGAACATTGCTGATGCGGTTAAGTACCTTCCGTGGCGCGGGTCAGCTGCACACATCATGTTTTTGGCATCCCACATTTGTTGGGTGAGCTCGGGAACGGTTAAGGCTCGGTACTGCTGGGAACCACGTGATGTGAGGGGTGCAAATCCGACCATGAAGAAGTGTAGACGAGGGAAGGGGATCAAGTTGACTGCAAGCTTTCGCAAGTCGGAGTTGAGCTGACCGGGGAAACGGAGGCAGCAAGTTACACCACTCATGGTTGCAGAGATGAGGTGGTTCAGGTCTCCAACTGAAAAAGAGATGAAAGCCCAAATAAAAGAAAAGCGATGAATCAACAACAGATCAAGAAATACATTGAAATCCAGCTGAATAATATATCATATAACAACTATTAGTGTTTCATGTTTCCTCATTTTATCAAATGAAAGGCATATTCCATCTATAGCTTTAGCTTCTTAGAAACCATAAAGATGGATTCAAACATGACTAAATTGGATCTGTGAGTGTGTATATACACTGAAAATAAAGAGCTAAAAGAAGCACTTACAGCTAGGAGTGGTAAGCTTAAGAGTCCTGAAGCAAATGTCATAGAGAGCTTCGTTATCGAGGACCATACACTCATCTGCGTTCTCCACGAGCTGATGGACAGACAAAGTTGCATTGTAAGGCTCAACAACAGTGTCAGACACTTTTGGAGATGGGAAGACGGAAAATGTGAGCATCATCCGATCTGGATACTCTTCCCGGATCTTTGAAATCAGTAAAGTTCCCATTCCCGATCCAGTCCCTCCTCCCAACGAGTGGCAAACTTGGAATCCTGAGGATACACGGAAACATTCAACATACGAATTACAGAATCTTCACACTTGCGACCAATTTTTACAACACGAATCCAGTGGAATAACAAAAGCGAGTTGGAGATCATAAGAAATAACTTCATGTGAACTAAACTACTCCTAATTCGGAAATACGAACGAAAAAACCAGCAAATCCAAAGAGATTCAAAGCTTATAAGCGATGAAATGATTTGAGAAGATGATTTCAAACCTTGCAAGCAGTCACAATTCTCAGCTTCCTTGCGAACAACATCGAGAACCGAGTCGATTAACTCAGCCCCTTCCGTGTAGTGTCCCTTCGCCCAGTTGTTACCGGCACCGGACTGGCCGAAGACGAAGTTATCAGGACGGAAGATCTGACCATACGGCCCGGATCTGACGCTATCCATCGTCCCGGGCTCCAGATCCATCAGAATGGCGCGTGGGACGAACCTGCCGCAACTCGCTTCGTTGTAGTACACATTGACTCGTTCGAGTTGCAAATCAGTGTCCCCTTGATACCTCCCCGTCGAATCGATCCCATGCTCGGCGCAAACCACTTCCCAGAACTTAGCACCGATCTGGTTACCACATTGACCTCCCTGGATGTGAAGGATCTCTCGCATTTTTCTTAGATAAGTTCACCGAGTCGGCGACCGAGTTCTACAGAGAGTAGAGAGAGTAGCAAGGGAAATTTGAACGGTTTGTTAGATTGTTAGAAACGGACGGTTTTTAATAGTGTGCGGAGATAACGGGGATGTGGCTTTTCCGGGTACGACAATTTCCGGTTTAAATCCAATCGGTACACTATACCGCATTTAGTGCGAGTCACTAGCAAAATTAATACTCGCACATGCCTTGGTTTCAAATAATGTATTCTTCTTTTTTACTCGATTAATTGGGAAAAAAATCTAAGCAGTATTTGTATTTTACATTAATTTTTTACCAGATTGAGCCCAACCGAAGCTAGCTAAACGAACCGTAACGGCGCTATGGCGGCAAGTAACGGCCGTTTCGTGGATTAAAATTTATGTAAATTTGGAATGAAAAAGGAACGTTTCTAGATACTTTTTGTCGCCAGAAGAGGATCAGTACGCCTTCATAGAGTAAAACATACTACAATGATTTAAAACATAGCGTTTTATGTTAAACACATATCCAAAGAGTCTCGTTTATTCATTTCCCCCCTTAAAATCTACGCAAAATCATGAATTTCTAAGTGTCCGTCTCTCACACAACTCACAAGCTATATTGTCCATGTGATCAAAAGATAAAAAGGCTGCGAGATCTGACTAGTTTCTTTATTCGCTCACATGAAGAGAGGAGCTGTGAAAGGCATGTGTGATGTGTTACATGCAGAAAATCACGTGACTTGAAATGGAATCTAAAATCTCCACCCAAAGAAAAGCCAATGGTCCTTGTGAAATCATTGTAGGCATTCGCTAATATCCCTAAATAAATACCAGTGACTATTTAAAAAATGTATATTTCTATATCTATATATATATATATATATCCATTTTGTTTGAATTAAATCTGATGAAGATCTTAAAATGATTAAAAACAAATAAGATATGATATAGTTGTCGTAGTGTGCACCAGTGCATCAGTATCTCGATGCGGTTTCAAACAGTATAGTCAAAATCACTCTATAATAATTAACTAAATCATCTGAAATCGGGTACCATTATATAATTGTGAAAAAATTGCAAAGAGACCTTATATGATTATGGAGTATATCAAAAGCAATATATATTTCTTATCCTCTAAGTTAAAAGCAACTTGTGTGATGAGAGTTAGTGGCCACCGAGCTGCACCGTCCCACACTATAAATGTCATAGCCACGCAACACGACCTTGGCTTTAATACATCATCATTGGAATATCAAAACGATTTAAAATGGAATATGAAATATGCATATTTCATATTTGTTGGAATATCAAAACGATTTAAAATGGAATATGAAATATGCATATTTCATATTTGTTGGAATATCAACTTAATAAACCACAGAACAAAAAAAAAAAAAGAGAAATATGAAATATGCAATTTATAAAGTTGTTGTTTAGCAGATGACACAAAGTGTCAGACAAAATGTGTATAACGCATGATTTATTACCTATATGAATCTACGTGAGATAACCCTCCATTCTGAGTTTCATCTTTGAAAACTGGTTAAGATGATTCTTTAGGATCCACAATTATGG
The DNA here is from genome assembly GCA_026724425.1 of Erythrophleum ivorense. Classification (NCBI taxonomy): domain Eukaryota; kingdom Viridiplantae; phylum Streptophyta; class Magnoliopsida; order Fabales; family Fabaceae; genus Erythrophleum; species Erythrophleum ivorense. The sequence continues at coordinate 1,550,619 of JAIUCV010000136.1, read as the reverse complement.
ATCGTGAAACGAAACTGAAGAAGGAAATTTCTCAGCAATTGTTACAACTTACAACTCATGTTTCAAATTATAGCATGGCACTTGTCAAGGTTTGGGTATTTTACTTTTTAACTTTTCATATATTCTATTTCTAGCAGCAAAAACTTTTCTTTTGACTCTCTGTTTCTGCTCTCCTTAGATGAATATCAGAGAAACTATGCATTTGAGAGGACTGATGTGCCTGCTGGCCAACAATATGTTTTGAAGATATAAATTATCCATTTAAGGTAACATTTCAGCTTCAAAGAAATTGTCTGTTTTTTCTTTCTTTTGTAATTTTCGTACTCAACACCATGACACTTTTGTTTTTTTTGTTGTCATTTGACCGATACTCTGTTGTGGGATAAACATATGAACTGTTCAAAACAACTATAATAATTTGGAATATGTGATCCACGATCATTAAAGTAAACTGTTATCAAAATATTTAAATTTTAGAATATCTTGGCTACCCTAACAAATTAACCCTAACTTAGAAACGGTTTCTACAGTATGGTAGGGGGCCAATGAATCCACATATAGGTAAATTGTTTGAAATAATTAAAAAGTAATAAGTCCGGTATTATCCCCTAGTAATAATGAACCGTCTTTAATATAAAGATATCACATTTTCTAGGTTTCTAGTTTCTACTACTTACTACAATTATGACAAATATTTCGCGTGAATTTAATACATGGGAAAGTTAAAAACATCGACGGGTTATATGCAACTATGCAAGTGCTTTTTCTCTACACAACAAAATTTATACGTGAATTTAATTTTACGAACCGGTCTGGTTCTGCTTCCTCCAGTACTTACTCTCCCACCGTTCAATTCTACTAACTGTACTCTCTCTCCTTTTCAAAACCGAGAAAAACGACGCCGGATCATACGGTGGTGGCATAGCGCAGGGACCAGTCTCCGCGGGACGTTTCACGAGTGATTCCATCATAAATTTATGCTCATTTCCATCCCTTGGACACGCCATTGCCTCTGAGCAGAGCTCGGTGGCGTTCTTAGGAATCTCGGGTTTAAACCGGAGGAGGTTAGAGTATTGGGTTAAGAGATGGAACATGTAATCATACACGTAGTCCATCTTGAGTTCTTGTTGCACAAACTCACTCGCCTTCTTTCCAATGCCTTGTGCCTTGTAAAAGGTATATATGTTATCTTATATCCTCAATTAGCATATAAGTAATACTATTAGATTAGACCGAGAATGAGAACCAGCTAATCTAATACTGTCTCAAGTAATATCATACCTTTCGCATGTGCATGTTGCCCCAATCAACGGCGAATTTGATGGAGCGGCATTTGTCATCTTCCTTGACGGGCCAATAGTGGTGACCCGGAAACATACCTCGTGTAAAGAAATCGTAGTAATGAGGTTTCACTAGCAGTGTCACCGAGTCACAAGCCAGAATGTACTTCTCGCTCACCGACCAAGCAGATCCTTCTATGTAAATTTTGTATCTGTATAACCAAGAGTTTTGCAGAAGAGATTTCTTAGAACCCCAAAAGTAATGTAAAGGTTCCTCTAAAAAGTTTTATGTGCTACTACTACTACTACCTGTGATGGCATTGGCTCGCCAAGTCTGATTGCTTGTAACCTTCCTTTGATTCCCGGACCCAGTCCTACAATAATAACACACCAAGATAAAGCACTTAGAGAAGTACTACTATACAAACATTTACCAACATGATAACTCCAAAACTCCCAACTTTTGCACCTCTTTTAACGAAATTCATGTTAATTAGTACAGACAATCAGACATAGCTGCTAATTTCTCCAATAAGAGCCATATCAATGTCAAGCAATGGAAATCGAATCACAATCACGGAACCTCTGAAATAATTGAATCACAGAACAAGAACAATGTGATATTGGCATAGACTCAACTGACCTGGGGGTACAAACGAGCTTTCCAGTCATACGCCTCGGAGACATTACATTTCATGAGATCTTGTCTCGTCTCAGCGACAGTCGGATTACCTTTCCAGTACGCATAAGGCTCTCTGTCTATCCATTTGGTTCTCTGGTTCCCTTCTCTGAGGTCTTTCAACAGACTCTCCCATGGCTTTATATTCACCTCAGCCCTACAAAACCAATGTAATTCTCATCTCTAACCTCTGTAACTATGCATTCAATCTTCTCAAAACCACTCTCATTTGTATTCTTAAGCTACACGGCACTAAGCACAAGTGCTATGGGGTTTCATTTGTCAAATCCAAAACTAATGTGGTGAAATTGCAAAGCGCTACAAGCTATGGGTGCTTGAAGAAGGTACACTGGACAGAGGAAGAAGAAGAAGGTTTACCATCCCCAATAAGACCAATCAGGAAATACAATGTCGAGCGTCTCGTTGTTCCCACAGTAACGGAACAGTGGCGGCGGCATCGGCGTTGACTGGTCAACTCCGGAGAATTCCGCCGCCTTCACTACCGGCCAATCAACGCAGTCAAACATCAGCTCGAGATCCGGAATCTTCCCCGGATATTTCCTTAGGAGCTGTACGAATCCCCAGATAGTGAATACGTCTCTCGTCTGAAAAGCCTCCCGAAGCTTCTCGATGTAGATCCTCCCGTTTATGATCACCAGCCGGAAATTCGCCGTCGCATTGGCGCGCTCCAACGCTTCCCTCGTGATCCCCGTCTTCTCCCACGGCCGTAGATCCTCGTGGATCCAGCGGAAATAGTCTGGACACGTGGCGGATGGAGAACGGTCGGAGTCATTTTCGCTTGGGCCGGGTCGGAAACTCGTCGGGTAGTTGTTTCTTGGGCAAGTTACAGTCTCGTTGCCGGTGCCGGGGAAAGTGGGGCAGTTTAACGAGAACTTTTTTGGCTTTTCCGTAATCAGCTTAGTGGACTGAGGGTATTTTGGGGATTTGGTCGTTTGTCTCTCAGTCACGGCCACCGTTTCTTTCTCGATCAAAACCTACCGTTAAATTTTTTTAAAAAAGTTATTCGCGGTGACAAGGCAAGTTAGTTATTGACTAAGAAAAATCACGTGATTATTAAGGTCCCATGAAGACACGTGTCAAACTCTCCGTGACTTATTCGACAAAAAGTAATGGTGACACGACAAATCAGGCGCCAATGAGTTTGCCGCCACCAATACCAAATTCCACGTGGCAAACAAATATCATCCCAACAAATAACACCCAGGGACAGTACGACAGAACGGAGTGTCGTTTTGATCTGATTGAACATGTAATAATAACACAAGAATATAAGTTAATGGGAGGGCGTACGGAGGGGTCGAGGAGGAGGCGCGTGTAGAGAAACGCGCCGAGGAGGAGGAAGAGGAAGAGGGAGAAGAAAGCGTAGGATCTGTTGGAAGCTCCGGTACCGGTTTTGACGAGGGGAGACAAAATGGTGTCGAAATGACGGTAATGCCCTCCCGATGACGACCCATGCGGTGGCGAGTTCCTCATCATCTCTCCTTGCTGCTGTTGCATGCCAGCAACGGCGGATTAGGGATTAGTAATCAAGAAACTGAAACGAAAGATGAAGAAGAGAGAGAGAGAAAAAGAGAAGGAAGAGCTTTTTGTGAGAAAAAGGAAAGAAAAGAAACGAAAGGACAGGTTGAAGAATAATGTGAACCAGAACAAGAAAGGGTTGGTTTAAAACTAACTTTTTTAATGTTGGCAAAAGGCACAAATTTTAAAGCTTTACGTTGTAATTAAAGTCAAAAGTACATTTCTTGTGTTTTTTTTTTTTTTTTTGTAGTAGGGAAATGGTGTTTTAGAAACAATGTATAAATAGGTTTACAAGTGTTATGCTTATACATACATAGGATTATCTAATCGGTAAATAACAATGTGAAACAACAGAATTGTGAAGAAAAGTGTGAAGTGAGCTATTAGCCTGTTAGGATCGTTAAAACAAATTAATTTCCACTGTGTGACTTTTGAACATGATTTAACATACGGTAAAATAACTGAGCATAAATAAAATTTTACAAAATAATTGTGATGAAACGAAAATTATAGAATCATACCTGCATCAAATGAATTTCGGAATAAAAAACCAAAGAAAACAAAAAAAATCCTGTAAACATCAATAAGGCCTACGTCATAGCCAAGATCCATAACTAAGCCCAAGCCTAAACACAAAGTGCAAAACCTTTTTATAATTCCTAAGATATGTTCATATCTTTTCCGGTCAGGTTCATTTCATATTTAAAACATCGATTAAAAAAAGTGGCAACAACTAACAAACCGGGCATTGATTTGGACCACAATAAAGTACAATGGACGACGACACATGTGATTTCGAGAAAATGGACCCTTCTGTTTATCCCTTTTTTAAGTGCTTTGTTCTATATCCTACTGTCGACGATCTGGTTACGACATGACATTTACATGTATAAAGAGGAAGAGCTGTCTTGGTCGGAGTTCACTACTCATAAAGGGTTTAGTCTTTCGTGGAGCCGAAGCCTGTAATATCGCTACTATGATGGATAATTAGGTTTCATGAATGTTGGATGGTTACCATTTGCAGATTGTCAATAATAACGATTACATATGTATATATATACATAATATTGGTTCCTTTTACTTAAATGGAAACAGAATGATGGAGAAAAAGCAGATAAAACGGATTATGGATGAACAACTCTTTCTAGGAGTGCCCCTCTTTGACAATTTTGAATTAAAGGTCATGCTTAATAACGATCCATGTCCCTACCTTAATCACAACTTCACATAAAAAATCCGACTACGCTCTCATTCTTGCTTTTCTCTCACGGAAAGTTGAATAGTTCAATAAGATATATTACTAAAAGTCAGATAATGAAATTCTAAACCCAACTCTCAAATTTTGTTAAGACCTTTAGTGGCTAATCAAAATTATATGGAGGGAGTTTATGGTTCGTTTCTTGGATTGTCGAAAAAACGAGTTTCTCGAAACTCTCTTTGATATATGTAGTTTTTTATTTTATCGAATTATTTCATCATGATTCATGATGCCTCCAAGAAATTGTATTTTATTCAATAAACCAAAAAGATAAGATAGTTTATAGATTTCTCGATTTTTGTTATTTTCCTAAATGAGGTTTCTCAATTATTTCAATGACATTATTTCATCACTAAACAATATTAAAACTTGATAAGATATTTGAACTGAAAAAAGAGAAAGGCTCACAAAAGCTTTGAATCCGTTTTTCATATTATCTTCTTTATATATAGTAGGGACTGCTTCTATTATTTATCAATAATATCAATCACACCATTTAGAGGTACATAAATTTGACGATGCCATTTTATTTGTGTAGACCATATAAAATTTTATAAACTTACCAATAATCTAGATATGCATTGGTAACTCTTTTTTAGCAATAACGAATATATACATCGCGAAATATTTTTTTTGAAATAATCAAGATTTTACAGTGAGATTTATTTTTTAATATAATAAATAACCAAAGTGTAAAATTGTTAATCTATTAGTATTGTTTATGTGATAGTGACTTTGACTTGGAATGGTATTAGAAATTATGGTATTTCTAACTTCAAAAACTGTAATCTATATTTGTTGACAAAGAAATGTAAGCTAATAATACAGGTAAATTACAAGGGAGTGAGAGCGATATCATTTGGGGCAGAGAAGAAGGCTAAAAGGCTAAAGCTCTCACACCTTTTTTGTTACTATTTCACGCGTGCTGTGTTCTTCCTTTGTCTCCCTATTTCACAACCCAAGAACCCTTTCCATAATAACAAAATACGAAAATAAGAATCCAAATAAATGAAATACTTATAGTTTATATTTATACACACATACATAATCTACCTATATATATGCATACATAATATGGAGCCATTGAGTTCTGCTTCCTTCTCTAGAACTGAGTAAGCTTGGAGGGACTTTCTTTTTGTAAGGGATTAAGCTTGGATTAAAGTTTCTAAGAATGTCTGTGAGTAGTCTATCTCACTCCAATCTTTTTACTTACTGTCATACATATTGACATATAGACAGATGGATATTAAGTTGAAATATGTGTTTGTAGATGTCAGTGGAGATAAGAGTTCCAAATTTGGATTGTCAAGGATGTGCTTCTAAGCTTAAGAAGACTCTACTCAAGCTCAAAGGTATTGAAAGCTTTTTGAGTTTTCAACAATTATTCTTCTTCGTTCATTCTAACTTTGTAAGTGTGAGTGCTTACTCATTCTAATCTTATTCATCTTATTGGTTTACGTGCAGGAGTGGAAGAAGTGGAAGTAGAAATGGAAACTCAAAAAGTCACGGCTCGAGGATACCGATTAGAGGAGAAGAAGGTATTGAAAGCGGTACGACGGGCCGGTAAGGCTGCTGAACCGTGGCCATACCGGTTAGGCAATAGCCATTTTGCCTCTTTCTATAAGTATCCTTCTTATGTAACCAACCACTATTACTCCGATGCACACCGTACCGATCCCACCGGTGGTGTTCACACTTTCTTCCACACTCCAGCGGTTTATTCCATCGCGGTGGCCGGCGATGAAATAGCGGCTTCCATGTTTAGCGATGATAATCCTCATGCTTGTACCATTATGTAATCCATTTCTTACATATAAACAAATATGTTTTCTTTGCATCTTTTTATAACTGAGAGATACCAAACCCCAAACCAAAACTGAGCCTATTGGATTTATTTTTCATATTTGATTTTGATTTTGGTTTTGGTTTTTGATTTATTTCTTATTTGTCCAAATTTGATTTTGTCTTTTTTTTCCTTCTGTTTTGTATAACTAATATTGGATTATGAAAGTAAATGTGAGGCTATTATAAAGTTATAATGATTTTAATTATAATAATTATTATAAAGTTTGGCATATCTATTTCATGTTTCACTATAAACATCAAACAGAGCACTTCTTCAAGACAACACTCTCGATCGGAATCAAATCAGACGGAAACTTACAGTCCGCAGACTTCCCGGAAGCTTTATTCTCCGGCAACAAACTACAAGGCTCCGGCGTAACTCTGCTCGAAACTCCAGCCACATTCGTGCAATTCCATTGCAACTTCTTTGGCTTAGCCGACAAAGCTATAGTCACATTCGAAATACAAATACCCGTAAACGGATCTTTATCGATCCCGTCGAGTCTTGCCGACTGCGTAACGTTCTCCGCCGTCATATCACGGTAATTGATATTGGTTACCACCGGCAACGCCTTGGGATCGTATCCCTCGTCGGGGTGCTGATTGTAGTTCCCGCTCATCCAGAAAACGTATTTCATCGTCTTCATCGTTATCCTCCTCGCGAAAATGTCCTTGACGTAACCGCCACGTCCCGCAGCGGTTTTGATACGAATGGATGATTCTGTGTTGATCAGATTCACGTCTTCGATTCTTACGTCTTTGATTCCTCCGGACATCTCGCTTCCTAAGGCTACTCCTGCGCTTTTCGGGGAGATGCATGTGAGCCGTCGGATCGAGAGTTGCTGAGTTGGCATTCCGAATTTGATTCCGTACTGGTCCCAACCGCTCTTGACGGCGATGCAGTCGTCGCCGGAGACTATGTAACAGTCTTCGATCAGTGTGTTTGTGCATGAATCTGAAAAATACAGAACAGAGTCGTTTAAACACACAAAAACAGAGGAGGACGATGTGCCATGTCAGATGTCTAGCAATGCCACGTAGGATATTAATTTTGCCACGTAGGATATGCTTATATAAATAGTGGTACCTGGATTGATTCCGTCGGTGTTGGGAACAGTGACGGGAGCGAGAATGGTGACAGATTTGACGATGACGTTCTTACAGTAGACGGGATGAATATGCCACGACGGAGAATCGATCAAAGTGATGTTCGAGATCTGAATATCCTGGGAGAACAAGAGCTCGATCAAGTACGGTCTAGTCACCTTAAACTCCTTCTTCTTGAATTTATCCCACCAGTATTGTCCTTGTCCGTTGATCGTCCCGTTGTTACCTATAATCAAACGAAACGATCAATCAGAATCTGAAAATCTGATTATCAATTGAACATTATGGTGTGATTGAGTTGGAATTTACCGGTGATAACCACGTCGGTTAGGTTTGAACCGGTGATGAGACCGTTGAATCTGCTGTTACCGGTCCCGTCTCTTCCTTTTCCGTACGATGGCAATGAACCGATCACTGGCCATTCAGATTCATCCTGATGATAGTCAAAACCGGAATTAGTATTTGAGTTTACATTTAACCGTGATGGATCAAAAGCGAACCGGATGCATACACTTGTGCTTAATGCATTTTCTATGAGTTTACGTAAAATGGATGACAAGGTACTTCAGAGAATTTCCAAGGTCAACAGTCAACACCTAGATTTGGTAAAATTCGATATCATTTGGTTAAATCAGTTTAGCTTGTTATGGTATCTAAAATTATGGATGTTTGATTCGGATACAACACGATCTAAACGAGATAACTGATATAAAAATTTAAGCGAGTCTTTAATCCTCATTAAATCGAAATTTTGACTACAATCCTAAGTCCAAACGTAAGTAACGTCGAGATCATATCAAAACAATTTATTTATAATTCAATTTACCTTCGGTTACTATTTCTTTTAATAAATATATTAAAAAAAAATGGAGCAAAACCGTATCATAAACTCTTAATTACCTGAGATGCAAGTATGGTGGCACCTTTTTGGATGAACAAAGTGAAGTGGCTGGTTAGGTTAAAACTTCCGGTGAGCCATTTTCCAGGAGGAACTACGAGTTGAGCTCCGCCGTCCGTTGCCATTTGGCTGAGCTTGCTTATGGCATTTCTGAATGCTTTTGTGTTAGACGTTTTCCCATCTCCAACACCTCCAAAATCAGTTAGCACCGCACTGTGTTTACGGCAATTTAATGCTGAATATTGAATCCCGGCTTTCGCCAAACCTTGGTGGCTCCGAGATTCAATCGCCGGAAAACGGAATATCGCCAAAAGGACTATAATACCATACACTAGCCTAATCATCTACATATGATTGAACCACGAAAGAAGATGATTAGGATCGAAGACGAAATATTGGAGATCAGAACTAATATTTTCTTTAATATATCATATTTTACTGGTTTAGATGCTTTTGATCTTCTATAGTTTTGATATAAATACTATAGATGTTATGCGATATTCAATATCTAATAAAATATAGTCGTACAGTTTGTCGCAAAAGAGGAACGAGAATACCTATTAGCGGATATATAAAAAAAATACAAACATTGACAGAAAAAAATGTATATACATTATACAACAGGGTTCCTTAAATTTTTTTTTTTTACCTTGATATATTTGAAGAACCAAAGAAAGAACAGAGAAATGTCTCCCTTCTGGTTTGATTGTTTGTAGATAAAGAACAGGGCAGAGTAGTATTTATATTGGCTCTATAGATGTTTTTTTGTCCAAACAAGCAAAATAAGAAGAATATCAAAAAGGGTTTTAGTGTAAAAAAAAACAAATTGAAGTCACGTATATCTTTTGTTAATAAATGGTCACATTGTAAATTGACAAATTCCTTGTAAAATACCCAAAAGTATAAAACAAGGCAATAATAACCGAAACGACTATATATGTCTTACATATGATCCATTTGAATTTGAAGTTATTTGATTTTGTTTCCATTTATACAGTAATACAGTTCCATAGCTAACCTCATACAATCTGCTGACCTGATACTTACTAACTTAGACTAGTAGATTTGTAAAGATATGTTATTAATATGTATGGATTTTTTTTTATATCATTGAGAAAATGATACTATCTAAATTATATATTTAGTTTTATTTATATTGACTATTCAGAAATATCAATTTTGGGTGAAATGCATTATGAATTATCTATCTATTATAATATTGTATGGTTACCACTTTTCTTATTTCATGAGAGGCTGTCATGTGTCATTTTAAAATTATGACATGTGTCATTTTTTTAAACATTTTTTTATCTCTATCTCCATTTAAAAGTCAACACATGTCTAATACCACTAAATATTTATTTAACTTCAATACCACTAAATATTAATTTAACTCTTTTGTGTACATAATTAGAGATTTAATATATTAGTTACACAATTAAAATATTCAATTAGAACACTTAATAATTATTCGACATTTTTAGAAAAAATCATAGATGTACATTAACAAAAAAATATATTAAAAATCATATCAAATTTAACTTACAATCATTTTAAAAAAGAAGTTACACCACACAATAAACATAAACAAATTGAAATTTATTTTACGATTACACAATTAGAAGATTTAATTAAACCATTAACTCATATATTTTAAATTAGTTACAAAATTAGAGTACTCAATCAGACCACACAATATTTATTTAACATTATGTTAAAAAATTATATATTTACATTAATAAAAAATATTAAAATCATATATATCAAAATTAATACCTAATCATTTTTAAAAGAAGTTTAACTACACAACTATCAACAAGAATAAATTTGAACAAAAAAACTAAAATTACAGAAATTCTTTTTATCAAAACTAAATATTAAAACCATCTCAAAATTAACTTTCATTTGTAATTTTTTTTTCAAATCACTTAACTACATTATGTACATAACGCATTTACTCATACTAAAATCTATTTAATTAAATAAATATTAAGATTAAATGTCATTACATGTAATATATAATTTCAACTCAACTAAATTTCTAATGTCTAATAACTCTTCATAATTTTAAAGACACTACTCCCTTTGTCCCAAAATATAAGCAGTTTTCCCAAAATATCAATAAATAAGAGCAGAAGCTCATAGAAAACAATACAATAAGAATCCGAACACAACACACTTTCAAAACCAATAAATTATCAAAATACAAGAGCAAAATCTCATAGAAAAACAATACAACAAGTACCCAAACACTACACATTTTCAAAACCAGTAAGTGGACAATACACTACTTGGACTATACTATAAGAATATCATTTACACCACCATACGGAAATCAACTTCATCTCAAAATCATTTACTAATTCCGTCAAGATACAACATCAGCTACACGATATTTTTTACCACAGATCAAATAATACAACCAAATAACTCAAACTTCAAACATGTTGTTAGACAACTATATTATCATCACGAGACGACACCAGACGAACCTCAACCCAAATTCATCAAGAAGATTAGATGACGACTGGGTAATCAAAAACTTAAAAATAAAATCAAGTTACGAAATAAGAACATGGCAATTTTACTATATTTCTCGACAAGCTAAGAGACCCTAAAAATATCAACACATTGATTTGTAGTCATAAATCCAGCATGAATGTATTGCATAACCTTGACAAACATAAATTACTAACAATAAAAAACAAAATTTTCGAAAACTCATAAGAACAAGTTTCCGCGCATCGCGCGTGCTTTCCCCTAGTATTTAATACTAGGGTGACCTGCGCTTCGTGCAAGAATTTATATTCTTGTGTTAATTTTATTGTTTTTTTGGAAAATTTAGTTTATTTCTATGGTATATTATTGTTTCAAAAATGTTATACACATTAACTAAATATAATTAGGGTAAGGCAAAATTCTCGTACCGTCCTGTCCCATCTCGTCCTATTTCGTTCATTTTCATCATGTCCGTTCTTTCCTGTCCCGTCCGTTCTGTCTGTCCCGTCCCATCTCGTCCAGTTTCATCCTATCCCATTATGTTCCTTTCCGTTTTATCATGTCCCATCTCGTTCCTTCCGTTTCTTCCCGTCCTGTCCCTAAATATAATTAGGGTAGGAAAAATTTCCGTCCAATCCCATCTCGTCCCATTCCGTTTCTTTTCATCTTGTCACGTTGTTTCCCTCCCCGTTCGTCTTGTCCGCCCTGTCCAGTCCCATCATATCCTATTATGTTCATTTCCGTTTTGCCATGTCTCGTCCCGTCCCTAAATATAATTAGGGGTAGAAGAAATTCCCGTCCCAGTTTGTCAATTTTCATCCCGTCCCGTCCAATCCCGTCTCATTCCGTTCATTTTCATCCCGTCTCATTCCGTTCATTTTCATCCCGTCCCGTCCGTCTCGTTACGTCCAGTCTCATCCTATCCCATTACGTTCCTTTCCGTCTTGTCCTGTCTCATCATTCCTTTTGTTTCTTTCCGTCTCGTCCCTAAATATAATTAGGGGTAGGCGAAATTCATGTCCTGTCCCATTATGTCTTTTCCGTTCTTTTACATCCCGTCTCGTTACTTAATATAATAAGAAGTAGGTAAAATTTCTCTTTTCTCTCGTTCTGTTTTTTTTCCATCCCGTCATGTCCAGTCTCGTCTCATTTCATCCCAAAACACTTAAATTTTTTTGTGTGTCTTTCCTATAATATATTGACATCAACGTAAACTATATAATCTAACAAAACTAAAATTACTAAATAATAATTTTTGTACATCGATACATAAGCTTTCTTTTTTTTTTAAATGACTTTTCATATTCTTGTTAAGACTATTATAGTAATAATTAATAAATAATAATTATTATGAAAATTAAAATAGAAAAAAAGAAAAATAATAAACAAATTGACTGCGATGACGTGTCAATTTTCTAGAGCTTTAATTTGCTGACGTGAGAGCACCAAAGAGAGTTTCTTCAACTTTATATATATAGATTTTCTTTTTGCTTAAAAGATGAACACTTGTTAGCATATTATAGTTTTTGGAATCGTTGACAATTTGTTGTGTGGACTAGTTCATAATTCTGGCTTCTATCAAAACAATAATATGTATATGAAAAATATGAAAACATAGTAAGTTTTTGTATAATCATAATTAACTAAACTAATGCCCGCGCATACGCGCAGGTTTTTCTGTTGTTATAGTTTAATAAAAAATGTTATAAAATAATTATAGATTTTTGATTAATACTTTAACTCAAATAACACCCGCATTTTCATTTTCATTTGCTTGGTTAGCGACTAACTTTCAAATATATAGTTTTGCATAATACCACATGTCTCTATGCCCTTGAGTCTCTTTATTTATTCACCGCTACATGGAACGAACTCTGTTTCCCGCCATCGCTTTTCGCTGAATCTAATTCTCTGTATTTTAAGAGAATTTAGATGTTTAATAGTGATCTAAGATGTAAGTCGAAAGGTAATAGTTTTGGAGTAATATTATAATTTTTTTTGTATGTTATAATAAGCACAAAAGAAATCCAAAAGTTGCATTGATGTTTCATTAAACTTTTGGTTTCTTTTTAAGTAAAAATTATATGAAAATTAATTTAGTTAGTTAGAATGAGCACAAAAGAAGACCAAAAATTGCATTGATGTTTTATTAAACTTTTAGATTATTTTTTATAAAGTGAAAATTATATACCACATATCATCTTTTCATGTATCCATATGTCCATAATATGGAGAGGATTGATCACAATTCATATATATTATTTGAGCTTTATGTGTTATTGTATTTACTTTAGAGTTATATGCATTTATAAATACCATCATGGTTCCTAACAACATGAACTATTCCATAATATAATATTGATCAAAATTTCATCAAATTAATTATGTAAAGCTAGGAATAGTTAATGTTGTCAATGATTACCCGGTTCAAAAAACATAACGAAATAGATAACCCATATGCGGGGCCTCGGAACGAAACGTGGATACATAGCATCGATGAACAATGCCAAACTGATGGGAGAGAGAATGTCGGGTATAATTGGGCTGGTATTTTTATAACATAACTACAGATGAACGACTTATGTGAGCAAGTACTTTGCGAGCAAGTAATTTGCAATGAGGGTTATCTATTCAAACGGAGGTGGAATCATTGGTTTGGGCAATGCAGACTATGTTTGGCTTTAATACACGAGCGATGGTTTACGAAACGGGCTGTTCTGACTTGGTGAAGATGGTGTATAGACTTATGTATTGAAGGAAATAGACAAGGTGCATGAAACTGTTTTTTCATTTTCCATCATATACATTTTAGTGACAAAAAATACGAAGGGCAAGGCGAACAAAGTGTTCATAATCTCCTTTATGATTTATATTTTGTACATTCTTATCTTCCGAATCATTTTAGAAACAGAGACTATCGACAAAAAAAAATTAGTATGACTGGTAAGAATAAGTTGAATCAAGAAAAAAAATACATATTAGGTGCAAATGGTTGATACTTTATAGGAACAAAAATAAATAGAATTAAATTCATTTAGATTCCTCTAACCGTTTACCATTTAAGTGGAATTAGCATTCCTCTAAATATTAATGGAACCCACAAGAGGAAAAATGGTCAGTTCCACTAAAAATTTGTTCCTCTACACAAGTGAAGAGGAATCCAACTGAAAAAACTAGAGAAAAAAAAATTATTCCATTTTTTTTATTCTACTCATATAATTCTTCACTATTCCTCTAATTCCTTTTGTTTACAAACGGTAAAAATAGTGGAATCACGCTTTTATAACAATGTTGATCATGCACAACAATAAAAAATAGTCCATTAATTGCACTACAAAGAATATGTTTGAATTCTTAAATATCATTATTAGGTTGGCTGCATTTTAGGTATTTGTGTAAACAATAATGATCGTGCACAGCAATAAACTGGAAATAAACATCTGTTTCTTTTTCTGTCACGAATAATTGCATTACAGGAAAAAAAAAAACAGAAAGTCATTCTATGCCAACGAGAGACAGGACATTGCTTAATACAGCTCAGTTTTCGTATCTACCGTTAATCTCACAATCTCTGTTAAATAATCGAATCCCTAATTCATTCTCAAGTTCACAAATTAATCGAGTTCTAAGATTATTCTTCTGTCATCATATAATCTGTATAGCTACCATAAGACAACATGACTCAAGTGGAGCAGAAAGAAAATGTCACGGAGCCCGAAATCGCCGCGTCGGACAAATCATCGCCGTCCACGGAGGAGAAGTCCGACGATTCCAAAGCTCTTGTTCTCGTCGTCGCAAGTAACAAATTATTTATAGTGTATTTCAAAGAAAAGAATTCCATATTTAAGCTGCAAAGACTATTTCTCTCATTTATTTATTAAGTAAAAACTTATACAGTACTTGATTATATTTGTTTTCTCTCTTTTTTGTTCTTGTTCACGATTAAGAAAGCTAAAAAAAAAAAAAATTGTTGTTCGTTTGTTCTAACAATTTAGTTTTAGTCCCTGTTATGATATCAAACAATTTTCGGCATAACATTAGTATCTGTCTATAAATTTTGGGAACAAAAGTTGTAATATTTTCTTGGTTTATTTTTGTTGTCATTGCAGAAGAACCTGAGGAAGAGAAGAAAGAAGGTTCAGTCAACCGAGGTAATTGACACTTATGACTTATATGATTTCTCAGTATTTTACCGCATTATTGTTTAACTATTTTTCTTCCGTTTTCTGATTATTGTTGGTGTGTGTGTGTGTAACATAAATGGTGTGAAGATGCTACTTTGGCTAGACTCGAGACAGAAAAGAGGTTGTCTCTCATCAAAGCGTGGGAAGAGGCTGAGAAATCCAAAGTGGAGAACAAGTGAGTTATTCGTTTTTGACTAAAAATGAAGTTTAGGCCTTAAATTGGTTTATCATTTTTTTGTTTTTATTATTCTATATTTGTGTATAATCTAACTAGATAACTTTATGACGCAGAGCTCAGAAGAAGCTTTCTTCAGTTGGAGCTTGGGAAAACAGCAAGAAAGCATCTGTGGAAGCTGAGTTAAAAAAGATCGAGGTAAAATGAATTTTGTTGTTTCATTTGTTACATAAAATGCTGCCACTTTTTTATATTCTTCTAACAAATCAAGAGAAAATGATATCAGGAGAAACTAATCAAGAAGAAAGCTGAGTACGTGGAGCAAATGAAGAACAAAATAGCTCTAATCCACAAAGAAGCTGAAGAGAAAAGAGCTATGACCGAAGCTAAACGTGGGGAAGATGTTCTCAAGGCCGAGGAGATGGCTGCAAAGTACCGCGCCACAGGAACTGCACCAACAAAGCTATTTGGATGCCTCTGAGTTAGACCACGGAGAGTTGGAATTTGATCTTTGCTTTAATGGTTTTCATCTGTTATTATTTTGAAAGAGGATTGAAAAGGTTGTTTACTTGCGTTGTGGTTTAGGTGGTCGGTGTTGGGTAACATAGTAAGTTACATGGTCATAAATCATAATGTAACGTCTTGCTATGTTTGGACCCTTGGGATTACGTGTTATACTCGTTTGTAATTTATACAGCTTTTCTTTGAACTCTCTCTAAATGTAATAAACTCCAAATTCTTTTGTTTTGAGCTTTTTGTTTTCTTAACTCTCATGTGCTAATTGACCATAGGCAATGTACTAACAAGGCTTATTGAAGATTTTAAAGGAAATCTATTTTAGCTATCCTTTCGGTTTAAACCCTGATCACATGAAAATGTAAAACAAATTGACGTAAGATCTTAGTTCTGTCAAGATAATTTCACGAAAAACTAAACAAGAATTCGAATGAACTAAAAATAGATTTACTAAATTTTTTGAATTTCATTTCTAAGATTACATTATTCCACTTAGACCAAGACCAAAATTATGTCAAACAGAAGCAGGCCTTTCTTTTGGGTATTTAATCTTTAGGCCCAAGTACTAAGGCCCAGTTAAGGTTGTGAAATCATTCACTTGAGGCAGGAAATTTCTTATTTATAATGAGGTTTGTAAACTAGGGTTTTTCTTTCTCGAAGCTATAGTCGTCGCGGCCGCACTATCGTCTCCTACATCTTTGCCTCAAGCTATCACGCGGGAGCACAACATCAGCCATGGCGGAACAGGTTAATCTTATTGTTTTACCCTCTAGATCATCCTCGTTTCAATCTATCGATTCCTATCCACTTATTGATTCTCATTGTCTTTCATTTGCTTGTTGCCGATTTGCAGACTGAGAAGGCTTTTCTAAAGCAACCCAAGGTCTTCCTCAGGTAATTTGCGAATCGACTTCTCCATGTTTATGCTGTTTAAGCTCCAAGTTATTTATACGGATCATTGTTTTATGTTAACCAGCTCGAAGAAATCTGGAAAGGGGAAGCGACCTGGAAAAGGTGGAAACCGATTCTGGAAGAACATTGGTTTGGGCTTTAAAACTCCTCGCGAGGCCATTGAAGGTTTGTTTGCATCTTTATTTTTCTAATTCTCATTTTGGCTTCACTAAGTGGAGCTCTGGATTACGTTTTCGTATAGTTGATTGATCTATGGTCTTCAAATTCATTACTCTGCTAGACATTGCTTAAACATTAAGCTTTGATTGATCTCGCTTTGTGATCTACTTGAAAAAGAATGTACATTCTTAGATATAGCGAGTAACAAAACCAGCTAATTCTGATCCGTCTGCTTGTCCACTAGATTTTGAGTCATTAGAATGTGCAGTGATACTAATATGTGTGATCAAACTTGTGGAATTTAGAATCATAGTATGATGCAATTGATAAAAATCTTTCTTTGAAACTTGCTTGAGTCTCATTATATCGTTACGTCAGTTTCTCATTCCGGTTTGGTGTGGTTTCCTATGGAACAGGATCATACATTGACAGGAAATGTCCATTCACCGGAACTGTTTCGGTTAGAGGTCGTATCTTAGCAGGTACTTGCCACAGCGCCAAGATGCAGAGGACCATTATCGTGCGCAGGAACTACCTCCACTTTGTGAAGAAGTATCAGAGGTAAATACATATACATACGTCTATTGAGTAGATATTACTTTTACATGAGTGTTTAAAAAGTATTATCCTTTTGTTGTCAGGTATGAAAAGAGGCACTCGAACATCCCTGCTCACGTCTCACCGTGCTTCCGTGTCAAGGAAGGAGACCATGTCATCATTGGACAATGCAGGTTATGATTCGATTCAGAACAACAACAATGTCTCTCTATTGGTTCTTAATGGTGGGCAGTTGAATTGATATTTTATATTGGTGAATTTCAGGCCATTGTCAAAGACTGTGAGGTTCAATGTGTTGAAGGTGATTCCAGCTGGTGCTTCTGCTTTCGGAAAGAAGGCTTTCACTGGAATGTAAGAGGGCTTTTTGCTGTTAGTTTATGTTTCTGGATAGATCTGAATTATGTTATTATCCTTTCTTTATCGACATGTTTACATTTGGATTTTCCGATTTTTAATGTTTCATTGCACTGATTTTGTTTTACTTTTGCTGGTAACCTTTCCCAATTTGAAATCTCGTTTATACATAGCCTCAATTTTGTTACTTACTAATTTAAAAACCTGCTTGACCAAACGATCCGATCCTACACCGGTCTTATCTTACTGTTTAATGAGTGGGGTAGTAGAATAGATGGATCTCAAATAAACTGTTATCATATTTTATAACATTTATTTACATCAAATATTTGAAAAGGAGAATCATAAAAGGATTTGAAATAGTAAATATACATTTTATATGAAGTCTAATTAAAGTATGTGTTATTTACTCTTTATACTGTTCTACTTGAGTTAATTACAAACTCCTCTTACCACAAACCTTTCTCCTCACAATTACATTGGTCGTTGCTCATTGATGAGACCATCGAACAAGAAATTGTCTGAAAACGAAGTACATATATCAATCTCGTGCTCCAACAAAATATCTGAATTTTGCATGAAATCATCCAAAGAGTTGTTGTTCTCATTGAACAGAGGACCACATGCTCCAATGAATCCTCTCTCTTCTGGTACGACAACATCTTGAACATAACTGGACTTTTGAGGTGACTGATTAATGATCATAGTCTGATCTAACCATTCGGAGAACACTAGACTTGGGGAAAAGCTTGATACTTGAGCATTGAATGATTCTCCGACATTGCTACATGATGAAGAAGAACTTCCTATTGTACTCTGCAAGGCTGTTGAATGTGTTTGAGGGGGTCTTGTGGCGTCATCTTGTGTTGAGGTTACACTCTTCTTTAGATATGAATGCCAATAATTTTTGATCTCGTTGTCGGTTCTCCCAGGTAAATATTTCGATATCAGAGACCATCTTGTTAAAACGAAAAACAGATATAACTTTAATCGGGACAGTCATGAAAATGATCTAAATGTTAAATCAAAATTCAGAAACTTCAAACTTTAAATTATAAACCGTCTAAATCTGAAGCATACATAAGAAATCATTAACTCTAATCCCTTTGAAACTTATATTCTCAATGGTAAAAATATATATTTTCTTAATTTGAAAGATTCAACTTATTTTTTTCTATTTAGATATCAGCATCCGTAATCTCTAATATATTTTGAAAATACAGTATAATGATGGTTATATAAACATTTAAATGACTTACTTGTTGCCCAAGATGGAATGGAGTGAGAGAAGTGTAGTTTCTTCTTCATTAGTGAATAAACCCTTTTTAAGTCCAGGTCTTAAATAGTTAACCCACCTTAATCGACAACTCTTTCCATTCCGTTGCAATCCTACAATATGTATACCAATTAAATATTTAGTTTACTTTCTTCCTGATCAAATTCCAAAACTTACTATTAGAAAGTGATACATTCGAGCATATCTTTCTATTTATTTAAAATCCACCAAACTCAGAACATAATGTTAACTCGGTATTGGTAACTCTAAAATGAAATACAGTATAATATTGCTTTCAAAAAAGAAAAAGAAAGTCAGAAATAAAAATTACCAGCTTGAATAGGAATGGTACTCCAGCATCCATGGCCATATTTGAGCACATGACTCCTAAGCTTCTCATCTTCCTCCGGTGACCACAATCCTTTCCTTTGCTTCTCCTTGGATTTCAATTTTCGGCTTGATTCTGATCTAAACACCATTTTTCTTTTTATGTTTTTCTTTGCTTTACATTTATATATGTATATGAATATAATAATGAAAGGACGTATATACGTATATATCAAAAATATATGTAGATTCGAAATGACGATCTTTGACACAGATACGTGGTTCGAAGGGGGGAAATATATAGGCATTTGAAGGGACGTTTTATTTGTTTTAATACAATTAATTTAAACAAAATTAGCTTATATAAAACAAGAGAAATCTAATTCATAATTATGTAGAACTATTCATATGAAAGAAGGCTTGTTCAACACGAAAAAAAAATAATATTTTGTAGATGTTATCTCGCATTTGAAACACTGCACCAAATCTTTATTAATTTAGGTGGAGCCAAACCCTTTGAATTTTAGTGTCATAATTTCAATACGCCGACAATGCAAAATTGAATTAAACAAAATAATATTGTTTCTGGTAAATCAGACTAACTTTTGAACGTTTTAAACGTTTCGAAGCGGTAGAAAGCGTTTGCAGTATTTGTTGTCAACCGCGGATAACCACTACTATCCGCAAAAACTGTATTTGCAGGTAGCAGCGGGAGAACTAATCAAACCCTAACTTAGATGATGAACCATTAATTAACTGGTTTACCGACTAAGCCACTTGATTTTCTATTGAGCCGTTAAACACGATTAGCAACTAGTCGATTAGTCGACCAATTTTTTGAACATACATTAGTGGACATTTTCAGTAGTTCACCAGCACCAAGTCTTAAATAAAATCTAAAGTAAATAATTAGCATGTGAATTATTCTTATTGGTTACGAACAGAAATATTCTAATTCAACTGTTCAAGTTATTTATCTTTCTAAGGATAGAGTTGAAGAAGACTTTTGCTAATCTTTAACTAACACATACTTGCCTTCCTCAAGAAAAACTCTTGTAAAATATGAAACACAAACAGGTATATTATTATTGGTGAATTGGCTTTTGCTATAATCTACACCTGCTTCAATTATTTATAAAATTAATAAATGTATACAATTATGGGTTTGACAAAGATATGTAGTATAAAAAATTGTATTCTTGTCGTTGTCCAATACCATTCGAATTCAAATCCGATAAAATCATATTATTAATTAATCGGAAAAATAAATTATCGATTTGACATTAACTTAAGCGACTTGATTTTATTAGTAACATAACAACGGAATAAGCTAACAAGATGACATAAAAATATATATATTTTGGTAAAAATATGACATAATATTATTTAGTTATCGTCTTATTATATACAAGTTCTACAAAGTGAATAGCGAAAACACTGAAAATAATGTAATCTTGTGGTAATTATATGTTTCTCTATATATACTAGGCAAATTCTATATGTGCGGGTTTTGTTTCCCATAAATATTTTTAATAAAAAAATATAATATTTATTTTTTAATATTACTAGTTAATTATCATATCAATCTATATATATATATATAATAGAATATGATATCTAAATTTATCAATTAATGTATTGTTTATATTTTTATGTATATATTTTTTTATTTTAGTGTAATTTACGTGTATATAGATTGACAAAGATGAATTTATTGAATGAACTATTTACGTGTCACTTTGCGAAATGAATTTTACGCGAGTTACAATGTGTAGGAAAGCATACCAAAAGTTGGATTGAAATTTAATAAAACTTTTGAAATTTTTTTGGTAAAATAAAAATTATATGTCACATATCACTTTTTCATGTATCTAAGTGTCACAAATATGAAATGGGTTAGCTTCTTTTAATTATATTATCGTGGAAAGTATAATTTGAATTATAAAATATCACAAAGTACCACGAATCATTATTTTATTTTTCAAATATACTACAGTTCTTTTTGGAAAAATACATTTAATTAGGTTGATGAACTCCATTAATTATCCAAAGATGATGTTAGCTGCTGATTAATTATTTCAATGATTACATATAAGTAATTGTTTTAATTCAAGATTCCGATATCGTTTTCTCTTCTATGACTATAGTTAAATGGTAACATAGAGTTAGGTGCGTTTTTCTCCGTTCCGTCTTTAGCCTCATTACACCATCCACTAGCATAGTTACGTATGTCTATTGTGAACCATAGATTATCATTTAACGATATAATATAATAGCAAAAAATCGTTATCGAGGAGCCAAAACAAGTTTTGTTTGTTGTCAACCCTTTTCCCCCATTTGCGGATAGAAATTGACCAAATATCAAATTGTGATATCAAAAGTTTATGCTTCTTTTCTTTGTTCACCAAGAGGCACGATCAAAGAAAGTTTAATTATCAAAGAAAGTTTAATTAAGAAACAGAACTGTTCCATTAAACAGTGACAACTAGTTTGGTTAACTACTTCCTGAGTTCCTGTATGCTTAAAATTATGTAAGTGTAAGTCTATATATACTATATAGTCCACGTTGCGCAAAGTAATCGAGTCAACTGTAGATGTAGTATTAAAAAGTCGTGAACCAATAATGTATCATCTAATTTCTCTTCATTTTTTTCTTGTTGTGTCTATTTACACTGATGCAAACATGTTTTCGAATCTAAATCTGTATTACATACAGCGTCATCACTAATACATACACACCGTCTTTCTTTTTAAATGATGACGAAAATTTAACGATATTTATAAACGCATTCCTGTTTTGTTCTAGTTTGTTGCACCAATGATTCTGCTCTACCATAATCTGATTTTAAATCCAAATATTTGTGTTAGTTTTTTATTTATTTTTATGAACAACAAATAAATGTGTTAGTTAACTTTGTCTTTTGACTCTTTTCCATATACCTTCCGAACAATCTTTTTATTTGTAAGTGTCTTCTTGGAAATAGTTTCTCATAAATTCCTTTCTTAGTACATCTTTACTTGTCATACATGCATGTAAATATGTGTTGATTGGTGATGCATAAAAAAAATCTAAATAGATACGTATGGCATATAAATACTTTAACAAAATTCTTTCAAAAAAAAAAATACTTTAAGAAAAAAAAAAAAAACTATGGTTTTCAATTTGTTAAAATGTGTGTTGTTGACAAAAAAAATCCAATGAAAACCTTCATATCAATTTGTTTCAATTGTTATCACATGAAAAAAAAATCCAATGAAAACCTTCATATCCAATGAAAGCTTTTGAAGTTTTGCACTGAAACCTAATAAAAAAAAAATTAATAAGATAAAAGAACTCATAACATTACACGGAGTGAACTATTCTTACATTGCATAGCTATCATAAATGATCATCTTCCTCTTTTGCTTCAGACATCAGAGGATAATGTCTTTCCTGATATTTTCTAGGAACATCCTAAGCTCTCTTCTTTTTCTGCAATGTTCTTCATCATCAGTCTCTGAATCACTCAGCTCAATCACAGTCTCAAGTTGGTGATCATGGCTCTTCTGCTCTTGATAACTTCTTGACATGCTCCGTGAACGAGATTCAGGAAAAGGGCTTATCAGATCAATAACTTCAGTTTCCGGATACAATGAATAAGAAGTCGAGCCAACACCGAATCTATCCATGGTCGACCAATCATTATTGGTATTTTCTTTAGCAGGCGAATCGATTAGACACAAGTAATCGTGTTTCTTGGAGTTTTGCTGTTCCTTTTCTTGCTCTGCTTCTTCTATGGTGCTTGTAGCTACTACAGAGGTTAAACTGAGATCAATTTGTTGGAGTTTGAGGCTGAGTTCTATAAGAGAAGAAGATTTGGTCGGTGAACTTGTCTCCTTCTCTTTAGATTTAGGTTGTTTTTGTTTCGGCTTTGGCTTCTTCTTCTTTGCTTCCATTTTCTCCTTGAACTCTATGATCTTCTCAGGACAAGCCCTGAAATAAAAACAAGAATGATAAATAGGCAAAACCAATACTAGACCAGTAATCAAGTGAAAACAATCCAATAAAACTGAACCATCTTCGGTGTTTTGTGTTAAATAGATAAGAGCATTCTATATATAGACCAGTATTAAGATTCAGTTCGACGTTCAACATAACTAACAAACACAGGTTTGATCAATGTCAAACGCTTGGGTGGCTACGTGTTCAGATCTCTAGTCAACTTATTCCCCAGGCTTGAGTAAATGAGTGAGTGAAGGTCAGACTTTGATTATTAACATTACCTTTCTACAAGATCTGCAGGTACAATGGACGTCTCTAACCCTTCTAGATCATTCCACGAGACTTCAAAACATTCTCGTCCCTGTACTTTGCGAGTCTTTATGATTTCAGACACCGGGCACTTCTCTGGCACCTGCGGCTGCAGAAGAATTAAGACAAGTTCATGTTCTTGCGACATGATTATTGGTTAAAGCTAGTTAACTTTAAGCTTGAACTCAATAACCAGCAAATAATTTGCAGTGAGAGAAAGAAAGGTACCTTGTGGAGAGGAAGGTTGAGGCCAACATCAATTGAGCTTGATTGCAGAACAGCGAACCTTCTCAGATTTCTTTCAGCAATCTTAGGAAGTATGTATTCATCTAAAAGAAAGATAGAGAAAAAAGAAGAAGGTTGGTTCCACAACTGTGTCTGCAAATACATAAAGTTCAATGGTAATACCTGTTTTCTCAGGGGGCCAATCAAAGAATTGATGGCATATCTCCTGAAGCTTGGTGCGCTGGAAAGAGAACTCAGCCAGAGCCCTGCGAAATCAGAGTTTAAATATGTATCACTTCCTTCATCCAAATCTGTATGGACATTCAACCTATTGCAAGTTCACAGATATTCTTGTTTCTCATCAGATGGGCATATGCTTCTTTACAGGACTGACAACAAAGAAATGGAAAGAAGGATTAACCTGGAAACAGTATTAGAGTCTGCTGGGTGACACTTGGGGTTCATGAACGCATCAATCACCTCTTTGATCTGTTCCAGTCCTTCTGGATCACGATTAGGTCCTAAACCAAGTTGCAATTACGGAAAAAGCTTATATGAGAAAAACACCAAACTCAACTAACTGCAAAAGCAAAGCATGTCATATCTACAAAAGACAAGAAGAAGTTCTTGCTTCAAATACCGCTTATGACCACCAAGGGCAAGGTGCCCTTTTTAGGCCTAACTTGCTTCTTTGAATTCTTCGGCTTTTTCGCAAAGGAAAGTCCTTCTGATGAAAATTTTTCAAGGATAGCATTTTCTCCAACAGACCTAACAATCTCGCAAGCTCTCTCCTGTTTACACAAGAAATTCAACCTTAAGTCTGTAACAATCCAGCTCTTCATGAAACATGCAAACTAGAATAACATAAAAGCCCTACAGATAATGGTTTAAGAGCTTCAGTTTTCAACACACCTGACGAATACCTCGAACTCCCTGAGAGTAGTCACAGCCAAGCAAAAGCGCCAGAGCTATCTGGAACCTCATCAAAGAAATTGTTGTAAAACAGTATAAGTGACATTGTAATGATGAAACATAGCAAACATCTCAAAGTTTTTTGACATATGAAACAATAGACAAATTCTGTAGCCGGTTTCTCCTACTGAAGCAGCTAAAAGAATTGAGCCCTTAAAGCTACAATGTCGCAATGGAACCATATACATAGCATCTATCTCTTCTGAGTTAAAACTACAATGTTGCAGTGGAACCATACATACACTTAGCATCTATAGTGCATGAGTTTATCGAGAAAACATTGTAGGTTAGAAATATCAAAGGCCACATTTTGCAAGTATGCCTTCATCAGTCAGGCATTTGCCAATAAAACCATTTTATAGTAACACGGTGAAGCTTTGTGGAAATGAAAGTTCAGGGTTATGTATGTAAAGCTAATGACTTAAAGAGACTCGTTATGTTACCAATGAGTTACGTCCAAGCCCAAGCTTTTTCTTGATGTCTTCCATCTCGTAGCAAACAACGTAACCTCCGTCACCTAGTTCAGTGGCAGAATATAAAGTCATATTCAATACCACTAACAATGTCGGACGATAAAAGAAACACCAAGACTGCTAAAAGAGTCTCTTCCACTCACCAAGGCATATCTCTCTGTAGACAGTCTTTGCACCAAAAAGGAAAATATCTGAATCAGAGCTAAAACAGGCGTCCTATCAATGATCATGAAAACCACAGTTTATCATTGACTATTGAGTTATCAGCATGACGAACAATAAACGAATTTAAAGCAGCAAAATGTTTCTTACACATAAGGATTCCAAGTTTAGCAGAGCGCATTGTGCCTCAGCTTCCTCAACCCTGCATTTGAAGAAGAGAATCTGTAAAGCAAAACACTCAAACCAAAGTCTAATTGTCAATCTAGGCGTACAGTGTTGAAGAATTACCCGTCTAAACAAAGTATCCCAAGTGTTGATGCAATAACCTTTGCCTCTTTTATCATGCAAGAGAACTCAGACCCCATATTTCTTTTGAGTGAAGTCTCTTTTCCAGGTTCAACGCCATCGTCTGCGACCTAGCTGAACCAATAAAGCATTAATCGAAAAATATGCCAAGAACTAGCGACTCATTTTGACATCAATGTACCTCGAATCTTGCTTTTAATCGGCGCCTGTAAGTTGGTACTTTGATTCCAGGAATTGAACCATCTACAATTACAAGGCACACAGAAGTAAGTGAAGTATGCTCAATAACAAATCTTTAGAGCAAAGCAGAGATAATTCAGAACTGATTTTGGTCACTCATGCTTCTGCTACAACCATTCTCAATGACAACAATACAAATGCTGCATAAACAACAAACCCACCAGCGAAATGACACAAATTGTGCTACAAACAAATCCAAATTCGTTCATTTTGATGGAAATTTCGCAAGAGATAGCTGAAATTACCTGAGACTAAAATGACGGTGCAGTTCAGGGCAATTAGGGCTCGGAGCCGATGAAAGAATCCACGGAGATAAACTTTTTCTTTGGTGGCGCAATACGATTGATTCACTTTATGCAATTCCACCATCCAACACGACAGATCCACGCATACCCTTTTGTTTCTACATCAATTTCCCAAAACAAAGGAGAGATCTTATCAAGACTTATCTTTTACAAACATAAAAACCCAGACTTTCGAGGAAGTAACAAAACTCACTGAAGATGATCGAGCGGGAAAGTCTTCTTGCAAGGCTCCAAGACATCCCACAGATACTTCACGCCCATTCGCTTCCGCTTCGAGAGTGAGAGAGGGGGGAAGACAAAATTTGAAATTCTGATTTTGCTTTGAATTTCAAACTCCAGACGCTAAACTATTGGTGCATTTTTACTCTAATATCTTTTCGTATCGTACTAAATTATAAGTTTGGGGTTAAAAAACTTCAATTTTTAAAAAGTTGTCCAAAATTTTGCAGTTTGCTGTAATCACACAGCGAACGCTAATGGATTCGAGTTATCTCCCGAAAAGCAGATGCCAAGGCAGATCTTAAAGTTGTGTACTTTATCTTTGATAAAATAAAAATAAACATCGATAACTAACTGTAGACATAATGTAATTTAGAGCTTTTATAAAACAGAATTAATGTCATCATAAGATACAAAAAGTACACAAAGTCTTCATTTTTATTGAAATTGCTTCTTCCAGCTTGAGCTATATACGACTCATACTTAAAACCCTGAAAAATCTCACTATTTTCTCCAGAAATAGTGTGTGCCTCTCCGATTACATTGCCTTACTCCTCCTTTGCGGCATCACCATTGGCAACATCCTTCTTTTCAGTGGTTTTCTCGTCTGTGCTTCTAGAAGTTTCATCATGTGTAACAGCGGAAGCTTCTTCTCCAGTGTTTTTAGAAGGACCTTCCTCTGTGTCAGCCTTTGCTTCAGAAGGTTCTGTTGTACTTTCTTTGGCTTCTCCATCCTTGTTTTGAATGGTCCCGACTTTGACGTACTTGCTCATGAACTTGTACTCCCAGTCTTGCAACGCCTCTAGCTCAAATGGACCGAGACCCGAGATGTCTCCAGTCAAGTCGCTATCCTCAAACGACATCTTCGCCAAAGCTCGGCTTGCATCTTTCCCTGCGAACAGAGCATATGGCCCTCCTGGTCCATAGAACATCCTGCAGTAAAAAAGAACAGATGTCATGTGAGTATGTCTAGAGTTTGAAGATTGAAAAACTACGGTTTGGGATGTGACTATGATTCTTATAGATATGTAGTAGAGCTGATGAACTATGTACAAGAAAAAATCCCATCATATGTACAAATATACATCGACATGTATGTTGATGAGTGTCTGTGTGTATGTTGGTCTAACTATGAACAAGAACAAATGTTATGATTAATGAAGTGATTGCTTCATCTAACCTAAAGCCTTAAATATCACGAAGATGTTATCCTTCTCACTAAGATGGCAAAAGCAGATAAGAAGAGAAACAAAAGTAGACTGCATAATAACAGCAGGAACAAAGGAGGGAATATTCATTCATACATACTAAGATAGCCAGAAAAGCACACACCAAGTTAGGGACCAAAAAGATTACGAAAAGTTTCTCAGTTAAACCTAAATCCCCAATTTCAGCTATAATCTCCAGAAGCCAAAGTTCCAACTACAATCACTCAAGTTTCACATCTCACTAAACCCCCAAATCTCGAAATGTTTCTGGAAATTAACTTGTAGATCATTTGGACTCAAAACAATAATTTATAAACAAGTAAAGAGTATCAACTATCAAGTATACCTGCTCTGGGAAACATCATAGATCTGGCCCTTGATCGCCATGAGAAGGGGCTTTTTGGAATCGGAGCCGTCATACTGCTTAAGCTCATCCTCTGTGATTTCTCCGAGCTGAATCGGCGGTGGAAGAGGCTCCGATTGCTGGAGAACCTCCGCAGAACGCGGGCGGTGTTCTTCAGGAGAGACGAAGAAACCGGAGACGACTTGATAGACGGCGAAAGCGAGAGCTAGTACGGTGAAAAACGCTGTCGGAGAAAGTCCAGTGTAAGCTGTAATGGTTTCCTTCAGCGACTCCCATACTTGCAGCATCATGATCGAGCAATCGAGAGAGAGAGAGAGAGAGAGTCGGTGGTCACTGGTTTAGCGTTGATTTTTGTCTTCTTTATTTTTTTGTTTCTTCCTGAGAATTTATAACTTGATTTGCAAATTTAAAAAAAGAAAGTTAACTCTCCAACCGAGAATCAAAAGGTAAAATATCTTATACTATAAAGTATTTTTAGATAAAATTAAATAAATGGTCAAATACGCAACAACATTTTTTAAAGGTTTTTCAACAGAGCGGTCCATAAATGATTGTTGATTTTCTGGGACGAAAATTTGAAAAAGATTGTTTCTAGAGGTTTGAATCTGAAAATGTATTTTTTGGTTCACAAAATTTGATGAGTGGACCAAAAATAAACAACTTAACCAATGGTTGGGTTAGTTTAATAACAACAGTGCCGCTATTGCCGTCTTGAGAAGACTAGTATATAGTAAAGGTGGTGGTGGTTAAAAAAAGTAGATGATATCGAAAACAAACGTGACTGATCTCCTGCTTATAAAACATGTTTTCAACAAACTTGTCTTCTTTTCTGTATTTTTATACATACAAACATGTTTTCAACAAACTTGTCTTCTTTTCTCATACAATTATGTGAGATTATAAATACTAAACGGTATCGAACACAAACATATTTTTTTAAAATCTAAATTTTACAATTCAAAGATGATAAAGAAACATAAGAAGTAGCTATACACATACGTACGTGCTTTGAAACGATGATTAAGAAACATCAAAAGCAAGTAATTGTCGCATGCATTCTTGTACATGAAAATTGAGTATTATGGCCAAATTAAATACTCAATTTTCTTTTATAATAATTAGATTTGATTAAGAGTTGCCCTATGGCGCTAGTAATTTGTGGGCTGGGCCTGTCTTCTTAATTGAAAAAATAATTTCTTTAAACGAGAATTGGTGCGTTAACTTGTATATATGCTTGTTTCACTGAAGAAAAAGAATAATTAGGTTTCTGTTTCTCACTTGCGTTAACTTTTAAGGTGGAGTTTTCTATTTGCTATTGTAGTTTGTTTTGTGTGTTTGTGTGTTTGGTGGTTTCGTTTTGAGTTGTAGAAATCTCGGTACTCTTCCTTTGCTTCTATTGATTTGATTTTTGAAATATAGATAAAAAATGGTTACTTTTCGATTAGGGTTGTGTTGTTTAGAGATGAATGCTTGTTTGGTCGTCGAAAGAATGCTTTGGAGATTATTTAGCTTGAAGACTCTCTCTGTATATCAACTCTTTGACATGGCTAGCTGATGCTATGTAGATTGAGCCATAAGTTGTCGTAAGAACTATATATTTCTTTCAGTAAAACTAAATGCATGAGATTATTATTTCCAACCCGGCCAGTGTAAAGTTACCATGATAACACTTGTTAAATTTGGTGCCTTAATCTCGTTTTTTTCTTTTTCTTTCCGATTTGGTTATAGACGATCTAAGTATTAGTGAAAGGTTTTTGGAATTTGTTACACATAGCTTTTTCATTAATGCTTGTGCCTTGTAGTATATATGTTGGCGTTTTTCTGACCATCTTTACCATATTTACCCAAAATGCAGCCTCAAACTCTGCATCATGCATGGCTAGGTTCTTGGCTAATTCTACAGCCTGTCCTTTACTTTGTCCCGCAAAACCAACAAGGAGTGTGAAGATGATGAACAGTTTACAACAAGCATCAGTTCTAAGAATCCAGAGCTTTTCAGGGCTAAGGGCTTCCAATGCATTGGATCTTACGGCAAGGCCTGGTCAAGGTTTATTTTCTAAGGTTAACCGTTCGATCTCACCGAAGAAAGGAAGAGCTAGAAGATGTGTAACAAAAGCCATGTTTGAGCGGTTTACCGTGGAAGCAATCAAGGTCATAACGCTGTCTCAAAGGGAAGCTCGGAGAGTTGGCCATAACTTTGTTGGGACTGAGCAAATACTGTTGGGTCTAGTTGGGGAAGGGACTGGAATCGCTGCAAAGGTTTTTTGAATCCATGGGAATCAATCTTAAAGATTCTCGTGAAGAGGTGGAAAAGATCATTGGAGAAGGTAGTGGATTTGTGGCAGGGGAGATCCCATTTACTCCTCGCGCAAAGCGAGTCCTTGAGTTGTCACTAGAGGAAGCTCGACAACTTGGTTAGGATCTGTTTCTGTCTATATTAGCATTTAGGCTTGGAGCTATTTATATTTGTCTGTATTTCATTTCTTGACTGATGAAACTTGCTCGTCTCTTATCAATATTTGCTAACTGTTTTATTTATTTATTTTTCTTAAAATTATAGGGCATAACTACATTGAGACAGAGCATCTTCTGCTTGGTCTTGTTCGTGAAGGGGGAGGTGTTGTAGCTCGTGTCCTGGAGAATTTGGGTGTAGAACCTAGTGACATCCGGACGCAGGTAAATGCATAAACTCTGAATTCTTACAATCATATGATATGTCTTAGGAAACAACTTCTTGGTTACATTTTGAGAATAATTATTTCAGGTTATACGTATGGTCGGAGAAGAAATATAATTGAAGTGACAGCAAACGTTGATCTTGAAAAGCTTAGTCAAGAGGTGGAAAAGATCATTGGAAGAGGTAATGGATCTACGAAAGGTGTTGCAGCTCGTGCCCTGGATGATTTGGGTGTGGAAACTACTTACATCCGGGATAAGGTAAAAGTAACTAATGCATCAACTCCGAATTCTCACTATCGTTGTTGTTTTTAGGAAACAATTTCTTGATTACGTTTTGAGTTTTTTTTTTGTTTTTTTCAGCTTATACGTATAATCGAGAGAAACAATAAGAATTTGGGGGATCAAGACGAACAAACAGATAGTGATAAATTGACAACGATAGTTATGATTCTTCTTCTTGTTCTTCTAAAACAGAAATGATGAAGAAAACGTTTCTCGGATATTTGTGATGCTTTTAGTTTTTATTTTATTTTAATACTTTTTAATTAAGTTAGAATTAATTAAGCAACTATTCTTGATTTATTTTTTGTTAATTATTATTTAGTATATAATTTTAATTTTAGTAACTATTATTATTATTCTTCTTCTTCTTCTAAATCAACAGTAGTTTTCTTTAGCTCTCTTTATGCATGTCTTGTGCAAAAAACAATGGACAAATAACCTAACAACAAAATATATTCGAAATTATTTAGTTTTATTTATTTTTCCTACTTATGTCAAGGTTTGTGATCTAGAGTTTGATCACTACATACAAACTTTTGGCATTGCCTACAATTTATATACACACAATACTTTCGAACCAAAACAACCCACAAAAAAACAGCAACTCAAACAGTAAAATGAAGAAGAAGAAGAAGAAGTCAAGTCCTGAGAGATCAAATCACAGACTCACAGAGCCATCAAAGATGAAGAGAGCTCACTTCATCAACTTTCCACTCTCCTTCCTCATACTTATACCATCTCGCAATCCCTTCATCATTTTCAATCCTCTGACACATCACACAAGTCTTATACTCCATACAAATCAAGAACTTCCTCAGCCTCGACGCTTTCTCCATTATCGTCTTGTCCAGCTCTCTAACAATCATTTTCTTCCTGAGAATTTATTATTGATTTGCAATTTTAAATTAGAAATTTAACTCTCTAACCGAGAATTAAAAGGTAAAATATCTTAAATGTTTTTAGATATAAATGGTCAAATACGCAACAACATTTTAAATGTTTTTCAACAGAGCCGTCAATAAATGACCGTTGATTAAATTTTCTGGGACGTACTATTGAAAAAGATTGTTTCTAGAGTCTTTAATCTGAACATATAATTTTGGTTAACTAAATTTTATGAGGGTAAAAGTTTATGGAGCATACAAATTTCTAAACGTTTGTCATAACCTAGAATCTTTTCTCGGCTTGACCCTCGTCATAACCAATTCACGTCATGGTCGGAACTTCTATCTTGGACAAAAATTGACTTTACGACAGCACCGCCTGTCTTAAGGAAGATAGTGGCTCAAGCAACGATCTACCACATTTGGAAACAAAGAAATAACGTGCTCCATAACTCTCAAGTGATCCATCCGGTAATCATTTTTAAGGGACGGGACCGCGACATATCATCAATACCATCACCGCTCGTAGACATAAGCCAAGTTTCTCTGGTCTTATGTCCCTTTGGCTGCGTTAAAACCACCCAGTTTAGTTTAATACGTATTGTCTCCTTGTTTTTTTTTTATCTCTTTTTGCCAAGGTTTCAATTGTTGTAGGCTCTACAAGCTCTGTTTGTAAAAACCTTTTCTTCATCAAATGAAATTTACATTCCTAGCAAAAAAATGTTCTAAACGTTTTCAAGAAAATAGTTACACCTAACCAATGGGTACCTTACTTTAAAGAGACATATTTTCACAACAGTTTATTGTTTCTTGTTTGTGTGTATCAAAGATTCAAAATACAGAAAAAGAAGCCAAGTTTTTTGAAAACATGTTTTATAAGCAGGCCTATCTGTCAGTCACGTTTGTTTTGCTATCATCGTCTACTTCGCACCTACTACTACTTGTCAGACGGCAATAACGGCACCGTTTTATTAAAGTATCTTCTCACGGATCTTATTGGCAAAAATGACCTTAGAGCATGGGCAATGCACATCCCCTTCAAAAACTCTTTAGAATTTTTTAAGAATAAAAATATTAGTATTTTAATTTAACAGTTTTTGTAACAATTTCAGAATTTTGAGCTATGCATTGCAGAGACCACAAAGAGTTCTTAAAGATCGAAAATGTTTTTTTTCACAAATAAGAAAAATGCCTAGAGAAGAAAGAAAAAAAAAACACAAAATCGGGCCATTGATCCATAACAAGACTCAAATCATTTCAAAACAAGAAAACAATGTCAACACATTTACCTGCAAAGATCTTTTACGTCCTTCAGACTTTGTTCTCCTTCACCTTCTGGTTTCAAATCCCTTCTGGACTTCGAATCTTTGGAACTCTGCAAACCAAACCGCCAAAAAAACGTTGAGGCACATTTCTACACAACAATTACAATGGATGGTTTGCAAGAAAATCACAAAGAGAAAAAAAAAACAAAAAGGATAGAGATCTAAAACCAACATAGGATCTCAAGCTACAAAACAACCTTGAAGAGGTCAGAAATAGAAGAAACAAAAGTGTTCTGTTCTAATCGAGCTCGTTCTCTATTCTAACAGATAAGGCAAGAAGTATCTATCAGCTATGGCTTTAGTTTCTCTTCGCTCTACTTAAGCTTAAGCATTGAACATTATCCTCGGTAGAAATAAGACACTAAGAGTAATCATGATGGCAATAAACTATCGAGAGATTCGTAGCACAATCTCACTATGAGCTTACTAACAAGAAACTTACCGTTGATGATGGTACATAAGGAAACCGACCTTAAATTCCTCTGAAAACCGACCTTCTTTTTCTCAGTTCCTGCAACAACAACAAAAAAAGATTAGAAACAAAGCATAAAACTAAGAGACGGTTTTACTAACACTAATATTGAAATCAAAACTGTTAATTTCATTTTAAACTAATACCAAAGTGCTATTTGATATTCGCTCTCCATACATATACTAAGACAAGTGGTGGAAAGCCTTTTGAATGAAGCCAAGAACGTTAAGCTGCCACGAAAGGGAACAAAATTGGCACTTCAAGATCAGAACATAATCCGTGATCGATACCAATTCACGGAGTAAAAAACAGAGTTTGTCACTCCAAAGATTCATTCAAGACAATCAACCAAACACTAAACAACCCAAAAGAACACAACATGGCAAACAAATCACAATTTGTCCAAAGCAACGCAAGAATCAATACTGAAACGAGAAGAAAAGTATTTTACTTTACTCTTCCCTGAGAAGAATCAAACATCTTCCATTCTTAATTACCGAAACCAGCAATAGCAAAAACGAAATGAGATTTAAGAGAGAGAGAGAGAACATACCATCTCGAGACGTTCACCAGCGAGGAAATCGAGCCGTGAAGCCTCCGATTTTCGCTTCTTTACCATTAGAGACCCCGAACGAATCAAATCCAAGATTTCCAAGGTTCTTCAATTTGTAAATTAGGGATTCAAAAGAATTAAA
Organism: Erythrophleum ivorense; assembly: GCA_026724425.1. Lineage (NCBI taxonomy): Eukaryota > Viridiplantae > Streptophyta > Magnoliopsida > Fabales > Fabaceae > Erythrophleum > Erythrophleum ivorense. The sequence goes on along the minus strand of JAIUCV010000136.1, from coordinate 1,515,951 downwards.
AATTTGGGTGCGAAAAGGGTAACGAAGAGAAGATTGTTGATGAGGGGGAGAAGAACAAGTGAGAAGAATAACAAGAAGGAGAAGAAGATCGAAGAGAAAGGAGAAGAAGAACGAAGAAGAAGATGAAGCGAATTAAGGAAAAAAAAAATTATCACAAAACGCCGACAATTTTTTTTCCGCGGAGCTTTGTCCTCGCGACACGTGGCGACAGCTGCCAAGTAGAGACGGATCCAAAACCTCTACAGGGAGAGACGGATCTGGGCCTGAAGCTGGCCATGTGGATAATTATTATTATTATTTTTTTCTTTTGGGCTCCAGAACCCTCCAAAACCTGTGCATTGCCCATGCTCTTACTTACGATCTTTTTAGCCCTTTTTGAAAGGGAATAATAGAATCATGGTTATAGTATTAAACAACAACTTCTCTTATTGTGTACAAAGACGTTTTCAGTTCGGTATATTTTTGCTTCTTTCTATATACAAGATAAGATAATAAACCTAATCTTCTTCAAGCCCCCACGCCCATATAGGTTAGGCAAAGGTGCCATGGCCATGAGGTCTTGGTCTTGAGCTGTTACAGAACAAAAGCCCGTATTTAATTAAAAAAAAAGACAAATTAATGGGGCCAAAATACTCAAAACTTTTGTATATAGTAGTATTTTTTGGGCCGGGCCTGTCTTCTTAATTGTATAGTGAGGCAGATGCTAACTCTCTAAACAAGAATTGTAACATAAAAGATCTTGTATATATATATGCTTGTTTCACTGAAGAAGATTAATTAGGTTTCTGTTTCTCACTTGCGTTAACTTTTCAGGTGGAGTTTTCTATTTTGTTGTTCTAGTTTGTATTTTTGTGTGTTTGTATTGAGTTCTAGGAATCTCGGTACTCTTCGTTTGCTTCTATATATAAATTTGAAAGATAGATAAAAATTTGCCTTACTTTTCGATTAGGGTTGTGTTGTGTATTCGCGCTACTAGTACCGATTTGTTTTGAGATGAATGCTTGTTAATTTGATCGTCGCTTTTCTTATTGTCATGGTAGAAATAATGCTTTGGAGATGATTAGCTTGAAGTCTCTCTATATATCCAAAGTGATAACTCTTTAATTGGCTGATGCTATCTAGATTGAGGGATAGTTTTCTTTTTCTTTTTCCATGTTAAATTGTTAAATTACCTTAAAAGAAAACTTAACATCTACGGCACCCGCTTTACAAAAATTAATCCCATGTGGTGGAAAACAAACAAGACAATTATACATAGTTTTTATACAACCGAAATAGTATTCAACTAAAACTATATGCATGAGTTTAATTTCTAACCCGTTGTAAGTTAGCATCATAACACTTGTTGGATTTGGTGTCTTTTCTCGTTTATTCGATATGGTTAGAAAAGATCTAAGTATCCGTGAAGGGTTTGGCATTTATTACATGCACAGAGATTTTTCGTTGCTTGCTGCTTAGTTGTTAGTTTTTTTTTTGTAAGATGTTTGCGTTTTTCTGATCATCTTTACCATATTACCCAAACGCAGCCTCAAACTCTACAGCATGGCTAGGTTCTTGGCTTCTACAGCCTGTCCTTTACTTTGTCCCGGAAAACCGACAAGGTGTGTGAAGATGATGTGCAGTTTACAACCATCACCAGTTTTAAGAATCCAGCCCTTCTCAGGGCTAAGGGCTTCCAATGCATTGGGTCTGACGGCAATGCCTGTTCAAGGTTTCGTTTCTAAGGTTAACCGTTCGATCTCATCGAAGAAAGGAAGAGCTAGCCGATGTGTAACGAAAGCCATGTTTGAGCGGTTTACCGTGGAAGCAATCAAGGTCATAACGCTGTCTCAAGAGGAAGCTCGGAGAGTTGGCTATAACTTTGTCGGGACTGAGCAAATATTGTTGGCTCTGATTATGGAAGAGACTGGAATAGCTGCAAAGGTTTTTGAATCCATGGGGATCGATCTTGAGTATTGTCGTGAAGAGGTGGAAAAGATCATTGGAAGAGGTAGTGGAGTTGTGGCAAAGGAGATCCCATTTACTCCTCGTGCAAAGCGAGTCCTGGAGTTATCACTAGAGGAAGCTCGACAGCTAGGTAAGCGATCTGTTGCGTGTAACATAAGCTTTCTTGGCTAACGAAACTTTCACATTTCTTTAGCTATTTGACATCTTTTTTGTTGTTGTTTGTTTGTGATATTGAATTTCTAGGGCATAACTATATTGGGACAGAACATCTTCTGCTTGGTCTTCTTTGTGAAGGGGAAGGTGTTGCAGCTCGTGTCTTGGAGAATATGGGTGCTGATCCTAGTTACATATGGGAGCTGGTAAAACTAAATAATGCATCAAATCTCAATTCTCACAATCATTATTATGTCTTTAGGAAACAAATTCTTGATTACGTTTTGAGTATATTTACTTCTTTTTTTTCAGGTAATACGTATGATCGAGGAAAAGAATAACAATAAGAATTCGGGGGATCAAGACGAACAAACAGAAAATGACGAGTGGATATAAGTGATAAATTAGAGATTTACGTTTCTGGGAAATTTGTGACAATTTTAGTTTTTTGATTTAGATAAAATTTAGTAACTATTACTGCTTTTTTTTTTTTAATAGCTCTATTTTATGTCTTGTAACAATGGACAAAAAATATACATTCGAAATTGTTTATTTTTATTTATTTTTCCTACTCATGAGTCATGTCAAGGTTTGTGATCTATAGTTTGATCACTACATACAAACTTTTGGCATTGCCTACATTTATATACACACAATACTTTCAAACCAAAACAACCCACAAAAAGAGAAAACAAGGCAAACAGTAAAAAGATGAAGAAGAAGAAGACAAGTTTCCGAGAGAGTAAAGTCATAGAAACATCAAAGATGAAGAGAACTCACTTCATCGACTTTCCACTCTCCTTCCTCATACTTATACCACCTCACAATCCCTTCATCATTCTCAGTCCTCTGACACATGACACAAGTCTTATGCTCCATACAAGTCAAGAACTTCTTCAGCCTCGACGTTTTCTCCATTATCGTCTTGTCCAGCTCTCTAACAATCACTTTCTTCTGCGGTTGCCACCCGGTGTACTCCACAAGGTGAGAGTGCGATATGTTGAGCACTTCAAGGCTCTGTAATCCGTCAAGGATCTTCAAGAGCGCTTCACGCTTTATCGCAGAGCATCTAAGGCTGAGCGTTTTGAGGTTCGGGAGGCAAGTGATGAGCGTGTTTGCAAAGAAGATCTCGAACGGACCCATGATCTTGAGCTCTTTGAAGTTCTTGCAGTTCTTGGCGATCTCTGTTAAGAGATAAGGCGGGTTTGCGATGCTAGGCATTGTTAACGACTCGAGGTCTTTCCAGATCCTTATCGCTTTGCATATCCCAGTCTTCTTTATTCTGTTCCAAGCCGGGAGAACAACCCTTCTCAACCCTGGACACCTGCAAATTCATCTCAATTGCTTAATATACAAGTTAACACTCTTCCAACCGAAAAAACCGAACTTGAATTGACATTTGGTTAACGGCTTTGATGGAAAATTTGAAAGAAACGAAAAGACTTTTTACCTTTCTGCGGTGTAAGTAAGCTGATCATCACTCAAGAACAAGTTGAAGTGAAAAATCAAGGTCCTTGTGTTTCCTCCGCTAAGGTTCATGGAGAGTTTCAAGATCCTGGTCAAGGCTTCATCGGAGCGGCGTTCCACGTAGACATAAGGCTCCAAGGGGATCTTGATGAAACTAGATCTCATGTGAGACAGATCAAGCGTCTTCCAGAGAATGGGATCGCAGCAAGCAGCTCTCCATCCACTGCAAACGTGAGCTAATCCAGAAGTTAACTCAAAGACGCTAAATTTCTGGAAGATTCTCACTAATATGTCAGTGTCCAACTCTTCCCATCTCCTCACTCGACGGTGGTCATACTCTTCTTCCATTGTTAAACCCTAAGCAGAGCAGAGAAGAACGTTTAGTCAAACTGTCCCCTGTTATTATCCTTCAGAAAAATCTTTCATTATGATCTTATTAAACAGGAAAATCAACAACAAATACCCATCAATTCTCGTTTTATTATTGATACAAAAAAGAACCAAACAAAACAGCAAATAAATAAAAAACATTCGCCGGAAAAGTTGATAAACAGAAGCACGAAGTTGATTAAAAACAGATAAACCTCTCAAAACTAATAATTGCATGGGACAAACAGAGTATTTCAAACACATTATATGATAAGCTAATTCCCTTAAAGTCCAACCATGAAAAGGAAAATCTAAGTTAAACAGAGAACTGAAATCAAACATATAACCAATTAACCTAAACAAACTCTAATCTCAAGATATATGGGCTTTTAAGATTTGAAACTCCAGAAGCATAACAAGAACGAGCCGTTTCCAAAACTGGAGAAAGACACAAAATAATTTAAGAAGAAGAAATTACATATCACAGAGAATCCAAGCTATAGATCCGAAAATCAATTCCAATAAAACGTCAATTACTGGGTGTTTGATCAGAGGGCTAAAAGACAAGTCAGAGACTCAAACTCAGAAGATTCTTGCCAAGAAATTGAAGATCGTCCCTTTAAACTCGGAGGAAAACCTCGAAATTGAAAACTCAGTAGAGGAGACAGAATTAAGCGAAAATGATAAGCAAACGAAAATCCAGAGGACTAAGATCGAAAACCCCTAAGACTCTAGCCAAAAATCGATCTGATCTCTTGACATTCCTCAATTCAGTCGAACTGAAAACGTATAACCCCAATACAGATCTCGAATCACCACCATTTCTCAATTCACAAGAAACCAATAATTTGATTAGATCGGGAAAAAGAAAGCTGAAACACGCAAAGAGGCACTGAGAAATCGAGAACCTTTTGGGAAGAGCAAAAAATCGTTGGCGACGACGACGACACCGTTACTAATCTCTCTCTCTCTTCTCTCTTCTCTCTTCTCTCTCTGGCCAACGAAAGTAGATATGATAAAGAATGACGTTTGAGTTTGACGTTACAATAATCGGTTTTATTTGGTTTATATAATGTCTTTGACATCTTCGGTTTGTTTTGGTTTGACGGAGTTATCGGAAAAACCGGTCTGTCTCAAACACAAACCCTTAGCCTGAAAATGAGGATCCTCTTGACTTAGCGAAAAGTAGTCAAATCCGACGGTGTAAAACACTTTGAATAGAATCTAACGGTGAATAGGTAACTTTGTTAGGTGGGTGTTTCAATGTATCAACGGCGGCGATGCGTGTAGGAGAAGACGAGAAAGAGAGAAAGAGAGAAAGAGAGAAAGATAAACTAACTCATAAAAGAGAAATCTCAATCTCTTTCTCTGTTTCGTCGTCTTCTCTTCGCTTCCTATCTCTTTCCCCAGTCGGGCCGACCATTAAAAGAGTCTCTCGCTTTCTCGCACCTTCTTCTACACTGACGGTTAAAAAATCTAAAACCCTTTGCTTTTCTAAACTCTCTTTCTCTCGTCTCTTCGTCATTTATTTTGTTGTGGGTTTTGTGTTTCACTGAAGAAGCTTAGGTTTCTGTTTCTCTCTTGTGTTAGCTTTGAAGGTGGAGTTTTCTGTTTCTCAGATTGTTTGGTTTCATTTTGAGGTTTAGGAATCTGGGCTACTCTGCATTTGCTTGTATTGATTTGAAAAATGCTTACTTTGAGATTAGGGCTGTGTATTAGCGTATCGATTTGCTTAAAAATGAATGCTTGTTTGGTCGTTTGTTTAATTGTCTTGGTAGTGAAAGAGACTTTACCATTTTGGTTGCTTCTCGCTAAGAATGCTTTGAAGATACCAAATAAAGCGCGAGCTTTGTGATACTGTTCTGCTCTTAGTTGGTGAATTGAGATGGTGCATTTATGTGACTGAGCTCTTTCTGTAAATTTTGTTTACGAGGATTAGCTTGAGGTCTCTCTGTATATCCAAAATGATAACTCTTTCATTGGCATATGCTCTCGTCATTGAGCCGTAGGTTCAGAGAACTGTTTTATCAACCATTATAAGTTAGCTTAATAACACTACTCCTTATTTAAGTAATCAGTGAAAGGTTTGGCATTTGTTACTCTGAGCTTTTTGATTGTGTGTAGCTTTGTTTTTTTTTATTTTGATGTCTACGTTCTCTTTTATTTTGGTCTTAACCTTTGTATATGGAGCTAGAACTTATGATATACCATTTCCCAATGCAGCCTACAAATCTGCATTATGGCTAGGTTATTGGCATATTGTACAGCTGGTCCTCTACTTGGTCCCAGAAGACATGTTCAGTCCGAAGAATACAGAAAGCCAAGAAGGTCTGTGAAGATGATGTGCAGTTTGCAAGCACCTGTTTTGAGAATCCAGAGCTTCTCAGGGCTAAGGGCTTCCAATGCGTTGGATGTTAAGGCAAAGCCTAGTCAAGGTTTCGTTTCTGTGGTTAACCGTTCAATCTCATCGAAGAAAGGAAGAGCTAGTCGATGTGTAACAAAGGCCATGTTTGAGAAGTTCACCGAGAAAGCAATCAAGGTCATAATGCTATCTCAAGAGGAAGCTCGGAGACTTGGCCATAACTTTGTTGGGACTGAGCAAATTATGTTGGGTCTAGTTGGGGAAGGGACTGGAATCGCTGCAAAGGTTCTCAAATCCATGGGAATTAATCTTAAAGATTCTCGTGTAGAGGTCGAAAAGATCATTGGAAGAGGTAGTGGATTTGTGGCAGTGGAGATTCCATTTACTCCTCGTGCAAAGCGAGTCCTGGAGTTGTCACTAGAGGAAGCTCGACAACTAGGTAAGGATCTGTTTCTGTTTATTAGCATTTAGGCTTTGAGATTTTTATATGCTGTCTACTACATAAGCTTTCTTGACTAATGATATCAATTTGGTAACTTTCTGTTAGGGCACAACTACATTGGGACAGAGCATCTTCTGCTTGGTCTTCTTCGTGAAGGGGAAGGTGTTGCAGCTCGTGTCCTTGAGAATTTGGGTGTAGATCCTAGTAACATCCGGACGCAGGTAAATGCATAAAATTCTGAATTCTCACAATCATTAGTTATGTCTTGGGAAACAACTTCTCGATTACATTTTGAGAATTATTATTTCAGGTTATACGTATGGTTGGGGAAAACAATGAAGTGACAGCAAACGTTGGTGGAGGAACCAGCGGGAACAACAGCAAAATGCCAACACTAGAAGAATATGGGACTAACTTAACTAAACTAGCAGAGGAGGTAATAAAAAATGGCTTACTCATCTTGAAGAAAGTGTCATGTTTAGTACTTGAAAGCTTCTGCTGAAGTTTTTTTTTGTTTTGTTTTTCCACTTCTTGTTTGCAGGGTAAACTGGATCCGGTTGTTGGAAGGCAGCCACAGATTGAACGAGTGGTCCAGATCTTGGCTCGAAGAACCAAGAACAACCCTTGTCTTATTGGAGAGCCTGGAGTTGGTAAGACAGCAATAGCTGAAGGACTCGCACAGAGAATTGCCAGTGGTGATGTTCCTGAAACCATTGAGGGGAAGACGGTAAAATTCTCTCATTGGATCATTTATAATGTTCTTAAGATGCTGAGAAAGAGTGTATATATATGTTTAAAAGTATTGACCTTTTACATTGTTTTGTGTGTGTCAGGTTATAACCCTTGATATGGGTCTTCTAGTGGCTGGAACGAAGTATCGTGGAGAATTTGAGGAGAGATTGAAGAAGCTTATGGAGGAGATCAGGCAAAGTGATGACATTATTCTGTTTATTGATGAAGTGCACACTCTGATCGGTGCAGGAGCCGCAGAAGGTGCGATCGATGCTGCTAACATCTTAAAGCCAGCTCTTGCAAGAGGTGAATTGCAGGTAAAATGTTTCTCATACTTTCAATTGGTCTAATGATGTCAAAATGTTGATTATAATAGCACCGGAAACTCAAGTTTTTAAGAGATGTTCTTTCTTTTTTTTTTTTTTTTTCACGGTTGTAGTGTATTGGTGCAACGACATTGGATGAATACCGGAAACACATCGAGAAAGATCCTGCACTGGAGAGGCGTTTCCAGCCTGTGAAAGTTCCTGAACCGACTGTAGACGAAGCTATACAGATCTTACAGGGTCTCCGCGAGCGATACGAGATCCACCACAAGCTTCGGTACACGGACGAAGCCTTGGTTGCTGCTGCACAGTTGTCACACCAATACATCAGGTAAAGAACCTCTTTTTCAAAAAAAATAAAATTTGAAGATAAAGTTGCAGCATTATCACTAACCAGTTTCTTTCTATTGATATGATAGTGATCGGTTTCTTCCGGATAAGGCGATTGACTTGATTGATGAAGCTGGATCTCGGGTTCGGCTACGCCATGCTCAGGTTCATAATGCTTTGCATGTTTCTCGCGATTACATAAAAAACACTTTTATATCTATTTGAGCTGATTCAGAATGGAATTTTTGTTTGTTTAGGTCCCTGAGGAGGCTAGAGAGCTTGAAAAGCAACTCAGACAGATCACCAAGGAGAAGAACGAAGCTGTGCGAGGCCAAGACTTTGAGAAGGTATCGTCTTCGAGTTTTTCTTACCGTCTGTAAACCCAAGATTAGTGTTAACAATGTTCTTCTTCGACAGGCTGGTTCTCTTCGTGACCGTGAAATAGAGCTCAGAGCCGAGATTTCTGCTGTGTTAGCAAAAGGCAAAGAAGTGAGCAAAGCGGAAGATGAAGCTGAAGAAGGAGGACCAGTTGTTACCGAATCTGACATCCAACACATTGTCTCCACCTGGACGGGGATCCCTGTAGAGAAAGTATCGTCTGATGAATCTAGCCGTCTTCTCAAAATGGAACAGACCCTTCACACAAGAGTCATCGGCCAAGACGAAGCTGTCAAAGCCATTAGCAGGGCCATCCGTCGTGCACGTGTTGGACTCAAGAACCCGAACAGACCCATCGCAAGTTTCATCTTCTCTGGTCCAACCGGTGTGGGGAAATCAGAGCTTGCCAAGGCCTTGGCTGCTTACTATTTCGGTTCAGAAGAAGCAATGATCCGTCTCGACATGAGTGAGTTCATGGAACGTCACACAGTATCGAAACTCATCGGTTCACCTCCTGGTTACGTAGGATACACAGAAGGAGGTCAGCTAACTGAGGCGGTTCGACGCAGGCCTTACACACTCGTCCTGTTTGATGAAATCGAGAAAGCACATCCTGATGTTTTCAACATGATGCTTCAGATTCTAGAAGATGGGAGACTAACTGACAGCAAAGGAAGAACGGTGGATTTCAAGAACACGCTTCTGATCATGACTTCAAACGTAGGAAGCAGCGTGATTGAAAAGGGTGGCAGAAGAATCGGGTTTGATCTTGACTACGACGAGAAAGATAGCAGCTACAACAGAATCAAGAGCTTGGTGACTGAGGAACTAAAACAGTATTTCAGACCGGAGTTCTTGAACAGGCTAGACGAGATGATTGTGTTTAGGCAGTTGACGAAGCTTGAAGTGAAGGAGATTGCTGATATTATGCTTAGAGAAGTGGTGGTGAGACTTAAGGACAAAGAGATTGAGCTACAAGTGACTGAGAGGTTCAAAGAGAGAGTGGTTGATGAGGGATTTGATCCTAGTTACGGCGCGAGGCCGCTAAGACGAGCTATTATGAGGCTTTTGGAAGATAGCATGGCGGAGAAGATGCTTTCAAGGGAGATTAAAGATGGAGATTCTGTGATTGTTGATGTTGATGCTGAAGGAAGTGTGGTTGTGTTGAATGGTAACAGTGGAAGTCGTGATGGTTTTATTACTGAAGAAGCATTCTCGGAAGAAGATCCAATTCCTGTCTTGTACAAGTAAACGAGGGTTTCTCGAGAGGCTTTATTTTCTTATTTAAGACCTTATGTTATTGAATTGAGTCTCATTTGATTCGATTTTTGTATTTTAATGTTTTTGTTTCTGGATATTGATTCTTGGGAACCTTAGAAGATTTTCGTTATTATTGGAGTCTTTTTTCGTTTCTCAAAACCTGTTGGACTTGATTGCAGAAAAATAAGAAAAGCTTACATAGTCAAGTGTGGAAAGGGTAAAAACAACAATGGCACGCATAGATTCTTTCGTGAAACTTCCATGAAGAGAATATACAAAACGAAAATTTCATCTGCCAAAGAGAGGAAGATAGAACAATATATAAGAGACGAAAGACTTCTACTATGAATCAGTATCGAGATCGTGGTTCGAAGGAGAAGAAGTGGGAGATGGAAGCTGATCGATTTCTCTTCGAGAAGCTTCCCATAACTGTTGCTCTATTCCCAGTTTCCTTAGCTCTATTAAGCCTCTTTCCACTGAAGACGAGCCAAAATGGAAAACGTTAGTTCATCAGTATGAATCTATATTCCCTCACGAAATGGCTTCAGTCTGATTTTACCATCCAAGGAATCGTGAGAAGTCGGAGATTTCCCGTTGCTACGGCTGATCCATAACTGGACACGTTCTTCTGCGATGTCTTCTTCCACACCGTGTAACTTAGCTCTGCCCCAGAAGTACATCAGCCATGCCTGCATTACGTAATCAACATGATATTTTAATTGAAACTTATAAGCGACCATCTACATTGTTTCGTCCTGTAAGTTCCGTAGCTCTACATCGTCTTTCTAGTTAGAGACAAAACCACACTCAAGATACCAATGGAGGATATCCATAAAGATCCCGCTAAACAGGTCTTGGAATCAACTGATGTTGAGGTGTGCCTACTTTTTGTTCGTTATGGTTACTTTTTTATGTGATGAATAATGCAAATTGGTCACAGAAAGTCTGGATATGAGCAGAAGACATGCAACATGGAGTGTCGGTTCAAAAACAAGTGAATATGATGATGAGAAAGTACCTGTTTAAAGGCAACATCTTCTTGTTCCGCTTCACCCAGTTCTGCATTCAAAACAACATGATCACATTGTACGAAAGTTTCACGATATGGATGATGCCGTCGACATATGATCATATTATGTGTAGGGCAAAAATAAAAATTAAAACCACAGAGCACCCTTTTAGGGAAGCGGCGTCAAGGATCCTATCTCTAACCAGGTCATGAGTTTTCAGGTTCTATTTTTCTCGACCACGTTCTCTACTAAATCAACAACTCACGCATTATTTCAAAGACTTAAGGGGATGTGGCTAGACTAGGTGCATCGCCGTATACAACATCCAAGGGTCAACCTCGAGAAACTCTATGTTAGGGTGGTATACAATGGGAAGAAAAAAGAAAGAAAAAGGCCTTCTCTTACCATATGCATCTATAAATCTGGATTCTCCATGACCTCTGGAATCTGAAAGATAGAGGAGAACAAAAGATTTAACATTTGCTTTCAGTTATGCGTGATGCCAAAAATTTTGCACCTGAAAGACATGTCATTACGAAGAGAACAAAAACGAATACAAGCAGATACAGGAAGAGACAGTCATTCAAGGTGCAGCTTAGTTATAAAGAGCTTATAGTTGTTAAGTATCAGACAAAATGGTCATCCACCATTTAAACATTTTAAGTACAGAAGCGAACGAAAGGTAAAAACATAATTTTCATTGTAAATTAGCCTGAAATTAAAAGCTCGAAATTTCTATATACCAGAAACATTTTGACGAATCAAACTTGGTTTTCTCTGCTGGGAGAATGCAAGCACAACAGCATCCTCAACCTGAATTTTAGAAGAGAGAAGAGGATTTGAAAACCTTGTCCTTAGAGATCTATGCTAGGTGAAAACACTTATAGGCAACTCAGAAAGAAGAGTGGACACCTTTAATGATGCTAGCTCTCTCAAACCCATCTCAACTGAAAGCATGCTTTCAATGTTTCCTTCTCCAGTAAGATCATTCAAATCTCTAGCAGCCTTACTCCGGTCATTCCCACCTGCGTAGTTTATATGTTGGTTATATTTTTTTTCTGCAATCAACAGTAAATTAAGAAAACTTTAACATGTTATTAGACGAGCCTTTATCCCAGGACAAGTCCTTGGCCTTCTGTGCTGCGGAAGTGACGAGCTCAAATGGAAGAGGAGCTAATGCTGACCACTGCTCATGTCTGGAAGGTGCTATATCCGCATAGATGCCTACAGAGGTACATCATAGAAAAAAGCAAATAAATGTGAACTTAATGAATAACTACCGTACCAACAAATACGTGTCTTGAATTACAATTAGAGGAAAACAAAGTGTATCTTGAGAAATTTTCTCAATTTCAATTTCAATTTCAGAATATAACTTCTTTTGTCCAGGAATGGATGAATCACGTACCATGTTGCACAGCCAAACCCCAATACCGGGCAAGCCAGCATCTCTTCAGGACTACTTCTTCCTAGATGATTTAATATACCATAAATTAAGAAACTTATAAATGATTAGTCGATAACCAGACCCAAGCTTTAACTACAAACCATTTCGTCCTGTGTTAAAATCATCCTTTGAGTCATTGTACGAAGTGACTTCGCTTCAGATTCTGCTTCTTGAAGCCGTTCCGCAGCAGTTGTAGCCTCGTCTTTCAAGCTCTAAACATAGCAGAGAAAAAATAAGACATGGTTACATCATGCAAATAAAAGTGGTGCATATAATGGAAACCAGTACATCAGTGTACCTTACCTCAAGTTCTGAACGTAGGGAAACAATTTCCTCATCCTTCCCATTCCTTTTCTGCTTAGCAGCATTTAGAGCAGCCTGTAACAGGTACAATTCTGCACAGCTTAAATTGTATGTTTTACACATAGCGTACATCTAAGACTTTCATATAGAATCAGAATGGTGTAGAAAGAGACTCGGCTAAAGAGCAGACTAAAATCTGAGCAGAAAATAGAGTAAAGGCACGTTACTTCTGTTCACACTAACCTCTCTTTGACGCAATGCTGCTTCCTTCCTATAGAAGACACAATTCAATCATTATTCTGGAAAAGAGCAAAACAAAGAGAACCAAAAGAAGGCACAGGCTCCCACCTGCTTAATAATTTTGCCTCAAGAGACACTCCTTCTCCAAGAGACGCAACCTTTTGGGGAAAATAAATAAATCAAATGAAACCTTGTACAACTGCCAATGCTTAAATACAAGTAATCGAACTAAAATTTATAAAAAAAGCATATCACTAAATCTGCCTGCATGTGCTAGACACACAAGAATAGAACCAGTCCATCTATAGATGTTTTGATCTAAATATAGTCTATATAACTACCACGAGTTTCACTAAACCTGTTTATGCTAGATATTAGCCAGAGTATAAGTTCATAGCATTTGTATACACTGCATGATATTCACATTCTCTCCATAGACAAACCTAAAGATGCATATAAAGCAACGAGGCAGGAGGCTGCATCAACAAGATAACGGTAGCTGGCTTGAGTTTTATACATATTTTCAGCAAACAGATGTAAACGAGTGAAGAATCTTTTCCCTTTGAACTTCTACAAGCAACATCAGTAAAAAGAATAGGGGCTAGTCCTAGTCAGGAGAACTTGTTCAAAAACCTGTTTCTCGAGCTCCTTAGCCCTAGCTTCTGATTCCACCCTTTTTTCTTCTGCACGACGAAGCTGTAATCAAGAATACAATTATGCGCAACGGAGGTGAATAGCATTTTTGTTAAAAATAAGCTTTCATGACAGACATCGAACCTTCTCCAGTACAATCTCATTCTCCTCTTGTAGCATATCCAGCTGCAGTTAAAATTGAATCAGGCTTAAGTAAAATCTTCTGACACATTTGACTTTACTTTCCAATATGTGAATACAAGGTGACTTGACCAGATACCCCAAAGGTTTAAATGAAAACATCACATACTTCATCACGAAGAGCTGAAGCTTCTCGCTGATCACCCTTTTCTTTTGAATTCACTGATGGTAAATCAGCAAAGAACCTAAACATATAAAAGATCTCGAATAAGAAACAAGAAGCAGAACCAAAACCAGCGACAATCACTATCTCTTTGAACAAGGAGCCCATTCACTTCCCATTTCTCGTGAACCTCTATAACAAGCTTTGTTCTTAGGCTTTGAGGACAAAAATCTTTAGTCAAGGATAAAACAGATTATATCTCAACTCCAAAGAAATAACCAAACTATTTTGACATATTCCATAAGTTCACTTAACAGCCAAGATTTGAGAACCAAATAAGAAGCACAACTGTTAAGAACTTCAAAATGAAAAAAGCAACAACGTTTAAACCTTTTATCTCTGTTCCTAGAGGGAGGATCAAGTGGAGGAATAGGATTCTGAGCTTTCACCGACACCCTGCTAGGCGGCATTAAATTAGTAATTGGAGTCGGAGTCGTGGATCTAGCAGACACTGACGGCCTTCCGGCTGAAGCAGAGCGCACTGAAGGCACTTGCTCGGCGAAGTTCCTGCCTAACTAATAAAAGCATAAAAAGAAACTAATTAGCTCTAAAGAACCACATTCACCACAGCTACAAACAAGCTCATTTCATAATCAAATCAAGCTGATCTGAGCTAATTCTAGAAGCTGGGATACGGAATTCACCGAAGGCGACGGCGATCTAGTGCGGGGAGCGAAGGAAACAGCCGGCAAATTACTGTTTCCGTTGCTGCTGCTATTGCTTCCAATGGAGGAAAGAGAAGAAGGTGCATGGCGAGCAGGTTTAAGAGCAGGAGATGCAAATCTGAGGCTTAGATCTTCGTCCTCATCTTCATCATCTTCGTCCCCGTTGTCTTTGTTCTGCATAGCCATGACCTTAGCTAGTCGCTGGGCCGCCGCTTTGGCAGCTACGTTCTGAGTCCGCTTGACGGTGGAGAAACCTCCGACACCTCCGAGCTGCTTCCGGTGAGCAGGAGACATCGCCGGAGACGTCGATTCCGTACTGTTTGATGTTTCGCTCCACTGGCGACCATAAACCGGGCTACCCGCCCTCCTTCGATCCATAAGTTGATTTTGTGAAGTTACGAAGTTAGCCGGATGAAATTGCAGTACTCAAAACGAGCACAAAGAAGGTGAACCTGAGAAAAAGGAATTTCTCGGGAGAAAAACTAGATTTTCTCGAGAAAGAAAGAAAGAAAAAAAACGGAAGGAAAGAGAAAACGTTCGGTGAGATTTGGAGAAAGGTGTTGAAAATAATAATAGAGACGACGAAACGACACCGTTTGCCCCGGAGAAGAAACACATGCGAGTCTCGCGGGAGAACAAGTGACCTGGCCACCGTGGCTGTAGGACCCACAGGAGTCAAGTTTTTTTTTCTGTTTATATCATTTCATATCAATTATTTAATTTGAATTCAAAGGCAAGTCTGATGTACAGTTGATTATAATCTTTATTTAATCTTCGTACATTAACCACAAGAATATACTGTATGTTGTATTTAAATCATACTATAACCAGTGTTTTGAAAACCGGACCGACCCGGTGGTCGGACCGGGTTCGACCGTGAACCGGACATGTGACCGGGTTGGGTTTTTGGTCTGGTTTATAAACAATTAATATGATCAATTAACTAATTATATGTTAGATTATAAGTTATTTCACAAAATTAGGTTTAATTTAATTTTTCTAATGCTATTATATTTATATTTATACTTTTATATCAACTCTTAACTATTTATAATATGTATTTTAAAATTTCTATATTTAAAAATAAATAAACATAAATTATTATGAACCGGATTCAACCCGGTCGAACCAAATTGAACCATGACCCGGATGCTTATCCGGTTCGCCTTCCGGTCCGGTTTTAATAACATTGACTATAACATTATTCAGCTGACAAAATAAAAGATTCTTATCATATAAACGACTATTCAAATGCGAATAGCCATAGCCTTGTTGACAAGCAAAGAGTCGTGATAAACCAGAATTATAATGTTTGAGTCGTCAAAATTGACATTTCATGACGAACATCAGCATCTATAAATGCAGCCTGAGACATTTCTCGCCTTCCAAAAACACATTTCTCTCTAGAAAAAGAAAGGTCAAAACCAACAGAAGAATCTTCTCCTGAAATGTCGGAGTCGAGCGACTCAAGCAGATCGTTGATCCCGAGCTTCCTCTACTCCTCCGATCATCGTCTGTTTCAGTTGCCGGAGCCAGCCACGAACATGACGCGGCTCAAATCACGGCCGTTGATTTCTCCGACTTCCTCAACAGTCTCATCGAACAGTCCCACTTTCGTGATTGCGGCGCCGAATGAGAAAGTAGGAATGTACTCGCCAGCGTATTACGCGGCGTGTACGGTCGGTGGAATGTTGAGCTGCGGCGTCACCCACACGGCGGTTACGCCGCTCGATGTCATCAAATGCAATATGCAGGTCAAGTTCCAACCAAACTGTCTTTCTCTTCTTTAGCTCAAATTCGTATTAACATCTTCGAGCGTTCTTCCAAGGCTATGTATGTGGCGGGTAGATATTTTGCCAAAAACACTTGAATTTGGAAACGGTAAAAAAAAAAACATAAATGCAATTGCAATCGTTCTGCGATGCACTAATCTGAACTCATTACTTATGTACTTTTTAAACATCAGCAACACTAATCTGAACTCATTACTCATTACTCATAAATGTTCATCTTTATTGGTCATTTCTCTTTGATCGGATCACTGTTTTCTTCTATGAATTATTCAACTTAGTAAATTATTATCATTTTATGTTAGTTTGCACGGCATCGACTTTTCTGTCTCGTGCATGATTTGATGTGCGATCAAAGAGAATCTGATTGTTGTTTACTATTTCAGATTGATCCATCAAAGTACAAGAACATATCTTCTGCTTTCAAGACAACAATCAAAGAACAAGGGCTCAAAGGTTTCACCAGAGGCTGGTCACCAACACTCATCGGGTACAGTGCACAGGGAGCGTTTAAATACGGTCTGTACGAGTACGCCAAGAAATACTACTCAGACATTGTTGGACCAGAATACGCAGCTAAATACAAGACCTTGATTTACCTCGCTGGCTCGGCCTCTGCTGAAATCGTCGCTGATGTGGCTCTCTGTCCAATGGAAGCTGTCAAAGTCAGGGTCCAGACTCAGCCTGGTTTCGCCCGCGGTTTATCTGATGGTTTGCCGAAGATCATTAGATCCGAAGGCGTTCGAGGGTTATTCAAAGGAATCGTTCCTCTCTGGGGACGCCAGATTCCATGTAAGTCTCTCTCTATCCTCACGAAAATGTAGTCTCATTAAGATCATGATGATGATGATTTCAGTTAACAAAATTTCTGGTTTTTGGCAGATACGATGATGAAGTTTGCTACTTTTGAGAACACTGTGGAGCTCATATACAAGAAAGTGATGCCTAGCCCAAAAGAAGAGTGCTCGAAGCCTGTTCAGCTCGGGGTTAGCTTTGCCGGTGGATACATTGCCGGAATTTTCTGCGCCGTCATCTCGCATCCTGCTGATAACTTGGTTTCTTTCCTCAACAACTCTAAAGGAGCCACTGTTGCTGATGTAAGTGAAACTCTATACATATCCATACTTCACCACAAAAGAGCTCAGAGCTGCTACTGACTTGGTTTTGATTGTTTCACCAGGCAGTGAAGAGGCTAGGGTTATGGGGTATGCTTACTCGCGGCCTCCCTCTTCGCATTTTCATGATTGGAACACTCACTGGAGCACAATGGGTTATCTATGATGCTGTCAAAGTTTTGGCTGGATTGTAAGTTTTCCTCGCCTGCACTAGGATATATTTCTCATCAATACTCAAAATCATTTTATGAACCAACATTTGAGAAACAATCATCAACTACTTATAATGGTCTCACTTTGTTAGGCCAACCACTGGTGGTGCTTCTCCAGCTACTGCGCTTGTTCCAGCTGTAAGTGCATAAAACTACAAGGACTTTCCTCACAAAGATGTCACACTAAAGCAATAAAAGGGAAACAAAACTCCCAGTTTTTATCCTTATTTTGTTTCTACCTTGTAATATAACAAATATAGTGTTCCCTACATCTAGCTGTTCTGTTCTACTTCTACATATGAAAGTCATTGACTCGATAGTAAACGTAACTTTTCTTTTGCTTTCTACCATATCTCAGTTTAAAACGAAACCAATCCAAGAGGGGTTTACAACTCTTGAGATGGGTTTAGGGGAAAGACTGTGTCGAAAACAACCCTAGGAAATACATGTCTAACTTCTGCAAGGTCTCCTGAAGATAACGAAGTGTAGTCAATTTTACTGTCTTGCTTAGGCACAAAACCCGGCGCATTTTCTTTGATACACTCGAATATTCTTCTTGCATCTAGATACAATTTCAACGGTATGAAAACCTATAAAAAACCAACAATAAGAGAGAATTAGGAAAAATCTTGTTTCTAATCTCAAACCAAAAGATATATCAAGATCCATATCCTATAGTCTAGGCATTCCCCAGAGAAGAATTTGCATTAGCGACTTGCGTGTGTATCTATAAAACATCGTTCTATGGAACTAAGACAAAGTAGGAGTGATTACCATGTTGGAAGATGGGGCCTGAGGGTACGCTGCCATAGCCTTAGAAACAAAGCGCGCATCGGTCATCTGTCCCAAGGCTTCTTTGATAGCCACATCAAAATCCATCACCTCATCCAATAAGGTTTGAGAGTCCAGTTTCTCTGGCTCTAGTAGCTCGAAGAAGCTTCTATCATGAGGTTTTGTGATTTTCCTGGTGATATTTACAGCTTCTTGAACATCTCCACCATTGTGGACAGCAAGGCTGAATGCAGCAACCACTGCAGGATATCGAGGTTGATCAGCAAGCGCTTTGTGAAGAGCCAAGATTGCTAACCTGCAAATTCCCAAGACAACATTGTTGGCTTACAAGTTACAACAGTGTCTTCCACTCTAAATAATAAGGATAGTATGAGGACTCTACCATAAGCTGCTGTGGCAAGGTCTATCCGGAGCCAACAATTTATCCAAATTGGCGAAGAGAGACTGCATGGTGAAATGTTAATTATAAGTTTCTTTACTAGACATTGTAAGCAATAGACATTTCTCTCTGACGAATATTGCAAAATGTGCATCTGCATCTTACCAGAAGCATGTTACTCTTTTTGTCGCGTCTCTTGAAACCACTGTGAACGAGATATGCTGCCTGTGAATATTGAAGTTAGATAGACGCAAAGATGCGATGAAAAGATTAAGGCACAAACAAGATAGGAGTGAAAAATAATTAACCTGGATTGGTAAAAGTATTTCTAGTATTCCAAATCTCCACAACAATCTTAAAGAAGCTTCTGCTGATCCATATGCTAACATGTAATTTACTTCCATCAAGATTCTTCCCTACACATTTTAATGCAGAGTCATCATGAACATGATGTTGCAATACAGATTGCGAAGAAAGTATATGTTAGTGAAGAGAAGCAATAACGTAAGCCTACCCTGTGGAGTCTTTGTACTAGGAAGGAAAGGTTCTTTAAGAAATGAGCTGTTTCCTTGGAAATTGTGAAACCCAAACGCGCAGCAATTCTTGTCCCACGAAGAATCCGGGCTGGAAATGTTGTAAACGGATAAACACTATTAAGCTTCCATTATATGGACTCATAACGATATTCATACAAGAACTTTTTTTGGTTTTCTAGACTCCGAAGGGTGGTGTTTGTAGAAGAATCTGAGCTGGAATTGTTACATAAAGTCACAAACTCACCACAGTCCTCTTGAAAAGATGTGCCAGCATGAAACACCGTCCGGACCTGTGAGCAAAGAGCCACACTGAGAACAAATGTATTTGTAGATAACTTACCGGAAAACAGGTAAAACAGATTACATTCACACCTTAGCTTTTCTAAGGTCTTCTATTCCCCCAAGATAGTCATATATGATTTTGGCATATGGATCATACATCAACCTGAGATTAAAATAACAATGTACACATCTAAAGAAATATAATAAGAGAGACTATAGGATCTCCAGAATGCTTATGAATTGGGATGCAACATGGAAAAGGAAGAACCACTTCGTTTCTTTGTTTCAGAAATAGGAAAAAAAAGGAGTATACGAGATCTTTAAGGGATTAATAAGTTACCCATTAATTGTGAAATCACGCTGCAAACAATTATTCAAACGGACACAGTCCTCGTCAGAAGAGCCACTGGATTTTCCAGATTCAGTTCTCATGTTTCTAGGGGAATTTCGTGCAGAGGTGCTAAAACTTGAAACCTACTCGAAAAGAACATAAAAGGAAATTTAAAGAGAATGCAAAACTGAAAAGCAAATCCTTGACTAGAAAAACAAACCTCTATAATATCATTCCCAATGTGCACATGACATATAGGAAATCTTCTTCCAACAATTTCACATCTTGAGAAACTCCGAGCAACCTAAATTCATTGCCAACGTTAAAAAAAGAAAAGATCATTTTTGAAATCAGATTAAGATAATGTTCAAGAGATGACTTATAGATTGTAACCTCTATAAGTTCAGCAGAAGTGAGTATATCGAAATCTTTTGGTGTCCGCTTCAAAATAAGATCTCGTACACAGCCTCCCACAAGATAAACGTCATGTCCTGCTCAAAAGAAAACAAATATCAAAATCCAGCAAGAGAAACAAAGGTTGAAGAAATGATTGAGATTTCATCATTAGATTCTATCAGAAGATAAAAAAGTATTAACCTTTACTCTTGAGACCATTTAGCACTTGCCGTGTGGGCTTTGAAATCATAGAACTAGTTATCCCAAGGTCTTTTGAATTCAATTTCTTCCACTCTGGTGCTTTACCTTTCAACACAGTTACCCAAAATTCACCAAAACATCAAATCAAGCTTACAAGATAAGCGACGAAATCGAAATGTTTGGCGAGTCTCGTTGATTTTCACTCAAAGAAGTAGCAGTGTTCATACAAATGTTTGACATAATAACTGAAAATGGAGAATTGAGTCCGATTCTACCATTTTTTTTGTTAAATATACATAAATTCGAAGAAAAAGAAACAAAATTTTCGATTAACCTATCAAATCGTTGATGTAACTTACTCGTTTTATCAGAATCCTTGTCATGATGATCACTATACTTTTCATCCGCCGTCTCAACTGCAGCAGCAGCAGAAACAGTGTTGAATCGAACCTGTAAGCGAAGCAACAAATTTTAAGAAACAAGGAAAAGGAAATTCGGATATACGAAAACGAATTACAGAATTGTAAATGTCTATTCATATAACTAAGAACCACCTTCGAGAAGCAGTAAAACAGGGGACGAACAGAAAAATGGGATCTGCAAGCGAAACTCAGAGTTAAAACCGCCATGGAAATCGAAAAGGTTCAACATTTCATCATGGGCTTTTAAGCTTTGTCAAGCTGATTCAATGGAGTTTAGGTAGCAGGGGTAGGGTTTTTGAACTTTTGAGAAATGAAAAAGGGAAGGGTTTAAGTGCCACGTGGTCAGTTGTCCTTTGATTTATCGTGATGCCGTTTTCATGAAAACATCTTGGCGTTCTGACGTGGCTATTTTAACTATCCTGCTGTTTTTTAAGCATCTTTAATTACCTACGCAGCGTTTTGTATCGTGAAAAAACTATTTGCCGTCTCGAAGTCTGAAACGGGGACTACACGCTGTTTTCAACATTGTTCATTGTCTCAGACTCGCAGATCGGAAGTATCGCGTAGTTACTTCAATGGATCAAAGAAATTCACATCGTCTCCTGAAACAATCGAAGCTGAAACTTGCTGGGGAATCCATGAAGGTCTTGAAACTGATATTCATATTAGCTTTAACTACTGGAATCTCTGCTGTTCTCATCTACATTATCGGCGTATCAAATCTCTGTAAGTACACTCCATCGTTGTCCCAGTGTATAGGCTTTTAAGTGTCGTATTCTTTATTATCTGAAGTATGGTGATGAATAATGATAAAGAAGATGGTTCCGTGGATTTAGACGAGTCAAACCGGCTTGGAAATGAAGATTTAGAGGCGTTGCAGTCCCTGCAGAGCGGATTCCAGAAGTGCGTAGTAAGTAACATCCGATTTTAGAGATCTATTTAAGTTTCATTATCTTGTATTGCTCCTTGTTTGCTTGTTATCAATGAGCATCAGTCACTCGGAATTGCCTATTGATCCGTTCCGAGTTAAACTTTTACTTCTGAATCTGGAGATTAGTTGATTACAACTGATCCAATTTGGTGCACTGTTACTGAAATGGCTTGTATCAATTTAGACGCTCAGGCTGCGTTTTGCTTAGGTTGAGTAGTATACTAATGATGCAAATTTAGGTCCTGAGTTGAAATTTCATCTTCAGTCAAATGTTTTTAGTTGTTGTATTGCTTGTTCGTATGTATATGCTGATTCTGAGATGCAAACTCTTATGTATGACTGAAGATTTTATTTAGTGTGTACTATGGTATTGATGCAGAGTGCAAATGGCTTGGGACTACAAGCTGCTACTGGTAGAGATTACTGCCAAGTCTCGATAAACTTCCCCAAAGATACTGTGCCCAAATGGGTAAATTGCTCTCTTCTGACTAATTTATTGATCTCAGTCTGATTACCTGACTTTATACATTGGCAGAGTGAAGCCTGTCATAACCTTTATCTTAGTGTCTAGCAAAATGGTATATTGAATATTTGTACTGCCTTGACTATGTACAAAAACAGAAAGATCCCAAGTCTGGAGAGCTTGAAGGGCTGTCATATGAGTTCAACCTGTGCGAAGCGGTAGCTACATGGGAACAAGTGGGTGTTGCATTTCTTAAAGTCTGTGTAAACTTTCAGTTCATATAATACAGTGATTATATAACTGGCGAGTTGGTTGGCCAGGTCAGGAATAGCTCTACGATACTCACCAAGGAATATATTGATGCCTTACCAAATGGATGGGAGGATTATGCATGGCGCAGAATCAATAAAGGAATACAACTGTAAGAATTTGACTGACATAATAAGAGGAATGAAGTGCATGATAACTGGCTATTACTATTATAATCCGTTTTCATAGTAAATGTAGTGTACAATGCTGTGCTGTCTTCTTCTTTTTGTTGGTCTTAATGAAACTCGCACTCTGGTGCAGTAATCGTTGCCAGAATAAATCTTTATGCATGGAGAAGCTTTCATTGGTGCTTCCTGAAATACCACCATATTTTCCCCGGCAGTTTGAGCGATGTGCTGTTATTGGTAACTCTGGTGATCTGTTAAAAACAAAGTTCGGAAAGGAGATAGATACTTACGATGTGGTTATTAGGGAAAATGGTGCTCCGATTCAGGTTAATGATGAGTTCTTTTATCTAAATTCCATTTCTTTTGTTCCCTCTGTTTCTCACCTTCAATTTTTTTGGAATGTCTTCTTCCAGAACTACAAGGAATACGTAGGAGAGAAAAGTACATTCCGGCTTCTTAATCGAGGGTCAGCAAAAGCCCTTGACAAAGTCGTGGAGTTGGATGGTACTGTATTACTGTTCCCTTGTTTTTCACTCCTTCATGGTTACGCCACTGTTTCTGTAATTTTAATCATTTTTTGTGTTGGATTTTTTATGAATGCAAATAGATACTCCACTCTCTCTGATCCTTTGAAACCATGCAGAAAAAAAGCAAGAGGTACTGCTAGTAAAAACAACAATCCATGATATTATGAACAAGATGATTCGGGTTTGTACATTGCACTTTTTTTTTTGTATGTTAGCTATTTGGTTTTGAATATCTGAAATCTGTTCCTCTTCCTTGAAAATCATTTGAGGATTCTTGTTTCTCTGCAGGAAGTTCCAATAAAAAATCCAGTGTACTTAATGCTTGGTGCTTCATTTGGCTCGGCAGCCAAAGGAACTGGGCTCAAGGCTCTTGAATTTGCTCTCTCGACTTGTGATTCAGTGGATATGTATGGTTTCACTGTGGACCCAGGTTATAAAGAGTGGTATGAAGTCTACCTATATTCATCTTGTCTAAATGTACTTATTAACCATGTTTTTGTTTGACAGCTATCTCTTGTAATATCCTTTCAGGACTAGATATTTTTCAGAATCGCGGCAAGGACATACTCCTTTGCATGGTAGAGCTTACTACCAGATGATGGAATGCTTGGGTGTAAGTCTCTGGTTTCTCGTTTTTCTTCATGTTTCACTTATCCGAATACAAGTTTTTCCTTTTTATCTGTTATAGATTCAGAGATCCCTTCAAGCTTTTGGGTTTTGACTTGGTTCTCTTCTTTTTGTTAGCTCATTAAAATACACTCTCCCATGAGAGCTGATCCAGACCGAGTCGTGAAATGGGTGCCAAGCCGCAATACAATTAGATCCGCAAGAATTGCAGCAGAGAAGCTCTTAAGGTAATCAAATTCATCTTCTTTCTTTTGCGCACATAATCTGTCTTTTAAACTTATCATTTCTCTAAAAAACACATTCGACGTGCAGGAGAGTTGGAGCAGGATCTGCAGACCCATTAGCTTCATGCTCGATTGTAAAGAAGCGAAGCAAAAACAAGCGTCCAGTGGTATCACACCTCAGAAAACCCGTGAGAGACCATCAAAATTTTGTGAGAAGCACGACCATGTACCCGCTGGAGCACAGTCCAGGACATAGTCAGCTTTGCATTACACCAGCTGACTAAAACCGCTTATACAGAAATCGATTTTTTTCCCAAGCACAGAACAAATTCAATGGACGATGATAGATTCGAAAACAAGTCCATCCTCTGCTATAGCCTCATTATAGAGAGTTCAAGACGATCGAGGTGTACGTAATCTATTGAGGTTAGGATTGATTCTTTTGTTATCCTGTTTTCCAAAATTTTAGTGATATAGGTAAATGTTATACAGTTCTATCACAGAGGACTGAGATAGAACTGGAAGCTAGAGATTTTGCTTGTTTGATGTCTAATTTCAGTACATAAGCAAATATTTAATGTTCTTTATCCCTTTTTCTGTTTTGCATTGAATCCTTATCTTACTCTTTTACTAAATGCGAAATCAGATTCAATTTGTATACATAGCAATTATTTGATATTTGTGTTGATAAAAACAAAATCTAAGGATATGAATCATATGATAGCAGAGAAAGAAAATAATCAAAGTAATGAAAGAACTCGTGTAATCCTTGCTCTCAAGGCAATACATTAGATAAAATGTGAGTGATCAAGCTATTACAGCCCTACAATTCTCTCTTGGAAAAAAGGGCATAAGTACAAAATTAAAATCTCACGTAACATCTAAAGCTCAAGAAAACTTCAACCTAAACCCTTTCATTATAAATTTTGTGAAGGGTTTCAATATTAGAACATATATAAGTGAACTATCTGTTATACACAAACGAATCTAAACTCAAACCTTGGCAACCCAAAGCTTTCTCCTCGAGCTCCTCTTTAGGGAACAGTCTTTCAAGCAGCTTCTTGACGTAAAAGAGCCAGTCTTGTGATTTTTCTTGCAAGGATTGAAATGTTTTCTTTGAGTTCTTGAAGAGTCCAGTGAAAGCCCCACAAACCTAGCTCCCATGTGATCAAAAGATTTCCATATATCCACCACAGTTGATGCTTCTAGACATATACAGAAGTAAATGGCTTCCCAGCAAATTGAACAAGTTTGAATTGCCATAATGTAAAACTGATCATTCGCTTAACTTGTCATCGAGAATAAAACGACGAACCAATACATTCCATGTAGCAATACTTGGGACAATCCCTTCCCTTATCATCCTCTCAAGAAGCATCACTGCATCTTCCTTACAATTATAGCTGCATAGACCCCAAATCACGTTTGTGTATGAGATTACATCAGGCCGCCACTTTCTTCCTCCTCCGCATGAAACTTGATCCAACATCTGGACTGCCCTCTCAGCTTTCCCTTGCTTGCAATACGCTAGTATCATCATATTCATCGTTATCTCATCTGGAGATTTACCATCCACCACCATCTTCCCTGCTAGCTGCAGAGCTATCCAGGGGAGACCTGCATTGCATGATCCATGTAAAAGCGTGTTGTAAGTCGATGAGCTCCACTCCAAACCTCTCATGGAGATCTCTCTGCTGAGACCATAAGCTTCTTCTATTCGGTTTGTCTTTGAGAGCCCGTCTAGTAGCTCGTTGTATGTTACAATGTTGGGATTACACTTGTATTGCTGCTCCATTTGTATAAACACTTTCTCTGCCCAGTCAAGCCTCCCTGCATCGCATAAGCCTTTGATAAATGCGTTAAACGTTGGCACAGAAGGAGGAGCACAGTTTTCTTTGGACATAATCTCTATCAGAGATTCAGCTTCTTTGAACTTGGAGTGTCTACAGAGAGCTTGCACCATGCTTGTATACACCACAACATTTGGGCAGCATCCACTAGTTAGCATCTTGTTCCACGTATCAACCACACCCTCGAGGCTACCTCTTTTGGCAAAGCCGTTGATAAGAGAGCCATAGGTTCTGATGTTTGGAGAACATCTGTTTTCCTCCATGTGTGAAACGACAGACAGAGCCTTTTCCATATTCCCATGGGAACACAATCCTTGTACCAAAGTGTTAAACGCTACAACGTTCGGCTCTAACCAAAACCCTCTGATCATCCGGTTCCACAAGTCTAGAGCTTCCACGGTCGTACCACTTAAAAAACAACCCTTCACCAGAGAACTCAACGTATGTACATTTGGATGACACCCTCGTTTCAACATCTGCGCCAGAAGCGAGAAAGAGGGCTCGACTTCTCCACAATTGCAAAGCGCATTGATAAGCGTTGAGTATGAGATGACATTAGGAGATATCTCCTTCTCCATCATTTCCCTCATCAGGTCAAATGCCCCTTTGTAATCATGGTCTTTGCATAACCCATTAATCAAAGCGTTATAGACGCTCGCAACAGGTTCGAATCTCGCCGCGAGTTCCTTACCTTCCTTCACCATACCAAGCTCACACATAGAAGAGATCACAGTGGTATAGCTCACAGCATCAGGAGAACATCCTTTATTCGACATCTCCACAAGCAACTTCTGAGCACCATCTACCTTGTTGTTCTTACACAACGCCTTAAGTAGCACATTATACGTAAACACATTTGGCTCAAACCCATCTCTCTTCATGTTTCTATAAACTGTATAAATCATCTGAATCCTATTCTCACCGAGTAAAGTATCCAAAACATGGTTATATATCTTAACCGAAGGATCACACCCAAATTCTTTAATCCTATAAAACATCTCCACAGCTCTTTCAGCTAAACCGACTTGCCTGTATACACTAATAACGCTAACAAACAAATCTTCAGAACAGTGAAACCCTTGGAGTTTCATTTGCTGCAAAAGATATTGAACACTATCAATCTGACCATCCATTGCAAGCTTTCTGATCATCACCTCGAATGTCAAAGGCGTGTGCTTGAAGAGATTTGAATTAGCAATGGATTTGAAGAATTGCAAAGCTAGAGTGATACAGGACTCTTGTCTCAGCCTCTTTACAACATCGAATTCTTTGATCTCCGTATCAGGGTTTGGAGATTCAGGGAGAAGTTTCACATTGAGATTTGTGTTGAGGACAAATGGGATTATGGGTTTTTGAACTTTCAACAGCAACGAGCATCCTTCTTTCAGGTACATCGCAACCAAATCGGAATCAAAAAGGTGAGAACTTTTTGGAAGTGACCTTATAATCGCCGACTTTTTATCCAGAAACCAAGCACACGATTGGGTTTTATGAACCTACAGTACTCGGTAATGGATAAAGTCGGAGAGTGAGCTATGGCGATCTGAAGATTTACGTGGATTCGACTGCGATGAAATCAAACGGCGGTGTTTCGTTGAGGGTTTTAGCTCAGGATTTTCCATTTTTTCCAGTTTTGTCTGTTTCTGCTTAGATTTTGTTTTCACAATTTTTGTGGAATTCGATAGTGGATAAACTAGTGAGAAAATTATTATGGTTATTAACGAAGAACCCCTCAGCTTCTACCAGATTCATTTTAAGACCCTGAACATTTTAAGATTTTAAAACACCAACCAAACTAATCAGCTAATCCAAAGCATTCGATATGCTTAGGATTAATTATTTTTTGCAAGAATAATCGTTGTCGCAATATCTTATTTTGTCAGAATGTGAGAATTACTTTCTACAAAGTTAAGAATTCTTTGAAACACAAACAAACAAAATTGAGAAGAAAAGTAGCATAAATGAACAATATTAAGACAATTTAGGGAGATGAAAAATTGTTAGATAATATGTATTAATTACTCCACCGAAAACTGGTTTTAAAAATATATTACACACTTAAAATTTTACCTTACTTCTTTTCCAACGCTAGTAGGCTTATTGTAGCCAATTATTGTATCTTTTTCAAATTGTATATCTAAACAAGGGTTCAAGTTTCGAGCATAGTTGATAACCTATCGAAAATGAAGATTTGAAGAAACCACCCATAAAATTTAAGAAACAATAATAAAATAACTTTTTCAGAAATAAGAGACAATAATAGAACGCACTGTATAAGTATCCTGTTTTTATCGGGTTTCCAAAGGCTTCTTTTACATGTTAAGAGCATTTCTGTTTGTGGGTATAATATTGGGTGTTTTAGTTAGGATTAAAGTAAAATTATGAACGGATTAATTTTGGAGGTTTTAAAAACGAAAACAAAAATATTTTTTAGGGTGGAAAAGTGGAACTGGCGGAAGTTAAAGGGCTTTTTAGTTAAAGAACTGTTTAGTAATCTGCACTAGCATGATACACGTGTCAGGAAGTGAACATTTCTCTTCTTCCCTCTCTCTCTCTCTTCTACTTCCTTCCCTCGATTCTCCTGATGACGACTCTCTCTCTCTCTCATCCACTTCTGATTACTCCAGATAAAACCTAAAATAGCTAAGCAAAGACTTGCCTTTTCATTTTCTCCAGTGGCTTCTACACACACAATACTGGAAATTTATGCTTATGGTGGCTCTAGTCTGATAAAGTGAAACAAGAGGCCTTGGAAGAAATTTCTCAATCTTTATAGAAGATGACGGAATTGCAACCAGGTAACAACAACAATCAGCAACCAAACGGCGGTGCTCCTCCTTCCTTGCCGTCAACCTCAGCCGAAACGCTGGCTATCACCGCCGCCGGATCGAAACGATTGAGGAGACCAAGCGTTCGATTAGGCGAAATCGGCGGCGACAGTTACCAGCATCAGCACGCGGCGTACGATTCGCAACAGGGGCGGAAACCGAAATGGACATCGACGGCGGCGGCGGCGACGGGAAACAGAAAAGATTCGAGCAAATCGTCGAGGACTCGAGCCCTATCGAATTTGAGTTCTGGGTACGAGAATAGCGGAACCCTAGATGATGAAAGAGAAGGGAATGTGGATTCTTTTGGGGTTGGGAGTTGGCGGGTGAAGAAACGGGTCGGGTCATCAACCGGTGCGGTTACTACGACGACAGCAGCGAAGCGAGTCCGATCCAATTGGGTGTCGAAAGTTGGGGAAATCGACCATGGAGACGAGAAAATCAGCGGAGGGGAAGAATTGGAAGGTGGGTTTAGGGATTTCAGCAGAGAAGACTCAGAGAGTCCGATCAAAGAAGAGTCTTTGGTGAGAGACGGTGGGTTTTATGGTAGAAGAAGATACGAAAGGAACAATAGCAGCGGAAACAAGGAGTTCGAGTTATCAGAGCCGTCGAATATGGACGGAGTTGGTGGCGGAGGAGGAAGAGAAGGAGTGAAGATATGGCTGCAAGAGTTAGGGTTAGGGAGATATTGGCCAATGTTCGAGATACATGAGGTTGATGAAGAGGTATTGCCATTGTTGACGTTGGAAGATTTGAAAGATATGGGGATCAATGCTGTTGGGTCCAGGAGGAAGATGTTCTGTGCGATCCAGAAGCTTGGTAGAGAGTTCTCATGAGTGAGAGATAAGAGTGTGAAGAATTTTGATCGGTTAAGAAGATAACAAAATGGTTTTTGTTGTTGTTGTTTTTGTCAGCCACGGCAATGTAAGCTTTGCAATGTCTGAAACCATGGAAGCCTTTTTCTTCCTTTTTTGATATATTTCATTCGTCATTTGTTTCTTATTTTTTCTGTTTCTTGTTTAAATGTAGCACATTAGGCACAGTAGTATTATAGAAGTAGAAGTGGGTAAAGAAGAGGATGATGATGATGATGATGAAGAAGAAGAAGAAAGAAAGAAGGTTTTTTGCAAACTCTTTGTTATATCTCTTTTCCTTACTTGAGATGTTTCCATGGATGTTTTTGATGATGAGGAACTCGCTATCAAGTAGGTTTATAGGCTAGAAACCGATTTGCAATAAAAGCTCATTTGGGTTAATGCGGAATATTGTCATTTGGGTTCAGAAGAAGAGATTCAAGGAGCCACAGAAGATCCCACATACTTGACAGAGCAACACATTATGCATATTCTAATCCATTTTGAATCTTGATGCCATCTTTCTCCCCTTCTTCTTGCTTGTTTGGCGCTGCCGGAAAATATTTGAGATCACCTACTTTGCTTATAACCTGTCGTTATACAAATGTTGTTCTTAGAGTTTAAAATTAACTGTGAAGGAATTACATTTTGACCTTTATGGGGTTTAGTACTGCATGCTAGGCAAATGAAAAATGGGAAAAAAATGAATAGCAATTTTTTAACCTGTAAGGCTTTAATAAGATCATGTCTTGAATGAGATGCAGATATGCAAATACGAGCTCTTCCTAGCATTAGGGGTGTAGCTGGGAAAACGACAACCGCAATCGCAACCTGTTCATTGTAGTTTCTTGTGTCTTTGCGTGGAAGAGATTGAGAGATATCGTAAAAAAACATAAGAGAAACTTACGTTTTCTTGCAAACATTCTCTTGAGAAGGCTGAGATTTTGCCTGGATTGTAAAGCATTATTGGCATGACTGGGGAATCATTGTCTCCGAGAATCTCAAGTCCCATCTTCTGAAGCTCAGCCCTGAAGAAGTTGCTGTTCTCCCTTATTCTTGCTAATTTTTGTGCACCTGCCCAGGGTTTTACAAGAATTCTGAGACTATAACTCGAGATTATGAAGCTCAAAGAGCGAAAAAAGAAACTATAGAGATACCTCTGTTTGAACCATCTTCTCCAAGAATAACTTTAATGGCTGCTATGATTTGTTGCGCGGCTGGAGCTGAAATTGATGTTGCGTATAGGTGAGCCGGGCAATGGTGCTTCAAATATTGGATGAGGTCCTACAAAAAAAAAGAAACACAAGAAGATGCTTTAAAGACTTTTTTGTTTTTCTTCTTCTTATGATCATGATGTGTACAACTGTATCTTGACAAGATTCTATATAAGGAAGTTGCATAGTGGAAATGTAAGTCCACTGTCTTCAAAAGATCAGAATTTTGATCTACTAAAGAATATTAAACCACATAAATGTTAATAGGATTGTTTAAACCTTAGATCCAGCAACGTAGCCACCACAAGACGCAAAAGATTTGGTGAAAGTTCCCATCATTATGTCTACATCATTGGTATCAACTCCGAGGAGCTCGCAAATGCCTCTCCCTGTATGTCCAATTGCTCCAATGCTATGAGCTTCATCCAAGTAAACATATGCCTATAACAAAATAAATCTCTTCATTTAGACATTACACAACCAAATTTGCTTATAATTTTTCTTATATTTTGATAGTCTCGGTTGCCTCAAGTCTTTAACCTTGTACTTAGCTTCTTGCATATCGAGACAATCTCAGGCAATTGAAAAATCTCTCCTTCCATGCTATAAATACCTTCAACGATAACAATAATTTTCTTCCATGGTTTGCGTGTTTTGATTTGTCTTTCAGCAATCGCATCTCTCAAAACTCTTTCTAAATGAGATGGTGCTGACAAATAAATAGCAAGACAGATTAAAGGTACGCCAACTAATTACTTTATTCATCCTAAATTTCAAACAAATGCTACCTCAAAAAGATTGGTCACCCAAATAATAGGATTAAAGAAAATGAAAAATGAGGCATTACAAAAGCTTACTGTTGTGTTGGAAAATGCGGATAGTGGCTCCGGAACTTCGAGCACCATTAACAATTGAACTATGGTTCAAAGAATCACTTATTATCAGTCCCCCCTATATCAAGAGATGCAACTAACTTAGCTACTTTAAACATTTGTTTTTGCTCAAAACATACAACATGCATACATATTATATATACCTTTCCAATTAAAACAGGAATGATAGACGAGTTTGTCACGTATCCCATTCCAAAGACAATAGCAGATTGCTTTCCGACGAATTTAGCAACACATTCCTCAAGTTCTACATGCACACAAGTAGTTCCTGACGCCACATAAACAACGTACGTCAGCTAATTGATAAAAAAAAAAGTTGATAAACAAAAATGCAATTTAAATTTGGTTAATCAGAACGAAAAATTGGTTAACTAGGGGAAAAAATGGTAAAACACTTTGTAGATAGGCAGTAACATTGTACCTGCATCAACGCGAGAGCTGCATGTACTTGCTGAAAATTTCTTCAAACACTCAATAACACGAGGCGTGCAATATTCATCATAAGAACCAAATCCAAGATAATTGTAAGACCCCAAATTAAGGCACCTTCTGGTCTTTTTTGTTCGACTGCATATGGATTTGCCAGTCTGTAGTGTTAGGAATTCCACTTCGAAAATGACCATAATTAGAGTAATATATAAAGGTCGGTCAATTTTCTCATTATTAATATGGTTTTGAGTTGAAAGTCTATAATATTTAACATAGTATCAAAATCCATTTTTTAATCCAAGTAGGATAAGATACGTTGTCGATCCCAAACTAAGATTTAGTTCAAAATATGTCGAAATAATCATTAAAAGATTATCTCGAAGAAACATGTTAGTAATCCAACATCAAAGCTGATATGTAACATAAAGTACATTAAAAATATTATCTTTGTGTGAAAAGTCCATATATAATACTTAACAATTTAACATGCATTTCATGTAGGTGATAAGTGGAGTCTCAACGATCAATGTTTATGCCATTACTAGTAAGAACTCATCGTTTCATTTGGTTACATATTCTCTCAATGAGTGTAACCATGGAAGCTATAACATTTCAAAACAAACGTACTGAAAGGGAAGCTCACTTTATGACCTTGTCATTGCCATTCGAGTATCTCTCGACAACATCGAACCATGCATCAGGTGCACTCGATATTGGACGTGCAAAACAGTCCTTCAGACCAAGGAAACAAAAAATATTATGAATTAATAATACAACGTCAACGTCGATAATACCATTTTTTGTTAATTATTGGAAATTATCACACAAATACAACTCTACAAGTAAAATAAGATGTCATTTTTATAAAATCTCAAGTTTTATTAATCAGTGTGAAAAAAAATAAAAGAAAACATCGAATTTCTTATTCTTTAGATACAAGTTTCGGAGATTAGTCTAGATTTCAGCTCAAAATTAATCTTTATTAAAATTTATACCTTGTAACTAACTCATGGCCTAATAAAAAAGTTGTTTTACTAATTTGTTGGAGAATGACCTGAACGCGATGATACGCTCGCCTCATGTAGAAATCCTCATGTTCCAAGCAGATCGGCGCGTATCCCTATTACCAAAAGTAAAAATTATAATATCGTACGTATCACCGAACAAACGTATAAAATTCATGATACATCAAACACTTTGTTGAATTCTACTCCAGGTGCTTCTTGCAAGAAAACAAAGTCAAGGTGTAGATAATAATAAATTCAACAAAAAAAAAAATAGCTACAAAGCTAATAAAAGTCATTTGATCACTTTTCATATAATTTTCCCCATGTCGCAATTCATCACCATTCGACTCTTTTTGTGATTATGCCCACTATTACTAAGTACAAATAATATCACTTGTAAGAAAAATAGATAAGAAGATGAACGATGTTACGAGAGAAAAGTTAACCCGGAGATCATTGTTGGTGAGTCGAAACTGAAGGATGCGGTCGAAGAAATCACGGAGATGGCCGAAGCAGATAAGCAAGAGGCAGCTCAAATACGTTGACACAGCCGTAAAGTACATTCTCTCTTTCTTTTGCTGCGAGTTTCTATACAGAGTTTTGCCCTATTTAAGTTCTACTTGCCATGTTTTTTTCGTTTAAACAGTTCAATATCTTCCCAACTGTTACCAACAATTTTTGTAACTAATTTTTTTCTTTTGTTGATTAATAAATTTCATTTCAACAACAGAAAAAGTTTCTACAGAGATGAGGAGAATTCAATAATGTTTTTGAGTTACATGATAAAGAGGTTGTTTCCATTGAATGATATATGAGGTTCAAGTAACTGTTGTAGGGTCTTGGAGAAAAATGTTTTGTGTGAACAATGAGAGAGAAGAAGAATCAGAGGAAATTTAACGCTTTGAGGTCCCTCTTTTCTTCTTTCTTTTTTTTTCTTCACTTGAGATGATATCTCCATCGTGTATGTTAAGAACTTTCTATGAGATTGTTATATAGCACACAAGAACCAATTTGAAATAGAAGTTCCAAGGACAAGATAACAAATTAAAGTGTTTAATTTAGCAAAAAAAATCTAGCATTTTATGTACAGTGCGAATTGTTTAGCTATAAACAGAAGCAATAAATATTAGGAGGGAAAAGAAACAGAGTCAAGAGATCTCAAGATCAAGAACTATTAGAGGGGTCCCCTCTTCTCTGCCTTTTTCTATAGTATTCAAGAATCTCAGTATAAAGAATAACTCTCTTTATTAGCTTAAGAAAATAACTCAAAACTTAAGCTCTCTCAAGTTCTTAAACTCATAAGTTATGTCACACATTGACATCTCCTTATATAGCCACATATAAATCATAATCCTATAAGAAAACACATTCTCTAATCCTAAGCTCATTAGGATTCCATATCCAAATAGGATTAAACAACTTGTGGCTTAAGCTTCCTTCAAGCTTAATCAACATTCTCCCCCTTAAGCTTGAAACACGTAATTCGAGAAGCGTCTCTTACTCCATTATGTCGTCCTTTGCCTCTCCCTCTGTAAAATCGACCACCTCGTCCTCTGTTTTGATAGTCATTTGAATATACTCGATTGTTTGGTGTCTCCGTATTTGCATACATGAGCTTAGATTGATCTTCTTGTATTTCGTCCTCATCAATGATTCTTTCTTCGTATGCTTTAAGTCGTCCTATAATGTCTTCAAAAGTTGTAGTATTAAGGTCTAATACTTGTTCTAAAAAAGCCACTATATGGATAAACTTTTTGCGAGGGAGACAGTTAAGAAACTTCTTAACTAGCTTCGATTCCTCAATATTTACTCCAAGAGAAGCTGATTTTGATGCTATCTCTGATAATTTCCCTGAAAACTCATCAATCTTCTCTGCGTCTTTCATCTTAAGACGATCAAAATCAGCCATGAGCGTTTGTATACGTGCCTCTTTGACTCGTTCTGCTCCCACATGTCTTGTTTTAATGGCATCCCAAACCTCCTTAGCCGTAGTTAGGTCACCTACTTGTAGAACAAGGGTTTCCGGTATTGATTGAAACAGAAGAGCCATAGCCATATTGTCTTTATCTCCATCTACCGTATCTGTGTTAGACTCGATTGCTTCCCAAACTTTATGAACTTTCAGTGCCACCTTCATCCTCATTGCCCACACGGTGTAGTTAGTTGAAGTCAACATGGGACAGGTGATGGGACAGGTGATGGAGGAAGATCCTCCTCCCTCTTTCGGTTTAGTTGGAACAATTGTACCATCTGACATCGCTCCCTAGGAAATCGTTTTGCTCTTGCTCTAATACCAAATATAGAATTCAAGAATCTCAATATAAAGAATAACTCTCTTTCTTAGCTTAAGCTCTCTCAAGTTCTTAAACTCATAAGTTATGTCACACATTGACATCTCCTTATATAGCCACGTATAAATCATAATCCTATAAGAAAACACATTCTCTAATCCTAAGCTCATTAGGATTCCATATCTAAATAGGATTAAACAACTTGTGGCTTAAGCTTCCTTCAAGCTTAATCAACATTTTCAAGATCCTAAACCATTAACTCTAGAAAAACAAAACAAAAAAACGTGAAAGAAGAGAACAGTCACAAGATTGACAACAAGAAACGTCACTATTAAGACATAGTGAAGAGAGGACCATGAAATAACGTGCAAGTAAATGAGAACCTACGTGATTGCTAGACTTAGATCTGACAAATACATCCACCACAGGCACAAGACCCAAAAGTTTTCGTAAAATGTTTCCATCAGTATGTCCACATCAAACACCCCCCTTTAACGAATACAGGAATTGCAATTGGCAAATGCCATCAATTAGTTTGGAATGGTCCACTCAACCATATGTAGCATAGAAACTAGATTTGGTTTCTGATCTTTTTATTTAATAACATACAGATATTTTTAGTTTGAACTTTGAAGTATTGTAATAAAAATGCTACCTTTTGATCTTTTCTGTTTGGTATGGACTTTTGGTTATGTTTTCTTCTTTAGAGCATAACAAAAATTCGCTTAACCCAACAAATTGAGCAACCAAGTATCGGGGAGCAATGCAGAAGCACAAATGTCATATAGCATATGCAAATTTCGCGCAGCAAATTTAAGAGGGACACTATACAATTAACTCTTCTGACAAAACCAAATAAATAAACAAAGTGAAAAGAGAAAGACAACGACCACAAGAATCACCAATCACCACAAGTAGCATCACAAGGTGAAGACACAACAGAGACGAACCGCAAGGAAATTGTACACTAACGCTAATTAGTACTAACCAAAACCTCTTTTGGTATGAAACTGATGCCTTACGGTTTTAATCCAACTTGATGGCATTTTTATCCTCTTCTTGCTTCTTTGGAGCTGCGGGGAAATATTTGATTCCGGTGAGGTCGCCAGCTTTGCTTATAACCTGTCATAACACGGCAAATGATTAAAACATACAAAACGATAAGCACACACACTCTTTCTTATGCTTTAGCCTTTTGATGTAGACTTAGAATCATTTACACTATGCTGAGAATTTGTTAAGGCTTGTACATCAATTTTATAGACCTATTTTAAAAACACGGGGATTCTGGTTTCCTACTAGTACTACTACTAGGGCTCTTAATGGTACATGAAATAGGAGAGAATGCGAGTGAAACTCAATGCAGGATTTTTTTACCTGAAGGGCTTTAATAAGATCTTCTCTTGAGTGAGATGCTGATATGCAAATACGAGCCCTGGCTAGCAATAGAGGTGTAGCTGGGAAACCGACAACCACAACTGCCACCTGTTCACGGTTTTATATGTCCATCGAATATTAGAGGTGAATCTCTCTTCTGTGGGAAAGTAAATGAGATACTGGAAAGACGCATAAAAGAAACTTACGTTTTCTCGCAAACATTCCCTTGAGAAGGCTGGGATTTTTGCTGGATTGTAAAGCATTATTGGCATGACTGGGGAATCATTGTCTCCGAGAACCTCAAATCCCATCTTCTGAAGCTCAGCCCTGAAGAAGTTGCTGTTCTCCCTTATTCTTGCTAATTTTTGTGCACCTGCCCAGGGTTTTACAAGAATTCTGAGACTATAACTCGAGATTATGAAAATCAAAGAGCAGGAACAGAAACTATAGAGATACCTCTGTTGGAACCGTCCTCTCCAAGAATAACTTTAATGGCCGATATGATTTGTTGCGCGGAAGGAGTTGAAATGGATGTTGCGTATAGGTGAGCAGGACAATGGTACTTCAAATATTGGATGAGGTCCTACAGAAATTGAAACACAATGTGCTAAGAAGCCTTTAGTTGATTTTGAGATGAAGAGCACTACTCGCCTAAACAATAATGTGGTCTTAGGATTAGGGCCTTAGCGTATCAGCTCTTTACTGACAAGGTTCATTATAAGAGATCTTTAATAATTGCATAAGAAAGTTACGACCATTATTTAATTTCTAAGTTTTCCGGAAAAGATCAGTAAATGAAAACAAAGGTATATAATTGCTAACCTTGGATCCAGCAATATAGCCACCACAAGATCCGAAAGATTTCGTGAAAGTTCCCATCATTATGTCCACATCAGCAGGGTCAACACCAAGGAGTTCACAAACGCCTCTACCTGTTTTTCCAATTGCTCCAATGCTGTGAGCTTCATCCAAGTATACATAAGCCTGAAACAAGGGTATACGAAAAGTTGGAGAAGTTAAATTACACATCAGACAATCAAATTCGTCTAGAAAATTTTCATGTTGCAGATGATACTTCAGTTGATCGAGTTCCTCAATATCTCATCAATGTTGAACATTTAAGATAGTTTACCATGTAACCTCACCTTATATTTCTTGCATATTGAGACAATCTCAGGCAGTTGACAAATTTCCCCTTCCATGCTGTAAATACCCTCAACAACAACAATAATTTTCTTCCACGGTCTGTGTGTCCTGGGTTGTCCCTCAGCGATTTGTTCTTTCAATACTCTTTCCAAATGAGCAGGTGCTGAGAAGCAATCAACAAGAGAACATAAAGGTTAGTCACCCAGATAACTGAATAAAAATCTGGAAAGTGAAGCATAAGAGTTGCTTACTGTTGTGCTGGAAAACGCGGATAGTGGCTCCTGAACCTCGAGCACCATTGACAATTGAAGTATGGTTCAAAGAATCGCTTATTATCAACCCTCCCTGTATACAAGGCAGCAAGTAAGCTATTAAAACATAGGTTTTTGGGAGTAACATCAGCGCTCATCAGATGGTGTAGCAGCATACATACCTTTCCAATCAAGACAGGGATGATAGCCGAGTTTGTTGCGAAGCCCATGCCAGTGACAATAGCAGCAGGTTTCCCCACATAATTAGCAACACATTCCTCAAGTTCTGCATGCACAGATGTAGTTCCTGATGGCAGAAACAAACGGACGTCAGGCTAGCAACAACGAGAAGAGATGTTTTCGAGATCAAATACGCAAAGACACTGTACCTGCATCAACGCGAGAGCTGCATGTACTTGCTGAAAATTTCTTCAAAGACTCAATAACACGAGGCGTGCAATATTCGTCAAAAGAACCAAAGCCAAGATAATTGTAGGATCCCAAATTAAGGCACCTTTTGCTCTTTGTTGTTCGCCTGCACGAAGTTGGAACCAAAGGTGTGAAAACCCTTTACGTAGGTGATAAGTGGAGTCGAAAGCTTTCCAAATAAAATCAAATGGGTACAATTCTCAAGCGCAAAAGTTCAACCTTTACATATGGTTTCATATTCTCTCAATGCAAGAATAAAAGCTATTTAGCCTATAACTGTTCAATAGAAAAGCAGAGGAAGATAGACTCACTTTAGCGTTTTGTTGTTGTCATTAGAGTATCTCTCGACCACATCCACCCAAGCATCAGGTGCACTCGCTATGGGACGTCCAAAACAATCCTTCACACATACGAAGAAAAAAAGATATTAGGAATCAAGCACAAAATCTTTCGGCTTTCAAGGATTCACCACCCACAAAAAAAAATCTCCACCGTAAGCCACCAATGCCGAGATTCAACATTATATGAACACAGAAGAAACGAATTGAGAAGAAGTACCTGAATCCGATGATACAATCGTCTGATGTAGAAATCCTCATGCGCTAAGCAGATCGGCGCGTATCCCTATAAGAAATGTGAATCAGGAAAACAAGTTACGGGAATTTGATCAAGGAAAATCGAGAATTGTGTGGAGGAAGAGACGACAATTAACAAACCTGGAGATTGTTGGTGCTCCACCAATCGAAGATTAGGCGGGAGTAATCGCGAAGCTGGCCAAAGGCGAAGAGCAAGCCGTAGCTGAAGTACGTGGATACAGCGGTAAGATAAGGGATCGTAATCATTGTTCAGCTCCGCCTCTGCCTTTTTCCTCCGAACGATTTTTCTCTCCCTCTCTGTCTCGGTCTCCCTCCCTCTCCCTCTCCCTCCCTCTCTCTCTCGGTTCGAGTTTGTATTACAGATTCGGAAGAAAATTCAATGATGAGATCTGGAAAAATCTTGAGCCTTTCTCACGGGAGAGATAGAGAGAGATAGAAGAGAGAGATTTGAATTCAATCTCCTTTGTTCGCTTTCGTCAAAAATGAATAAGGATTCTCTCGTTCGGATCATAAACCAAAAAAACCATTTTCTCTCTATTCGGTTTCGTTTTTTTCGCTTATTTTATGATTTTCTTATTATTATGTTATTTTTATTTGGACCTTCCGCGTCGGACTATTCAATGATTCGGTATAACTGTCGATTAGTACAGTACATATTCGTAAGAAAACAATTTAATTTATTTAATCATATGGATACAAAGTTCTAACTTTTTTTTTGTCAATGTAAGAGATATTCGTAATGCTCAAGTACTTTTATTAAACACTTAAAAAAGAGGAGAATCTCTATGCTAAAAAGGTGCACTTTCTATACGCTCATGAATTTATTTGTTTTCTAAAAATTTGTCGATATAGAGTACAAAGAGGAGTTGAAATGAAATAATCTAAAATTGGAGTTGGTTTTTGCTCCAATGTGTTATCCTATTTTTCACTCCAAAAAAAAATGGGGTGATTTCAAAACTACACTTAAATATTTTCCGAATTGCAGATCTACACCCCTCTCATTTTTTAAAATACTTACACCCCATTTTTCCTATATCATCCTTACCCTTCTAACATAATCACAAAAATGCCATTAAGTAGACTTCTTTATGAAGTCTACTTTAAATGATAATGTCCAAACCAACCTCATCTCCTACACTTATTCACGAAAATGCCATCCACTTCAATTCATCCAACAACCATTTTCAACCATAATCAAGCTTTTAATGCTTCTTCTTCCCATTTACACCACTTAAATCTCATTCTATTCACTTCTAACCTTCTTATCTACCTTATTCTCTCCAATTTCATCACAAAAAACTCTATAATCCATCTCTCAAAATTTCAAGTTATTGTATGATACCATTTCCGGTCACCAAGCTCACGGCGACGGCTGGGCTTCTCTATTGAAGCTTCAGATAGAAGCAATCCGCCGTAGACGACACCGAAGAGCTCTCTAAGCTGACTTTTCGTTCGTTTTTCGCGAATTTCAAAGCTCCGGCGAGAAGTAGACTTCTTGAAGAAGTCTACTTGTCAACGCAGGGTATAGTTTTGCAATTGACTTTTTGACATTTCGGGCTTGTAGACTTCTTTAAGAAGTCTACATTTTTCCTTTGACAACAAAAAAGTGTGGGTCCCGTTTGTAAACTTCCCTAAGAAGTCTACTCTTCGGAAAAGGTCTAGATTTGCAATTGACCACACGAAGACTTTTGTCTGTGAAGTCTACAGATGAAGTCTACTCATCAGGGGTATAGATTTGCAATTGACCAAAGTCAACTTTTTCGAAGTAGACTTCTTTTGTGTATGTAGACTTCTTCATGAAGTCTACTTTCTCGAGTAGACTTCACGATGAAGTCTACTTTCTCGAGTAGACTTCACGATGAAGTCTACATACAGAAAAGAAGTCTACTTCGAAAAAGTTGACTTTAGTCAATTGCAAATCTATACCCCTGATGAGTAGACTTCATCTGTAGACTTCATATTGAAGTCTACTCCATAAAGTAGACTTCAATATGAAGTCTACTTTGGTAAAAGAAGTCTACTTCTAAAAAGTCAACTTTGGTCAATTGCAAATCTATACCCCTTGATCAGTAGACTTCAGTTATAGACTTCTCCAAAAAGTCGTGATTTGGTCAATTGCAAATCTATACCCTACAGTAGACTTCCTTATGAAGTCTACATTTAGACTTTACAGAGGAAGTTTACTTTGTTGCTGTTTTTTAAATTCGATATTTGTGCCTAATGACTAACTAATTTTTTAAAAATTTCTTAGACAATAAGTTGTGTTAACCTGTTTACTTGCCTGTGTATCATCTTGACATGCTTAATCATTATATTTAGAAGGAAATCAATTTTCTTGTTTTTGTTGGAAAGTAGGTGATTATGTTGTAGACTTCTTACTGATGTCTACTTATTCGATATTTCAACTAATAACGTGTTGTCTTCTTTTGCAGAAAATGGTGTATGTAGCTGCCGTTTATGGAAAATGGGTTAGCAAAGACAACGGGTCCTGGTTTTTTGAAGTGGATGACGGAAAGGAGGGGAGACAGTTCTCACTAAGAAATGGTTGTACCCATGATGAGCTTGTTTAAATGGCAAAAGATGATTATGGGGTTGATAAGAATGCTGAACTTATAGAGATGGCATACCCACTTTCAGCTACTATGCTCCAAAATCTAATTATTTTTTCGAACTTGGACCATTTTAGCTAGATAAAATGCAATTTGGACTTTTTAAAAATAATGTAAAGTTTACAAAAGAAATCTAATTCTATACTAAATTCAATACATTTTGTTGTGCAAGAGCTCATGAAACAATTGAAATTCATTACACATCAATAACATACAATCTTATACAAGAGAAGTATATATATAATATTTACAGCACATACAATCGTATAAACTAATCCAAAAGCTCCCCATTCAATCTGTCCAAAGCAGAATCTGTCCATAAGGAAATCCATAGGATTCTTTGCAAGTTCTGCGTAGCTAGCTTCATTATGTAGCTGCCACATCTACAAATGACAATAATTTACATAAATATTTGACCGAGTTATTAGAACAATACTAAGAAAAAACAAAAAAACAAAAAACTGCAATTTGCTGGAAGCAAAATAAATGTGAGATATCTATGAACAATGAAGAGCAACGAAGTAAATGGAGCCAAGAGAGGCTCAACACACATCGAAACAAATGCAAGGATCACAAAAACAAACCAATGTATCCACAACAAACATAAGAAAACAGCATCAAATCAATACAATTCAAATTATTAGGAAAATCAAGAGCTTCATAAGAATCCAACACTACCTACACTTTTAAATGTGGCTCATAAACATACAAAATTAAAGAAAGAAGAAAAGACAGACATTGATTGCAAGTTCCTGAGATCTCCAAGCGCAGGTGAAATCTCCCCTCCAAGATTCAGACTGGACAGATTCCTTCCAGCAGAAAAAATAAAAAAACAACGTTAAATCACCAAAAAAAGATGAATCAAATGAGACAAGAATATAGAGGAATGAAATCAAAAAATCCTTACAGAGAGATGACGGAGAGGCTAACGTTATCGCACAAGACACCTTTCCAAGAACAAAAGTCATTGTTGTGAACATCATCCCAGTCCAGAAGCATATTCGCCACGTTGCTGAATGAGGCTTTTATCTCCATCAACGCTTGTCCTGTGTGCAAAATTAAAACAGATGAAATCTCTTTATTACCCAAATCAAAGAAAATGAATTCTCTTAACTATCAAACTGGAAATCTAAATTCATATGAAAGTGAAGAAGAGTGTCTTACTAGTTTGAAACGGACTCGGAGACCGCTGCAGCAGCACCGGAAACCGCCACGCCACCGTCTCACAAGTTCTTCACTCTGCGCTGGAGTTCCATGTTCTATGAACTGATACAAAAATCACCATCTATCAACAAGCTTATAAAAAAAGAAAAGGAAAAACTTTTGTAACAACATGAGGTAAAGATATCCAGAATTTGAATCATCATACCATTAGGCTATGTTCTTGAAGTAGTCATATGCACAGGTGGAGGCAAAATCTCTTCTTGAATGGCCTGAGACAGCAAACCAAACACCAAAACCCTAAATGACAGCCTAAATTCATGCAGAAAATTTCTTAGAAAAACGGATCTTTATGTAGTCCTCGTTTTTATCGCATATCTTGTGCCAAGTGAGGACCATATTTACCCTTTTCATTTTAGCAAGAGAAAAATAAACACCCGACAACACTTAAAGTTTCACTATTAAATGCTTACTACAAAGGAAAAGAAGAGCATACCATTGTTTCACATCCAATCAATAAATCTAGTTAAGGAGGACCATCATGTTTCGTAAGCTGACGGATTCACAAAGAAAAGCTGCAGAAACAGCAAAATAATTTTGATAAACCATCAAAACATATGCAAATGGCAACAGTTCTCTTAATGAAATCATTAACTCAAACAACATAAGAAACAGGGCATTTGGTCTAGTGGTACATAAGACAAAAACCAAATTGAAAACCACCAATGCATCAGTAAAACATGTTTAAAGCTTGAAAGCTGTGGCACTCATGGTATCCGAAAATCTAATGATCCATGTTCGACAAATTTTATCCAATCACAAAGAACAATTGAAACCCCCACAAACCTGGAAATCTTTTAGATCCTACTAAACAATCTGAGAAATTTAACTTCAATCCCAAAACAAAAACTGTAAAATCGATTTAGGCAAGAATCATAAAGATAGGGTTTTCATGAGTTTCAGCTAGAGTTGTCTCAGATCTAGTTCATTCGAATTGAACAGATCTACCTCAGATCTAACATGAGGAGAAGAAGGAGAGCTTACCAGTGACGATGGCAGTATCGGTGAGAACGCGACGACGGTAGCATCAGCGAGGAGCACGACGGAACGACGACAACGAGACGACGGCCACGGCCACGACTTCGAAGCTAAACGGAGGTGGCATAACTGGATGGCACATAGCATTAGGTCGCCGCATCTAAGAGAGAGATAGTGAGGTGGGCTAGGGTTTCTCCGAAACCTCAGACACGATGATGATGCAAGACAAGGCCGTTTCTTGTAACGCCCATAGCAATCAGAACTAAAAAAATCGAAGAATCAGAGACGAAATCAATGTTGAAATTTTAATAGAGATGAAAAATGGAAAGGCGGGGAGGTTGAAGAAGACAGAGGAGAGGGAGGCGCAGGATTAGAGAGAGAGAAATGTTTTCTTTCTAATACAATTAGGTTAAATTTTATTTATATATGAAGACAATTTTTTCGGTTTAGTTAAAATTCCGGTTATGCAGACTTCTTCACGACATCTACAATGGAAGTCTACAAGAGAAGTCTTCCATACCCTAAACACTAAATCGAATGTTTTACATAAAAACTTATAGCATATATTAGTTTTCTTTGCATATACACAATT
Source organism: Erythrophleum ivorense (assembly GCA_026724425.1). Taxonomy (NCBI): domain Eukaryota; kingdom Viridiplantae; phylum Streptophyta; class Magnoliopsida; order Fabales; family Fabaceae; genus Erythrophleum; species Erythrophleum ivorense. The sequence continues at coordinate 1,471,293 of JAIUCV010000136.1, read as the reverse complement.
TACACTATAAACAACAAAGATATATGAACCTTAAATCATTATACAATATGTAAACTATGTTTTCAAAAAATATTTGTCTAAACCCTAACAAGTCATACTATCAAACCCTAAACTTTAAACCTAAACTCTAACCTTATTGAACCAAATACTCATGAAACTTATAAACTTATACATTTTAATGAGTTTGTATTTTATATAGATGACCTTTGTATTTACTTAAATTACTAGCAAAAAATACTTGGTAAAATATTTTTTATAAATTTTAAAATTAAAATTTAAGATTTTGCAAGTTTGTAGACTTCATGTGTAGACTTCTATCCAGATTTTTAGGTTTGTGCCTTACTTTGTCTTTGTTGTACTTAGGCTAATTAGTTTCTAAGCAAAATTATTTTTAAAAGATGCCAAACTTCAATTTCTTATTTATGTATAATTTTTTTGGGTTAATTATTTTTATTTTATTTTATAATTTAAATTTAAGATTTTAATATGTTGTAGACTTCGTTTAGAAGTCTACTTTTCGTAAACTTCTGTTGTAGACTTCACCTACGTGGGTAAAATGGTAATTGCAACACGCGTTTATTGTTTGTTCATGAAAGACTAAATGGTCTTTTTACACCCCTTGGGGTATACTTTTGGTTAAAGAGTCATATTGGGTATACTTTTTTTGAAAAAACAATGTTTGGGTACATAAAATGAAATTCCCCCAAAAAAAATATTCTAAAGTATATTTTTTCTTTTAACTTTTATTAATTACTAAATTTACACTTTATATATATATTACAAATTGCCCCATAATTTTTTTTCTTCAAAAATTTCACAATTTCTTATATTTATTTAAAAATAATCATTAAAATATTAAAAATACATTACAAGACTAAAAATAACAATACAAACTGGATTTTATTTTCATAAATTTCTTTGATGTTATTTTTAATTTAAGTATTTTTCCTATATTTTTAAATTTATTATTATCTTAAATAATTATATTTTCTATTAAATATGTGTCATTTGTATTTTAGAGTAGAAATAAATATCAAAATAATTAATTATAAATGTTAAAGTGAAATAATTTAAAAATTCAAAAACTCTTATATAAATAAAAAACTTTAACTCCAAAATAGAAATGAAAATGGGATCATCCGGAAAAAATATGGCATTTTTCATTTTGGAGTTGAAAATAAGGTTAGGTTGGAATAAAATTAACTACAAAATAGTAATAAAAATGAAAATGGGGTTGGGTTGGAGATGCCCTTACCTCGTTTAAAGCAAGAACAACAATCCTTAAGAGTATACAATTATATATTGCGTTAGAAACTTGTGAAGACATGTTCATATATGGTCCATATCTGGAAAGAGTGTAACAACTAACAACTTGCTCCATATAACCTCCAATCAATCCCACCTTTGGTGATCTTCAAGGACATCTATCGACATCTCATCAACTTTATCAACGCACAAAGACTACACCGGAAGAGATTCGGTGATCAAATGTCACTGTGGCTACGTTTAAAACTTGACTTCAGCTTCTTCTTTTTTAAACAAAGGTTAAAACTCGGCTTCAGTTTATATTAACAAAATGGTCGGATTTGAGCCAATACCGATTGCACTAATCGTTTCGAGATTTTACCAAGAATCAAGACGTTACAAAAGAGTAGAAGTTGGTGATGATCTTTTTTCTTTTATAAAAAGAGATGATTATTATTTTAAAATGTATATGATAAACTTACAAGTTTGGGTGTGAATGGAACCAAGAAAGAGCATCTAAGATCAGGCATAGTTTCTACTTTCTTGAACAACACACTTTCCAAAACAGAGAATAAATAATTTGTGTTGTTTCTACAGGTAATGGAGCTTCCGGAATAGGAGGGCTTTTCAGCTAGCAGCCCAACCTAGCTTAGGAGAAGTATATTAAAGTATACGAGTGAGCTAATAACTATCATATGCTTCATATCATGCTAGTGTCAGAATTGAAGATTTGATACACTAAAGATGCTCTTGTTAGTTCAGGTTTCTAATATACAATATACACAAAATCCTCATCTCAACGTTCCCGCCTCCGATTCGAGCGCCAAATAAACTCTTGGCATAGCTCGTGCTCCAACCAATCTCACCAAACCATTAGTGTCTCTAAAAATATTTCCACTAGTAGGCTTCCCCCAAGTTCTATATTCAATCTACACCACATTTTAAACATTAATTACCACTCGGAAGAAACCAAATCTTAGTCGTCCATGCATATCTTCGAAGCCGGGAACATACTATCATATGATTCATAATATCTAGTCCATCAAATTGTTCAGGTTTTTGAATGATAGGACCGGTCCCAAATACCGTTTAAGACGAATTCAGTGGACATAAAATAAAATTAATATTTGACGGTACAAAGTCTACATATGCCGTTAGATTTGTATGGGTGGTTTTAAACTTTTAATTAGTCCAGCCAGTTAATTATTGTATCTTTATGGACTTTTTCTCATACGTACGTAGGGTATCTAACACGTACTGTGATTCCGAAATGGGAGTTCTTTACACGAATTCATCTACTAGACATGGTTGACGTGATTTAATACTATATAAATTTGGTTAGTGGGAGTTCTTTATATTTTTAGAATTTGTTTTATAGTTACAGTCAGTATGGTGGGGAATATCAATTCCAATTTTTTGGTTTGACAATTTGTAAAAACATTTAACGCCTACCATGTCTAAGAGAGATATGAGCTTTACTGGTATGTACATTTCTAGCTATGGCGTGGAATATCACGTGTTTTAGTTTAGTAATATATTAATATGTATAGAAAAGAATAAAAATCAAATAACAAAGACTATACAAAACTCCAAAAGACAACTAAAGGAGACTTCTTCAACGAAGTATATATAAAAGAGCAAACAACTAGAAATTATAAACATATATCGACCAAGCTTCGATCTTCAGCTGTATTTTCAAGGAGTTTGTATAATATAGAAGAGGGAGAAGGAGAAGTGGGATATCACAACCAACAACCCAAATAGTCAGCAATGAATTCAATGATCGTTAGATTGCGTGAGAAGAAATTTACCGGAACGGAAAGTTTCCCATTCCCTGATCCATCTCAAACACACAACCCATATTCCTTCTCCTCCTCCGTCGGTGAAGCGGCTATTGATTCAATCGGTAGATATCGTAAGGGGGAAATTGATGGAAAACCATTTTTCATATTCGTTTTCTTATCTGAAACTGAAACAGAAAGCCCATCCTCCTCCTCCTTCTTCTCCTCTTCTCCTCAACCTCTTTTCATATGTCCTTCTATACGTCTCAAAATCCAAAAGTTACAAGCTAATACTCCTAACAAATCTTACCGGTTCGAAACTACCCCTCTCTTCCCCAGCACAGGAAGAAGCGTTGATCAACAAGTCCAAGATATGCTTAGCTCCGACATCCACGGTGATATATGTAAGTTCCCCGTAGTCCCTTTCGTTCATGAATATGATGACGAAGATGATGATGAATATGAAGATGAAGATGATGACGATGATGATGATGATGATGATTTTGAGTGTTGCGATGCATGCAAACAGGAGATACTTGAGGGAACATATTATTATATATGTGACACATGTGGTAACATGTTCCACAAAGAATGTGTGGAGTCTCCACTTGAGATCAAACACCCCTCTCACCCTTTTCTTTCTTTCCAACTTTACAGTGTACGACCATACGGTTTGAATTGCATACTGTGTGACACAAGTCTCAACCACAATCCCATGATTTATCTTTGTCCTACTTCTAATTTGGGTATGCATACGGTTTGTGCGATGAAGCCCGTACCCATTGTCATAAACCACCCAAAAAGCCATCCCCACCCTCTCACTTTTTTCCCCAAACAAAACTTCTTACCTTGCAATGTTTGTGGCATCGTTGAAGAATCTTTTCCCTCCTATGTTTGTCTTCCATGTGTCTTTGTAGTCCATAGAGATTGTATCTACTTCCCGAGTGTCATTAGAATGTCTCGTCACCACCACCGTATCTCTTTCACTTCATCTCTTCCATCCGGAAGATTGATATGCGGAGTATGTCGCAAAGAGGTTGACAATCATTATGGGGCCTACAGTTGTAACAAGTGTGAAGATTATTTTGTTCATTCAAAATGCGCGTTAAGGAAGGACCTGTGGGATGGAAAAGAACTGGAGGGAGTACCTGAAGAACCTGAGATAGAGATTGAGCCATTCGAGAGGATAGCTGATGGAATAATATCACATTTTTCGCATGAAGACCATCATCTAAAACTCGAGATCTTTGAAGTTTATGACCAAGACAAGTTTTGTCAAGCGTGCGTCCTTCCTATCTACCAAGGTAACTATTATTCATGTACAAATGAATGTGACTTCATCTTACATGAAACATGTGCGAGTTTACCACGTAAGAAATATCATGCATTTCATCGTCATCAACTTACTTTGGTGACGTCGGACGTCATTGATACAAGTTTTAGCGGGCTCAAAGGTTGCTTCACGTGTCGTGCTTGTGAGCGTACCAGTTGTGGTTTCTTCTATGAGTGTGTCGAAAGAAGATGTGGTTTTCAACTAGATGTACGTTGCGCCTCAGTTTCTGAACCATTTGAATATCAAGGCCATGAGCACCCCTTATTCCTAGCTCTAAAGCCAGAAGAAGAACAATCGGCTTTATGTGTTATTTGCTGTCGAAGTAATAGCCTAGTACAGTTTTTTCTCAGAAGTATGATTAATTGCATCGAGTGCAAGGATACTATTATATGTTTGACATGTGCTACCTTACCTTACAAGGCAAGGTATAAGCATGACAAACATTTCCTCACATTTAGAGAAAGAAAAGATGGAAGTGATCAATTAGACTGGTGTGATGTATGCGAAGGAAAAGTAATGCATTCAAAAGAAGGTGGGTTCTATTCGTGCGATGACTGCTGCACCACTCTTCATGTTGATTGTTTGCTTGGGAAACAGCCGTATATGAAACCTAGTCATACCATCGAATTCTTTGATGAGGAGTATCAACTTCTTCCCAACAATACCCAGTCTCGACCATTCTGCCATGTTCATGATAAAGCTCGTTGTCGAGACAGAATAATTTTTAAGAAGGAAGACATGATGTTATGTTCTTATGGTTGTTACATTGGTAAACGTCGTATATAGCCACCAGTCGATCTAATGTACCATCTTTGTCTCTGTTCTGTCTGGTTGACTTCCTTTTGTAGTATTTTCTTACCTTGTTCCAGATTTGTAATATCACCTTTTTATATGTTCTGGTTGACTACCTTTTGTAGTATTTTCTTACCTTGTTCCAGATTTTAATATCACCTTTTTATTTAATTGTTTTGGTCATCAATTATGTATGGACTTATATGTTTACTCAATTTTAGTTTGCGTTCCGTTTTATTATTTTCCTGTCTTTTAAATTTTGGAATGCTCCTTGTGGTTATATTTTTTTGAGGATAAGGAAGTGAGGAAATGAGATGATGTGCCGCTTTGGTTTTCACGATTCCATCTCTGATCTTTGTGTGTTTCACAGAGCAAAAGGAGATTGTTGTGATGTTTTCATTCATATTTGAGTTACTACTATTTTACTTGTGTACTAAAAGCAGTACAAGAGAATTCTCGACATCAATGAATCATTGTTAATTCTCTCCAAATGATCATATGATCTTTTAAGACTTAACGAACCAATTTATCTTTTTTATCCTTTGTCGACTAAATGTGACATCATTATCGTTTTGAGAAAATTAGCAAAGCTTTTGTTCTAGTTTTAGCATGAAATTATCTAGTGTGGTCTCTCTTCTGTTGACTGTGAAATGTATCCTCAAAGTAAATTAAAAAGAAGATGAAGATAATTAAGAAAAAAAAAGATATGATCAATTAATGTATAAAGTGTGGAGTAAATTTAGCTGGACACTGATTTTAAAATATTGAGACTTGTGTTGAATGATTTGTTTTTCTGATTGAGAATGTTAATCGTTTCATGTTTGTATCAGATGTTAGTCTATGTAGCTAATTTGCGGTACAAGTCACTCCAAGAAAGATAATAAAGTCTAGTCAGCTATCTAAAACAGAGCATTGTTAGCGTATTTCTTGTAGCGATTATTAGGGGATGTATTGAACTTGAAATTTATAGTGATTTAGGGTGATTTCATTTTTAGATGATTTAGGATGATTTTAGAGAAGTTGTTATGATTTTAATGAAATCACTCTAGAATCCCACCAAAAACTATGAGATTTTAGGTGATTTGTTTTTAACAAAGAAATTCCACCAAATAAATATAAAATCACTTGAAATCACTTAAAATCCACCACTGGATTTTGAAAGAGGTTTTAGAATTTAAGTTTGAATAACAGGGGATTTGTCATTTTAACACAAATCACCTCAACTCACTCAAAATAACATTTTTAGCTTTTTAAATAAAATCGAGATATAACGATTGTTACCCTTTCCACGATGATTTACTATGATTCTATGAATAGATTTTATTGTGTAATTATTTCCTTTTTCAAAAAAAATGATTTAGGGTTCCTGAATATTCACTTTTGTTTCTAAGTACTCTCTGCAACTGTCGGGTCCGACGACTCTCTACCTCTCGCAAAGTCAAAAGTCAAGGCAGAGTCAAGGTTTTAGGTGATACGGATTTGAAGGTTTTGTTCTTCAATTTCTGGTATAAGTATGTCTTCATCTTCACCAAATCTATGTCATCATCATCTTCTTCACTCTACGAATCCATGGATCATGATAATGGATACATGATTGATGATGCCATAGGTTATTATCACAATGCATATCGTTCACCATCAGTTCCATTATCACGCATGCTATGCTCGATTCTAAGAAATTTGATTTTTTTTTTTTTCGTTTTATTTAGTCATTATAACAACAATAATGGAGTATATGTTTACTCTTTTTGTTTTTTTTTTTTGTTTTTGCTAGTTTACTCATCAATGGAGAAGAATGATCGGGAAAAAACATTTTCACCAAAGGCAAGCAATATAAAACAAGAGAAATCTACTCAAGGCTCCGGATCCATGCGTAGTCATCAGAAACAAGACTTGACGTGGAAATATGTTAGTGAAACTGTTGATTCAAGAGGGAAAAACGTTACAGCTTGTGATTTTTGCGGTAAGCAATACGTTGGAATCAGTAGAATGAAACAACATTTGGCTGGACTGAATCCAACTACAACTTCATGCAAGGAGGTTTCTTCAGAGGTTCGAGATTCGATTAGAAAATCATTGAAAGAAAACGAAGAGAAACCGAAGGATAAAATCGTTGTGGATCTTGAGATGGAAGATTATGAAGTAAACGATGGTCAAATTTCTCATCAATCTTGTACTTCCCAAAATCTAAAAAGAAAGGTTAGTGTATCGACTTAACATTTGTACTTTAAAAAGAGATTAAAAGATAAAGTCATAAACACAATCTACTTCAAAAGCATACACTACTACATGCAATTAAGTTTATCAAGAAAAGATTTACGAAACAAGATTTTCCTTTTACTAGCCAATCTACATATACAGTCTTTTGGTTTTCCCTGAACAAGAATTAATGATGCAGCATCATTTAACTTCTCCTAATCGTTTGGTTTAGGATATCACTGGTTTTATGATTTTCTTCTTCTTTAATTGGTGTTTGATCGATTTTCTTAATGTGTTTCGGAATTTTTTCCTCTTTTCTATTTTCTTTTTCTTATGTTGTTTGTAACCTAAGCTGAGACTTACTTGTAGCTATCCATTGTCAAGGTTTTGAGACAGTTTTTTGAAGTTTTTCTAAAAAAGAGAGTTTCTCTTCTTCCTTGTCTAAAAAGTTTCTTGTTACTTGAGAATTGAGATTGAAGTAAACTAGTTGAGGTGAAATCAGGACTTACGTTGTAAGAGTTACATATTCGTTTACTTCAACTCCTTGTTTCCCAAGTTTAAGACCTACCATGAAGTTTCCTACATTCTCTTCTTTGATATCCTCACGCTCTCTTTCTCTGCCTCGTTTCCCTACACGCAGAGAGAAACCAAACCAAGAAGAGAAACTATGGCGGAATCACCAAAGCAGCACATTGATCGAATTCGGAGGACTAAGTTTGCAATCGGTGGAGCTGATAATCCTTTGACGGAGGATCTTCATCAGGCCGTTAAGAATCTATCAGCTGAGCTCTATGCCAAGGATGTTCACTTCCTCATGGAGCTTATCCAAGTAAGTTTACTCTCTATCTCTCTCTCTCTCTCTCTCTGTCTCTCTAAATGCACTAATTTCTGTGTTTCTCTACGCATTTTGGAGAGATCGTGTTGCATATTTCTGTATATTTTGGGTTAATGATGTGTGTGAGTTGATGTGTATAGTGAAATCTCTTATGCTGTGTGTACGAAAGTCTATTCTACGTATCAAAAGCAAAGTAATGATTGTGCATGTTCTTGTTTCTTGAAAATATTGATCTTTTGCCAGAACCGCAACTGATACGTTCTCACTCTGTTTCTGTTTCCAGTATTCACGATTTCATATATATGATGTAGCCTTGTTTTCTTGTACAGAGACATACAAAAAGTATTTATATAAATGATGTTGTTAATGCTAATATGCTTATGAATTAAATATTTCTATGATTTCAGAACGCTGAGGATAACGAGTACCTTGAAGGTGTGGATCCATCTCTTGAATTTGTCATTACATCTGAAGACATCACAGCCACTGGAGCTCCAGCCACTCTCCTTATCTTCAACAATGAGAAAGGTTTCTCTGAGAAGAACATTGAGTCCATTTGCAGTGTTGGAAGATCCACCAAGAAAGGCAATCGCAAACGCGGTTACATTGGAGAGAAAGGTAATATTTTTTGCCTTCTACCATATGATCTTAAGTCAAACTCGAATTGATCCCAAGACCCTTGTTCTTACATGAGTGTTCTGTTTTCAATCTTGGCAGGAATCGGATTCAAGAGTGTGTTCTTGATTACTTCTCAGCCTTATATTTTCAGCAATGGTTATCAGATTAGATTCAACGAAGCACCTTGCGGTCACTGCAGCCTTGGCTACATTGTTCCTGAGTGGGTTGAGAAACATCCTTCTCTTGTCGACATACAAAGAATCTACGGTTCTGCTTCTACTCTTCCGAACACAACCATAGTCTTGCCGTTAAAGAGTGACAAAGTAAAGCCGGTGAAAGAACAGCTCTCTAATGTCCATCCTGAAGTTCTCTTGTTTCTGTCCAAGATCAAGCGCCTCTCCATCAGAGAACACTGCCAAGATCCTAAGCTAAGCACAGTGAACTCCATCGGGATCGTAAGCGAGACTGATTTCATGACGAGGAAGAGCAATGATGCTGAGTCTTACACAATCCATCTCTCAGCTATTGAAACTGATTCCGAGAAACAATGTAGTTACTACATGTGGAGGCAAAAGTTTCCGGTGAAACATGAGTACCGTGTGGAGAGAAGAAGCGAAGTCGATGATTGGGTGATAACTTTAGCGTTTCCATTCGGAGAGCGTCTTGTGTGTGGAAATAGCTCTCCGGGTATCTATGCCTTTCTTCCCACGGAGATGGTAACGAACTTTCCTTTCATCATTCAAGCAGATTTCATTCTTTCATCGTCGAGAGAAACTATACTTCATGATGATACATGGAACCAAGGGATTCTCAAATGTGTTCCGTTGGCTTTTGTGAATGCATTCACCACCTTTGTGAAGAAGAATGATGCTCCGGTGTCTAGCTTGCTGCCTTCTTTTAGTTTCTTGCCTGTGAAGCAATCTTCATACGAAAAGCTGAACGTTGTTAGAGAAACCATCAGGGCAAGAATCTGTACAGAGGAAATTGTGCCGAGCGTGTCACATTTAGGACAAAAGTTCTTCCACAGACCGTGCGAAGTTGGTCGTTTAATCTCTTCTTTCTGGGATATCTTGGAGAAAGCGAGAAGAGAAGGTGCGAGTTTGCATAGTATATCATCACATGGGATGTATATTCTTGATTCTTCCTTTGATAGACCTGAAAACGACAACGTTCTCAGTTTCTTGGGTTTGAAGCAAGTCAGCAACGAGTGGTATTCGAAATGCATCCAAGGTTGTGATCTCGTGACTAGTGTATCGGAAGAGACTTATGTGGAGATTCTGTTTTTCGTAGCTGCGAATTGGCAGTCAAGGTTTCAGAGCACAAACATGGTTAAAGTCCCTCTTCTCAAGTACCTTGTTCAAAAAGGAACGAGTTATGTAAGCAGCTTATCAGATTTCAGTCCCCTGACGTTATGTCTCTCTGCAGATAAGAACTATTCATGGCTACTTGATTGGAATGTTGAGTTTATTAGATGCATGCCTAAGTTTGTTTTCTTGCCGCAAACAACACGAAAAGCGTTGAAAGCTTCCTCCAACAGACAAACGATAGGTGATTGGCTTAAAGAGAAGAAGGTTAAAGTCATCGAACTTAGCGTCTCTGATTACGCAAAACGTCTCCGAGAGAATCTTAACGGAGACAAGAGGCTTGTGGTTGCGTATGCACACTTCTTGCATCACTCAATCTCGCAAGGCTTTTTATCGAAAGACGAGGCTGAGAAATGCTGCAGCAATGGCATGCCTCTTGTAGACAGCTATGGGAATGTAAACACAAACAGTAACGGTGTTCTTGTTCCCGCTAGTGTTGGTAAATGGGTTAGCTTAACCGGTTCGAATCCTTGGACGCAGGACGGTTATATAGAGCTTTGGGAAGAGTATATGTCGTCTGGAAAGTTCGCTGGTGTAAGGTCTGATCATAGAGAGCTTCTAGGGTTCTTGAAAACTTATGTTAAAGCTGGAGATATACCTGAGATAGAACCACCAAATGCTTCTATACCTGCGTTATCTGGTTCTCTAATAAAAGAAAATGCTTTGTTGCTTTTGGAGTGGATCAAGAGTAAAAGAAACTCTCTTCCTCCAAAGTTTCTTGATTCTGTTATAGGAGGAAGCTGGTTGAGAACAACGATGAATGGTTTCTCTGCAGATTACAGGCCACCATCTCAGTCTTTTTACCATACTTCATCTTGGGGAGACGTTCTGCAAAGCGGATCGATTCTTGTTGATATTCCACTTGTTGATCGAAGCTTCTACGGGGAGAAGATTGAGTGTTACCAAGAAGAGCTGAAACTTGCTGGTGTCATGTTTGAGTTTAGTCAAGCTTCTAAGTTTGTTGGCGACCATCTTATGAGTTTAGCTGGGAGCTCGTCTCTTTCAAGAGCCAACGTGTTTTCAATTATGAAATTTATCAGGCACTTGAGAGAGAAGCGTCTCCCACCAGAGGATTTCATCAAAGCCATCAATAATATACCTTGGCTTAGGACAACTTCCGGTGACAGATCACCACATGATGCTGTTCTGTTCAGCCAGGACTGGAAAGCTGCGTCGCTTATCTGTGACATTCCGTTCATTGATAGAGATGTCTACGGTGAGTCTCATCTCAGTGGCTTCAAGGAAGAGCTTAAGTTGCTTGGTGTTGTAGTTGAATTTCCCGGTAATCACAGTCTCATCGTCTCTCATTTGAATCTGACGAAGCTTAATTATCTGACGTCAGATGCAATGCTCTTAGTTCTTGATTGCATTAGTCATTTGAATTGTCAAAATCTGACGAATGCCATGAGAACTTCTCAATGCTTTAAGACGATAAGTGGATACAAAGCTCCTGCGGATTGTTTCTTACCTAATGAGGAATGGAGATGTCTTCTCTCTGTTTTCGATTGCTTCCCTTTGATCGACGAGGGTTTCTACGGAAGCAAAATCTTAACCTACAAAGACGTGCTGAAGAAGATTGGTGTTGTGGTTGAGCTTGAAGATGCTGTGACAGTGTTTGTACAAACATTTAAGAAGAAAGCTACTTCCATTGGTCTAACCCGAAACTGTGCATCGTCTCTTCTACTTTGCTACAAGAAACTGATGGCAAGTACACTCAAATTTCCTGAAGATCTTATGAAAAGCTACAAAGAGTTACAATGGCTGCCTACAAAGCTCTGCGACTTCCGTGCACCAAAGGACTGCATCCTCTATGAACCAGAATGGGAACCTCTCCGACTCATAGCGAATCTACCCTTAATCGATGATGGCTCAAACAGTATCAAAAACTACAAGGAAGAGCTAAAGAGCTTAGGAGTCATAGTTGAGATGAGAGAAGGCATGCGCCATTTGGTTAGCTCCTTGAGTCTCTCTGATGATCCATCTCGTATCACTCGTTCAAGTGCGTTGTCTCTTTTGAAGTGTGTCACGTTCTTGCTTGAGAGTGGATTTCTCTCTAAAGAGTTGCTTGATAAGGTTTCTGTCAAATGGTTGAAGACACATTCTGGTTATCGCAGTCCTAAAGAGTGTCTCTTGTTTGATAACAGCTGGGAATTAGAGCCGTGTGATGGTCCTTTCATAGATGAAGAGTATTACGGCTTATTAGCGCTTAAAGATCACAAGAGAGAGCTTATTGCGATTGGAGCTTGTCATGATTCAACTAAAGCTTGTCAGTTGCTTGCTAGCCACGTTTATACTCATTCTGATTCTGCTGCAATTACAAGGATATATAGGTTTCTCAGTAGATGTCAGTGGAAAGCCGAGAATGGTGGTGAGTTTTCATGCAAGATTTGGATCCCAAGCGGTGGTAAATGGGCAGATGTGTCTAGCTGCGTGATCTATGACAAATATAAACTCTTTGGATCGCAGCTAAACGTTCTTGAAAACCATTACGAGGACAGTAAACTTCTTCGCTTCTTCTCATCTGCGTTTGACGTGAGAAGTAACCCTTCCATTGAAGATTACTGTGCTTTGTGGAAATATTGGGAGACAACGAGGAAATTCTTGTCAAACGAAGAGTGTTGTGCGTTCTGGAGTTTCGTCGTGCGACACAGTAACACGGTTAAAGCAGAGAAGCTCCTCTCTGAAACCTTTTCGCGTTTGCCCGTAAACGCAACAGATAGCAGCAACAATGGTGGAGGAGTGTTGTTGCTTAGCAAAAGCGACGTGTTCATAGCTGATGACTTGCGCCTGAAGGATCTCTTCATAGATTCCCCTGTTTTCGTATGGTACCCAACTCCAAGCATCCCTACATTGTCACAAATGAAGCTTATGGAGATTTACAGAGTGATCGGCGTGGAAGAGATCTCCAAATGCGTCGAGATCGCTGAAGCTAAGTTAACAGATAGAGTCAAAATCTCGCAGCAAGATAATAATAATCTGATCGGACCTGGCTTAGTGAGGCTAATTCTAGGGTTCCTCTCTGATCCATCTCTCAAGATAGAATCTGAGGAACGTTCAAGAATCATACATGGCCTTCTTAGCCTCAACGTTGTGCAAACTCCAGATACGATCTCGACGGAGTATACTCTGAATCTACCGTCTAAGGGAGAGAAGATAATCGCCAAGGCTGAGAGGATGATAAGGTGGGAGAGAGAGAAAGGAGTGGTTTATGCAGAGAAGATGAAGAAAGGTTGTGGTAAAAGAAAGGTTATAGAGAACGCCACGTGTTTCGCTGAGGTGATTGCTAAAGGAGTGATGTGGGAGAGAAAAGATCTGATCGGACAGTTATCAGATCTTGTGAAGATGGCTTACTTGTTGGAGTTCGATGAAGAGGCTTTAGAGTTTCTTATGAAGTCTAAGAACCTTCAGGTCTACGAAGAAGACGAGAAACTCATCTCAGATGCCTTCTCTCTCAAGTAACCTAAAGTATGTCTGATTTTGTTGTGTAATCTCGTTTTTATATGCTTCTACATTTGGTACTTGGCTCTGTAAAACTAAGATAATTTTTTTTTTTTTTTGCAGATGCCTCTAATCCCAAGTAACGAAAGTATTTTTCTTACCAGCAATTAAGAAGCTTTTGATCCATTAAACACATACTTTACACAAACTCGTTACAATGAGGTAAACAAACAAACAAACCTGAATGAATCACAATCTTGTTTAATCTTCTTCTTTTTTCATATATTGTAATTGGCTTAAACCAGAGACTACAACCGTCCTATACCAGTTCCGGTTCTGCTTCTACAAGTTGCTGCAGCATCAGATATCTCAACGTGCAAATCTCTGGAAGCATCATTGTCTGAAGACTCTGAGCTATCCTCGCCGACTCTTTTCGACAAAGACTCCTCTCTTGTTCTCAAATCTTCATTAACACGGCTTGAAAACTCCCAGCTCCCTCCTCTTCTTCCTCTGCTCGACTCTCTCGAATGCATAATCCCTCGTCCTTCAGTTTCTTCCGGTGGCAGCATTCTGCTCAAATCCCGAGATGTGACCGATGATGTTTCCAAGTCCTTGTCCATGTCGCCGAGCTCTTCATCTACTGTCTCGTGCCACACCGGTTTTCTCCCCATCTCTATGTCGTGGGAAACTTTCTGTAAGCTCGGGCTTGACATCCCTCCGTTTACAGTCCTTGGCGGGATCGCTGGCTCCTTTGAAACCTTTGCTCTGAAACTGTTCTGAGATACGGCCACGTTTGTGCAGAACACTTCCATGAAGTTCCCCACTATTCCTTTGTTGAAGGGGTTCTCGTGTCTATCATATCTATACCTAAAGTTTTCGTATGTTGACTAACAAAATCACAACATATAACAAAAAAAACGATGTTACAATCAGCTAAATTTACACACTGTTGGTTTCAGGGTATGTGATATGATGAGACAAGAAAGAGCTTTTTTACAGAGTATAATGATTTTTTACCTGATTGGTACTCATTAGGTACAAATGGAAACCGGTGAGCCCACCAACGAACCAGACACAGATGAAAGTGTAGAGTATTAACGCAATGGAAGCAGGAGTCTTGATTAACGACTTCCATATGTTTATCTTCTCACCATCCATTATACGCCTGACGTAGATCCAGCAAAACACATGGACATATATGCAGAGAAGAGCTGAGCACAACACAAACATGAAGTAGAACCTATAGTTTCTCTGCATCCACAAAAAAACAGGTTACCGTTAGTTTCTCTTGAATCAATAATCCTATGTAGCAGGTTGATTATATATTTTTTTTACAAAACACTCAAATATTCACAACATTCAATCAGAAAAAAGAAAAAAAAAAAGAGTGAACAATCAAGATTTTGGTTGAGGCAAAACAAGAACCATTACCAATCCAATGCATTGACCAAGCCAAGGACAGTGATGATCAAATTTCTCGACGCAGTTGTTGCATATGGAGCAATGAGAAGCACGAGGTGGTCTATAAAGCATGCATGTGTCACAGTATTTGATCTTCACAGTGATTCCATTAACAATCATATCCTTTGTCCGAGGCAGTCGATTCTGAGGAGTATGAGACAGACGAGGTTCTCCATTGCTTTCATTACCCTCTGGTTCAGGAGGATACAGATTACGTGGTATGATTCCCGGGTCTCTCCCCGAGGTCAGAAGAAGAAATATCAGATCCTGTGTGGACGCACAAAGATTGAAACTTATCATCAAGATGCCAAGAGCAAGAAGATGCAGAAGAGAACTATGTAAGCAGAAGCAGAACCAGAAGAAAGAGGAACTCACTAGTAAATTCAGACCAACGGCGACGGCTAATATTGACACTCCTCTATAGTGAGGGAAATCATCGATAAATTTGTGTCCAACAAAAACACAGAAGACAACGACAGGAGCTGTAATCAAGAAGATTGTGATCAGAATAGAGCGAGCATCGGGTCCAAACACGAGCCTTCCTCCGCAGAAGAAAACCTGGAGAAAAAACAAGAACAATCAAGATCAGTAAAATATTGGTAGAGCTAGGTACATACGTAGCCAAGGCAATTGAATTAATAACCTTTGTAACTACGTAAGCACACATCTAGACAAATCTTTTACTGATGAACATCCAAAAGCTCAAACTTTGTAAAAGACCAGCATCTTTGACAGCACCACAATCTATGTAGACCAAATCTCATTAGGTTAAGAACAACACATTATCCATACATGAGGAGCTGATTAGGAGACTAAACCAAGACAGGTCAGGCTGAATCATAGACATTTCTCAAATGGTTTCTTGCAAGTGTTTTTCTTTAATTGTCTCAGGGAAAGCACAAATCTTGGTGAAGGCAACATGTAAACTAGTTTTAACGATGGAGCAAGTATGATTTGAGGGTTTACAAAGTCAAATTCCAAGTTAAGAAAGAGAATGAGAGCAAAACCCCCAAAAACTAAAGCTGCAAAAACAACTTCCTAAAATCACACATCTCAAAATTAGGGCAGAGAAGTCAACTTATTAGTCCTAAGCTTCTGAAGAATAAACCCAGAAGAAAACACCAAGAAATGTATAATTCCACCAAAAGTCTGTGGATTTCGATTCAGATCTCACTACAAAGACCTTAAATCTAACCCAGAAAACAAAAATCATAACAGAGACTCAGAGAGAGAAAGAGAAGCTCACGTTATTCCCTTTCCACCCTTTATAGGTTCTGATCAGCTCATCTCCGCCACTTCCGCCGTTAGGACCCGGAGGTCCGGGACGACGATCTGACGGCTGCAAGTCTAACATCGGAAAACAGACCCAAAAAAATCGCGTTTTGCTTACAAATCTTTGAGCAATAAATTTGATAAAATGGAGAGAGAGATTAGGAAGGAAATAAAAATTATTTTCAGAAATGGTATTATTGACTTGGGACAGAGAATTATGTTTTTCTCTCCGGCTACTTGGCGTTGGCCCCCTTAAGCCACCTTTCCCAATTTACGAGTCAACTAATGACAATTAAAACATTTCAATTGATGGAGTTTATGGTAAATTAACCGTGTTAAATGTTAATGGTCTAATAAACCGACGACGCCTTCATAAATATAAAATTTTGATAGTAACGTATATCCATTATAAAATCATACTGTAATTTTCAAAACAAACCTTTTTTTTTTGTTAAAATTTTTCAAAACAAACCTTCTAAACAAAAGGGAAAAGAAAATTTAGTTTTTCTATTAAAATTTATTGGAGAGAAAATACTACAATCTGTTTACAAACCAAAAACAAAAAAAACAACAATTTTATTTGTACCATTTTATATTATGCTTGGAAAAATAGATTGTACTTAATCCACTTAATTATAAACACTTTCTCCTCCTTCTAATTTAGCTGGGAAATTTTTTCGTATTCCATTAAACCAAGATATTTTTCTAAAGAGTCGATTTTTTAATTAAATGATTTATCTTCTAAATAAGCATTTGACTTACCCACGTTCAAAATATGCATCTAACCATCGGTTGGATACTTATGAGTTATAGTCGAATGTAAAAAGATGCATAGTTCTATATATAATCCTACTTAAATTATGTAGATTCAACTATATATGAAATAGATTGTACCTATGGTATGGATGTGAGCATGTGAATAGAACAGCCTCTGTTTACAAAAGTGTCCATTTGTAATTGATTGTTGATTAATATCACGACTATTTCAACATTTAGATGGTCATCAGATAAATGATCTGTCTTCTTTCATTTAGTTTATATATTTTTGTTATTTTGATTAATTTGAATTCAGACCAACCGTAAAATGTAATGTATAACTATAATCCAATACGTGTTGAACATTTCTCGTCAATTTTAGTCTCATCTGATGGTTTGTTGTAACCTCTTCCCGTTAAAGAGAAAAATTATTCTTTTTTTAATTTATATATATAATATATCCAGTGGACCATATATAAGTAGTACTAAAAAATCATGGTCAAGCTATCAGATTTAATTTAGGTCTTATATATTTTTTTGTTAAGTTAATAAGGTTTATTTATTGGCACATTACGTGATAATATCATGCACAGTACATAGATGATGGATTTTTTTTTTCACGAGCAGTTCCCTATTCAAATAACAAAGGTACAGTTGTGAGAGAAAAAAATTGTTGGAAATTTCTCTTTTAAAAAAATAGGGAGCCAAAATATACAATATTCAACTACAGACAACCCCACTTCCTCGGGAAAATGATCATATACTTCCTGAACTATTTGCAATTAGCAGTTTTATTCTCCAAGTATTGCTTGCTCACTTTTATTCCCCAAATTTGCGTTGACTGCTCAAAATCGTGATTAAAAAAGTCAGCCGTTAAACAGTAGTCGAACGTCGTTAACATTAATACCAAAACCAATCGCGATTTTCACTCTAAACACAAAAAAATCAAAATCCCTTAAACTGCTAAACACAGTGCGACTTTAGGAGAGAAGAGACGATTTCCGGCCATTGGAGGCGCAATCCGACGAGGCGAGGCGCAATCCGGCGAGGCGAGGTGCAATCCGGCATGCTCGTTAATTCCCGACATCAAGATGGTGAAAACTTTTACAGGAAGAAGGGGAGGACGCACGAAAATTCCTGTTCGAAGGCAGCCATTGAGTGAGGTTCAACCAGAAATATCAACTGCTACAGAAACTGAAAGGTGAAATTTATCTTGCTAGTGATTTCGTTTAGAGTTATTGTGAAGGAATTGGGAATTAATTTCTGAAAACTAGGGATTTTGAGTTAATGTGGTGAAATTATTGATCTTGAAGCACTTTAAACTGATTTCAGGACAAATTCAAATGTGGGTGAAGAAGCAAGAGGAGTTTGTGAAGAAGAAATCACGAATATGGTTGAAGCTTGCGAAGAACAGAGATCTCGTGAAGAAGAAGAAGGTTTTGAAGTAGAAACAGAAGGTGAAAAAAATGGGAATGAAGAAGAAGATGTGGAGTCTAGTGATAATACATCTGTTGAAGGAGATGATTGCGAAGTTATCGTTGAAGATAGAGCTGGATATAAAGAGTTAGAGCCATCTTTGAGGTCGAATGATGATGGTGATTTTTTTGAAGTAGAAGTCTGTGAGGATGCCCATTTTGTGGAAGCTGGCTGTGAGGATGCAAATGCAGAATACGATTCTGATGACATCGGCCATGATATGTGGGATGATGAACACATTCCGGATCCATTATCAGATAATGATTGTGAAGAGGAAGATCACAATAGGCAATTCAACTCTGGTTCTGACGAGCTGTTAGCATTAGGGAAGACATTCAATAATGCAGGGGAATTCAAATATGCAGTTCTCATGTATTCTTTGAAGACTCAGTATGATATTACGTTCTACAAATCATCAGTTGATAGGCTTGGTGTGAGGTGCACACAACACATTGAAGAAAAGTGTCCATGGAGAGTATATTGCTCCTTTGAGAGAGGCAGAAACAAGTTGATGGTAAAAGTCTTCATCAACAATCATATATGTGTAAGATCAGGTTACACAAAGCTTTTAAAAAGTGGAGCAATTGCACTGCTTTGGGAGGAAAGACTTCGATTGAATCATAAAATCAAGTCACAGGATATGGTTGACGAGATTAAACGAGAGCACAATATGATTGTTACTTTAAGTCAGTGTCGGAGAGCAAAGACTCTTCTTTCAAGAAGAAGAAAGGCGTGTCATGAAGCTCATTTTGCTAGGATATGGGACTATCAAGAAGAGGTACGTGAGTCTAATAGTCGATCGACAATGGAGATTGAAACAATTCCCGGACCAGTCCCTGGAGGCAAGCAAAGATTCCACCGTCTTTATGTTTGTTTTGAAGCATTGAAATCGTCTTGGAAGCAGTCATGTAGACCCATTATTGGATTAGATGCTGCATTTATGAAATGGGATGTCAAAGGCCAAATGTTAGCTGCAATTGGTAGAGATGGGGATAATCGAATCTTTCCTATTGCTTGGGCAGTGGTTGAGGTGGAGGATAATCCGAATTGGTTGTGGTTTGTGCAACTTTTGAAAATAGACTTAGGACTTGAAGACGGAGCTGACATTACTATCATCTCTGACAAACATAAGGTATGTTTGGTTTACCATGTTCTTTTATTTGGTTTTTGGGGTTTGATTCTTCATGTTAGACTTAGTTTGTTGTTTGTATCTTTTTGTGTGATAGGGAATTCTAGCCGCAGTTCACGAGGAGCTTCCAAAAGCGGAACATCGAATGTGTGCCAGACACATTCTCGAAAACTGGAAGAAGACTAACAAAGACATCGAGCTTGAGCGTAAGTTTTGGAAGATAGCAAGGAGTTACACAGTAGAAGACTTTGAGAGTAACTTAGAGGCATTGAAGAACTACAACCAAGGTGCATACGATTCACTACAATGTACACAACCGAAAACATGGTCTCGACCATTCTTCAAGCTTGGATCTTGTTGCAATGATAACCTCAACAACCTGTCAGAGTCTTTTAACAGAAGCGTAAGAGAGGCAAGAAGGAAGCCTTTGCTTGATATGTTAACAGATGTGAGGAGGCAGTGCATGGTGAGAAACGCAAAGAGGGCTCTTATAACTGGCAGATGGAAGAAGAGGTTTACACCAAGATCAGACAAAGAGATTGAGCTAAATAGGCAGAAAGCTAAGGAATGCAAACGGTACATGAGCACGGGAAATCTGCATGAGGTGGACTTTAATGGTACTGGTTACAGCGTTGACATGGAGAAAAAAACTTGTGGGTGTGGCTATTGGCAAATGAATGGCATACCTTGTATGCATGCTATGTGTGTAATCACTACAACAAGGTTAGATCTCAATGACTATGTCTCTGATTATTATTTGACTTCAAGGTGGCGTGAATTGTATGTTCGGGGTATGAAGCCTGTCCAAGGAATGAAACTGTGGCGACGGCTAGGTAGGTTGCCTGTTTTACCACCACCATCAAGGGCTAACAAAGGAAGACCTCATGACCGTGCTAGGAGGAAAGGTCCTCATGAGTCGTCTTCTAACTCATGCAAGTTAACACGCCATGGTCGTGTAGGAACATGCTCAAACTGTAAAAAAGAAGGACATAATAAGACAAGGTGTCCTAATCCTAGTGCACCTCCTCCACCAAAAAGGCCAAGAGGGCGTCCAAAAAAAAATCAGGTTTGATTTCACCTTGATTTTTTAATTGTTTGTTGCTTGATTGATAGCCTAATTTCTAGCCTGGTTTTTGATTTGTGGTTTGTGATTTCTAGCCTCAAACAGGAGTTTCTCAAGCTGGAGCTTCTCAAGATGGATCATCACAAGTGGGAGCTTCTCAATCCTCACAAGGAGAATTTGGTTTATCTTCTTAATCATGAAGCATTTGTGTTCTTGCTCTTCTTTGTATTATTGAGCCATATCAAACTATTGTTCTTTTCGCATACGATGATATTATGCTATGTTTCCCTGTTTTTTCTTTGGATTTTCCTTGACTTCTCTGTTTTTTGTAAGTCACGAGTTTGTTTAGAAAACTCTATTTTCTTACTTAAAACCTTGTTTTAGTCTAATAACATGCTCCAATTACTCAACTCTTACACTTTTTTCAAAGCTTAAAGCCTAAAAATAAAAACAAAGAAAGATAAGTCCCAAAAGCACAAATCTCAAAGCTCAACTCTTACATAATCTTTTACATGTCTCAGCTCTTACATGATCTCTTGCATCTCATAAACTCACAGATAGAACCTATGATCACATTAGTTACCAAATGCAAGAGTGGTTCCTTTACCTTGGTTAAACATAATATGGTACATTATCACAAGTGCCAAAAGACACAAACAAACCACAAGCATAATGTTCTTGATTTTTAGTTTCTTTAGCTCCTTTTTGCATTGGAGGACCTCTTCTTCCATATTTTCCATCTCACTCGTCATATTCTTCACTTGATGTCGGGAATTAACGAGCATGCCGGATTGCACCTCGCCTCGCCGGATTGCGCCTCGCCTCGTCGGATTGCGCCTCCAATGGCCGGAAATCGTCTCTTCTCTCCTAAAGTCGCACTGTGTTTAGCAGTTTAAGGGATTTTGATTTTTTTTTTGTGTTTAGAGTGAAAATCGCGATTGGTTTTGGTATTAATGTTAACGACGTTCGACTATTGTTTAACGGCTCACTTTTTTAATAACAATTTTGAGCAGTCAACGCAAACTTGGGGAATAAAAGTGAGCAAGCAATACTTGGAGAATAAAACTGCTAATTACAAATAGTTCAGGAATTATATGATCATTTTCCCCCACTTCCTCTGTATTTTTCGTTCTCACGTTGGCCATAGGCTTTTATTAGTCGGCCTACCCGAAAACAAAACCTTTAATATTTTTAAGTTTAAGTTTTTCTTTTAGGTGAGGGTATTAAGCTTTTAAAACTGAATTAAACGTATATGAATTTATTAAAGTGAATATAATCTGCAAATAAAAGAAACTTAAAAAGAACATTATAGCATAAAGGAAATTAGAAAAGTGTTGATTCAAATTAGTTTTTTTTTTGTTATTTTTTTAACAGTAAAAACAACATAAAAGATAAAACTGATCATTAAAAACAAATTTAATTCACGGTGGTCATATTTTTTTCTAAAATAATACCCTCAAGGCACTCATACAGCAAAGAAGTCATACAACTATTCGAAGAACGCAACCCTTCCAAACTTTGATCTATGTCATGCCAATAATCAAATTGATGAAAACTGTCCCGATCCAAAAATAATATAATATTTGATCAGATGATGATAATCACTACAAATACAGAAAAAGCGACATAATATGATATTTTGCAAAATAAAAACCATATAGGGGAATATTGTTCCTGGTAAAAAAGATACAAGAAAATGATCTCAAAAGCTCAAGGAAGAAACAAAAAAAAAAAAGCACACTCGAAATCTTCATTTTGTTCGTTCTTATAGAATAAGTAGGAAAAAAGAACTCGAAAGAAAGAATAAACAAAACCCATTAATATTGTTCTTCATTTTCTTGGGATCAAGATTGAAAGATAATTATATATAGAATGAAGGAGATTACTGGTTTTCTAGCCTTTACTAAGGCATGACGCCAAGATCCTTGAAGTAATCATGCTCCAAGGCTGCTCTTGCGTTGATTCTTTTGGTCGGATCCATCAACAGCATTTTCTGAAACAAATTAAACAGTCATCTTTACTCTCAAAATCTTGAGATAAAATATCCGCAAGTTCAAGTTATTGAAGATTGTTCACGTTTTGAGAATAGTTTGGTTTGGGTTTGGTGAGGTAAAGATGACAACTGTTGAAGGTTCAAGATTAAGCATCCAGGTGTCTAATGTAGCAGAAGTAGAATATATAGATGCGTGTGTGTGTGTGTGTATAGTCAGTGAACTTACAGAAAGGAGATCTACTCCATCGGGATCCAGATTCGGGACGAAAGATTCTAAGTCCTGAGGTATAAGAAACAAAACAAAGGAAAGAACAATATTGTGATATGAGCTCTTGTCTACTGAAAATGAGATGTGGAAGTGAAAGAAGAAAATATGAAGTACCGTTGGTTTCCATTTAGGGAAAGCAGATTTGTAATCTGGCAGCGAAGTTACACCGGGCCATGTATCCTCGTATGGAGTTCCCATGATTCTGGAAGGAGAACCAACAAAAAAAACATGTCAGTAATATATTATAAGCATTTTAGCACTTCGATATCTATGTTCTTTACTAGTTCTCCCGAAAATTAGATTTCACGTTAAGGATAGTTTCAGAATCTCTTGTAATATATATCATTTTGCAAACAAGTTCTTTCTACTTGTAATATAAAGATGAAAGTTGGATCGAGGAAATTACTGATGAAACCTGAAAATCTTGAAGAGCTGATCAATCTCGGAGTCTCCAGGAAATAAGGGCTTTTGACTGATCATCTCCGCAAATATGCATCCGACGGACCAAATATCAACTGGTGTAGAGTAATGATGAGATCCTAGGAGTATCTCTGGTGCTCTGTACCAGAGAGTAACCACCTACAAGGAACAAAATGCAAAAAATGTAAATAACTATTAAGGGATGTGAAATCTGAATGCACCACTGAATTTTTTTGTGGTATGTTTAATCTAACTTAGTCCTCTAAGTAAAGACTTTGCAATTCATCTGAAATGTCTAAGTCCTTTATTTACATTTATCAGATGCAAAATTGGGATAATACGTTCAGTGGTTCAGCACTCTTTCTCTCATAAACAAAGGATATAAAAGTGAAGCAAATATGAAGCCATGTCACAAGACTCATCACAGAAACATAGAACAAAAATATTAAATTCTTTGGCACCTCATGAGTAAACGTCCTGACTGGGATACCAAATGCTCTGGCCAGACCAAAATCTGCAAGCTTTAGTGAGTTTGAGCGGCGATCAATCAACAGATTCTGTGGCTTTAGATCACGATGGAGAACCCTGTGAGAGTGGCAATACGCAATTCCACGGAGAATCTGGTAGAGATATGTCTGCAAACAGTGTATATATATAGCTCTGATCAGTCTCTATATATAAGTACTAAAAACGCATCAGGCAGAAGTTTATGGCATCATGACAAATCAAACAACTCAATAAGACAGTATTGGTTTGTCAATTTAACAAGTGTCTACACATAGATAAAAAAAATGCCTGAAGTTTCTTAACACTCACTTTGATCATATGCAGATCCTTTGAGAAATCAGGAGTTGAGTCCATGTGCTTTTTGAGATCCAAGTCAAGATACTCAAAAACCAGATACAAACGCTTCTCGCTGTGAACCACATCCTGTAACCTGTGCACAATGGTTTTAACTTGTTTACAAGATTCATACTTGAATTAGATTTTCGACAATGGTATTAACTTCATACTTGACAATGTTGCTGTGCTGCATTTCTTTCAAGAGGGAGATTTCTCTAATTGCAGTGCTAGGCACACCTTCATCCTCCTGCTCCAGCCGGATCTTCTTCAAAGCTATTGTCTCATTGGTCACTTTGTCTCGTGCCTTATAAACCACACCGTAAGTTCCTTCACCAATCTTCTCAACTTTCTCGTACTGCACAAGTAGTATGAGCATATTAACCAGAGACTTGAATACAGTGAACCAGTGACTATGAACGAATACGAACAATCATTTCACCAACCTGATCCATCAATTCCAGAATACACAAGCTGAAGCAAATCCGCACTTGTAAATCTGAATGTCACAATACCAATACGTGGCAACTTCACCTGCAGAATGATAATGACGCATCACAGCACAAATTAGTCAAGATATCTACGCACATTCCACAGCTAATCTGAGAAACCAATCTCAAAATTAAAGTTAAATCTGTACACAAAGACGCAATGAAACCAACAGAAATTTCAGATCCGGAGTACCTTACTAATTGAGTTTGATTATACAGGGAACAAAGCAAAAAAAAAAAAACTGATTCGATTACTTGAACAGATTGTGAAAATGAAGAATTGGAAAAAAATCGTTAAATGGGAATGATATGAACAAATCAGAAACGTGAAACAAAATTTAGAGCAGGGAACTCATATTTCTCTAAGCGCACGAACACAAACACGACGACAGAATGCCAAAAAAAACTAGTCTAAATCTAGTGAAACGCCACTGAAAATGCTAAATGGGGGAAAATAAGTAGAGATCAGAATCGAAGCACAGAGAAAATGGGAAATGGAGAGAAGAGAAAGCGGTTGGAATTGTGAACAAGTTCAATTCAGAATTCGAACGGAAGAGCAGTTCCTCCGGGTAAAAAATTCATCGGAGAGTAACGAAATCATCTTACCGGCGACGATTGGATGTAGTGTCAGTGACTAGTACACCGACGGATCCTCTCTCTCTCTTTCTCTCTCTCTGTGGAAAAGGCAGTAGAGAGATACGGTGGTTTCTGTGCAGCTTGAAGAGAGGACTAGGGAAGGCGATTGACTAATAGAGTAAGGGTTTTTTTCTTTTCTTTTTTTTTTGTGTGTGGGGAAAATTGTGTTCGTTATATTTTTTTTTTAATCTCCACTAAATTGGATTACCTAACCGCATTAACTCGGGTATGAATTGTATCTCTTTATACCCACATAAAAAGTAAATTTTCTCTTGTACATTTACACGATACAAGAAAAAGGCTTGCTTCAAAGTCTAGAAATGTTTGCGGATGAACCAGATTAATCTAAACAAAATTGTTATTTAGTGGTATATGAAGGATTTTCTCTTTTTTTTATCACCATTTATAGGTTTTGGTTTGCGCTAATAAAAATTAAAAATATTAAAATATATTTTTTACGTTTTAATTTAGTTGCCGTTTAAGGTTAATATATGCAAATTAAGAAAATTTTAATTTTGTCTATGTATTTTTATTTACAGATAAGAAAATATTATGTTGTTTTAATTTGAAGTTATATTAGGCAAATATTACAATAAAAATCTAAAATGGTATTTATTTTAATACAAAATTTTAAACTTAAAACGATAATTAGACTGAAACGAATGAGGTATATTATAAATCAATTATAAATTATTCTATGAAGAAGAAAAAATTAATCTGCAATAGATTAGTCCCAAAAATAGAATTTGTATGCAATTCGCCGCAAATGGATTAATATGTTTTATATGTGGTAACTATACAAAGTCTAAGTAACATACAACTTAGATCATCGATAAAATAATAGAAAACTAAACTCATTTTGATTATGGATAGAATAATTGCAATACTAGGATAATTAAATTAATTAATTGATTCTAACATCTGATAATATTGATAAGTCTTTGTAGCTTGCAACAACCCCAATGGACAATGATATGAAAGGTCTTTTATTACTTTATCTCAATGAACAACTCTATATATTTAATGTCTTTTGAAAAGTATTTGCACCAATTATCAACCCAAAGATAAAACAACAATAAACAATAATAATATGAAAACCAATTTTCTTTACATGTTGTAATAAGAGACAATAGTCTTATTCATTTGAATCTTGACCAATGCTAATTTAGTATCTAAAATTAGCAGTGAATTTAGCGGTTAACATTTCTATTGATGTGATTCTATGTATATAGTATCACGTTCAACGATCAGAACCGATAATTCACAAATACTTATAAGCTTTCTACAAACGGATCCGAATTTGTAGATTACTTATACAAGCTCTCTACTACAAAACCCCATAAACTTTTGCAATATACAAATGATCTTCCCCATTTCTGAATATATTAAAACACCCCAAACTTAACTCAGGTTTATATAAATTTTACAAATGGCTCTAAAGATCACATATTTAACACCTCGAGCTTATACAGTTATACGATTCCACAAAAAAAAAACTAACATAATTGCTATTGAAAGCCTAAACGGCTAAACGTCGATCCTTTTCACCACCCAAATTTTCATTTAAATAGCAAAACTCCATAAACGTTTCACTTTCACCAATGCAACTAAAGTTAAAGAACTAAAACTTAACTACTACCACGCTCCAGAGTCCAGTCTTTCCCCTAAACGTCCGCGGAGACTATAGAACGAACATCTATAGCTTTTGCAAATACCAAAGACAAACCCCAAACTTTCACATAAACTGAAAAAGTGACCCAAAATTTCAAGGATATTAAAAGTAAACCCATCTCGTGATTTGTTGATTCAAACTAATAATTGAACTTGTAATTTCCACATATTAATGCTTACAGTAACCAAAATATTTAGTTGGTGAGAATTGATCTAGCACTCACCGTGAGATGCATAAACTTGGGATAAAAGAAAGTAGGGAGACAAAAGCTTGGCCCATTGGGTGTCTGACAAGTTTTTAATTTTAATCAATCGTAATCGATTTTTAACAAAAACAAGCCAGAGGCCCAAAAACGAACAATAAAATTTTGAAAATAGTATCAACTATTGGATTCGCAACATACAATAAATATCCAATAAAAGTAATATATAATTTGAGGATATATGCCTCTAAGCATATCCATATAGGATTTTAAAACATAATTTTATTGTTCTAAGCAATTACGAAATTAAGAAAATTTCCAAATTTTAGATTTGGAATATTGATAGATATAAAAAAATATGTATAAGTTTTTAGTAACACAAAAAATCTACTTACATTTATATTAGGTAAATTTCTCAATTTAAAATAATGATTTTAATTATATAAATAATCACTGAAATTTTTTAACAAATAAAAAAAACAAATTTATAAAGTATATATATATTTTATACATGGACACTCTAAATAACTTATGGGTCGATATCAAATTAAAAAAGAAAGCTTATGTTAAAATTAGTTTACAAATTTCAACATAAAATTATTACAAGATGAATGAAGCCATGTAGAATTTTAAGAAAGGAGAATAACCTAGACAAATAAGAAGAAAAAAAGTTGAAGAAAAAAACAGAGACAAAGAAAAAGAGTAAGAAGATAAAACCGAAAAAGAGCGAAACGAATGTATTGAATTGCGAAGACAAAATAGAAATCAAAGAAGGCAAAAATGAATAAGACTAAACCAAATATTAAAACTTGCGAAGAACAATTTGAAGAATAAATCAAATAAGAACGAAGGAGAAGAAACCAAACAAACACAAAAAACTTGTGAATACCAATCTAAAGAGGAAATCGAATAAGAATAAAGGAGACGAAACCAAACAAAAACGAAAAAGAGGAAAAAAAGAAGCGCGAAAACGAAGAAGAGCAAACGTGAAGATGAGTGAAAATGCAGAAAAAAGCAAATAAGAGAAAAGACAAAGAAGAAATGAAAACAGAAGAGACTGAATAAGAATGAATCAAAGAAAATTAAAAAACATAAAAACAAGAACGAAGAAGAAAATGAAGAACAATGATGTGTGTCGATTAGCTTCTCTTCATTTAGGTTTTATAACCCTAGAAAACCTACCAAAATATTAGCTTATCTTATAGCTTAAATTTGTTTATACGTACATTTTCATTTTTAGGTTTGGTTTGGTGTATCAGATAATGAAAATATGTACAAAGCAATAGAGTGAGGAAAAAATTAAAAGGAAGAATAACCAATACAAAGAAGAAGAAGAAGCAGGAAGAAAAAAAACCCTAGCAAAATATTAGCATTTTCGATGTAAATAATTAATCATAGAATAAACAGAAAAATAAGAACCAAGAAAAAGAAAAAGAAAAAGAAGTAAATGAAAAAAAGAGGACGAAAATAGCAAAGAACAAAGTCATAAGAGAAACCAAAACGATAAGGCTAAAGAAGAAAATCATATAAAAAGATAAAACCGAAGAATAAGAAATTGAAAGCTATGCGTAACTATATCTCTTTGATCGCATAAATTAAATTATTAATATTATTATTAGACATTACTTATTACATGTGTGAATATGTAATTATACCATCTCTAGCTTAATTTTGTTTATGTGAATCTTTTTCATTTTTAAGTTTGGTTATGTGTATTAGATAATTAAATTTTTACTCTATATAAGATTAAATTAAAGTGAACTACAATAAATCTATTTATAAAAGGGATCAAGTCATGGAGAATAATCAAGAAAAATAAAAAGAAGAAGCTAAACAAAAAATATATAGCAAACTCCTAACAACTTCGACCGCATGAACTAATCATAGAAAAAATGGAAGAACAAGAACCAAGACGAGGACAAAAATAAGAAAAAATATTAAAAAACAATACAATCATATCGAGAACAAAAAATAAACAAAAAAGAACAAAGATGAAGGAGACCGAATAAGAAACTGTAAGGACAAATAACTGAAGAGAAATGAAGACGAGAAAAAGTAAAGATGAAGAAAATAAAATAAATAAAGAGTGAAAATAAAGAAAAAAAACTAAAAAAAATGAAACACAAGAAGAAGATAATAAACTAAAAAACGAAACAAATGAAGAAAAATAAGAACATTGGTTTACTACAATCAACATGATCATGCTACCGACGAAAAAAACTTATGAATAGAAATATTTAATCATCAAATTATTAATACAGACCCGCGTATAACGCATATAAAAAACCTAGTAATTTAAAAAGGTCCTACCGGGAGTCGAACCCAGGTCGCTGGATTCAAAGTCCAGAGTGCTAACCACTACACCATAGAACCGAGTGATTGTTATGGCAGAAGTTCACTTATATCACAGCATTTTGTGTAGTATTCGAAATTTCTGCTAAGTTCCAACATGTATTTATAACGAAATCTCATTTACTATAGTTTTGTAACGAAAATCATAATAATTTTGATATTTCATATAATGAAAAGTTTTTTCATGCCATATGTTTATATATACACATATATTTTCCAAAATAACTCTACTCAAAAAGAAAAGCCAAACTAAATCTATACTATATAAAAGTTGAGGCTAAATGTCTCTAAGGGTGTCCACATCAGCTTTTATTTTTTTTTAACCAATTAAATTATGCCAAATCAGTATCTCTTAAATTAAGAAATTTTCCAAATTTTAAACAATCAATAATATTTTTCTATATCATCTAAGATTAAGAAATTTTTCAAATTTTAGATTTGGAATATCGATAGATATAAGAAAAACATGTATAAGTTTTTAGTAACACCAAAAATCTACTTAGATTTATATTAGAAAAATTTCTTAATTTAAGATAATGGTTTTAATTATATAAATAATCACTCAAAATTTTAACAAATAAGAAAGAACAAATTTATAAAACATATATATATTATATGTGGACACTCTAAATAACTTATGGATCGATATCAAAATAAAAAAGCTTATGTTAAAATTAATTTACAAATTTCAACATAAAATTAATATTTTACAAGAGGAATGGAGCCATGTAGAATTTTAATGGTGGAGAATAATCTAGACAAATAAGAAAAAAAAAAGTTGAAGAAAAAACCAGACACAAAGAAGAAGAGTAAGAAGATAAAACTGAAGAAGAGCGAAAACGAATATATTGAATTGCGAAGACAAAATCAAAACCAAAGAAGGCAAAGATGAATAAGAAAAAAAAAACAGATAAAAAACTTGCGAAGAAAAATTTGAAGAGGAAATTGAATAAGAACGAAGAAGAAGAAACCAAACAAAAACAAAAAAACTTGCAAAGACCAATCTAAAGAGGCAAGCGAATAAGAACGAAGGAGACGAAACCAAACAAAAACAAAAACAAAATAATAAAAAGAAGTGCGAAGACGAAGAAAAGCAAACGCAAATATGAGTGAAAATGAAGAAGAAACCATATAAGAGAATAGACAAAGAAGAAATCAAAACAGAAGAGACTAAACAAGAATGAATCAAAGAAAATTAAAAAACATAAAAACAAGAACGAAGAAGAAAATGAAAAACAATAATATATGTCGATTAGCTTCTCTTCATTTTGGTTTTATAACACTAGAAAACCTACTAAAATATTAGCTTATCTTCTAGCTTAAATTTGTTTATGCGTACATTTTCATTTTTAAGTTTGGTTTGGTGTATCAGATAATGAAAATATGTTCTACATAGGATTAAAGAGACTTATACTAAAATATGTACAAAAGCAATAGAGTGAGGAAAAAATTAGAAAGGAGAATAACCAATACAAAGAAGAAGAAAACAAATCTAGCAAAACATTAGCATTTTCGATGGAAATAATTTATCATAGAAGAAACATAAGAATAAGAACCAAGAAGAACAAAGAGAAAATGAAGTAAATGAAGTAAATGAAGAAAATGGAGGACGAAAATAGCAAAGAACAAAGCCATAAAAAAAACAAAAAAAGATAAGGCTAGAGAAGGAAACCAAATAAAAAAATAAAACCGAAAAATAAGAAACTGACAGCTATGCGTAACTATATCTCTATGATTGCATAAATTAAATTATTTATATTATTATTAGACATTGCTCATTACATGTGTGAATATGTAATTGTACCATCTCTAACTTAATTTTGTTTCCGTGAATATTTTTCATTTTTAAGTTTGGTTGGGTGTATCAGATAATTAAATTTTTACTCTACATAATATTAAATCAAAGAGAACTACAATAAAACTATTTATAAAAGGTATCAAGTCTTGGAGAATAATCAAGAAAAATAAAGAGAAAAAGTTAAACAAAAGAAATATAACAAACTCCTATCAACTTCGACCGCATGAACTAATTATAGAAAAAAAGGAAGAACAAGAACCAAGACGAGGACAAAAATAAGAAGAAACAATAGAAAAAAGCGAAGACAATGATATTAAAGAACGAGGACAAAGGATAAACAGAAAAATAACAAAGATGAAGAATGAGACCGAATAAGAAATTGTAATGACAAAAAACTGAAGAGGAATGAAGACGAGGAAGAGTAAAGATGAAGAAAAAAAATCGAATAAAGAGCGAAAATAAAGGAAAAAAAACTAAAAAACTAAAAAACATGAAACAAAGGAAGAGAAATAAGAACATTGATTCACTACAATCAATCATGCTACGGACGGAAAAAACTTATGAATAAAAATATTTGATCAAATTATTCATACAAACCCGCGCGTAGCACGGATGAAAAACCTAGTAAAGGAAAAGATTTCGATATTTTCCTCTCTAGTTGCTAAGTAATCCCTGGGATATATCCTTTCGTAAAAGAGGATTCACTCTCTTTCAAATATAAAATACTGTGTGAAGTCATTCTTAGTATGAAAAGTGAGAAAAAACCAACAAAGAAGGAATTCATATATTAACTGTTATTCCAATAATATTTCATCTTAGATTATGTGAATTACATTAATCCATTTATACATGCATAAAACTCTAAAAATTTACTTTTACTTCTCTTTAATTTTTAGGATTCTTCACTATCATCAAGCTTCAAAAAAGCGGTAGGCGCTAAGCGGGCGGTGACGCTTAACCTAATGCCTAGAATGCCTAATCGGGATCTAGGCGATTTTGTAGGCGGTTTAGACGTTTTTTAATAATAATAAATATATAAATATTAAATATATATCATAAAATAATTTCAATAAAATGATCCAACTATAAATAGAAAAGTTAAATTAAACATTAAAAAAAAAAAATTAAACTCGCCTAGGCCGCTTAAACCGCCTATACCCGCCTAATAACCGCTTTAAACCGCTGAATGAGATATCCGCTTAACCAGGGCGATTTACATGAAATCCAATCGGGTAAGCTACGCCTAACGCTTACGCTCCGCCTAGGCCGCTTTTTTCAACAATGACTATCATACATTTAATTTCACATTAAAAACTTAAATAATTGTTTTAAAACTATCAAAACGTGATAAACGTAAGGGGTGTTTACAAGTAGTAGATGAACACCTTCGTTACACAAGTTTGTACACGGATACACCTAGAATGCATGTGCTATCGCAATGCTTTTAAAAGATATCTCTTGATTAAAATATCAGTGTTCACGTAAATTATAACATCCGTAAACCAAAAAGTGACTTTTTGGGTATGGTGTCGAGCGACACCAGGATGGGGTGTCGGTCGACGCCGGTTCCTGGTGTCGGTTGACACCGGTTTCTGGTGTCGGTCGACACCGGTTATTGGGAATCAAACGCGGTTTGATTTGATTTTCGTTCGGTTTTGGTGGTTCGACGAGTGGTGTCGACCGACACCAAGGAATGGTGTCGATTGACAACGGTTTGGGCAAAATCGAATCGGTTCGATTTAAGTAGCCGGTTTGGTCGGTTTTGGGCGAAGAGCCCTATTTCGCTGAATAAAAAATGAGCAGCCGTCTGTTTCGACACAGTTTCGAGAGTTGAGTTCCAGAGAGAAGAGGAGGTGATTTTGGAGAGTTTTCTGAGTTTATGGGTTAGATCGAAGTGATGTTCGTCTTTTTTCTTTGTTTTCATCTTTCTCCCTTTGTTTCAATCCGTTTTAGAGGTGAATGTGTGACCGTAGGCTCGTGATTTGCTGGAAAATTGATTGTTGAATGTGTTCTTGATGAGTTTAGGTTGATTAGTGTGTTTATTCGAGTTATTGTGATGATTTGTGTTGATTTGATGTTTTTCGCATTGTTTATCGTTTCTGGATTTCATGCATGCGGGTGGGTGTCGAGCGACACTGTTGTTTTCTGCGGCTAAGTGTTTAAGTTTATTATTGCTGTTCATTGTTGTTGCTTGCTAGTGATTGCGTAATTGGCCTATAGACGGGAGGATCGTCTCACTAAGTATTTCTGAAATACTTATGCATCTTTTTTTTTCTAATATGATGCAGATAAAGAAAAAGTGTGATCGCGGAATCAAGGCTGAAGAGGAAAATGATAGGATATTTGAGTTTATTGTTTTTGCTCTTAGAACCTGGTGTTAGATTGTTAATTTTATTTGTTATTCTGAAATTGATTTGATTATTGTTGAACTTATTTGATTATTTATTTATTTCATTCATTTTTGAGAACTTCGCATTAATAAAAAAAAAAAAAAAAATTTGGTTGTTTCGTAAATTCCATCTATTATATATTTATATACGCTATGACTATATCAATATAATGGTTCTAAGAAATAAACTCAATAGCATAATAAGCAAAAGAAAAGGGTAAAGGAGGGACAAAAACTGGTGCACCGAAGGTCCGAAGCTGCCGAACAACTAACTGTACACAAGACAAAAAATTTGTAAACGTTTTCCCTTAATTGAGTGTATTCTATTTATTTTTATTTAAAAAAAAAACAGAATTTCATATTCAATAAATTTTCCTCACCATTACCGGCAATACGATACTTGGATAATGCATAGATATAATATTATGTGTAATATGGTTGTCCATCATTTAAATTGTGAAGATAACATAATAAAAAGCTAAAATAATATTAAATTTTTACTTCACTCTAATTATTTGAAAAGAACTACGTTAATCATCTACATTTTTAATTCTGAAAATTAACTTATACAATTATCTCATATTATTATTCAATGTTTATATGCACACCCAAAAAAAGAATAGATTTGAAAATCAGAAAAGGAGAGTAATGAAACAAATATGCAACTACTCAACTTGCCAAGTGTAATATCCTAATTTGAGGAAGACAAAAGAAACACCATATATGTTTTTCTTTTATTGTAGAACAAGAAATAAAATAACTAAAAAAGGAAAAGGGGGAAAAAAATGAATGGAAAGAAGAAAATAAAGTTGTGACGATATTATCTTGTTCTTTTTCAAGAAGAGTGGAATGTTCACTCATAGAAAGGCTAAAAAAAGCCTTGAATAATTCATCTATTATGCGAACAAATATAAGAAGGAAAAAAACCCAACTTGGTACGTTATATATATGTAAAGTTTATCCCCCACAAAAATAATCAAAGAATCTGTTAACAAATTTAAATTAGTTTTTGCT
Organism: Erythrophleum ivorense; assembly: GCA_026724425.1. Taxonomy (NCBI): domain Eukaryota; kingdom Viridiplantae; phylum Streptophyta; class Magnoliopsida; order Fabales; family Fabaceae; genus Erythrophleum; species Erythrophleum ivorense. The sequence continues at coordinate 1,436,456 of JAIUCV010000136.1, read as the reverse complement.
AAGAAATAATATTAAAATTATATTTCAATCAAATAATTCTTATGAAGACTGGATCGAATATCAAATGAGTCACGACTCTCGGTATATACAATCATAAATGATTGTGATCGATTTGTATTGTGCAAATTGAAGCAGCCCCATATTTTTGTGTGGGGTGAAAAGGAAAATATACAAACGAGTATCAAGCAAAAGAAGCCGAAAGCCTATTTCGTTCATTTTTGAGTTTAACAAAACTGTGTATTAAAATATATAATTCTTCAAAATAGTTATTTTTTTTTTTACAATGTACTTATATTGAAATTAGCTTGGGATTACAATACAGAAATGCAAGAAATTCTTTGCAAATGATTCGCTTCTCAAATGATCTATCTTAATACATAACTACTGAAAAGAAAAACATAATAAAAACAAGATAGATAGTTAATATGGCAGAAGACATCCTAAGCCTCCTTCAAAAAGGCTTTGACATTGATCGATTTGATGTCGATCTTCGAATCTGCTTAAATTCTGAAGATAAAATTAGTTATTTCATTATTAAAAACAAACAAATAAATATTTGAATTTCTGGTGTCATCAAATTTTTATAAACATGCTTTATAAAAAAATAAGAGTTGGTGGTATTATGACTGTATATGCTTTTATAAAAATCTCTCAGTCCTCATAAATTTCGTTTAAGAACCTATACATGATAACATGTACGTGATCGATTATGACTATATCTAAATATTTGTAGTGCGAAATTGGAAAATGTGAACTAGTAGGTAGTGATCTTTTATATTTATTTATATAAAAGTGATTGATCTTTTGGCGTGATTAACATATGTACCAATCACGCCAAGATCAATCACTTTTATATAAATAAATAATCGGTATATAGTATGATGTAATGTATATAAGAGAAGATTGATTTTTGACTAGGTGCTAAATCTATCACGAACGTTTTAGCGTATTTTTGAATATTAGTGACATGCGTGTATAGCTCTATCATTTTATTATCAATCAAACTATAATTTGTTGTTCAACATCCAATCAAGAACCAGCTTCATATTTATATTTTTGGGCAAACATAACTAGCTTCAGTTAAAGATTTGAATGGTAATGCCTTTTTTCAAAAAAAAAAAAGATTTGAATGGTAATATTAATGCCAATGAGTGCAAATCATGCAATCAATCGTGACAGCCTAGTTTGATTTTAGGGTTTCATTAGCAAAAGTGTGGACACAACAAATTAAAATAAATTATACGCTACGTGCAAATCTTTTAGAAAGAAAAAAGAATAATGCATGTCAACAGCTGGAATATAAAACGGACGAAACAATACACCGTGGTTACCGTTAAAGTTAGTATTGAAATAATATCAAACTTTTCGTAAATCCAAGACATAATAAAATCTTTAAAATGTTTTTCTCTGACCTTATATATAAGGTTAAGGGCAGCATGAAAAGAAGAAGAGCTTTGGTTTTTTAGAAAATATATAATGCATTTTATCATGGCAATAACAAATCCGGCCAATCATATCATATCATATCCTCTCCAATCTTTCTTTTAATCTTTCTCTTTTTATAAGATCGCAAGATAAAGCCGACGTGATCGCTATCTTCATGGATGTTTATTTCCTTTTTATTTTCGTATTTTAAAAAACCTGTTTTTGCATTAAACGAACTCACACATCACGAGTCACGATGGACATGGTTAGCCATGATTTGCCAAAAAGTTTGGAGTTAAAAATCAATCATGATATCAACATAACAAATTAATGGAATTTCACTGTTTCTTGTAATTCTTTCCAATAAATAAAAGTGATATTTTATTCATAAGATATTGTATGATGTACGTTGGGTCAATGTCTGCTCTTCTCCTTCATTTACACAAGGTCAAGTTTTCGACTCCTTCTATATAATAACTAGCACTACAAGAAAACAGCGATGTTGCGACGGAATATTGCGACAGAAAATGTTCCGTCGCAAATTTGCGATGGATTTGCGACGGATTTGCGAAGAAAACCGAAACCATCGCAAAACCGTCGCAAGTTTGCGATGGAACTAATTCCGTCGCAACTTTGCGACGGACTTGAGATGGAATTGCGACACGCGAACAATCCATCGCAATTCCGTCGCAACATTGCGATGGATTTGCGATGGGTTCTACAATTTTTATGTTTCCATCGTAATTCCATCGCAACTTTGCGACGGAATTGCGATGGAAACCCAAGTTTTAGGGTTTAGGGTTTTCTATTTCTTGTATAACAAGGGTTTTGGGTAATATAATCTAATTTTGTACCGTATAATTCAACTCGACAAGGTTTTTACTAAACAAAATAGGTTTCTCTTGAACTCCGTACATATGAAGCTCATTGAAGCTTACGACGTATATAACATTACAAACGGTTTTGTTGAAACATCGCCCATATATATATATATGTATATGTATGAATGTTCAATATCGATATTCGTATTCAAAGTCATCTACTAATAAGCATATATATTCAATATATACAACCCTTATTACTCCGTAGCCTAAACCCTAAACCGCAAACCATAAACGTAACATTCCATCGCAAATCCATCGCAATTTTGCGACGGAATTGCGATGGAATGGGACATTTCCATCGCAATTCCATCGCAAAATTGCGATGAATTTGCGAGGGAAAGTAGTTGGCCGACATGCGACCAGTTAGGTACGCACGTGTTAAATGAGTTTACCTAACTTGTTGCGATGGAATAATTCCATCGCAATGCCGTCGCAAAACCGTCGCAATTCCGTCGCAAAAGCTGTATCCGTCACAAATCCGTCGCAAATCCATCGCAATTTTCCATCGCAATTCCATCGCAATTCCGTAGGAAAAAAAAATCCGATTTCTATAAATAGCCACCGTTGTCACTCTCCTCTTTCACAACAACCAAAACGAAGAAGAGAAAGAGAAGAGAAGAGAAGAGAAAAAAAAAAGAGAAGAAGAGAGAAAGAAAAAAAAAGAGAGAAGGAAAAAAAAAGAAAAAAAATAAAACACTAAAAAAAATGAGTATATATGAGTTACGAAGCTGGATGTATAATCAAAGTGATCCGGCGAGCGGCGAAGTGACGGGAGAGTTTGTTGAAGGATTACATGGATTCTTTAACCAAGCAGAAAACCAACCACAAGCATTGCAAACTGGTAAAATATTTTGCCCCTGTCCTAAATGTAAGAACAACAAATATGTCGCTGTTGGTACTGCTAAAACACATGTATTTGGTAGAGGATTTGTACCAAACTATTATGTATGGTATTTTCATGGGGAAAGTCAGTATAATACTACTCATCATGATGCGGGAACTAGTGGTTCGGGTCGTGGGGTTGAGGAACAAAATTATAACTACGGTAGTTATGATTATTATGGTCATCCTGATATATTGGGAAATGATATTGGGTATCAGCAAGGGAATAGGTTTCATGATATGGTTACAGATGCATTTCATGAAACTACACATGCTCCTGCTGATAATCCTGTGGAAACAATGTTGGAAGAACCCAACATGGAAGCACAAAAGTTTTATGATATGTTAGATGCTGCAAACCAACCACTTTACGATGGGTGTAGAGAGGGACTTTCTAGATTGTCACTAGCAGCTAGGATGATGACAATTAAAAGTGAAGATAACAGCAGCGAAATTAACATGGATAAGTGGGCTGGACTATTTCAAGAGTATTTACCGGAAGATAATCTTTCTGCTGGTAATTACTATGAAATACAGAAGTTGGTTGCGGGTATTGGGTTACCTTATGAAATGATTGACGTATGCATTGACAATTGCATGATTTTCTGGAAAGATGATGATAAGCTGCAGGAATGTCGATTTTGTGGGAAGCCGAGATACAAACCCACTACGGGAAGGAGGCGGGTCCCTTACCAACGTATGTGGTACTTGCCAATCACTGAAAGATTGAAACGGTTATACCAATCGGAAACGACGTCAGCGTCAATGAGATGGCATGCCGAATATTCCACACATCATGGAGAGATAACACATCCCTCAGATGCAAAGGCGTGGAAACACTTTCAGACGGTACATTCAAACTTTGCTAATGAGTCCAGGAATGTTTACCTAGGATTGTGCACAGACGGATTTTCTCCATTTGGTATGTCAGGGAGACAATATTCACTATGGCCCGTCATATTGACGCCATACAATCTTCCGCCGACAATGTGCATGCACCGAGAATTTTTGTTCTTAACTATTTTAGTGCCAGGTCCTAAGCATCCGAAGCGATCCCTAGATGTATTTCTGCAACCTTTGATTGACGAGTTGAAACAACTGTGGTATTCTGGAGTCTGCATATTTGATTACTCGCAGCAACAAAACTTCATCATGCGCGCAGTTTTATTGTGGACGATTAGCGACTTTCCAGCGTATGGAATGTTGTCAGGGTGGACTACGCACGGAAGACTATCGTGTCCACACTGTTTGGGTAGGACAGAAGCATTTCAGCTGAGGCATGGAAGAAAACCTTGTTGGTTTGATTGTCACCGTCGTTTTCTTCCTCCCAATCACAGGTACCGAAAGAACAGGGTTTTATTTACAAAGAATAAATTTGTTGGTTTGATTGTCACCGTCGTTTTCTTCCTATCAATCACAGGTACCGAAAGAACAGAGTTTTATTTACGAAGAATAAAAGCAAACGCGATCCCCCTCCGGATTATCTTTCGGGACAGGATTTACTTGATGAGATCGATGATTATGGTGGTGAGGAGACATGCATACGTGTGGGCAATTTGCATTGTACTGCAAACATGCCTAACGGATATGTACAAGCACACAATTGGCACAAAAAGAGTATATTCTGGGAACTCCCATATTGGAAGGATCACCTGTTGCGACATAATCTTGACGTTATGCATATCGAAAAGAATTTTTTTGATAACATCATGCATACCATTTTGAATGTCCAAGGGAGAAGTAACGACAATAGGAAATCGAGGCTGGACTTAGCAGACATATGCGAAAGAGAAGAGTTGGAGATTACGGATGACGGCCAACAGCCAGTTCCAAGTTTTCGATTGTCTGCAGATGCGAAGAGAGCTCAATTTGATTGGGTGGCCTCAGATGTCAAATTTCCGGATGGATATGTTTCCAAATTCTCGCGATGTATAGAGCAAGGACAAAAATTTTCTGGTATGAAGAGCCACGATTGCCATGTTTTCATGCAGCGACTACTACCATTTGCATTGCAAGAACTATTGCCGTCTCATGTCCACGAAGCAATTGCTGGTATTGGGGCGTTTTTCCGAGATCTTTGCACGCGAACACTGACAGAAGACGGGGTAGAGAAGTTAAAAACAAACGTTGCTGTCTTGTTATGTAACATGGAGAAAATTTTCCCTCCTTCATTCTTCGACGTGATGGAACACCTACCGGTACATTTGCCATATGAGGCGGATCTCGGGGGGCCTGTGCAATTCAGATGGATGTATCCGTTCGTGAAACAACCAAGCTTTTTTTTTTTTTTTAAATACGTATAATTAGCCCAGATTAACATTCCCATAAATGTAATCCTCAACAGCTAATTCAACAACAAAATGCGGAAGAAAACCAATATTATTAAATCATAAATAGTTGTTCAACAATAATCAATAAAGAATAAAACCAATAAAACCAATAACCAATAAGCAACCTAAACCGGTTTGCTACATTATTAAAATAAACTAACACCCTAAGAATTCCTTGTCAACCACAACAACAATGCCAATATCAAATTCCTAATCTCATCATCCTCTTCTCTCGGTCTCTTTCCGCGGAAGAACATTGCTGTTACCTTGAAAACGGATTGAAAGGAAGAAAAGGAGAAGGAACAACGAAGAACAGCCACGGATTCAACCCAGAAACTCAGAAATCACCTCCAATCCTCCAAAAATCGCCTTCAACACTTGATAACTCGAAACTTGTGCCTTTCTCGCGGCCACAGGGCTTTTAAAACACGAAATAGGGTTTCCACGCCCTAAACCAGCCCAAACCAGCCGACTTGAATCAAACCGGTCGATTTTGCAATAACCGGTGTCGATCGACACCCTTCCTTGGTGTCGGTCGACACCCATCGACCAAAACCAACCCAACTCAAATCGATCGACTTAAACCGGAAATCGCCCTTGATAACCGGTGTCGATCGACACCCTTCGGGTGTCGATCGATACTAGTCGTTCAGAAGAATTTAGCACACTTTCTTCGCGATGCTTGAACCTTAGACCGGCTGCACAACAATCAAACAAGAACATGTACAGCCAATCTTCAATTCACACCTCTAAGAGCATGTGCCAACTACTCCCGAACCCCTAGCATCGCCCAACACCGCTTCCAAAACAACTTTCTGGTTCACGGATGTTACAGTTCGAGCGTTTTATGGGACACTTGAAGGGAAAGGCTAAAAACCTAGAAAAAGTTGAGGGATCCATCGTCCAAGGAAGTTTGACAGAGGAGACATCTAACTTCACGTCGTACTATTTTAGTCCAAATGTGAGAACGAGAAGAACCGCTACGAAACGATACGATGATGGAGGCGTTGCACCTGTTTATAGGCATGATGTCCCCAGCATCTTCAAAGAAATAGGCAGACTTGCTGGAAAGTTGAAGGAAAAAACGTGGAGGCGTGAAGATTTGAGTGCGACTCACAATTACATATTGCGTAATCTGGATGAATTGCGCCAATTTGAGAGGTAAATTAGTTAATTGATCATTCGTTTATATATATATATACACATATATATAACCCGAGATTTTTGTGCAGCATATTTGATAATCTTCAGCGCCAAACATACCCTGATTTACAAGAGCATGAGTATGAGATTTATAAAGAACATCACTTTGCTGGATGGTTAAAATTCTATGTAAGTGCTCTTCAAATTAGTGATATTTAAACTAAAACCTAACACTATATATAATTAATGTGTGTGATTGTACCATTTGTTTTTATATAGGTGAGAGAGGGCTATCATCAGGAACCAATTCCGCTGTGGGTGCGTGAGATTGTGAACTCTCCAATAGGAAAGATCACTACAGCACCAATGTACTGTACTCGCGGGTACATTTTCCATACGTACAGGCATGGCATGAGGAAGTCGACAGCAAATTATGGTATTCATGTCCCTGGCGAAACAGAATTCCGTCGCAAACTTGCGACGGCGTTAATTCCATCGCAAACTTGCGACAGATTTGCGACGGAAAGGTCATTGCGACGAAAGATTTGCGACGGAAATATTTGCCTCGCAATTCCGTCGCAAATGACGCTTTGCGACGGAATTGCGACAGTAATTTCCGTCGCAAATAGCCTATGTTTCTTGTAGTGTAGCGAATACATTATCGGAAAAGTATACCGCAGGATTGATAAAATGGAATCTTTTATGGCAAAGATTGAAATATCTTGATGTCGATAAATCTTAATATGATATAAATATAAATTACGGTTCAAGAATAATACATTACTAGCAGAGGACCCGCGCGTTTGCGCGGTGGTACGTTATGTTTTTATCAAGAAAAAAAAATATTAATAGTGTAGGGATACATTTTTTTATCTTTTCAGTTTAATTAGTTTATATTATTTCTGTTGGATTCATTATATTTCTTTTATGAAGGAGTAGGTCTGAGACTTTTAACCCATACCCAAAAATCCGAACCGAATTGATCCACAATACCCGTATCTGATTGATTTTGGGTATAAAACAAATCACCATATGGGTAAAATATTTGATATCTATGGGTATCAGATAATACCAGAACCGATTCGATACCCGATCGGGTACCCAAATTACCTGAATGGATATTGTGGATTATTTTTGATATTATAAATATTTTTTTTTAGGTTTTTTGGATTTTTTATTTATTTTGGATATAAAACAAATCACCCGATGGGTAAAATATTTGATACTTGTGGGTATCATATAATACCAGAACCGAATCGATACCCTATCGGATATCCAAATTACCCAAATAAGTATTATGGATTATTTTTGATATATATATATATATCTATTTGTTTTTCTGATAATTTTCCATCGGTTTGTTTTAAGTTATTATTCTTATATTCAAACAGTTTTATCTCTTAATTCTTATATCTAAACAATTTTTTTCTCTTATTCTTGTATACAAACATTATTAAAATGTACTTCTCAATTAATAGTAGTATTGATAGATTTTTCCAATCTAGGAAAACATAATAAAATCATTTTTGTGGTTAAAAAGAATAATCTAAACTCCTAAATTATTGAATCATTTTTGTGGTTAAAAAGAATAATCTAAACTCCTAAATTATTGTGTTTCCTCTCTTTAAGTTCTTATATTTCTTTCATCAGCCTCCAATTCTCGGATCTGTTCTTTGATTTTTTGTTTCCTTAACTGAAGAAAAAATTGATTGCAATACAGCTCTTTTTGGATTTAGCTAGGAAAACAAAGGTACCTTAAACCTAATGCTCAACTGTTTGGCAAAATTATAGATGAAAAAGATTAATTCTTCTTCATGCGATAACTTCTTTCACGATAATTATCCGTATGCAAATCAAGTATTTGACATCAAACTGAGATTCAGTTAGAGGTTTTTCGTCTAACATTTTCAGATAAACCTCTAACTGAATTTCAGATCGACTTAACAACAAAAAATGATTACATATTGGATTTCAGACGTCAAAATGCGAGACTCAAATTCTAGGTCGGAATACATTTTAAATGTTATCACTACAGGAAAAATGAGTTTCCTTAGCGTCCGAAAAACGCTATCTAATGATTTTATAGCGTTTAGTTAAACGCTGTATCATCGCCCGCGATAATAGGTCAGAGACTTTAGATAGCGGTTTTTGACATTGCAATCATATTTTTATTTAATATAGCATTTTCTTGTCTGCAATAGTATATTCTACGATAACATTTCAATTTTGCTATCATTTCGTATCAATCTGGTTTTGAATTTTGAAATTGATTTTTTTTAATTCAATTTTTTTTAATTTTTAATTTTTAATTCTGAATTCTAATTTTAAAATTTAAATTTCAAAAGATATTCTAATTTACAAGGACAAAAGACAAGCAATAACTGTGATAATAATTTATCATCGCAAAAAACACATTAAATGTATTTGTCAAATTTTTCAAACAAAATAAAACTTTCATCTTCATCTTCATCTTCTAGTAGAGTTCCTTTCTCTGCTTCATCAGAATCCTTTCCAAGAGCTTCTTCCACTTTCTGAAATGCAAAAGGAAAAAAAACATACAATCATATCAGAATCAGTCACATGAACCAAACAAAGAATGCAAGTGACAAATAGTCAAAGAAGTATTTAAGTGATAAAGAACCATACGTTTGAGAGATGGCAATCGATGAATCAATCAAATAACCATACGTTTCCCCTCCAATTTCTATACATTTTCCTACAATGAAAATTAAAATAGAACACAAGTAACTGAGTAAGCATGAAGCAACCACACAAAGCCTAACCTAACACATTTGAATGTAATTCGTTTTTTTTCATTCTATGAGATAAAAATTCCAGCGCTTAATAACTGACATGAAAACAAAAATTCTCAAAATATCTATCTGATTTCTCATCATTCATTCATTCCTAAAACTAAATAAAAAAGGAACACAAGCAAAGCAACACACGACATGACTAAGACTGAGAGAGAGAGGAGAGAAGGTTTTATTTGAACTCCTAAAATGTGTGGTCTGGATAGCCAAAACATCAGTACAATATGTTCCTGCATCAACATAAAAATTCTCTAGTTATGTTGAAAATTAATGTTAGTAATTAAGATATTGTATGATAACTTACACTGAAGAAGGTGGTATCATTAGCTAGCCAGAAAAAGAGCACTGTGGTGAGAGCCATGTACGTTCCTAGAACAACGCCAGTGGCAAAATCTCATTGAGCTTCCAAGAATCAGGTACGGGAGAAGGTTTCACTCTGTCCTTGGCGATTGTCATGATGGTTCCATCATTTAGGATTGCGATAATCAAAACAATGAAAGGTGCAAAATCAGATCTCCAGATCCAAGCCACGAGCATGAATCCCAAAAAAATACGAATAGTGATGGAAACATCATAAAATGTGTACCTCTGTTGAGTCACCCAACAACCCAACAATGGAAGTACCAAAATTTCACAAAGATCTCTACCGCCTCAAGCTGACTGAGAGTGAAAGAATACACAAACGGAATCAAACATAAATTTTACCTTAGAAGCGGAATCCTACGGTGGAGAAATTGTTGTTGACTCCTTTTGACGCAGACGATGAAGAGGATCCGTTTACGGTGGTGGACTTGGGTGTACCAGTCTGCGTAGGTTTGGGATCGGCGGCGACGGGCGACGGCTAGAATCCGTCATGAGCGATTCCGAGGAGAAATCCCTGAGACGAGACGAACCTGGAACCGTCACAGACCCGCACTTTCTGTGAGAGGGAGATCGAAAGAAGAGAGATGGAGAACGAGAGATTGAGAGAGCGATAGGAAGCTCGAGAGATGAAGGTGACTACTATAGATCTGGCGCTGGCTTGAACCATCACAGACCCGCACTTCGGCAACCATCTCAACCCAGATCTACGGCGGTTCCCCTCAAAACCTAGAGAGAAGATGAAGGAAAAGAAGCGAAGGAAGATAATTAAAGGACAAAAAAAATGTTAAAGTAATTTAGGTTCTTATGTCTGTACAATTTTTATTTGGTATAATTTTTATTCTGTATTTTTTTTACTTAGCTAAACTCTATAATAATGTTTCATATTTGGTAGAACAAAGAAAAACAAGGGCAGATTTAATATTTTTAGTCGTTCAATATATCATAGCGTTTGTTTTTTTTAAAATGCTATAAAAAAAATCAGGCGTCACTCAATGATAGCAAAACACATAAAACGCTATTGTATACTGCTATTAATACCCAATTTTCTTGTAGTGTATAAATGCAGACGACACCAGTGCTGCTAATGTATCTACATGCGATGCAAGTTGGTTAATAGCTTAAGAATATTTTTTTTTTTAAATCATACAGAAGAGTATCAAGAGATTGGATGGAGAGGCTGAGAGCAACTACGTACAATAGAAGAGCCACATTTTGTGTGTGTCTCCTCTCCTCTTCTTTTGCTTTTTTTTGTCTTTTTTTTTTCTTTTTCTTTGTTTGATATTTTCTGCCATTCGAATACTCCTGTCCCTATTTGAGAAGCCCCTATTGGAGAAAAAAGTAATAAAATGATATGATATCGTAGAAGAACCTCCAAGAAATAACTATTATAATTAACGAGCTAGGAGCCTAGGAATATCTTGTTTTGAAATCTTATGTTAAGAATTTAATTTAATAACTGGAAACCTAACACTGTGATTCACTGTTGTCATCTAACAAGTGGTTTTTTCTTTTTAAGTTTTACTGATGCGTGCAGTGGCGGATCCAAAATAATATTTTATATGGGGCACAATTTGGTTTCTTCGATTAGATTCATTATTGGAATTGAATCCCAAGTTTCTTAAACAAAACGCAATGTGTTTTCTTGAAGCGCCATACGATAACAAGTTTTCAGAAAATTTTGATTCAGAAAAACGGACTTCAAACCATGCAACCTAACTTTTTAATAATAATTAAATTACTGAATATTATGCTCTAGATATCCAATGTAACATCATATTTATTACAATCACCTAATGTATATGAATTTTTGACATTAGCATGAGTCATCCTGTATAACGAAGAGATCAAATGTGTCACTCATAATATAATGATTGTTTTAACAAACGTGGCAGTTTGATATAACAACGGGTTAATCATTTGTTCACTATGTTGTTGCTTTTACAAAATAAAGTTCCGTGTCAAATGGATGCATTGAACTTTTTTAAAATACCAAAAATACTGCCAAAACTATTTTTAAAAACAAATAACACCACAACGTTATTTTTCTTGTATAATTATGTTTTTAATATACACGGGAAATTTTGAAAGATATTATTAGTAGAGGACTATTCCACTACATCTAACATATGTAGTAGAATATCTATCATCACAAATATTAACAATTCTAAATATCGCCATGAATTATCTTAGAATAATAAAAAGAGTTTAAAAGGAAATGTGGTGTGTAGTCTTTCTTAAAGCAGAGGCTCAAGTTGTATGAACTTTCCAAGTGGTGCTTGGATGGTGGAGAAGGTTGGAAATTGGAAACGTAACCAATTATGGAACTACAATTTGTCGGGTTTCATTTTTAGTTGATTTTTGCATTTATAAGTATAGTGCATAAGTTCGTAATTCTGTCTTCTTGATAATATAATTATATTAAGTGGCTATATGCCTATATTAGGATAATGAAAACTTAGATAGGAAATTGGACTTGAGTCTGGTCACTCAGGTGGTTAACCACATAAAGGAAAAGACAAACAATAGTTAGTTTTTTATTTTCTGTTTCTAAATGAATCTAATCGAAGAAACAATATTTATACAGAAACGACGGAATTATTATCAAGTATTATTTGTAGTGGGAAGATTCAACGTAGGACAGTTTTTTTTTTTTTTTGAGAAAGGGGTTTCAACGTAGGATAGTTAGAAATAACATATAGCCGAATCTGATTTATTTGTCGTTACTGCAGTGACTTACATAGAGTAAAAGAACAATATTGTATCTAGAAATTTTTATATAAAATTCGACTTGGAGTTAAGCCATAGAAACTAAATACTAAAATATCGAGATCACACTAGTATTTGGGATTTTATACACATATGTTAGAAGTTAAAATAAATTCCAAAACATAAAAGTGGCAATGACCTAATCTCAGATAGTCAATTAAGCAAATAAATAAGTAACCCGAAATGAAAGCTTTCGATTGGCTTAAACCGGACAATCAGATCAAACCAAATTAAACCGAACTATCGACACATACTCTACCGGAGAGGACACCTCCTATACAGATCTAACGTCGGCGTGTCAGTGTCGCGACTCGTTTAAAATGTTCTTTGTTTTCTGATATTTTATTACGTTAATTTGCCAATACTGTATGATTTGTTAGCTGATTTAAGCATCAAAAAGTAATAAAAAAACCATGTCAATTTTCGATGTTACCACGTGTATGTTTCCTATTCACCAAATATTAACCTATAGTAATAGACATAACCAACTGTGAGTAATTTCGAGGACACTAGTATTATGTATATACAATGTTTAAACGTTTATAACCAACTCGTAATGATGCAGTGGTTGAGAATTTGTCTATTAACTTGAGATCACGAATCAAGTTTGTCAACTGTAAACGTCTTAAATTGACAAGAAAATCTGGATTACAAAAAAAAACCAATGTATGTTATTGAAAAAAAAAAAATCAAGCAAATCGATTTATCATATGCTTAGGTTGATAAAACGTACACCTAAACTAAACTAGCTATTCAGCTAATTCTTATTATGTTATTGAGCGTCAAAACATTTGGATTAAAAATAACCTTACGTACATGTACATGCGATACAAGTATTACAAAGCAAAGGTGGCTACGTCTACTTGTCAAAAAGGAAAAGGTTATACGTATAATTGCGACTGTGTCTAAAATTTGCCACTTTTAACACTCGAAGAGCTTTTCACCTCAGAGGCCTGACGTAATGAAAATGATTTTGTTACTTTTTGTTTTCCGACATAAAAATGCTAATGAATCTTTCATCCAAACTATATTTACCTTAGAGAACATAAATTAAAATAAAATGGGATCCAGAAAAGGTGTAAGTTTTAACAATTTTTTATTTTTTTTTGCAAGATAAAATTATTGCTCCAGTAAAACTAGTGTCTAATCTCATTAAGCTAATGAGTGATTATTTAAAATATTTCTCAAGTTTTAGTCTATAAACAGTGTTTTTACAACGGTTCAGAAATTCAAACAAATTTACGTTTAGATAAATATTTACAGGGTGTATGACAGATATAAAATTATAAAATTTTTACTTATCTACTTTTTCTATCTAAAATTCATTAAAGATTTTAGCCTTTTAAAAAATTAAGTATTTGAAATTAATTGACTTTGGGTACTGTGAAAGATTATAGAGCAAAAGTTTAGAACCCTCATGGTTTATATAAAAAACTAAATATTTTGAATACATACAGAATTCAACGTTCGTTATTTTTGGTTTATGTAAATGCTGAATTTCATCAGAAAATTTAACCGGTCCCTGATAAGAGTGGTAATTTTTCCAAAGTATCTTCAAAAATGGAACAATATGTGTAATTGAGAGAAAGATGATTGAGAAACGGCTAATTATTTATTCCTATAGTACGGACAAAAGAATAATGATTGAGAAACGGCTAATTATTTATGGTTCAATAAAGAAACATGATTATCAGGATTAAAAAGAGCTAAAAGTGAAAACGGCATAATAATTTGACATACAGTGTCACGTGAACTAAATTGCGTTGGTAACGTAAATTTAGTGAGAACTTTGCAAATCTCATTTTCTTTCACACATTTTCTAAAGCAATCTCCATATTGTCATTATATTAATATAGTGTATCGATCTATACATATTAATTGTAAGTTTGTAACATTCATATATACTTTCTTTTTACTTGTCGTTCTGCAATTTTTTACAGATTAAAAAACTCATTAAATTTGCTATTTCACCTCTATTTAATACATTTTATATATAAATAATCAATAAGTTAAAAAATAATAATAAAACTGGAAAATAAATTATTAATCTACATTACAAGTACAAAAGGACAAGTAATATGAAACAAAAATTTATCTATAAAATCATTTATATGATTTGTGATCAACCCTATTCATATTGTGAACATGTAGACACAGAAGAAGATGACACTGTCATTTACTTTTATATTAAAAAAAATTCAAAAGGTTAATGAAACATCAATGCAACTTTTGGTCTTTTGTGTTTATAGTAACTTACAAAATAAATTTTCATATAATTTTCACTTTTTAAAAAACAAATTCCAAAAGTTTAATAGAAACAACTTTTGGTTTACTCATTGTAACTTACAAAATAATGAAAACTATTATATTACTCCCAAGACTATTACCTTTCATCTTCCATCTTGAATAACTATTAAACATCTAAGTTTTCTTAATATATAGAGAAATAGATCAAGCGAAAAGTGATTGCGGGAAATCATAGTCTGTTTGGTGAATAAATAGAGTCAAGGGCATAAGAAACATGTGATATTATGCAAAACTATACATTTGAAATTCAGTTGCTAACCCAGCAAATGAAAATTAAAATGCGAGTGTTATTTGAGTTAAATTATTAATCACAAATCTATAATTTTTTTATAGTATTTTTAAAAAATTATAACAACAGAAAAACAACCTGTGTGTATGCGCATGTATTAGTCTAGTAACAACTAATATAAAACGGGTGAAGTAGTATTAAAAAGCGCACAAAAACTTTTGGAATTTTTTTTTTCACTGCATGCCAAATTGAAATTGTATTTGCAAAGTACTACATAATCAGTAAATACAATGACACGTAAGACTACGAAATCACGTAAGCGTAATACAAAAATAAAGATGTAGAACAAAAACAATGACACAATCATTAAGCAAAAAAAAAAAAAAAAAAAAAATCAGTTTAAACGCAAAATCATCGAATAGCAACAAATACTTATTAAAGTTTTTGACTCAAAACCACAAAATCGTAAGACAATTAGGTCATCATTCTTTATGGCATTCTCGAGTTAATCAGGATTATTTTGTGTGTATCTGGTGGATGCATAGATAATCTAAACATAATCCTTAATAAAGAGCTTGCCTAAACTGAGATTGACAAGCATTATTGATATAACTAATTAAGTATTTATCTCTTAAGCCAATACCCAAAAAGTTATTTTGGTAACGGATTTGTTTTGTTGTACGTCAATAGTATACAATTTGGTAATGAATTAGCGTGTGAATTATTGTTATAGGTCTATAACATTTCTTTTCCTTTTCCTTTTTTGCAATACAACTACAATGACACTAATGCTTTTAAAAATATTTTGTTTTTCAAAAAATATTCAAAATATTATTGTTCACACGACACATTTCACTTTTTTCCATCTCTCCCACACAAAACCCATTCTTCTCTTTAGCCCTAACCCTCTATATATACGTGAAGTCCTCGAAATGCTAAGCTCGTGCCAATAGAATTTATATTAAGTGAAAAACAGTTACAAATCTAAGTGCCAACTCTCTTCTTCTTCCTCCTAAAACCCCTAGAACAGTTTAGACAAACCAAAAGAAAATCATGCCTCTCTTCGACACTCACAACACATGGGCCTTTGTCTTTGGTTTGATGGGTATGATACTAACTCTTGTGTTAATTTCGTATAAGACATTTTGTGCCAAGTTCTGCAACTCTAAATCTAAATTCTAGAGATTAAATATTGATTTATTAATACCATACTTTTTTGTTATATTCTCTATAATTTACAGGAAACGTCATCTCCTTCGCCGTGTTCCTCTCTCCTGTGTAAGTTCTATTCGCAACTTACCTCAACATCTACTAGAAAACCAAGACATATAATAGTTATTTGTGTTTATCACGTACAAATCTTGCTTTCTTCATAATTCAATATGTCAAAAACGAGCAAATATATGCGTTATAACACACATGACTAATATTAAGATTATATGAAATGGATGCAGCCCAACGTTCTATAGGGTTTGGAAGAAGAAGACAACGGAAGGGTTTCAGTCTCTTCCTTACGTTATGGCGCTATTCAGCGCGACACTTTGGCTTTACTACGCAACACAGAAGAAAGATGTTTTCCTCCTCGTCACCATCAACGCCTTTGGCTGTTTCATCGAAACCATCTACATCTCTATCTTCCTTGCCTTCGCCCCCAAGAAAGCCCGGGTACTTAAAAATCCTCACTTCGTATAGAATCATGTGTTTACAAAACCAGATAAAATCGCTAACTAAAACACTTTTTAATGGATGCAGATGTTGACAGTGAAGTTACTACTTCTTATGAACTTTGGAGGATTTTGTCTGATTCTCCTTCTTTGCCAATTCCTGGTAAAAGGAACCATGCGTGCGAAGATCATCGGAGGAATCTGTGTCGGATTCTCTGTTTGTGTTTTCGCTGCTCCTTTAAGCATAATCGTAAGTACTTTGATTAGTAAATTAACTGTATATATATAAACTGAAGTAATTAATCAGTATATAATTTCAGTGATTAATATATTATTTTGATTTAAAATATAGAGGACGGTAATAAAGACAAGGAGTGTGGAGTACATGCCCTTTAGCTTATCCTTAACCCTTACAATCAGTGCTGTGATATGGCTCCTTTATGGTCTTTCTCTCAAGGACATCTATGTTGCTGTAAGCCAATTCCTCTCTCTCTGTTCATGTATTTACATAATAATTTGTACAAATATATGTTTGAATAGATCATCCAGCGTCTAGACACATGTAAACACAAATGAAAACTCAATTTAGAAATTTACCAACCACAGTGTAATCACTGTAACAGATCACATATAGTGAAACAGGGTCAATTAATCTTAAATTTAAGCTATTAAAAGTGAAAATATATGTTTTAACATTATTATCATAACTTGAAGCATCATAGTCATAAGTTTAACTAATCATTATCATATACCATGATATGGGGGCTTTTGTTTCTAATGTACCTGAGACTTTGAGGTCTAATCATAGATTCATAGATAAAAAGAGATATGGATTGGCAAAAAATTACAATTAAAGAAAGCAAAACACTTTTGTTTGGTATTGTCCTTTACGATTAAAGATTATAAAACAAATTATAAAGAGACTCGCTTTATGTTGCAAAGAGACATTAAAGAATTTAGCTTTTACAAAAGAAATTTAATACTACTCTTTGTTTGTTGTTACATAGAAACTATATTTTGTACGTAACTTCTATCGGTGCCGCACAAGTTTGCCATAAACTTTACTTTTTTTATAAGTTTATTGTACGTTTTTTATTCATAATAACTTAGAAAAGTGGAAAAGTGAGTATATTAAATAATTATCATGTTATTGCCACTAAATTATACTCGTTTTTTTTTTTTTTTTTTTTTTTTTGCAGTTCCCTAATGTGATTGGTTTTGGTCTCGGTGCACTTCAAATGATACTCTTCGTGATCTACAAATACTGTAAAACGCCGCCGCAATTGGGAGAGAAAGAAATAGAAGCTGCTAAGTTGCCTGAGGTGAGCCTCGATATGCTGAAGCTGGGCACAGTATCATCCCCTGAGCCAGCGCCAATCGCAGTCGTCCGTCAAGCGAACAAGTGTACCTGCGGAAATGATCGGAGGGCTGAGACTGAAGATGGACAAAACGCTATAAACGGCAAGCAGTCCTCTTCCGCAGCAGCGACATGAAAAACATAAACAATTTCGTTGACTATGCAATGTTGTTGACTTTTACCCCAACTTGATATACCCACCACCACGTGTACCCGTTACGCTGTCGTATTTTTCTGAGTTTATCAAGTGTGTGCGAAGTAGAGAATTAATTTCCCGGAATCATATATGTATGCATTTTCGAATGTTGTATATATATGTTTTTTCTGGAATTAAATTTCTCTACTTCTTTTAAAATTTTATGTAATTACCTATTGGGGATATGTATATTTCCTATTTTCCGATTTAACGAAAAACTATTAAAGCTAATTTTCTCTTTTGTTTTCATTTTTACTCAGTTATTCGTTTGCTGTTTGGTTTTAAGAGATGACCATATATACATTCGATTAAACTTTACAATATGATCAACGTGAGAATTACCAGAGTTTTGTTCTCTTTGATATAATAAACAAAAATAAACATTTCAGAAAAATATAAAAATGTTTCAGTACTGCAAAACACCACTTATAAAATGCTCAAATCTAAAAAAGCACACCAAACAGAGCATTTCGTATGGACTCAGCGGGCCATATTATGGGTTAACGGAATCAATATATATTTTGGACTTGGGCCTTTTCACTTATAGCTATACCTCCAATAGTTTCCGAGTTACTCCGAATCAATACGAAACTTGTGGTAATCCTTTTTCTATTTTTTTCTACTATACGTTACGTTCCTTAATTTGATCAAAGAAAACATCTCCATGATGATATCACCTAGTTTTTTTAAATAATTTATCTTGCCTACGAGCTTTCCCCTTTGTGAATTACAATGTATAGAAGCCATAGAGTGCAATGGGAAGCTCAATGATAACCTAGCTTTGGTTCTCCGCTAGGAAACATCTCCATGATGATATATTGATATATATCACCTAGTTTTTTTAATAATTTATCTTCCCTACCAGCTTTCCCTTTGTTAATTACAATGTATAGAAGCCATAGAGTGCAAGGGGAAGCTCAATGGGAAGCTCAATGAGCCCTCGATCAAACGCATCTATGTTTTCTTCTTGTCTCGCAGAAAAAATTTCAGCTCTATTATAAAGGTATAAATTAAAACCTTGTGTTACGATTTGCCCTTCAGAAAACCTGCAAATCTCAATCACATACAAGCTCACAAAACCTCTCTCTCTCTCTCTCTCTCTCTCTCTCTCTCTCTCTCTCTCTCTCTCTCTCTCTCTCTCTCTCTCTCTCTCTCTCTCTCTCTCTCTCTCTCTCTCTCTCTCTCTCTCTCTCTCTCTCTCTCTCTCTCTCTCTCTCTCTCTCACGCACAAGACACCGATCAATCAAGAAAAACAGAGCAAGTGCAGAAAATAGAGAACACAAGGAGTTTGTTCACCCAGTTCAACTTAGTCGATATGACTAAGCCTACGTCTGGAGCCGATTCAATCCGGCAATCCACTAATCAAAGGAAGAATACAGCTCAATAACATAGCAAGAGTATCAATGGAGGTTAAGGAACTCCAATTGATTTGTTAAGACAACTTAAAGAAGAAGAATACAAAAACTTAGTATTTAAGCACCTAAATACTTTGACGGCGCCTAGGTCTTCTTCTGCAATCTCCGGTTCAAATCAACAATCCCAAACCGGTTGTGTTTAATGTCAATTCCTCCGGTTTATACCAAACTTGAAAACTGAATCACATAACCACAACACCTTGGCCTATGGCCATCGATCGAAAGTATCAAAATGCAAGTTTTGTCTCAATACGAAATATGAAGTTTTTTTTAAAGACTTAAATTGATGCGTGAAAAAAACACAAATATGGCCAAGCTAGCCGTCCTCCCTCCCATCCTTAATCAAAGGATTTAGTAATGCTCTTTCTTTATTCTACAAATTCTAACATTACGTTGAAATATTATATACGACGACATAGAAAAAACAAACATAAAAGATCTTTACATTAATTATCGAAAGCGATTAATTTAGATTACTTTTTCATATAATTTTAAGATTATAACCGTATATTATCAAAAGCAAAATAAAATAACGGTTTGATAATATACGGTTATCAAAAGCAAAATAAAGTAATCTTAGATCATATAATTTTAAGATTACTTCAAGTACAAGCAGACAAACACTGACCTCAAATAAATCTGTATATAACAAAATAAACTCTTGCATATTGCGGGTACTTATAGATTATAAAAGGAACGATTAAAAAAGGGAAGGATGATTATTAGGGTTTGCTATCCCTTTCCAGCTGATCATCACCATCTCACCCTCTGGACCCTCGCAGACTTCAAGAGATCCATATGGAAATAAAACATCCCTAGTACAGATGCGATTCTTCCATCTACTCCCAAAGCAACTCCTCGCTTTCCTTGGACTGAAGAGCGGCGTGACTTTCTACGGCCTGGGAGTCTCCCGCTACGGTGAGAAGCTGAGAAAGCGCCGAGTTAAAACTGCTTACATAGTTGATGTGCGTAAGAGCTTGGCTCAGGTAAACACCGGAGATAAACTTTCCGTATGTGCGTATGAGCTTGCTCATACTGTGTTTTGCATGGAAATGCTCAAGATGCCTAAAGAAACTGGTGATTGTTATCAATGAGAGAATTCTAGGAATGCAAGTGTCAAGCCTTTGTTACCTAGGCTATCATAGATCTTGACCGCCTTTACTTTCTTCTCGGTATCCTTTTCTCTGTGCACACCAACTCTCGCGCCTTCACTGTGGTGTATTTTAGATTCCTTAAAGTAATTAGAAACCTTTTAGTGTTACTTATCAAATGCTTTGAGGTCAGTGTTTGTCTGCTTGTACTTGAAGCACATGACCAGTCACCTAATCAGTTTCTACAAATATTGGACGACAGGCCAAGGATTTGCACTTATCAACATAGTGTGTTTTCCAAAAATTTCAGTTCTGTTTTGTAGTTTTTCTGTGTGCTGTGAATTACCATGGACTTGCTTGAATTCATTATCTGTCCCCTGCAATGGTTGGGAGCATGTATATCTGATGTGACATAATATCTTCATTTAGTACTGATGGTAGTGTTATATTATTGAATCGTAAGCTCTGGATGGTGTGTGCCATGTTTTTACATTGAAGTTTTTTTCATGAAACATAATGATTTCCAAGCTCGTGTTAGGAGGTTACTAAACTCAAAGATTGAAACATATCAGTTGAACCCAGATTTTGGTCAAAAACTGATGGAGGCAGTGACAATTGCTGAACAACTTTTGCAGCAGCTATATGCTGCGCATGCAGAAGAAGGTGTGCAAGTAGATACTAATGGTATTATTCCTCTTCAGAAACCCGGAGTTATTATTGCTCTTCTAGATGAAGCTTGGTGAGTTTGAAACCCAATCTCTTCATTCTTTTGTTCTGCTTTCGGATTACTCTTCATTCGAAGTTAAAAACACAATACTGATCTTGATAGGGGTTCTTGTAAGAATATTTATGTGACCTATGTGTTTATTCAGTTTAATATAAAGATCAAGTTCATATTAAAGTTAATGATTCTAATATAAAAGATGATACCATGATGGATTGGTTTCAATGAAAGACATTAGAATCTGGGTGTATTGATAACCCTCTTCCCTTACCCTATTATGTTATAAACATCTTTCATTAAAGGTCATGTGTGAAGGGGTGTGTAGAATGGTTGTGATGGTTACTTACGTAACCGTACACTACATGTGTTTCTATTATATATAGAAGTAAACTCATAATTAAGAGAAAAGGTGAAGAATCACAAACACACACCACCAAATACACTCGTGAAATACAAGAGAAAGAGAAGGTTTTGATCCTTTGTCCATCAAAAGGGATCACAAGGAGAAAAGGGTCAAAGGGAGGAGAAGATCAATTGAAGTATTGATCTCACAACAACATAAGGAAAGCATGGATCAAGGTTAGTGTTGCTTTCTTCTTCTCTAAGAAACTAATTAGGGTTGGATTAAATCAAGTCTAGATTATCTTGGGATAGATTTCATGAGTAATAGAAATCATTAAAGTAGTTTACAGTTCTTAGGGGGTTTAAGTAGAGTTACAATTGGGTTTAGGTGTCTTGTTTCGCAAGTGAAGATTGTGTAGCTAAATAGATAAGGAGGAGAATAAACCTCAATAAGGAGTTAAGGAACGCGAAAGCACACATGATCATAGCCTCTCGATAGTCACTTCTCTGCTTGTTTCTATTCTGTGGACACATTTTGGGTCAGTTTGCTGCCGTGCTCAGGTTTATGGGGGCCTAAGGCAAATTTTAATTTTGCAACAAAATTAATATATAATTTGTAAAAATTTAGATATTATAGCTCTTTTCTTTTTTTAGTGATGATATTTTTCAAAAATTAATGATTAAAATAAAAATATATCAAAATAAGTATTGTTAAAAAGTGTATAGCAAATGAATTTACGCTAATATAAAATTTTAGAAGTACTTTAAAAAGTCTGTGGCTTAAAGAAAAGAAGTTGAAACAAGCATGTGAAAAAAGATAGAAAATAAGCTTACCAACAAAGGAGAAAGATAACTAGAATTAAAGGAAACCAAAAAAAAAAAAAAGGAGAAAAGAAGCTTCAAGCATCGAACTAGGGTTACTCCCCTCGCACAGAAATCAATATGACCACTCTGATACGAAGGGGCCTTCAAAAGTTTATGTATCTTGGGGGCCTGTGGCTCATGCCTTTTTAATGAAAGAATTGCTGGTTTGCCATAAATTGAGAAAAATAGGGCTACTTTGCCATTCTTCTAATAAATCATTTATTTTCGATTTTTTTTAAATCCAAAAACTCTGCAAATACTTGTATGCCCTTCATCCATTTTAGAAATTACCAACCCAACCAAACTTTTATCCACCCAAACCAAATCCACCCAATAACCCATCTAATTTAATAATTATCCCCAAATATTATATCGATATATTATTCTTCTTCCCCAATTCACTTTATTAATTCAGTGCAAATTTTTTGGTAGAAGCACAGAGCACAAAACAACGAGAAACCAATTCAAAATTCACTTAATCGCCTGTGGGGATTCTCCAATTACACTCTCATTCCAGTTTTTCATCTCTAACTCATCTCCCTCCCTTCGCAAGCCTCTTCGTCTCTCTTCCCCTCCGCTTCTGTTTTCCTTTGTTTTTTCCTCTTCCTCCTTTGTCGTCTTCCGATTAGGAGAACTGAATGTCGGCCCAGGAAAGAATTGGACCATGGCGCATATCGATTTCGATGTCTTATGAATTTGGCGATTCTGTTGCTTGGTCTCCTCAGGTTATGCCATTCTCTTTTCCTTTGATGTTTGATGTTCATGGATTAGGAGTTGGAGAAGGTTGTGGTGGTGGTGGATCAACGGCGACTACGGTGAGGCAAGGATTAAGATTGGGGAAAAACATGAAGCTTCGGATCTTGGATCTCTTCATGGTTCTCGTGGTCATCAACGGCCATTAGTTACAGATTTCCTTCTGCCACCAGTCTACCACCGCTTATTACCGGAAGCAAATTCTCCTTCACCACCACCGCCTCCTCCTCACCCAGAATCTCCCTTGGCTCCATCACCATCTCCACCATCTTATTCTCAATCTCCTGAACCAGCACATGTTACTGCTCCATCCATCGACGATGATGATTCTGAACCGGAAACAGAGTGTTTTCCTACTCCAACGCCGAAATTGGGAGAACCAGATAACATCAAAGCAAGCGAAAAAAGGGGTTTATCTTTTGTAACTATGTATTGTCTTTTGTAGCAAGGGGTTTAAACATTAACTAAACCAACTCACTCATGATTCAGTGATTCTGTTTGTGTATCCCTAGTTACAGTTCTGATATAGGTTACATATACATACAAATTGATCTTTATTTTGTCCTCAAGACAGAATAATTCACGGTTATATAGTCTTACTTTTCTTCGGAGTGTGTTTAACATTGGGTTGATACTTCTTATGTGAAGTTCTCTTTACTCTGAATTGTGGAGTTCAACTACATAATATTTGGTTCAACTACATAATATTTGGTTCAACTACATATTAACAGGTTCAACTAAGTATTACTTGGTTCAACTATTAATTAAAATTGGTTAAATTTGCAGGATAAGGATTTGATGAGAACGACAAAGGGAATTAAGAGAAAGATTAAAGAGGGAGATTGAGGAAGTGGAGAAAGAAAACGACAGAGACAAAGGGATAAATCCATATTATTTATAAAGATGTGTTTAGAGTTCTTAATTGGTTGATATTTACTGTTTTCATAACTGTTTAGTTTTTTTTTTTTATAATACAGTTCAAACATAGTTGAACTACCCAAAACCAGTTGTACCAATTGTTTTGCGAAATACAAAAATGAACAAAAAAAATAAACACGTGTTAAAAAAAAAACGGCGCCGTAAAAAATAATATAAAAAAATTACCTCATTTAACACATGGCGCCGTCAAAAAACAGATCCGAGAAAAAAAATATAAACATAGTTGTACCCAATCTAACGTTGAACCAAAATTTCTAATAGTTGAACTTTTGCGATTTTAGGATATTTCTAGTTGAACCATACTATAAATTGTTATGGATTAGTTGAACACATGATTTTCGTCTTTTAATTATCATTTACAACGTTTTCATAGTAACATTTGTGCAAAATCTGATATTTTGTTTCTTTTGCATCATTAAAAGGTAACATTACATATTTCTTCCTTATATTGTATGGGGTTGTTGATGTGAAAACATGATTTTGTAATGAAAATGCTAAATTCATGTTATTCATAATATTAATTGTTTTTTTATAGTTAAAAATGTGTTTAAAGTTCTTAATTGGTTCATTTACCTATTGTTTTTGTAACTGTTTATTTTTTATTTTTTTCTTAATAAAGTTGAATTATAGTTGAACCATGGAAAAATAGTTGTACTAAAATCTTGTGAAATACAAATACCTACACATTCAATATGGAATAAAACTACAAATACAAATACAAATAGAAACATGACAAATACAAATTGACAATGGTTCTTAGTTATACATAATTTAACTTGGTAGTACAAAACGGACAAATACACATCCATAATTGTTCATAGTTGGACCAAGTTTAACCTAGTAATACCAGTTGTACCATTTGTACCAGTTGCTTTGTATCTCCAGATTTGTATAAATTGGGTTTTAATTATACATGAGAATCACTGCAATTCAACAACTAAACCAACAAATTACCAATGTGTTTTTTTTTTTAATTTCCGTTTTAAATTAATTCTGAATTAACCTGCTATCGCAACTTGTTTTTCTAAAATGAGTGATTGAAGAAAGTGGAGGAGGCGGAGGCGGAAGCGGATCGGAGGGCCAGGCGTGGAAGAAGCAGATCGGAGGGCCAGGCGTGGAAGAAGCAAACGTGATTTTAATTTTTTATTCTTTTCTTTTTTTTCGTTTTATTTTAATAATTATGAAAATAATTTATAAATTGATTTATTTAAATAACATTCATTAAGGTTAAAAGTGTAATTTACCCATCCCCTTTTCTCCGTACATGGCATTAGACTCTGCCATGGCACGTGAGATTGATTTTTCTTTAAAAATGGCATAACAGCCTTGCGCTCCTTTTTAATTACACGTAAGGCACTGCGTAAATATCCTTTGGAAACCCACGTAATATTTTAGCGAAAACAATTAGTCAGTGGATTTCTTTTATATTATGGAGTTTTCCACCAAAATAAAATGTCCATTAAAACAAATGTCTATCATTTCATATGTTTAGGTCTAGAGATTTTTTATGTTGTAGCCAGTTTAATATATTTTTGAGAAGAAAAAATCGTATTTCGTGCTAAAGTTTTGACCTTACTCTGTTTAATTTTCTATGATCTAGACTTTTCTAGTAAACTAGCTAAAGGTTTTGTCACTAAAATAGAAACTAAAATTCTCCTATCGACATTGTGGGCTGTTACTATATTGGGCTCTTGGATCGCAAATAGTTAGCGATCTTATAAATACAAAAAAATATTTCGTCAAGTAAAGTATTCTTCTTCTCTTCTACCGAAACCGACATTTAGATGCAGCAACGACTGGACGACGAAGAAGAAAAAGGAGCTCTCTTAGAGATCTTTGCGGAACAGGAAAATCCAAGAGCAATCTCCGATCCTGTAAGCGTCGCCGCCATTTTTGCTATCTCTCTCTACGTCTCTCTCACTTGATAATTTTGATTTTTGAGATTTGAGATGGAGCCGACCCGTTGGATTCAAATTAAGACCCGAACCGGAACCTGAAACTCAAGTCATCATTTTGAGTATTTGACGTTTCTCTCATGAACAAGCTTAATGTCTTGAATTGACCATATATATTTTCTGAAATTACATAAAATTTTGAAATTTAATAACTGATACAAACTTACATGTATAAATAATCATACGTATCATTTTTTTACTTGTAAATAATTATAATTTAGAAACAAATCACAATATATTTTGGTTGTGGAAACTTTAGTATTCTCTTCAAATTTTCATAAGCTCTTCAAACACCTCTATAGCTGAAGCAGGAAGTCCAAGGAACACATTAATGCTCTTCATATCCTCGCCACCTGGCAAGAACAAAATCACTTCTCTCCCTGGTAAACCAACCGGTCCAGAGAAAACCGGTTCGCCCCAACCGAAATCCAGTTTATGCAATGTCAATTTCGACCACGACGTAATCAAAAGCGTAGCCGTCAGACTAGGCCGGGTCCGGTTCAACTCTAAGTAATCCATAGCCGATCTCAAGAAACCGTCCGTAACCAAATCGACCACTCTCTTGACCAAACCCGCTGCATGAGAAAGATTATTTCCAACCAATTCCCCTGATGACGTCACCAAACCGGTCAACACAATCCCGTTCCCGCAATATCCTACCGGAAGTGGCGGGACGAATCTCGACCGTCCATCAGCCGCGAAAAGAAGCTTAACCCGTTGGTCCGGTTTAAACCGTAGCGCCTCGCACCGTGATTTCCAAAGAAACCCGGTTAAGGCTTGAAACGTGGTCACCTTGTTATTATTATCTTTCATGGCCATGTTTTTGAGCTTCTCGAGCTTGGCGGGTTCGAACAGAAATGATCTGTAGACGAGCTTTTCGTCGTCATAGAGTTTTCCGGTGCCTGATATGTCTTCGATCTCGTCGAACTCGTTGTGTGGGAACTCGATTTTAGGCGGGTTTCGTGGCCGGAGAATCGTACGGTCCAAGAAAGGCGGGACGGATAACGGGAGGCCCTTGGCTATCTCACACCAAGAGTTGAGAAATTCTGCGGCTGCGACTCCATCGAACATGTTGTGGCTCATGCTGAGTCCTAGGACAAAACCGCCGCATTTCAAATTTGTCACCTGCGAATATAAACATGTTTTGTCTTAATTTCGTTCAACATTTTAGAAAGAATCAAATAATTAATAATTTTATAGAAACAAAGGGTAGAAGTATATATAATATACATTAATTTAACGAACTAGCTATAATTAACGTTGAGGCATCGACTAATCATTTTGTTACTATTTTGATGTACAAAAACAGTCAAGATACAAACATGGGATATACACAGGAAGATTGTAGTAAACATACAGAAGGCTTATGAACAGGTTCAGGCGTCTTCTGCCTGGCATCATTCCATAAAACTTCAGTATCTGGGCCAGAACGGATGTCTAACTGATCTCGAACTTTTTTATCAGTAAGCCACTGTTGCAAATTTTCCTGAAAAACGAGAACAAGCACCTGTGTTGAATAAACAAATATATGTACATGCAACCAACAAACAAGAGTTGTGCAATAAAAAAGTACTGGTTAGCATCAATCAAATGCGTCGACAGATCCTATCCCTAATGCAGCTAACAAACACATGAATTCACTGAATCAGCAATATAATAGCCAAAACAAAGACCTGAATGCACAGACACAGCCAAGGTTAATACAAGACACGTTTTCAAGGTATATGCCAATTAGAAACACTGCCGTCACTAATTGTGATGGAAACGACACATACCCCAGGCGCCACTCTTCCTTCACATTCATCAACCTATCAAAATCATCGAACATGTTTACAGCAAAGATATGCGCCTTGTCCACCTTGTAGCCATGAGTCCTCTCCTAAGCTTTTGTGCTTCCTGCATAGATATTAAGACAAACTCTCAGCAAAATTTCGATCAAACATAAAAAAAACACAGACAGAGAGAGAGAAGATCATATAACAGAAAATGGATGTGTAACCTGAGGGGTATTAAACTCGATAAAACAGTAGCCCAATGTCGAATGGGCATCCACAGTCCTCTCACCAAAATCACACCTAACTGGTTGTAAATCTTCTTCACGACGCCTTCTAGCTTCTCAAACTTCGACTTGGGAACAACAGGGACGATAATGTTACCGAATCCGGTGTCGAATTCAAGCTGATCATCGTGGTAAAGGGCTTCATCATACTGCAGAAACGAATCAGTTCCATTGTTCTTATTGAATCATACGTTCCCGTTAAGTTTAAATATGTATAAACATAACAAGCTTAACACCAACATTCAAAAGACCAACCTGCAGAAATAATACAGTCCTCATCATCAACATAGTACACCGGTTTTAGTTTTAAAGCAAAAGGGAATTGGTGTCAAATACCGTCTTTTTATGGATACCAAGCTGTGCCCATCTCCAGCAGTTCCTCCATAGTTCCATAACCTCGTAAAGAAACAAGAAGCTCAACATCTTTAAAAAGATTGAGAAACCAAGAAACTTATATACACTTTCTAGAATTTTGAAATTAGAGAAAAGAGCAATGAAGGCCTCAGCTTCTTGAGCCATTGCAGCCTTGCGCTCGTCCATGTCTTCAACAATTCTTACATCTCTAATAGTCTCACCATAAACCAAATCTATCTTTCTCTTCACCTACAATTCACACCAATCATTACATAAAACAAAAATAATATTAATGAGATCCTTGATTCTGCATATGACCCAATGGTTCCTCCCAATCTAAAGGACAACAAAACTATTCCAGATTCAATCCTGGACTAAAATCGATGCAATCAAACGAAATAAGGGACAAGTTTTGAAGGAAATAGATGCATGACGCCGCCAGTCTCCCCCCATTCTAGGATTTCCAGAGTAAATACGAACTGTCCGAGTCTTATCGGAGAGAGACGATTGACCGAAAACACTCGCCAGCGGTGGTCCGACCGATTCTTCATCACCGGCGGTTATAGTGGCCTTTTGCAATCGATATCACCTGGCGATTTAAGATTTTTTTTTTTTATTGCGAGCAACAAGATATTATAAAATTTTCCTTATATTAATATTTTGTTTTTTGATACAAAGCGAAACGAAACAAACAAAACGAAAAGAAACAACACAACACGAAACGATTAAAGAAAAAAAAGAAAAAAGAAACAACACGAAAGGAAAAGAAAAGAAACAACACGAAACGACTCGACTCGACCTTACTAGTGTCTGACCCGCACAGCAGTGCAGTGCGGGATTATGTTTAATTTCCACACTGTAAAACGAAGATAAGAACCAAACCATCAAATTAATATGTCGTATAAGATTTTGAGTTATTTAAATAGACTTCTTTAAATTAAAAAACATTAGAGTTAAATATCACCCCGTGCAGGACTCGTGTCCAACCCTAATACCAACTAAATCCAGAATTTAAATAGCTCCAAACTTTTATATACTCTTGAATAAAATATGTTTGTGGTTCCAGTTTAATAAAAAATGAAAAAAATACATTTATGGATAGACTTCAAAATCATGTAGAATCCAAAACAAAGAAATGTGCTGTGTTATCGACAGATCATATTTGCAATATTTACAAATTGGTTTTTGAAAATTATTTATGAGTCTCCTTCATCCACAGTGAAACGGCAGAAGCACTTCTAGCGACGGTCACTGTGAAAACATCTCTATCTCCGGTGGAGATTCCACTAACCTCATACCTATTTCCGAAAAGAAAGGAGGATGAAACTGCTCTGAGTATAGCCATGAGAGAAAGAGAGAACAGAGATGAGAGGCGTCAAAGAGATATTTGAAAATTTTGAAATGCTCAAAGAGATATTGATTGATTGCAAAATTTGTTGCTCTGCAGTGCAGGTTATAAAGGAGGGGAATCGGAACTCAAGCACATTTTGTAAATCTATTTCTGTTAGAGGTTGCGGTTGGATTAATTGATATTTGGAGTCCGTATCTCACAGGCACCGGCACTGGAATTGGCAACTGCGATCGATCATGCCACGTGGATTGCAAAAAGCCGTACGCCATATAACCGCCAGTGATGAAGAATTGGTCGGACCACCGCTGGTGGTGATACTTTACTTCGGTGATTGATCCGGCTCACAGCAGCTTTTCGACTTCGTCGTTAACTGCTTGAGCTTTATCGGCGCCGAGCTTGCGCCTCTTCTGCTTGATCGGTTTGTAGGTGGGGTCGATGTTGAGCTCGTGAGAGGTGATCCTGGGATCTATCCCTTTCATATCCGCCATCGACCATACGAAGAGATGCACGTTCTCCTTCAGTAGATCCACCAGCTGGGTTCTGATCTCGGCGTTGAGATTGCTGCCGATACCAACGCACCTTTCCGGTCTCGTCTCGTCAATGCTGATTTGGTCGCCGAGATCGGGTTTAGGTCTGCGATGATAGGAGAGTCGCGGGTCTAGCTCTTCATTGATCATGCATGAGGATGAAGAGCGGAGTCGGCGCTCTTGGAGGAAGCAGGATCTCGACACTCTTTGGCTTCCGCGTAATGTAAAAATTCCCAATGATATCAGAAATTTAACACATTAATGAAAGGTCGAGACGATGGCTTTCATCTCGTGGATCCATGGTGTCCCTTGGATCATGGGGTTTAAGTGGAGTTAAGGGTTTAGGTGTCTTGTTTCGCAACAAGTGAAGATTGTGTAGCTAAATAGATAAGGAGGAGAATAAAGCTCAATAAGGAGTTAAGGACCACTAATTAAAGCTCTTCTACCGAAACCGACATTTTGATGCAGCAACGACTGGACGACGAAGAAGAAGAAGGAAATTTATATTTTCTGAAATTACCATTTATATTTTCTGAAATTACATAAAATTTTGAAAATTAATAACTGATACAAACTTACATGTATAAATAATCATACGTATCATTTTTTTACTTGTAAAGGACCACTAATTAAAGCTCTTCTACCGAAACCGACATTTTGATGCAGCAACGACTGGACGACGAAGAAGAAGAAGGAAATTTATATTTTCTGAAATTACCATTTATATTTTCTGAAATTACATAAAATTTTGAAATTTAATAACTGATACAAACTTACATGTATAAATAATCATACGTATCATTTTTTTACTTGTAAATAATTATAATTTAGAAACAAATCACAATATATTTTGGTTGTGGAAACTTTAGTATTCTCTTCAAATTTTCATAAGCTCTTCAAACACCTCTATAGCTGAAGCAGGAAGTCCAAGGAACACATTAATGCTCTTCATATCCTCGCCACCTGGCAAGAACAAAATCACTTCTCTCCCTGGTAAACCAACCGGTCCAGAGAAAACCGGTTCGCCCCAACCGAAATCCAGTTTATGCAATGTCAATTTCGACCACGACGTAATCAAAAGCGTAGCCGTCAGACTAGGCCGGGTCCGGTTCAACTCTAAGTAATCCATAGCCGATCTCAAGAAACCGTCCGTAACCAAATCGACCACTCTCTTGACCAAACCCGCTGCATGAGAAAGATTATTTCCAACCAATTCCCCTGATGACGTCACCAAACCGGTCAACACAATCCCGTTCCCGCAATATCCTACCGGAAGTGGCGGGACGAATCTCGACCGTCCATCAGCCGCGAAAAGAAGCTTAACCCGTTGGTCCGGTTTAAACCGTAGCGCCTCGCACCGTGATTTCCAAAGAAACCCGGTTAAGGCTTGAAACGTGGTCACCTTGTTATTATTATCTTTCATGGCCATGTTTTTGAGCTTCTCGAGCTTGGCGGGTTCGAACAGAAATGATCTGTAGACGAGCTTTTCGTCGTCATAGAGTTTTCCGGTGCCTGATATGTCTTCGATCTCGTCGAACTCGTTGTGTGGGAACTCGATTTTAGGCGGGTTTCGTGGCCGGAGAATCGTACGGTCCAAGAAAGGCGGGACGGATAACGGGAGGCCCTTGGCTATCTCACACCAAGAGTTGAGAAATTCTGCGGCTGCGACTCCATCGAACATGTTGTGGCTCATGCTGAGTCCTAGGACAAAACCGCCGCATTTCAAATTTGTCACCTGCGAATATAAACATGTTTTGTCTTAATTTCGTTCAACATTTTAGAAAGAATCAAATAATTAATAATTTTATAGAAACAAAGGGTAGAAGTATATATAATATACATTAATTTAACGAACTAGCTATAATTAACGTTGAGGCATCGACTAATCATTTTGTTACTATTTTGATGTACAAAAACAGTCAAGATACAAACATGGGATATACACAGGAAGATTGTAGTAAACATACAGAAGGCTTATGAACAGGTTCAGGCGTCTTCTGCCTGGCATCATTCCATAAAACTTCAGTATCTGGGCCAGAACGGATGTCTAACTGATCTCGAACTTTTTTATCAGTAAGCCACTGTTGCAAATTTTCCTGAAAAACGAGAACAAGCACCTGTGTTGAATAAACAAATATATGTACATGCAACCAACAAACAAGAGTTGTGCAATAAAAAAGTACTGGTTAGCATCAATCAAATGCGTCGACAGATCCTATCCCTAATGCAGCTAACAAACACATGAATTCACTGAATCAGCAATATAATAGCCAAAACAAAGACCTGAATGCACAGACACAGCCAAGGTTAATACAAGACACGTTTTCAAGGTATATGCCAATTAGAAACACTGCCGTCACTAATTGTGATGGAAACGACACATACCCCAGGCGCCACTCTTCCTTCACATTCATCAACCTATCAAAATCATCGAACATGTTTACAGCAAAGATATGCGCCTTGTCCACCTTGTAGCCATGAGTCCTCTCCTAAGCTTTTGTGCTTCCTGCATAGATATTAAGACAAACTCTCAGCAAAATTTCGATCAAACATAAAAAAAACACAGACAGAGAGAGAGAAGATCATATAACAGAAAATGGATGTGTAACCTGAGGGGTATTAAACTCGATAAAACAGTAGCCCAATGTCGAATGGGCATCCACAGTCCTCTCACCAAAATCACACCTAACTGGTTGTAAATCTTCTTCACGACGCCTTCTAGCTTCTCAAACTTCGACTTGGGAACAACAGGGACGATAATGTTACCGAATCCGGTGTCGAATTCAAGCTGATCATCGTGGTAAAGGGCTTCATCATACTGCAGAAACGAATCAGTTCCATTGTTCTTATTGAATCATACGTTCCCGTTAAGTTTAAATATGTATAAACATAACAAGCTTAACACCAACATTCAAAAGACCAACCTGCAGAAATAATACAGTCCTCATCATCAACATAGTACACCGGTTTTAGTTTTAAAGCAAAAGGGAATTGGTGTCAAATACCGTCTTTTTATGGATACCAAGCTGTGCCCATCTCCAGCAGTTCCTCCATAGTTCCATAACCTCGTAAAGAAACAAGAAGCTCAACATCTTTAAAAAGATTGAGAAACCAAGAAACTTATATACACTTTCTAGAATTTTGAAATTAGAGAAAAGAGCAATGAAGGCCTCAGCTTCTTGAGCCATTGCAGCCTTGCGCTCGTCCATGTCTTCAACAATTCTTACATCTCTAATAGTCTCACCATAAACCAAATCTATCTTTCTCTTCACCTACAATTCACACCAATCATTACATAAAACAAAAATAATATTAATGAGATCCTTGATTCTGCATATGACCCAATGGTTCCTCCCAATCTAAAGGACAACAAAACTATTCCAGATTCAATCCTGGACTAAAATCGATGCAATCAAACGAAATAAGGGACAAGTTTTGAAGGAAATAGATGCATGACGCCGCCAGTCTCCCCCCATTCTAGGATTTCCAGAGTAAATACGAACTGTCCGAGTCTTATCGGAGAGAGACGATTGACCGAAAACACTCGCCAGCGGTGGTCCGACCGATTCTTCATCACCGGCGGTTATAGTGGCCTTTTGCAATCGATATCACCTGGCGATTTAAGATTTTTTTTTTTTATTGCGAGCAACAAGATATTATAAAATTTTCCTTATATTAATATTTTGTTTTTTGATACAAAGCGAAACGAAACAAACAAAACGAAAAGAAACAACACAACACGAAACGATTAAAGAAAAAAAAGAAAAAAGAAACAACACGAAAGGAAAAGAAAAGAAACAACACGAAACGACTCGACTCGACCTTACTAGTGTCTGACCCGCACAGCAGTGCAGTGCGGGATTATGTTTAATTTCCACACTGTAAAACGAAGATAAGAACCAAACCATCAAATTAATATGTCGTATAAGATTTTGAGTTATTTAAATAGACTTCTTTAAATTAAAAAACATTAGAGTTAAATATCACCCCGTGCAGGACTCGTGTCCAACCCTAATACCAACTAAATCCAGAATTTAAATAGCTCCAAACTTTTATATACTCTTGAATAAAATATGTTTGTGGTTCCAGTTTAATAAAAAATGAAAAAAATACATTTATGGATAGACTTCAAAATCATGTAGAATCCAAAACAAAGAAATGTGCTGTGTTATCGACAGATCATATTTGCAATATTTACAAATTGGTTTTTGAAAATTATTTATGAGTCTCCTTCATCCACAGTGAAACGGCAGAAGCACTTCTAGCGACGGTCACTGTGAAAACATCTCTATCTCCGGTGGAGATTCCACTAACCTCATACCTATTTCCGAAAAGAAAGGAGGATGAAACTGCTCTGAGTATAGCCATGAGAGAAAGAGAGAACAGAGATGAGAGGCGTCAAAGAGATATTTGAAAATTTTGAAATGCTCAAAGAGATATTGATTGATTGCAAAATTTGTTGCTCTGCAGTGCAGGTTATAAAGGAGGGGAATCGGAACTCAAGCACATTTTGTAAATCTATTTCTGTTAGAGGTTGCGGTTGGATTAATTGATATTTGGAGTCCGTATCTCACAGGCACCGGCACTGGAATTGGCAACTGCGATCGATCATGCCACGTGGATTGCAAAAAGCCGTACGCCATATAACCGCCAGTGATGAAGAATTGGTCGGACCACCGCTGGTGGTGATACTTTACTTCGGTGATTGATCCGGCTCACAGCAGCTTTTCGACTTCGTCGTTAACTGCTTGAGCTTTATCGGCGCCGAGCTTGCGCCTCTTCTGCTTGATCGGTTTGTAGGTGGGGTCGATGTTGAGCTCGTGAGAGGTGATCCTGGGATCTATCCCTTTCATATCCGCCATCGACCATACGAAGAGATGCACGTTCTCCTTCAGTAGATCCACCAGCTGGGTTCTGATCTCGGCGTTGAGATTGCTGCCGATACCAACGCACCTTTCCGGTCTCGTCTCGTCAATGCTGATTTGGTCGCCGAGATCGGGTTTAGGTCTGCGATGATAGGAGAGTCGCGGGTCTAGCTCTTCATTGATCATGCATGAGGATGAAGAGCGGAGTCGGCGCTCTTGGAGGAAGCAGGATCTCGACACTCTTTGGCTTCCGCGTAATGTAAAAATTCCCAATGATATCAGAAATTTAACACATTAATGAAAGGTCGAGACGATGGCTTTCATCTCGTGGATCCATGGTGTCCCTTGGATCATGGGGTTTAAGTGGAGTTAAGGGTTTAGGTGTCTTGTTTCGCAACAAGTGAAGATTGTGTAGCTAAATAGATAAGGAGGAGAATAAAGCTCAATAAGGAGTTAAGGACCACTAATTAAAGCTCTTCTACCGAAACCGACATTTTGATGCAGCAACGACTGGACGACGAAGAAGAAGAAGGAAATTTATATTTTCTGAAATTACCATTTATATTTTCTGAAATTACATAAAATTTTGAAAATTAATAACTGATACAAACTTACATGTATAAATAATCATACGTATCATTTTTTTACTTGTAAAGGACCACTAATTAAAGCTCTTCTACCGAAACCGACATTTTGATGCAGCAACGACTGGACGACGAAGAAGAAGAAGGAAATTTATATTTTCTGAAATTACCATTTATATTTTCTGAAATTACATAAAATTTTGAAATTTAATAACTGATACAAACTTACATGTATAAATAATCATACGTATCATTTTTTTACTTGTAAATAATTATAATTTAGAAACAAATCACAATATATTTTGGTTGTGGAAACTTTAGTATTCTCTTCAAATTTTCATAAGCTCTTCAAACACCTCTATAGCTGAAGCAGGAAGTCCAAGGAACACATTAATGCTCTTCATATCCTCGCCACCTGGCAAGAACAAAATCACTTCTCTCCCTGGTAAACCAACCGGTCCAGAGAAAACCGGTTCGCCCCAACCGAAATCCAGTTTATGCAATGTCAATTTCGACCACGACGTAATCAAAAGCGTAGCCGTCAGACTAGGCCGGGTCCGGTTCAACTCTAAGTAATCCATAGCCGATCTCAAGAAACCGTCCGTAACCAAATCGACCACTCTCTTGACCAAACCCGCTGCATGAGAAAGATTATTTCCAACCAATTCCCCTGATGACGTCACCAAACCGGTCAACACAATCCCGTTCCCGCAATATCCTACCGGAAGTGGCGGGACGAATCTCGACCGTCCATCAGCCGCGAAAAGAAGCTTAACCCGTTGGTCCGGTTTAAACCGTAGCGCCTCGCACCGTGATTTCCAAAGAAACCCGGTTAAGGCTTGAAACGTGGTCACCTTGTTATTATTATCTTTCATGGCCATGTTTTTGAGCTTCTCGAGCTTGGCGGGTTCGAACAGAAATGATCTGTAGACGAGCTTTTCGTCGTCATAGAGTTTTCCGGTGCCTGATATGTCTTCGATCTCGTCGAACTCGTTGTGTGGGAACTCGATTTTAGGCGGGTTTCGTGGCCGGAGAATCGTACGGTCCAAGAAAGGCGGGACGGATAACGGGAGGCCCTTGGCTATCTCACACCAAGAGTTGAGAAATTCTGCGGCTGCGACTCCATCGAACATGTTGTGGCTCATGCTGAGTCCTAGGACAAAACCGCCGCATTTCAAATTTGTCACCTGCGAATATAAACATGTTTTGTCTTAATTTCGTTCAACATTTTAGAAAGAATAAAATAATTAATAATTTTATAGAAACAAAGGGTAGAAGTATATAATATACATTTAACGAACTAGCTATAATTAACGTTGAGGCATCGACTAATCATTTTGTTACTATTTTGATGTACAAAAACGAGACATGGCTATAGAGGCATGCATGTTGTCCATATTAAAAGAAAAGTTAGATTTCAGTCATTTGATAACTAGTTTTCATTTGTTACAGTGACTTATACCAAACAATGTATTTTTGTAACCTATTAATTAAAATCCCATTATTTATTATTATGGACAGAAACATTAAATATTATGACTAATACTCGAATGGCTAGACTTATTCCTAACATTAAATACGATGATATTGCTAGCTACTCTGATGGCTGCCTATAAACATGCCCCTGTCGTTGTAAATACTAAATACTATATGATGATGGATACCTCGAACCAATCTACATCCTCCGACAAAACTCAAAAGTTATGTAAGTAATGAATTAAAAAAACCATTAATTAATTAAGTAAAAGATGGATCAAAATTTTTACCTGAACTACCAACGGCGGAATCTCGAGAATATTCCGGGCACCGGTAACGTCGTAAACAAGTTTGTCGAGCTTCTCCATTTTATTCTCAGAGATAGCCTCTTTGATCATCTCTATCCCACCATTAGTCTCAGCTTCCACCAACACTACTCCTTCTCCGGTGCAATTCACGGCGATCTTCCCTTCAGAGCTGATCGTCAGCCTTCCAGCGACTGGATAATAATGAACAAGAACCTCAGAGAGAGATTTCTTGATCACATTGTAGGATTCTTGGTTGGTTCTTGACTCCGATTTGAAGTAATATAACGTTTTGACCATGACGGCAATGTTTTGATCGAGATTTGAGAGATAGTAAAGACCCTTTGGAGTTTCTGAATCCGGAGGGACGAGTACATGGTTTTTCGTGGTCACGGAGAACTCGAATGAGCCGGCCATTTCAAGAGTTTCCGCTGAACAAATTAATCGAGAAACGCTTAGTTAAAAGTCTCTGAATCCAACAGAGAAAGTGAGGAATGGAGAATAGATCTTGATATATATAGGGTTCTTAATTAGGGAGGGGGATCAAGTAGAGATTAGGGCTAGGGGTATCTTGTGTAGCAATTGCATAGCTAAAAAGATAAGAAGGAGAAGCTTGTAAACGACAACTATATATTTTGAATGGGATGAAACAAGTTAAGAACACAATACTGATCTTGATAGGGGTTCTTAGGGGGTTTAAGCAGAGTTTAGGGTTTAGGTGTCTTGTTTCGCAAGTGAAGATTGTGTAGCTAAATAGATAAGGAGGAGAATAAAGCTCAATGAGGATGAGGACCACTAAAGCTCTGGCGAATTAAATACACTTTTGAGACTTTGGACGGTTGATTGAATAAATATAGTTGATTTAATAAATACATATTTATTGAGTATAATTGGTTAGTTGATCGATAAGAGTGACTATAACAATAGGGTCATATTTGATGTAACGGGTCTATTATTATATCCCAAAAGTCAAAGTTGGATATTTCGTTTAAATAATGAGGAGTTTTGAATTAGGTTTGGGATCAATAATCATTCTCCACTGATTACGTAGTCGGAGTATCAAGATTTAGTTGAAATATATGTAGCTTAGTGTGTTAATACTTAAGATTTGTAAACTACATCACGTGAAAATAAAAGCTTCATGGAGAAACACTGAAGGGTGAACACGGGTAAATGAAACGGTGGCCAGTGCAACTTTTGTAAGGACATCTTCAGAAGAAACTTTAAGATTTTTGCATTATTATGCATTTCAAAATCGTTAACTTGAACTAATAATATCCAAATGTTATTATAAAAACGTTTTATTTGAATTTTGATTCTTCAAAATCTTAAATCGAAAATGTAGTCGTTAGTTTTGCTTGGCCATACACACAGCCCCGGCTCTAGGGGCGGGCAACATAGACATTTGCCATAGGCTTATTTTGAAAATAAAAAAAAAATCTTCACAGAAATATGCTCATTTAAAAAAAAAAAAATATTCTTAACTAAAAGGCCTTAAATATTGTTTTTGCCATTGGCTTATTTTGAAAATAAAAAAAAATCTTCACAGAAATATGCTCATTTAAAAAAAAAAAAAAAATCTTAACTAAAAGGCCTTAAATATTGTTTTTGCCTTGGACGCTATTTTAAATTAAGCCGGGGCTGCATACGTACACAATGGAAAAAAAAAAAAAAAAAAACTCATCGGTTGTTGTATTGTATATTGAAGAATCAGATTACTCTCTGTCTTCTGAAAAGTGTATTTTATTGTGAGAAATAAAGAATGGAATGATCTTATTCCATAAGTGATATGTCCTATATATAGGAGTACATCATAGGGTTTCAAGGAAAACAACAAGGGAGAGAAGTGGGCCTCATATGCATCTATCTATGGATCTAATGGGCATCTATTACCCATAACACTCCCCCTTAGATGTCCATTATACAAAAATATATTCTAATCGCGTAGGAGACTGCCTCGTTAAAACTCTTTACAAGGAAAACCCAATGGGAAAAACATTTGTTAAGGAAAAAGAGTGCAGCGCGTAATTACTCCCCTCATGAGAACATCCGTCTAGATATTTGAGATGACATAATCCAATAAGATAAGTAACTCCTTGAAAGTAGCCGCTGAAAACTCCTTGTTTAAAGAAATCTTCAAGATCTTCACTTGAACAATCTTCAGATATTAATATCGCCATTCTTCTGCTTTAGACTTTCATCTCTTGAATTCCTTTAGGTGTTTCTCATTTGTATGTTCTTTGTTGTCTCATTAAAACCTTTCAAGGAAAAACTCAATGGGATAAAAACCATGATAAGGAAAAAGAGTACAACCATACACATTATCATATTTCTCGATCTTTAAAGTATCTTCTTCAAGAGATACATTTCAATCGTTATATTTCTCCCCTTTGGAAGTATCTTCTTCAAGAGATACATTCCAATCATATACACCATTTTTTGGGGATTACTATAAGTGTAGCCTCAGTCAATAAGGTCGTATAATTATCTTATAATATTTTAGGTCATTTAGACTTCTAGTCTACGACATCTTTTTCTATAAACAATGATTTCTTGGACTATTTGTAATTTAAGTCAATCTTTCTCTTTTACATACAATCTTGTAAACATCTATCTTGTATATATGAGTTATCTCATGCTCATTTTTCTCATCTTTCAATTATGAAAGAGACCAACACATTTTTCAAATAGAATTTAAAGCATGGTACTTCAAGACCAAATATATGTGAGCGTTGTTTATGTAAATCCTGCAAGGATCTTTTGAGATAACATATCTTTTGTTAAACTGTGAATTTGAGATATCTTAAGACAACTTTGTCTTTCCAAGATCTTTTATCCCATATCCTTTTGTGATACTAATTTCTACAATTCTTCAGGAATTTCGATGATGTTCAGATTAAGGATTTTTTTTGATCCATAATACTTTGATAAATTTATATGGGTATTAGTTAGCCATATATATTCACTTTCGTGATTATACCCATGAAACATATTTCTATTCATTTGATTGAATAGTTAGTGTTCTCCGGGAACATAATTTTGATATCATTAACTCTTCAAACATTTTATCCTTCAGGGACTTTTCTCAAAGTGTCATTGTTTAGTGGGTTATATAAACCAAGTCCTTCATGTAACATCCGTGAACCAGAAAGTTGTTTTGGAAGTGGTGTTGGACGATGCTAGAGGTTCGGGAGTAGTTTACATATGCTCTTAGAGGTGTGAATTGAGGATTGGCTGTACATGTTCTTGTTTGATTGTTGTGCAGTCGGTTTGAGGTTCAAGCATCGCGAAGAAAGTGTGCTAAATCCTTATGAACGTCTAGTATCGATCGACACCGGTTTGGGAATCGATTTCCGGTTTAAATCGATTGTGTTCGGTTTTGTGGAGTTGGTCGAGTGGTGTCGACCGACACCAGGGAGGGTGTCGCTCGACACCGGCTATTGGAAATTCGACCGGTTTGATTTGAGTTGATTTCGGTTTGGGCTGGTTTTGGGCAAGGAAGCCCTAGGTCGCGTTTTTAAGCGAAGGAAGTCGCTTTTTGACACACTTTTCGAGGCAGAGACTTTTCCAGAGAGTTGGGAGGTGATTTTTAGGAGTTTTTGGAGTTTTGAGGATCGATCTGAGGCTTGGTGGTTGCTGTTCATCTTTCCCCTTTGTTTCTAATCCGTTTCAAGGTGAGTGCGAGACCGTAGGTCCGTGAATCACTGGAGATTTGTTGTGTTGTTGCTATTTTGAGTTGTTCTTGAGTTGTTCTTGAGTTATTTGAGTTATTGATCGATTATGGGGTTGAATCCCATTGATTTGGATGTTTTTATACTTGTTTCGCATTGTTTCGTCGCTGTTGATTTCTGGGTTTCGGGAGGGTGTCGAGCGACACCTTTTGGTGTCGGTCGACACCGAGGATGCTAGTGTCGAGTGACACACTTTGTGTGTCGATCGACACCTAGCAGGGCGTGTCGAGCGACACGGTGGGGTGTCGATCGAGACTAGTGCTGTTGTGCGAGTATCGTTGCGGTTGTTTACTGTTGATGGTTATTGTTTATGGTTATTGTTGATATTGTTGTGTTGTCTAGTGTTTGGCGTAATTGGCCTGTAGACGGAATGACCGTCTCACTGAGTATTTATGATAATACTCACGCATCTCTTTCGTAATGTGATGCAGGTAACAGGAATGTGTGACCGCGGGATCGAGGCTGGAGAGGGGGATGATAGGGTTATTGGTTTGTTGGTTTATTGGTTATTGTTTATTATTTGAATTGGTAGCTAACCTGGTGTTTAGGTTGCTAGAGTTTATTTATGTTTCTGGAATTATTCATTGGATTATTGGTTATTTAATTGGTTATTGATATTGAGATATTTGATGTTGAATTGAATTGATAATTTAATTATTTATTTGAAGACTTCCGCTGAGTATTGATAATATTTATATATAAAAAAAGCTTGGTTGTTTCACTTCATATATTGCCAGACTTAAGGAACTTGAAAGTTGCATCCACCACATGAGAGTATATCTTTTCATATTCATTTTTCTTCGACACAAAAGCCTATTTATAACCCACTCGTTTTACACTTTTTAGGTATAAGGATTTCTGGTCCAAATACTTCTCTCTTTCTAAGAGATTTATTTTTGTGTCTATTGCTTCTTTTTGATTTGGCCAAATCATTATTTTGTGTACACAATGCAATAGACTTTGTTTATGATCCTCTTTTCCATTCATAATATCAACTGCTATATTGCATGCAAACATTTTATTTACGACGTCGATTTGCTTTTCTGGTTCCATTTTATTCTAGACATGACATAATTAATTCTCGAGATCTTTTCTTTGTCTCAGGTACCTGAATTTCTTTCTTGTCATGTTTGATGTCTCTTCTTGAGATCATTTCAAAAACATTTGTTTCCTCTGTTTAACCATTATCAATTTATGCTCTTTTTACTTTTCCGAGGATTCTATTATTTGGAACCAACAAGTCTATCACGCTTCATGCGTTCTTTAGACTTACTAGCAGCTTGATGTTGTCCTTCTGGGACATCAATTCCTTTTTTAGAGCATTTACAACTGGTAAGTGACTCAGCACTATATTTGGGTCAGTAATTGTATCTAGCAATTGATACATTAAGTTTTGTGAATGAATTATCTTTTGAACTTCTATTTCACATACTATAGTTTGATGATCAATGATAATTCATTCCAACTTTAATATTTCTCCAGCTGTTTATTTTCTCCCCCTGATGTTGGAAAGACTTATTTACTAAAATGACAGTCTCCAAATCGATCCATATTTAAATCCTTCATGGATAGCTCTAGATATTACCATAGGAGATTTATATCCAACATACATTTACTACCCCTTTCGAGGGT
This sequence comes from Erythrophleum ivorense, assembly GCA_026724425.1. NCBI lineage: Eukaryota > Viridiplantae > Streptophyta > Magnoliopsida > Fabales > Fabaceae > Erythrophleum > Erythrophleum ivorense. The sequence continues at coordinate 1,393,130 of JAIUCV010000136.1, read as the reverse complement.
CCATCTTATATTCTTGTGGTGGAGCATTATGGATGTATTCTGCACATCCATAGATTTTTAGATGGAAAAACTTTGGTTTCTGACATAAACTAATTACTATGGAGAAAACTTTTACTTACTCGTTGGCTTTATGCGAATTAATGCTTTTGCATTTTGTGTATGAACATTTGCTACTCGATGTTCAGCGTTAATTTTTCCAAACATGTTTTTCTCATCAAAGACTTAAGATGTGAATTCACTAGCATTACCAAGTAATCTCATAAACTTCAGGTTGCAGATCTATAACATTGATACATACAATTATCTTGTTGCAAATTTGTTATTAAACCACAAATATTTCTTGTATACTTTCTTGAATAATGAATAGATTCCAAATCTATTTTGGCTAGTGATAATCATAATGTTTTATGATAAAACTTCACATTATAAACCATTTAAGAAGAATCTTCAAGTTCTGTAATAAATGTCTATATGATGTATTATATTTCGCATAATTTTTGGAACTGAAATGGTCTAACCAGCCCACGCCAAACTATGTTATATTCGGTAAATTTCTGGTTTAATTACTATATAACATTTATCTCCATTATATAATCTTTTTGTATTACAATCTATATAGAGAATATATAGAATTTCTCTAAAATACTTTTACTACATTGAGTAATACTCGTTATTTGAAGGTACTGAACTTTTCCTTCTTTACTGTCTTAACTCGGTTAACTTTGAAATCACTATGATTCATTAGGATCATTTATCTTTGAACATAGTCTACTAGATGTTCTACTTTATCTGAACTAGGGATTCTTAGATTTGTCTTTATAAATGATTCATCAAGTGTGAACATAATCTTCTAGATGTTCCACTTACTATTGATTGTAGGATTCATCCATTCTTCCCCTCGAGATGATGATACTTCAGGTTCATCTATCTCGAATTGAATCCTAGTATAAAATCAATAACATGCCCAACTTGGATCATGCTTATATCTTTAATCCTTGAAACTATTGGTACTTGTATTATATCTTTTCACTTCTGGGATTTCAGATATATAATGCATCAATGATTGTATCCTATACTCAAATATATGTTTATATACTCTTATGGAGATATATATCTATTATTTGCTATCATTTTTATTTTCTCACTTCTTGTGAGAATTTGAGTTTTTGAAATAAAATTCTGAAACAACCGAATTTTTTTTTTTTTTTTTTATTAAATAATTAGCCCAGATTAATATTCCCATAAATATTAATCCTCAACAGCTAATTCAACAACACAATGCGGAAGAAAACAATAACGTTATTAAATCATAAATAACCGTTCAACAATAACCAATAAAGAATAAAACCAATAAAACCAATAACCAATAAGCAACCTAAACCAGGTTTTGCTACATTATTAAAATAGCTAACATCCTAAGAATTCCTTGTCAACCACAACAACAAAGCCAGAATCAAATTCCTAATCTCATCATCCTCTTCTCTCGGTCTCTTTCCGCGGAAGAACATTGCTGTTACCTGCATCACATTGGAATAGAGATGCGTAAGTATTATCATAAATACTTAGTGAGTGGATCATCCTGCCTACAGGCCAATTACGTCAAACACTAGACAAACATCACAATAATCAATAACAATAACATTGCTCAACATAAACCACAACAACATGAACTCCCTGTCAGGAAACACCCACGTTTCCTGACACCCAGGTCGGTGTCGACCGACACCTCTATGGTGTCGATCGACGCCAGCCTCCCGAGTGTCGATCGACACTCATCGAGTGTCGCTCGACACCGGCTCGACGCCCAGACACCAAACGCGATGAAACAGTGCGAAAATAGTAAAAACTAACACCAATCAATGGGATTCAACCCCCATAAACGCATCAAACCACACAAAAACGAAGAACAACTCATAGACAACAACATAAACTCAAAATCAAACAATCTCTAATGAATAACGGACCTACAGTCACGCACTCACCTTAGATTGGATTGGAAACAAGGGAAAGAGATGAAACAGCGAAGAACAGCAACAAATCAAGCCCAGAAACTCCAAAAATCAACCAAAATCGCCCTGCCTCTCTCTGGAAACTCTCTGCCTCAAAACACGTGAAAAGTGATGCGGCTACAGTGTTTTCTCGCATAAAATAGGGTTTCCTCGCCCTTAACCGACCAAACCGCAACCACTTGAATCAAACCGGTCGATTTCACCATAACCGGTGTCGATCGACACCCTCCCTTGGTGTCGGTCGACACCCATCGACCAAACCAACCCAATTGCAAATCGATCGACTTAAACCGGAAATCAAACCCGATAACCGGTGTCGATCGACACCCTTCGGGTGTCGATCGATACTAGTCGTTCAGAAGAATTTAACACACTTTCTTCGCGATGCTTGAACCTTAGACCGACTGCACAACAATCAAACAAGAACATGTACAGCCAACCCTCAATTCACACCTCTAAGAGCATGTGCCAACTACTCCCGAACCCCTAGCATCGTCCAACACCACTTCCAAACAAATTCCAGGTTCACGGATGTTACAATTCTCCCCCACAAAAATGGATTCGTCCTCGAATCCCAACACAAACGTCTCTCCAAGACCTCAAAACTCAATTTTTAGTCCTATGTTATACGCATGTTTCCAAGATATTATTACTCTCAATGCCATAACCGCAGTCATGACATCCGTACTGCGACCCGCAGTCCAGTACCAAAATGTGACCAATGTCACAAAACCAAACGTGACCCGAAGTCACAACCAAAAATGTGACCCACTGTCACTAAAACAACCCATATCGAGGTAGCGACCCCCAATATAAGTCCGTTGGGCACCTAACGTCCCAACACAAATAGAACCACCGTCTACAAGACCCACCGCCTCTAGACAAAACGAGTAATAAAATCTGAAACGCGTACCAACATATGACTAAAACTTCCAATGACCCCACCGGCCAAAGAAACTTGTAACATCCAAACCATAACCAAAAATATGAGGCAAAACTCCATCTCATATAACTCCAAAAATGTATATCGTACAACAAAACGAAAATACATAATTCCAAAACCAACAACAACAAAAACCAAAACAAGACTAGAACCACAAAGATGAATCACTCCACAGCCTGCTTGTCGAACCACTTTCCGAACTTCAGCTTCATCTTTGCCTCTGGCTCCCAAGTCTGCTCCTCTGTGCCACTACAGTCCCACAAGACTCTCAACAATGGCACCCTCTTGTTCCGCAGAACCTTGACTCTCCTCTCAAGAATCCTCACAGGAACTGCCGGAACTGTCATATCTGGCTGGAGATCCTCTGGAATCTCAACCACAACCTCCTCCGAAGGACGCAAACACCTCCTCAACATAGAAACATGAAACACCTTGTGAAAGGCGCTCATAATCGGTGGCAACTCCAACCGATAAGCCACTGGCCCAACTCGCTCCACCACTGGAAACGGACCCATAAATCGCGGACTGAGCTTGTTCTCTGCTATGGACCTGTTAGGGCCCCTCAACATAGCCATCTTGAGATACACTCTATCTCCCACCTGAAACTCAAGCTCACGTCGCCGCCTATCTGCATAACTCCTCTGTCTATCCTGAGCCTCCTTCATGTTCAGCCTCAAGACACGAATCTTCTCCGTCGTCTCCTGAACAAAACTAGCTCCAAACATGCTGCGCTCCCCCACTTGGGTCCAGCATAAGGGTGTCCTGCATGGCCTCCCATACAAAGCCTCATAAGGAGCCATACCAATACTAGACTGAAAACTGTTGTTATAGGCAAACTCAGCCAAACACAGATGATCAGCCCAATGACCACCCCAATCCAGTACACACATCCTAAGCAGATCCTCCAAAGTCTGAATAGTCCTCTCTGACTGCCCATCTGTCTGCGGATGATACGCTGTACTCATATGCACCTTAGTGCCCATCTCAGTCTGAAATGCCCTCCAAAACTCCGAAGCAAACCTCGGATCTCTATCCGACACAATACTGGCTGGCACTTCATGCAGCCTCACAATCTCTCGCACAAACTTCCTAGCCAAGACAGCTGCTCCATCTGTCTTCTTGATGGCCAAGAAATGTGCTGACTTGGTCAAGCGATCTACAATGACCCAAATCGCATCAAAAGTCCGTGAGATAGGTAGTCCCACCACAAAATCCATAGTGATCATATCCCACTTCCACTCTGGAATGGGTAAACTCTGCAAAAGACCACTAGGCACCTGATGCTCTGCCTTGACCAAAGAACAAGTGTTGCACCTCGCAACCCAATCTGCCACATCCCTCTTCATCCCAACCCAATGATAATACCGTTTGAGGTCACGGTACATCTTGGTCGCACCCGGATGAATCGAAAACTTGCTCGAATGAGCCTCTCTCAAAACCTCATGCCTCAACACCTCATCCTTGGGCACACAAACTCGCCCACGAACCAAGATAGTCCCATTCGAAGAGACCTGATACTCAGAACCAACCGCCTGCGAAGCATCAATCAAACCCTGATCACTCTGCTGCGCCACCCTGATCCTACTGAGTAAATCTGCCTGATCAGCTGCCTCTAAACCCAAAGGCTCCTCTGAAATAGCACAAAGACGCAATGTACTAATCTCGCTGACCAAAGCCTCAACACCACGCTCTCTATCTGAATCAACCCTCCGTCGACTCAAAGCATCTGCCACCAAATTGGCCTTGCCTGGATGATAAACAATATCCAGGTCATAGTCTGCCAGAAATTCCACCCAACGCGTCTGTCTCGCATTCAGCAAAGGCTGAGTGAAAATATGCTGTAGACTCTTGTGATCTGTAAAGATCTGCACTCTACCACCATAAAGATAAGACCTCCAAATCTTGAGTGCAAAAACCACTGCTCCCAACTCAAGATCATGTGTAGGACGGTTGCGCTCACTGCCCTGCAACTGCCTCGAAGCATAGGCAATCACTCTGCCCTCCTGCATCAAAACACAACCAAGTCCAACACCTGAAGCATCTGTGTACACAACATATGGCTTCCCCGGGTCGGGTAATGCCAAAACAGGTGTACTAGTCAACATCTCCTTGAGCTTCCCAAAGCTCTCCTCGCACTCCGGCGACCACACAAACGGCACATCCTTGCCAGTCAACCTCGTCATCGGCTGAGACATACTCGCAAACCCCTTGACGAACCTCCTGTATTAGCCTGCTAAACCCAGAAAACTCCTGATCTCGGTAGCACTACTCGGTCTAGGCCAATCCCTGATAGCCTCAATCTTAGCCGGATCCACAGAAACTCCCTCTGCAGAAACAATGTGGCCAAGAAAACCCATCTCCCTCTGCCAAAAGCTGCACTTGCTCAACTTAGCAAAAAGCTTCTGCTCTCGAAGCTTCTCCAACACTAGCCTCAAATGAGTCGCATGCTCCTCTGGACTCCTCGAATACACCAAAATGTCATCAATGAAAATAATGACAAACACATCCAGAAACTCCCTGAACACGTCGTTCATCAACCTCATAAATGCTGCCGGCGCATTAGTCAAACCAAAAGGCATGACCACAAACTCGAAATGCCCATACCTCGTCCGAAAAGCTGTCTTCCGGACATCTGCCTCATCTATCGGAATCTGATGATATCCCGATGCCAAGTCAATCTTGGAGAACCAAGTAGCCCCTCTCAACTGATCCAACAACTCGTCAATCCTCGGAAGTGGGTACCTGTTCTTCACTGTGACTCGGTTAAGTCCCCGGTAATCGATGCACAACCGAAAACTGCCATCCTTCTTCTTAACAAACAACACTGGCGCTCCCCACGGCGACACACTAGGTCTGATGAACCCTTTACTCAAAAGGTCCTCTAACTGCTTCTTCAGCTCTGCCATCTCTGCTGGAGCCATCCTGTAAGGTGTCTTCGATATCGGAGCTGTCCCGGGCTCTAAATCAATCGTGAAAGGATCTGACCGAGATGGTGGCAATCCCTTCAGCGACCGAAACACATCCTCGAAATCCTGGACAACCTGAATATCCTGCAGACTCACCTCACCACTGGACTCTGTCATAGTGATCGTCGCCAAATAGGCTTCGCAGCCCCGCTCTAACAACTGCTCTGCCTGAATAGCTGAAATCACTATACTCCCCGAAGTCGGTCTCACTCCCTGATAAACCAACTTCCCTGCATCCCGCTCGAACACAACTCTACCTCTGAAGCAATCTAGATGAACTCGGTAAAGAGATAACCAGTCCATCCCCAAAATCACGTCATACAGCTCCACTGGACTGATGACCAAATCTGCTGGCATAGACTGCCCCGCAATACGCACATCAACTGCTCTAGCTCTGCCCGAAGTAGCCAAATAACCACCACCGGCCACCTTGACAAAGCCTGAAGCCTCGCCATCGCTACTCCGAATGCCACTACCCTCAGCTCTCTCCGGAGTTATGAAACAATTAGATGCTCCCGAGTCAAACAGAACGTGAGACTCAAAACCTCCAACTAACAAGGTCCCTACACAATTCCACAAGTGTTGAGAACCTCTAACTCTATCACAGTAAAATAACAGAAACAGACAACACCACAATTCTACCTTAAGAATTTAAAAGTCTGAGTCAAGATTTTACCTGTGATCTGGCCTGACTGACTGGTCTGGCCCACCTCTGCCGAAGTATAAACTCTCGGCGCTCCACCCGACTGCAACGCCGCAACCTGCGCTGCTGACTGAATCGCCAACGGCTGAATCGCCGCTGCCACTGCTCTCTGCTGCAACTTGGGACACATTGTCTTGATATGCCCCGGCTCCCTGCAGTAGTAGCACACTGTCGACTCTCTGGATCCTGCCCTCTTGGGGCAAGTCGCCACTCTGTGATCCAGACTACCACAACCAAAACAACCACCCGTACTCGGGCTACTAGCAGATATCTCCTCTGCTCTCCTCTTCTGGCCCTGCGCAGGCCTACTGCCCCTGCCGTAACCAGAACTGTAACCTCTGCGCTGCTGATGCTGCTGCTGGCCCCGAGGATGGGTAGCAGGAGCAACTGCAACTGGAACAACCGCCGTACTCACCGGCTCACGCAAGTCCTCCTCAATGGACGCTGCCAACTCCACTAAACCCGCTCTGGTGTGGTACATACCACCTCTGCACTGAGTCCTAATGTTCCTCCGAAGCCCCTGGAGAAACCGCGACGTCAATGCCCGCTCACTGATCAGCTCACCACCAGAAAAGACCACCAATCTGCAGAACTCTGCATCATACTCTCGAACAGACCTCTCGCCCTGAGTCAAGTCTAAGAATCTCAACTGCAGCCTGTCACGAGCCTCCTGAGGGAAAAACTTGTGGTTGAACTCCTCGACGAAGTCAACCCAAGTCCAAACCTCTCTCCTGGTCCTAACAGACCTCCACCACAAATGTGCATCACCTCCAAGGTAGTGCACTGCCAACTCAACCTGAAACTGTGCCGGACAACGAACAGAATCGAAGTTCCGCTCCAACCTCTGACGCCACTCATCAGCCTGCTCTGGAGTAACCCCGCCCTCAAACGTAGGCGTACCAATCCTCTGCATCTCCCTCATCATCTCACGATAAGGGGAAACTCCAACTGCAACACCCTGCTGCACCGCAGCCTCCTGCTGCTGAACAAAACCGGCACCAACATGTGCCCCGGCACCAACCTGTGCCCCGGCCGCTGGAGGTGCAACCGGAGCCTGCTGTGGAACTGCCTCTGGAAGACGTGCCAAAAGCTGCGTCAGTAGCCCCACAATCAAATCACCCTGAGCAAGAGCCGCGCCCCCACCGGGAACTGCTCCTGCCCCCGCGCCACCCCCGACGCCCAAACTAGCCCCACCGGCTAACGAAACAGACTGTGTCACCGACGCTGCCGCCACACTAGGCGCCGCACTCTCCACTGAGGCCTCAGCCTCTGGCGCTCCACGACCAGCACCCCGACCTCCACGACCCGCTGCTCGCCCACCGCGACCAGCTCCTCTGCCCCCACGGGCTGCACCGCGACCACGACCACGGCCACGACCACGACCTGCGTCCATCTCTCTGCACTACCCCCAAGTACAGAAAAAGAGCAAAGGTCAAAACACAGACACAAAACCAAAACACACCAAATATCCAACTCACTTACCCGCGGAAAACTGGAAGACCGAGAGGATGAGACTAGACCACTAACTGACTAACTCACATAACCAATCAACCACACAATCCAATTCATCCAATACTAACAGTCCTAAAACCGACTACGCTCTGATACCAAAATGAAACAACCGAATTTTTTTTTTTTTTTTTATTAAATAATTAGCCCAGATTAATATTCCCATAAATATTAATCCTCAACAGCTAATTCAACAACACAATGCGGAAGAAAACAATAACGTTATTAAATCATAAATAACCGTTCAACAATAACCAATAAAGAATAAAACCAATAAAACCAATAACCAATAAGCAACCTAAACCAGGTTTTGCTACATTATTAAAATAGCTAACATCCTAAGAATTCCTTGTCAACCACAACAACAAAGCCAGAATCAAATTCCTAATCTCATCATCCTCTTCTCTCGGTCTCTTTCCGCGGAAGAACATTGCTGTTACCTGCATCACATTGGAATAGAGATGCGTAAGTATTATCATAAATACTTAGTGAGTGGATCATCCTGCCTACAGGCCAATTACGTCAAACACTAGACAAACATCACAATAATCAATAACAATAACATTGCTCAACATAAACCACAACAACATGAACTCCCTGTCAGGAAACACCCACGTTTCCTGACACCCAGGTCGGTGTCGACCGACACCTCTATGGTGTCGATCGACGCCAGCCTCCCGAGTGTCGATCGACACTCATCGAGTGTCGCTCGACACCGGCTCGACGCCCAGACACCAAACGCGATGAAACAGTGCGAAAATAGTAAAAACTAACACCAATCAATGGGATTCAACCCCCATAAACGCATCAAACCACACAAAAACGAAGAACAACTCATAGACAACAACATAAACTCAAAATCAAACAATCTCTAATGAATAACGGACCTACAGTCACGCACTCACCTTAGATTGGATTGGAAACAAGGGAAAGAGATGAAACAGCGAAGAACAGCAACAAATCAAGCCCAGAAACTCCAAAAATCAACCAAAATCGCCCTGCCTCTCTCTGGAAACTCTCTGCCTCGAAAAACGTGAAAAGTGATGCGGCTACAGTGTTTTCTCGCATAAAATAGGGTTTCCTCGCCCTTAACCGACCAAACCGCAACCACTTGAATCAAACCGGTCGATTTCACCATAACCGGTGTCGATCGACACCCTCCCTTGGTGTCGGTCGACACCCATCGACCAAACCAACCCAATTGCAAATCGATCGACTTAAACCGGAAATCAAACCCGATAACCGGTGTCGATCGACACCCTTCGGGTGTCGATCGATACTAGTCGTTCAGAAGAATTTAACACACTTTCTTCGCGATGCTTGAACCTTAGACCGACTGCACAACAATCAAACAAGAACATGTACAGCCAACCCTCAATTCACACCTCTAAGAGCATGTGCCAACTACTCCCGAACCCCTAGCATCGTCCAACACCACTTCCAAACAAATTCCAGGTTCACGGATGTTACAAATTCTATGATCTTGACCATAACATTAACCATACATATTCATATTCATGTCTATAATCATATCTTTAACCATTTACTCGCATATGACATTCACTTCAGGGAATGAATTATAACATATTAGACTAGATTCATGATTTTCATCAGTGACTCATTATTATATCAAAATAATTTCTTAAACTTTCTTTAATAATATTTGTCTGCTGGACAATATTATTTATCTAAGATATATGCCTTTTATATATATGTCATTGATATACATTATCTTCCAGATAAAAAAAAAAATCATTTATAGACTGTAAATCAAAATCTTGTAATCTTAGATGCAAATACAAGATATTCATATATAGGATAGTAAAAAATAAATAAATATTATCATATATATATATATATATATAACATAATTAAAATAAATAACAATTACCTTTTCATTATCACTTCAGGTGACAATTTGAGTTTGTTATATTTTGTCTACAAGACAATAATATTTGAATTTACTTCTCAAATATTATAATGTTATTGTGTCTGCAAGACAACAGTATTTATATGATGTATTTTAACATTTATTCATTTATAGACTTGAAGTCATATGATTTTAGAGTAAAATCACTTTCTTTAAATTACTCTTTACATTATATCACTTCTGGTGATTATTCATTTTCTTTAGATTTATGTATATCACTTCTCGTGATCAATCCTCTTCTTTAGATTACTTTATAATCAATTATTTGATTTTAATATCATTAAAGATGTGATGATCGATAAAATATATAATTTACAAAAATAATAATATCATAGGATAACTCAATCAATCAAACTATTTACTAGTATTATCATCACATTAATCAATTAATTCATCAATTGATATGATAGCAAAAAAACAATAACCATCCTCAAATAAAGCCAATTTAAAATTGCAGTATTTATCATTGAGAAAAAACAGAATTTATCAATTTTCTATATTTCATTTTCGAGATATGCAGTAATATAATATTATATGATTAGCAAATGATTAGTATGATCAAAGAATGAAGCAATGACAAGCAATGATATATTCATACGAAGTTATGATTCCAACAACGAGATATACAAGGTGCTAATATTAATCAATAATATTCAATAACGGTGTTCAAAATTCGATTTAAACAAATAACCAAGCAATATGCACATCAAACAATTTTAAAATCAGCTGTTAACAACCATTAAATTTGTAATATTAAATACAAATAATTTCAGAGTGATTCTAGCATATACATTAATATGGTCAAAATAATGGTTAAATATACATTAATATAGTCAAAATAATTCAAGAATATTTCAAATTAATGGTCTAATTAATTCAAAAGATGAAACTTCTTCTAGACAATTTCAAATAAATATTCAATTTAGCAATCAATTTAATATATTACGAAAATAAATTAAAATAAAAAATATCATATGAGAGGCAATAAAATTACTCAAAATAAAAATAAATAAATAAGAACAATATATAAAATAATAAACAATATAAAATCTTTATGGGATAAAATATAAATCCTTCAGGGATATATAAATAAAAATATAAATAGAAATCCTTCAGGGATTTATAAATAGAAATAAATAAAACATAAATCCTTCAGGGATATATAGATAAAATATATAAATAGAAATCCTTCAGGGATTTATAAATAGAAATAAATAAAACATAAATCCTTCAGGGATATATAAATAAAATATATAAATATAAATCATTCAGGGGTTTATAAATAGAAATAAATAAAATATAAATCATTTTCTAATGTTGATCCTTCTGGGATATAGTTTGATAAAGCAATAAAATATATATATATGAACCAAGTTGATTGATGAATCCAAAGTATTATCAATAAGTAATATTGATTAAATATTGATAAAATGGATTTAAAAGACAAACACAGATCAACAAAGTAATATGAATTACTCATTGAATCTTGTGAATTCAAACTAAAAGAACTATTAGAACTTTTGATTACCTAGAAAAGCTAAGAAGTAGAGACTCGTGCTGATAACGTATTGTGAGAAAAAAGAGAATGGAATGATCTTATTCCATGAGTGATATGTCCTATATATAGGAGTACATCATAGGGTTTCAAGGAAAACAACAAGGGAGAGAAATGAGCTTCATATGCATCTATCTATGGATCTAATGGGCATCTATTACCCATAACATATTTACGGTTAAGACAGAAAACCAAAACATGTAGTCGTCAATTTTACAAAGTGTTGTATATTGTAATCTAATGAAAATGAGACTCACATGCAAATGTCATGCAGATCTGCATTGAAGACAAGGTGTAAATGGTTTTTTTTGGTAAAACGGTGTTGGTGGTTTATAAACGATTATTATTCAAGGAATTTCTAACGTCAGTACGCAGATTTCTCATTATGGAAACATGCGTTTTCTACTATGGTTTGGGAACTTTTGCTTCTGAAAGCCATAGTAGAAAACACGTAGGTTCCATCACAGAAAATGGAAATACTTTAAGGAGAAAATAAAATATGTATTCTTCTTATTCTTTACTAATCGAACTTTGTTTTCTTCTTAGCTCTAAACATTTATGTTTCTGCTGATCTAATCCAACTGAAATTTCTTTTCTTGCTCTGTTTTAAAAAATATTGCTATGGTTTTACTTCACAACCCTCTAGTCTTGGCTCTTAATCGGCCACATGAAACTGATATCAAAATCGGCAGAAAATTTATCGAAACTTAGTGAATGCATGAAGAATATGAATGATAATCAAAGCTTTTCATGGAATGCCACCAGACCAACAACTATCAATTGCTACACACTTATGTGATTGGGATTTCACTTTGATTTGCTCTCAAACCTACTCTTAATGGATCAGATTGTTGTTACATTGTTTCCTTGCAGTGTAAAATAGGAGAAAGTAAAATAGAGAATAAGGTTCAAGGCTTTGAGTGCCCACTACTGTAGGAGCATATTTATCATCTTTTTCTCTCTTTTTCTGATAGATATGAGGTGAAATTAGGTCTTAGATCTCATATTGGCTGCTTCTTTGATGTTGATTTTGTTCACTTTCTTTCTTTTGAGATACTGTGATTGGTTACCTTGCCTATTTCCTTTAGTTTTCTGTGTCGGACCAAATTGTTTCTACAAACCTAGAAAATCCGAAAATTTTGTATCAATGGAGGTGTTAGTAGTAAGTTGCAACTTGCAAAGACTTCAGGTTGTCATTGTCATTCAAAGAGCACAAGTATTAAAGTCTATTTGGTCAAAAAAGTTTTTGTCATTGTCATTCATCTAATTTACTTTATAATGCGAATTGAGTGTTTTTTTTTCTCAAAAAAAAAACTCTAATGGAAGCTTATTGCTGAAGGATTGTCCTCAAACATAGGCTCCTTTTTGTTGCAAAATTCATAATGCGGTTCAACAGAAACATCCCAATTAACTCAAATCCACAAAATATCCAATCATTCAATTTTCAAACAAATAATAAGTTAGAAGCTTAACAGCTACACAAGTACAAGGCAGAACCTGAAACTACATGAGCCTAACAGATTACAATAATACAACAAAGTACAAATACATCCCATTCTGTAAATCACTCCTATGATTCACACATGAAGGTTAAATTAAACCTGTCTTCTCGGCCTTTTTTTTTGTTCTCTTTCTTTCATATCGGAATTGAGGAAAAGAGAAGACAGACAAAGCTAACCCTTTCGGTCTTTATCTTCTTTCTCCTTCTCATTTTCATCTTCTGTGTTTTCCTCTCCTTCATCATCATCACTCATCTCATTAATGGCATCTGTGATGATATCCTTCACCTCTGCTTTTCTATGCATTAGATCAACTCCAAAATGGCTCCCTAATATTACGGCAATTAGCAAAAAAGGAAAGAAAAAAAAGACGTTTCATGTAAAAACATTCCCTCCAAATTTAGAAGATGATGATAACATTTATATGAACTGAGATAAAGAGAAACATACCAAGCTTCCGCAGGATATCAGACAGAGTTGCCTGTTTGGGAAACCAAAATCAAAGCATCTATTAAGTTTAAAGATTTTGGTAAAACGGTTATAAAATCAGTTAAAATCACAATCTATTGAAGCCTTACCGTATTGAAGTCTACTTCTTTCAGAATTTCAGCCACCACTACAAGCATTTCTTTTCTGGTGGGTTCTGTTTTACCTTTCTTGCTGGCTTTTTCTGTACCTCCGCAAAAACAAAAGAGCGATTCCATTAAACTTTTGATATGAGATTAAGCTTTTGAAGCAGAGCTGAGATATAGATTCAAAACCTCCATCTTTGGATCCCTTCCCCTGTTGTTTACTCGTCTGTTTCTTGCCTTTCTCTTTAGAGGAACCGTCTTTATCAACTGTTTGCTTTTTGCTTGATGATGATGTTGGTTTGTCGACTTGTTTGGAGGATCTTGAAGAACGTTTAAGAGATTTCTCCTCTTGAGGTGCTGGTTTCTCCTTCTTAGTCCTTTTCGACGACCTTTTCTTGTCGGTTGACTTTTTCTCCTCAGCTTTACCTTTCTTATCTTTGTTTTCTTTCTCTGGAGCTGCATCATCTTCTCCATGAGAGTCATTAGTTCCTTCGGAACCAACATCTCCCTCGTCCTTTCCTTCTTCAGTTTGAGATGGCTGATCTTGCTTCTTTCCAGATTCTTTCGTCTGCCTTCTTCTCTGTAAGATCAAACAGACACAGACAGTGAGTGTTATGCAACCCTCTTCATCAAGTCACCCAAAGACACATAAAGAGGACCGCTATTCATCAAAAACCTCAGAACCTTTGCTTCCAGAAATGTATACATATACATAGAAATTTCAAAACCATTAAATACACATTGACAGCCTTAAATACACATACACATACATTTGCTATACTATTCCCTAATTATGGTATTACTGCTAACTAAATGAACCAATTGGCAGCTGTAAGTACAACGCATGGACGCAATTTGTATCATAAAAGACATAATGGTTCAAGAAACAACAAACTTGATTACAAAACTAGAAAAGGAGCTAGTTATAGCAGCCGGCAGCTAAAATAAACGAATCAGGTCAATGATTACAAATTACAAACCTTGGCTGGGACATCTGATGACTCTCCAGAAGTCACGTTTTTTGGTGTGCTCTTCTTGCGTTTTTTAGATTCCTATTTGATGTATTCAAAGAAAAGGACAAAACAACTCAATACAGGGTATTGAATTTTCATAAAACAAACTGAGAGCAGTAATCAGTAATCAGATTCAGCTGCTAAGTTAGAGTACCTTTACACTATCAGCAAGTACAATATCCCTTGTTGCCTTGGGATTTACCAAAAACTCAAGCACTCTTACAGTTAGTTCTTCCTGAAAAGTATCAGAACAGATCCATGAATATAATCAAATCGAGGCAGACACAGATAGATAGATAGATAGATAGATACACCAATTCTTCATTTTTACTTTACCTTTTTGACATTACTTTTGTTTATCGGTATGTCAAACACATCACAGAAATCAATCAACTTTTCTTTGATACATTTCTCAAGCTTCTCCTTTGCTTTTGCTCTTTGCTTCTCCTCCTGGAGAAAATCAAAACACCGCTCTCAATCACCATACACATTACACATCCCTGGAAACAAAATATCTACGAGATGATGTTACCTCTTGCTCTGTCCACACAAAACCCGAAAACTGACCAATGTTTCTCTTCAGCATCTGCGCCTGCACAGCACACAACCCTTTTGAGTAATCAAGTCATGCACTCTGACAAAAGAGAGAAAACATTGAAATCCCAAAACAGCATTCATATCACATAAACAGAGAGTAAATAAATATACACATTAAATGAGGCAATACCTTTCCTTTCTTCCCGAAAAGAATCGTGTGAAGTAGGAAGAGATTGTCGTCAGGTTTCCTCTTGGATAGTTTATAAGCCACTGAAAACAGTTCAAAGCTAATCAGAAAACATTCTAACAGCAGAGTAAGTCGGAAATAGCAAACATTAATTCCTCAAAAGAAGTAAAATTTAAGCTCTTCAGGTAACCAGAACAGATCCTCATCTACCCATTATAGTATCATGTATACATCTTAAAGAGAACACCAAAACTGAAATTTGTCGAGGTAAAGACAAAATCAATAATGCATACCATTTGGAATTTCCTTAAGCTGCGTTCCACGACCCTGAAACAACCAAGGAAACAAAAACTATTTAAAGGCCAATTCTTTACTTAAAAGACAAATTCTCATACAAACTCAATTCAAAAAGAAATATCAAAACTTCCATCGTAATACCTGCTCAATTGACACAGGCTTGCTCCCTGAGGATCGAGCAGGAGTAGGCAAAATGTAACGCTCTACTTTCTTTTTAATCCTTGTAGGCCTCTCACTGACGGGTGTCACCGGCTCCTTCTCCGACGATTTACCTTCTTTTCCAGTGTTTTCCTCCTCGCTTTCTCCATCATCTACTTCGTCTTTCTCCTCCATGTCCTCGTCTTTCTCTTCCTCTTCCTTATCTGCATCGTCACTTGCCGGAGATTCCTTTTTCTCCGTCACATTCACAGAATCGGCAACACCACACTCTTCCTCCTCCGGCGGAGGATTCGGTACCGTTGTCTTCGCCTCTAGGGTTTCGGTCGCCATTCGAGACTACTAAACAGTGGAAACCGAGACAGGTGAAGCGTGAAAACGAGAATCGAATTATGGGTAAAGAAAACCTAAAAATTCAAAGCTTTTTGGGAGAAAATCGAGGATAAAAAACCCTAGATCAAGAGAGAAGAAGCGAAATTGGGGATTTCATAAAAAGTTTGGTACCAAATGATGGACACTCAAAGGCGGGATTTCGTCACCAATTTCAGAGCTCGCGGCAAAGCTAAGCTGAGGAAGCAAATCTAAATTCTAAAAGGTGCACATACATAAACTTAAACTGTATGTGCAATTAAAACGACGTCGTTCGATTGGTCGTCTCGTCGTTCTATTTACCTTAACGGAGACATAAATCAAAGGCGTTGACTAAAAAGAAAAATCGCATGCATAAAAGATTTACTACCAAAATTTTTAAAAACCAAATGCTTTTTGTTTTTTGTCGTCATCATGGTTCTAAATCTTAAGTTGTACTGTTGTATTACTACTTTCTAACTTTTCTTACACCTTTTATTGTACAATTTGTGTGTGTGTGTGTGTAAATAGTAGCAGAAAACGAGTACCCAAACAATTCGAGTCTTTTATATTAGGGTTTATAGTAAGAAAACCCCTCAACTAAAGATGGATCGTAATAAAACCTCTCAGTTATTAAGTCAATGAAAAAACCCCTCACGTTTTAAATATTTAATGTCGTTACCCCTCCGTTCACCTTGTCGTCAAAACTGGACGGACACCCGTTTAATCAAAACGCAGCGTTTTGTTTTATCAAAAAAACAACATGTTTTTCATCGAGAACCAACACGATGTTTACTCTAAACGACATGGTGTTTGAAAACCCGATTCTGAAATCCCCAAACTCTAAAATTCCCAAATTAAAACCTAAATCGACGAGCCCTAATTTCTAAAAGTGAGATTGTCTGAAGTTTGTGGTGTTTCGTAGTCGATTGGAAGAGATTGGGGGTGTTTGCTTTCATCGATTACTTCCAATTTGGAAGAAAATCTGGTGAATTTGGAGAAAAAGTTGAAGAGTGTAGAATTCCTGCGAAATCAATTGGGAGAGATTTGATGTTCCAGGAGCTTACACGATGACAAGGTAACTAGTATTTCGTGATTTCTACTTATTCAGCTTCGATTGTTTCTCTTCTCTTTCGTAAATCAATTGGTATGTGTTGTGTTTGTTTCGGATAAATATGAAAAGAATGATGTCGAGTTTGTTTCTTTCTTTGATTTGTTTCTTAACCAAATGTAATTTCTATATAGGACTAGTTTCTTTCGATTACACGTCGGAGGATATTGGGCAGCAGATGGTTCATACAATGGTGGTGTGACAAGATGTTGTAGGATCGATTATGAAGCACCAAGCTTAGGAATGTTGGTGAAAATGGTTTTGGATTCTGGTTTTGCGGAGAATATGAGTAAGTTTTCTCATTTCCCAGATGGCGAACTAGGTGTGGGTCGTAAAGATTTGGAGAGTGATAGAGATGTTATGGAAATGCTGAGTTTGGGCAATGAAATGGAAAGCGTGAATTTATATTGCGTTAGGGCTGATGATCCTTACTTAGATGATGTTCTTATTGGAGAAGAGGAAGAAGAGGAAGAAGAGGAAGATGATTATAATGATGGTGATTTGCCAAACTTTTACCGTGATGATTATGTAGAGAGTGATGATTCAGATGATGATAGTGAGAAGATAGAGTTTTTTGTAGGCCAAGAGTTTTTTTCGAAAGAAAAGTGTAAGGAGAAAATAGAGAAGTATGCGGTGAAAGAGAAGGTGAATATTAAATTTGACAGATCTGAAAGGAAGAAAGTAGCAGCAGTTTGTGTTCAAGATTCTTGCAAGTGGAGGATATATGCATCAATAAACAGTCGATCCGACAATATGGTTGTGAGATCTTACAATGGAACTCATAGTTGTTATCCTACAGGCGTTGTGGAACTCTACAGTGCACCGAAGATAGCAGCGGATTTTTTGAATGAGTTTTCTTGCACTTGCAGGGAGTATGATGTGAGTGGGATTCCTTGCTGTCATCTAATGTCTGCAATGTGGGAAGAATACCATGAAAGTAAACTTCCAGAAACTCTAGTGTCAGATTGGTACTCAGTCGAGAAGTGGAAGCTTTGTTACGACTCTCTACTTAATCCTGTGAATGGGATGGAAATGTGGGAAACACATAGTGATATTGTTGTTATGCCTCCTCCAGACAGGGTATTGCCGGGAAGACCCAAAAATAATGATCGAATCCATGATCCAAGCGAAGATGCTCCTTCTCAGAATTCTCAGCAACCGAATTCTCAGCAAGCTCCTTCTCAGAATTCTCAGCAAGCTCCTTCTCAGAATACTGAGCAAGCTGAGAATATTGAGCAAGCTGCTTCTCAGAATTCGCATAAAGCTATAGTGGTATGTCTACTTCCCTTTGCAAATTAGGATGAATACTTTCTTTGTATGTGATAAATAGTTATTGTCAAATTGGTTATATGCAGACATGTAGTAACTGTGGACAAACAGGTCATAACAAACGTACATGTGCACTACCGCCAGTACCTAAGCCATCTATTGAGCCTCCACAATTTCCTTCTTACCATGCGAAAACTGTAGTGGTAATTTTCTAGTTCTAATCCTTATTTATAGGATTTTGTGTGTTTCAAATATTGCTTAATAATGGTCTTATTGTTAATTTGCAGACATGTAGCAATTGTCAACAAAAAGGACACAACAAACGCAATTGTAAACTTGATCCGGTGCCTAAGCCACCAAATCTGCCTCCAGGAAGACCTTCGAAGAAACAAAAAACTACCGAATGAACTTGGCTTGTAGCTTTTAAGAGTGAAATTTTCATGTTGGAACATGTTTTGTTTTTGGTATTTTGGATATCTATGTTCTAAGGTTCACTCTTGGCTAAGATCTTTTCTCCGAAATTTAACGTCATTTTTGTTGGTGTTTTGTAACGAAAATTTAACGTCATTTTTGTTGGTGTTTTGTAACGAAAATGACACCATAAACTCAACGAAAATGATACAATGAACTCAAATTATATTAAGAAGAAACAAAGAGGACATAATCAAGGTAAATTAAACATCAACTGAAACTAAAATTAAACACTAGATTATCACAGTTCTAAAACTTACTTCTACAACCAATCAATGACACTCTCAAACTTAATACAATGACACTCTAAAACTTACTTCTAAGACTCTCAATCACTTCAATGATCTCACTCATGTCTTGCTTCATATCAGCTATGTCTTTTTTTATTTCAGCCAAATCTTTTTCCATCATCGACTGTTTCTGAGCCAAAACATCAAATTCTTCAAGATGAGCTTCATCCAACCACTTGAAAACGTGATTTGGACCCCAAATTGCAAACGAATGCTATCAAGAAGAACATACATGAGTTTCAGAGCTTTAGAGCTTCAGTTTCAGTGATGAAACGTAACCCTAATTTCCAGATCTTGAATTGGGGATTTCTAGTCGAAACTCTCGATGAAAAACATGTTGTTTTTTTTATAAAACAAAACGCTGCGTTTTGATTAAACGGGTGTCCGTCCAGTTTTGACGACAAGGTGAACGGAGGGGTAACGACATTAAATATTTAAAACGTGAGGGGCTTTTTCATTGACTTAATAACTGAGGGGTTTTATTACGATCCATCTTTAGTTGAGGGGTTTTCTTACTATAAACCCTTTATATTACTTACTTATTCTTCTCCATGAGAGTCCTTCGTTCCTTGGGAACCAACATCTCAGAACCATTAAAGACACATTGACAGCCTTGAAAAGTTATCTTGCATTATTTGCTATACTGTTCCCAAGTGTTTTTCATGGTAGTAATACAATAAACCTAATGGCAGAGCTGTATGTAGAGCTTAGTAAAACATGGCATGGATGCAATTTGTAAACTGATTCACAATGTGACATAGGTCTGGGCAAATTATCCGTTATATTTGCTTCGATCCATTATCCGGTTCAATTCGATTCGAAAAATCCGGATAACCGTAACTCTTCGAATCAAAGCAAATACTAAAAATCAGTATCCGTTAAAAACAAAGCAAATCACAAATACTAAAATTTTTAAGGCCGGATATCCGCTCCGATCCGTTATACATATATATGTCTATGTATGTAAAAAGTTATATATATAAATTGGATAATTATTATATCTATATATATGTTTTATAAATTTATATTCATAAAATTGACTATTTAAACATTAAAATTTTAAAAAATAAAAGTAAATATTTTTTATATTAAAATTGTAATTTTTTGTGTTAAAATTTTATTTTTCTGAAATTTTTTTTTTTTAATATTTACGAAACGGATCGGATATCCGGTAAAATATTCGAATTTCACATATATATCCGGTTAGCAATGGAGCAGATACAAATCACAAAACCAAATATCCGGACGAAACGGAGCGGATCACGGATACTTTCAAAACCCGGATATCCGCTCTGTGCCCATCCCTAATGTGACACGCAGAGCTTCGTTCCTAGGTAAAGTTCTGAGTTCGTATCAAAGTGAAAGAGATGGAGTATTAAACTGTTTATTGATAAACAATTAATTATATATTCCATCAATATATTTTATTCCTGTCAAATTTAACTCATTATTCTACGAAATGCCCATATAATTCTCATGGGCTTTAAATCTTCCGACAAAAAATCACAGTTATTAATAAACCTGAAATTGAAATTTCTTACTAAACCGAAATAAAACTCGATAGGTAACTGGGATTTTGTTTCCTGAAAATCCAAAACGAAATGTCCAAATCAAAGATAAGAACAAAATCAAGGTAAAAAAATGTGCACCGTTGATGACAGCACACATGTCTTAACTCTTAAGCTCTTAACTAGTCAACAACGGTTTCTTCAAAAACAGAAAGTAAATCAACAAAATAGTCAACAACTTAACATCTAACTTTGAATTGTGTGGCAAACAACACTTCCGTGTAACAGCAACACATCTCACGTGGCTTAACCAATCCAAGCTCCAATAGAATCAGAGACACACACGCCACACCGTTTCTCAATATAATCCCAACACATACACACAAACCAAAACTCCATCGAGTCTCACAAATCTTACCAACTAACCAAAACCATGGATTCCGAGATCGCCGTCGACTTCTCTCCGGTGTTTAAAATCTACAAGAGTGGCCGCATCGAACGACTCATGGGGGAAGCCAAAGTCCCACCTTCTTTAACCCCTCAAAACGGCGTCGTTTCCAAAGACGTCGTTTATTCACCCGCCGAAAATCTCTCCGTCCGCATTTTCCTCCCGGAGAAAGCCGCAGAGACCGGTGACAAACTCCCTCTCCTCGTTTACTTTCACGGCGGAGGATTCGTCATCGAAACCGCTTTCTCCCCGACTTACCACACTTTCCTCACGGCCGCTGTCTCTGCTTCCGGCTGCGTAGCGGTCTCGGTCGATTACCGGCGTGCACCGGAGCATCCGATCCCGGCCTCGTACGATGACTCGTGGACGGCTCTCAAATGGGTGTTCTCCCACATCGCCGGGTCTGGCTCGGAGGATTGGCTGAACAAACACGCCGATTTCAGCAAAGTGTTCCTCGCCGGAGACAGCGCCGGAGCGAACATCGCTCATCACATGGCGATGAGAGCTGCGAAGGAGAAACTTAGCTCCGATCTAGACGAATCGTCATCGGGGATCTCGGGGATGATCTTGGTTCATCCATATTTCTGGTCGAAAACACCACTCGACGAGAAGGAGACCAAGGATGTGACGTTGAGGTCGAAGATCGAGGCGTTTTGGAAGATGGCGAGTCCCAACAACAAAGACGGACCGGATGATCCGTGGCTCAATGTGGTGCAATCAGAGTCGTCGGATTTGTCTGGATTGGGCTGCGGTAAGGTTCTGGTTATGGTGGCTGAGAAAGACGCGCTTTGCAGGCAAGGTTGGGGTTACGTGGCGAAGCTGGAGAAGAGCGGTTGGAAAGGGAAAGTGGAGCTGGTGGAGAGTGAAGGAGAAGATCATGTTTTTCATTTGATGAAACCTGATTGTGATAAGGCTCTTGAAGCCATGCAGAAATTTTCAGGGTTTCTTAAGGGATAATAAGTAGTAGTGGCTGTGTGTCTGTGATCAAGAGAGATTCAAGATAATATTGGAATAATAATAATAATAAAAATTGGTATTTTAGATGCGGCGTCTCTCAAAAATTGGTATTTTATGACATGTGTACTGTAATCGGAATATCCTGCAGGTACAAATATCAGAAATCGGAAAATATCTTTTTTTTTTTAAGTATTAATCTTCCCTTTAGTGTGATTAAAATCAAATTTTGTTTGTAAGTTCTTGCCGATAGTCTGAGGTACTTCTTGAGGCGTCCAGCAACTGACGAGTCAAGTTTCTGAATTTTAAAATTCATAATATCAAGTTTACCCTTTTTTGTTTACATTTGACCAAAATAAGCTGCTTCATTTTGATTACGTCTGTAATAGTAACATTCTCTACTTCTATCATAGTATCAAGTTTACCCTTCACTGACAACCTGTGAATTTCTGATAGCCTTTGACAACTGCCTTAACTTAACACTGAGGGATTACACTAATTTCACTCAAGTTACCACGGAATGCAATGGAAACAGCTAAGTCATCAGAAACGTGAAATGAAAGAAAAAAAAAAAAACACAAAAACTCACAAATATGGAAGCAACTTACCTTTGGAGCTGCCATAGGATATTCTTCAGGCAATAAGAGCTCCAACTTAAAAACTCCCCCTAAGAATTGAGGATGAAACAAAAATGATCGGTAAACATCAAAGAAAAAGAAAAAAAAGGAACTGGGCTTTGCTTTGTATATTCTAGTAAACAGTGGAAAGAATGAAACGTGTGAATAAGTGAAAACAAGGATAGCTTATAGACTCATCGTTATTAATACCATCATAATCCAAAAACCAAGTAACCAACAATATAATATAAGATGAATAGAAATCCTCAACCCTAAACGAGCATCTTCGTCTAAGATAAAGCAAAGTGTTTATTACTATCAGAAGGAAAGGACAAGAACAGATCCTCATCTTCCCATTAAGTATCCTGTAGAGATCTTAAAGAGAACATCTAACAGAAATCCATTGTTCTGCTCTATTACCGTATTTACTTCATCCTTTTCTTTCTCTAGAAATTCCTCCAATTTCTTTCTTCGACTCAACTCCTTAATGCATAAGCCGTCCAAAGCTTTTGCCTGTGAGTTGGCATATGACAAAAAAATAAATGTTAAACCAGGAGAAACGAATTTGACAAAGTGCCAGCAGCTTAAAAATCTCCAGCAATCAACTCTAGTTCTGGACCTCTCCAAAGGAAGAATCCGAACCTGAAGAAGCGTTAGAAGTCGCTCTTGGTTCCACCTTTTCTCTCTCCAGTTGACCTGTGTCTTTCTCACCATCTGCACAATCCTGTAACAAAGTTACCATACAGAGACAGAATACAACTCATAGCAACGGAAATGATGCGCAGAGGGACCTTGCAAAGTCCAAGCCAACAGCCAGAGCCGGCCTTGGGAGCAAGCAAAGCAAGCAGGTGCTTGCGGCCCTGTATATAATATGTAAATTATCGGCCTTTTTAAACATAATGTCCCTTAGATGAGTTGGTTATACACGCCAAGAAAGAAGATTTAGCTGAACGGTTCGAGTATTGATGCTACTTTTTTATTTTTATTTTTTTAACAGGCCCAAAGTTGATTTTTGGTTGTGACCCATACATTATCAGGGACGGCTCTGCCAACAGCTACCTTGGTCAAAGAGGCTACGCCTCGGTGTCTGAATCCAGCTGTACTAGGGGAGGCATTGCTTGTCTGTAATAAGAGTGATTCTTTTAGATATATGAATAGAGAGGTAGAAAACAAAAACAGATAGTATAAGCAGTCAACTGAAAGTGGTAGACTAGCTAAGTCCGAGAAAGTCCCATGACGTAACATATATTACACCGAAGTTTCTACGTAACATATATTACACCGAGAAAGTCCCATGACGTAACATCCTAATAGTTTAGCTTGGCAAAGACGGCGATTGAAGATATCTCACTCATTGGAAACTCCTTCTTGCCTTGGCTTTCCCAGGTTTCTTCCTCTCCACAACTCTCGAGTCTCTTGTCAAAAAAAACAACTGTCTAACAGATATTAATACACATATACTGACTATCAAATGGAAACATCGATCACACAAATATACTGTATCTCTGCTGGAAGCTGCGTGTAATAAGTATCTTGCTTACAAGATCGAAGTGCTGTAGCGCCTCCTTATCTGCTCGCATCACAGACAGGTTTTCTTCGCAACATGGAAAACATGCTTACAAGAGTGGGAAAATTCTCATTTAATTCTCCAACTATTTGCAATTCGTACTTTTATTCTTCAACTATCACTAGCTCACTTTAATTCTTCAATTACAATTTTGCGCAGTCAACTCATACTTAAGGAATTAAAATGAGCAAGTGATAGCTGATGAATAAAAGTGTGAATTGCAAATAGTTGGAGAATTGAATGAGCATTTTCCCTTACAAGAGTTCCAATTGTTTCTCCTGCAAAGGAAGCAAACAGGATAACAAAACATAATATCACATATTATGATACATCATTCCTGCAAGAGATGGCTCCAACAAATTCATGTGCAAAGCAACTGTGTTTGCGTAATCATAGAGCTCTTCAAGATGATAAAGAATAGTAAAAATCCCAAGATCAAGAGTCGAAATCTTTAGACATAAGTGTTCTTCAATCACAGTCATACAAACTCCCTTATAAACCATATTGTTTGTAATTGTTCAGTACAAAGCCACAAAGCCACAAATCTACATAACAACAACTATCGACTAGACATTGCATGATGACAGGACCGCGTGAGCCGCATGATACTTCCTCCAAATGATGAAAGCGATTGTTAAGAAGATTATAAGCAACAGAATTCCAACGATACACAACGATCTAGTAAGACCGAACCGATTACGCTCATGACCAAGTACAGAAAGATAATGACATAGAACAAACACTGACATACTTTGATAGTTCCTAATGTCTCACACATCCTAGAGAGGATAATGATTTCAATAACAAATCTCATAAGTATTTAACAAACCGTGTGAATGTGACCATAGTCAGAATGTGAACAAACCGTGTACAAACCAACCAGACCGCCTTCATACCTTAAAAGAAGAAGTTGAGCCTAGTCAAAAGCAGCATACTAAGATAGAAACAAATCCACCATATCTTCGTAACTTGTATAAATAGAGGTAATAACTCATTGTTTCGAGTATCATTTTTTACGTAGCTAAAAACATACTCTTAATACTTTTGCTTTATGAAATAGCAATAAAAACTATTTTTCGGATCTGTATTCGTGATTTGTTTACTAGAATCTTCGGTTCCTCTCAAACTCCTCATTAAAATCTATAATGCGGATTTCGGCTCAAACCAATGATCTATATATGTGATTTTTATATGTATGTATTTGTATAAACCTTGCATTGTGTAATGTAAGCCTCGGCGTAATTGCAACAAACTCTACTTGTTCACACCTATTTCCTTGTAATATGAGTAGAAGAAATAATATTCTTCTTATTCACACACCTTTTTTTTGGGCAACTTCTTATTCACACCTATATTTTTTTTTTACTTATTTAATATAAGCAAAAGAAAGAATATATATAAACAATTCAAAAATTGCTTCTTTGTTATCTCGGCAAATCTTAAGCTACCCTAACATACATAACTAGACTTCACCTACTCAACAACATAACACATCAAATAAATTTTTGAATTTTTGAATTTTACCGAAAGAGGAGAAGTTTTCACTTTTCACCATTATCATCTCATAAAGAGCTTGAAGACAAGGATATGAATTTAACAAAACAAACAGAGAAGACAACAATTGAAGAAATCATAGCTTTGAATTTGTTGTTGTTCCGCAGCTACTTATTCAAATCACAGATTCGAAACCCGGTAGTAAGAAAAGAAGAAGACGAAGAAGAAGAAGAAGCTTCTAAATGATGGAAGTAGCCAAAACTCTGGAAAAAGGAAAGCTTTTTCTAGACGGCAATCCCAAGGGATTTCTTGAACTTCTCAACCTCTAGATAGACAGTTGAGTAAGGTAAATACTCAGAGAAGTAATCTCCACTGAGGTGGTTGATGGCAACCGCGAGTTTCGGGATCTCTAAGGTTTCTTCATTGGTGAGTGTTCGGATAAACCTCGCTGGATTGCCTCCCCAGAGTTCACCAGATGGGATTCTTCTGCCAGGTGGGAGAACAGAGCCAGCTTCCAGGATTGATCGGGTCTCCACCAGTGAACCTTCCATTAGTATCGAGTGTTGCCCTATGATGCATTCGGGTTCGATAGTGCATGATCTTAAGAGACTGTATGCACCAACTGTCACGTACCTATCGATCAATGTCTCCGCTGGTAATCCTGAAAATAGAAAATAACGTCCAATATCAAAATTTGTAATCTATCATATCAAAATTCGAAACCAGCACCAAGAGATGCTCTACCCGTTAAGATGTTAGCATTGAAAACGCATGGAGACTGTTTTGACAATACAGAGCTATTGACCAGAAAATGGTGACTTTAGTAATCAAGTCCTATTTCTACACTTCAATATGGTAAACTAGAGCCTAATCAAACCAGGGTGTTTTTGTAAGAAATTGACATGGAGACTGTTTTGACAATACAGAGCTATTGACCAGAAAAGATGGTGACTTTAGTAATCAAGTCCTATTTCTACACTTCAATATGTTAAACTAGAGCCTAATCAAACCAGGGTGTTTTTGTAAAAATTTGACATGGAATCAAACCTTGGCAAGGCTACGAGAAGGTACACTTATAAAGCTTGATGCAACTTAGAATCCAGATTCTGATTACAAAGTAGGAAATCAATTCCATGGAGAATTCTCTTTGTAAAAACTAAAAATACTTACTATGACATTGTTCCACAACTTGTCCTGAGCATCTAAGCAACTTCCTAATACTACACAAGATGGTCAATTGAGGTGTTATCCGCCGTACTAATCTCTTCAACTCCTAAACATATTAAGATCAAGCACAAGCCTTCAATGAGTTTCTTATTCCCTATATCACTAAATCATCTAAACAAAATACGCATTTCTATGCATTCTTATCTAGTTAAGCGCAAAATGCTCGGAAACTATCATTCAGGATTCTTGATCTAAGAATATTTCCACTCGAACCACACGGTTTATGCGAAATCAATATGCTTACTTATACATCACTACTTCAGCAAAATGTGAATAATCCCCTCAAATGTGTCCTTGTAACCCTAAATTCCAATATCATTGATTCCATTTCCCTAACACGCAGTAACTACACAAATTGGATATCCAGAACTCAACCTCTAATAGAAAACACAAAGCTAATTCAAAATGGAATCACAAAGAGGCTCAAATTCCGAAATTGATGACAATAAGAACCTGTTGGAGACGACCACGCGGCATGAACAACACACCTTTCCTGGACATTCGAGCAAAATCCAAGGGTGATCTTGTTGAGATCTCCCCTCAAAACGGCACCGTTCCATACGGACGATCCGTCCCAGACGGTGACCTGACCAGCCAACACAACGTTAGGTGCCACGTAGGCGTCGACGGCGACCTTGGGTAGCCACTGTCCCAGAGGAATGATCTGTCTTTGGCCTCTGTAGTCCCACTTCACCCGATCCGGCGAAGGCGTCACCTCCGATATCGGCTTAGGCATTTCCGTCGTCTTCACCGCTACCGCTTCAGCAGCGAAGGAACGCCGAATCAGATTCGAAGACAAGGCCGACGTGACGCCTCTCCTAGAGATTCGAGCTAACGAGGTCGCCATTTCTATGGAATCAGGATTCTTCAAGGATTTTTGGAGAGAGAAGGAGAGAGGAGCTTCCCGGAGGAGGAGAGAGAGAGAGAGTGGTCGTCGGGAGATTCTTCGAAATCTGAAAAAATTGAACCAAACGGAAAGTAGTGTTGGGCCTTTACGGGCTAAGCGAATATGAGCCCATATACTTTTGGCATAGTCCGCTACCAAGTGAAGTTTGTTTAGCATAATAGCAGCTTAATCCGAATCTGAGTCTTGGAGTTTGAAGAAAGCAAATACAATCAAAATCATGTTGTTATGTAAACGACTAACAAACATAACTTTGCAGACGATTCTTGTGTTTACATGACTTTCAAAAGAGGAGGATGTTAAACAACAAGAAAATATGACTTGGGAGACACGGGAGAGACTAATCAATCTAATAGTTGTGAAATATTACAATGATATGTTACATTTTCATTACTCATCGTTCAAAGAGGTCAAACACCTACGAATGTTACAATGAAACCTCTAAACGATGCCAAGACATCAAAGTTGTGTCCATAATCAAACATAATCCTGAGAAGATAATGAACATAACCCACCACAGTTTTTCATCTAATCAAACAACACATTTCTTTGCGATTACAAACCGCATTCGGCGTTTTATTCAGTCCTGTTTCCGTCCTCCTGCAGCTGCAAAACATCATTAAAACCCTAAATGAGCAAATGTGTCTGGGAAAAAAAAGAACATCTCTTTGTTAAGGTTTAGGTAAAACCTTAAGCCAATCCACGCATGCGTCTCGACTTTTCCCATTGATCAAGCAAACAAGTGACACCTTCTTCAAGTGTAGCCTTCCTGTCTTCTTTCAAATTCCATAGCTCTTGTGTAATATACCTTCCACTTGGGTTATACTCGTTTATCTCCAGCAAAGCAGTCGTTACCCGCCTTGTAAGGACCATCTCCCAAATCTTCCTTTAGCTCTCTCAGTTTTTCATCGCTCTCATCTATCACTGCCTAAATTCCAATCGTCAACAACGACACATAAAGCTTTAAGCTTTTAAACATTGCCAAAAACACCAAACCATGTTGAACAAAAAAATGCGGTCTTAGTCTTACCACTTCTGTTTCTTGATTTTCGAGCTTGACCCGCTTGAATGGATGCCAGTCTGGATCTTTGAGATAATCTTCCCAGAGCTGGAGAACATCTATCGCTCTGTCCTCCACATCTTGTTGACAATACTTCTGCTGCATTGCATCCATGAACGGTTTCGCCACGAGCTCTCCCATTCTCCTGACACCGATACTTGTTTTCCACTCTTTCATAGTCTACAAATGCAATGAAATATATAAACCAAAAGCTTTTTGGATATGGAATGAAAAAGAACAAGACTTTGTTTTTGATACGTACGTTTACCAATTCTTTACGAGCATCTTGAAGCTCATCGTTGGTTCTGCGCTCTCTAAGGATAAGAGTTTGGTTAAACTTGTCTAGGTCTGCGAGTTCTTCTTCCTTCTCAGTTAAACCTCTATAGATGTCTTCCACTTCTTTCACGATTTTATCGTCGCCGTCTGATCCCATGAGCTTCTTCACACTTAGCTCTCCTTTCAACTGCTCGATCTCTAGCTCGATCGCTTGCTTCTGATCTCTTTGTCTTTCTAGTCTTATGATCTTCTCATGCAGCTCCTCCTTTTGCCTCTGTTAGGCACATACCAACAATTCAACATCGCTTTTTCAATGATCATGAAAATAAGCCTAAGAAGAACAAGAAGAGGAAAGACACATACCCTTTGATATTCGGCCAAGTTTTTAACTTCTTCGTCCGCCTTTTGTTGTTCCATGGTGGCCAGTTCAAGAGAACTATTCTTCGATGCATTCTGAAAGAAAGAAAGAAAGACTTTAACTTAAGCCTCATATGGCACTTTCTTTCAACTGAAGAATCAGTATTGAAATTGTTGCATATACCATATACATACCTCTTCAAGATCTTCAGCCAATTTCTTCCACTCAGTTTCATTGTGCGCTTCCCGCTTCGCCAACTCATAACCTTTCATTTCGAGTTTCTTCTTCTCCAACTCCAACTGCATCTTTAACTTCTCATGATCAGCAATGATCCTGCTAGCGTGTGCGTTTCCTCTCTCTTGTATAGCATTCAGCTCTCTGTTATGCTTCTCAAGAGTCTTTTCTCTCTCTTCCATCAACTGATTAAGTTCCTTTGACTTCACTAAACACAGCTCCTCAAACTTCTTCATGTCTTTCTTCTTCTCTTCCACAAGTTTCGTCAGATTCTGCACAAGCTTCTCCTGCTTCCTCGCTTCCTCTTCCGTTAGCTCTGCTATAGTCTTGAGATCACCCGTCTTCCTCAGGTTCTCTCCGACGATTGTATTACCGTTATAGTCATCAGCACGAGCAATCCAGCCGTAAAGCCCCGACTTTGGACCGTCTTTCTTCAACCAATCCTTCTTCCCATGACCATCTACTCGGTAGTACTTGTCGAACAGAAGAGCATTGTTAAGTCCATTCCAGTCTTTGTTAAACTCAACCATTGCTGTTCCAGAAAATCCCCAGTGATTCCATAGAGTACGAACTCTAGTCGGATTAAATCCTCTTTGAATGTACTCGTCCCTAAGCTTTGATCCGCTCTCACCAGCGGACCGACCATCTTGCGTCTTTGTGGTTGGAATATTGACCACAATACCTGTTTCTAACAAACATAAGACACACAAACAAGAACTCCAAAGTGCTAACCTTTGAATACATATCTGATAAACCCATTACTCAAAAGTTCCCATTTCTTAAGATAAGCTAAACAAACTGAGTTTCTTTATTTGTACCTTTCCAAGGATACACGAGCTTCTCGTCCTGGTCACAATCTTGAAAAGGGTTTCCGGTTTTCATGCGCTTAGATGAAGGCTCTGCTTCTGCAGCTGAATCAGCAAGATCCTCTTGGAGGTATTTGACAAGAGCAAGGTGGCTTGCTTTCTCCTTTGCGCTTCTTTTGTCGGAATTGCTATTACCAACTCCAGAAGCATGTTGGAGGAGATCTTTGTACTGGAAGCTCGGTTTCTTCTTGTTTGGACAGTAAGGACATGCAAAGGCTTGAGGAGAGAGTTCCACTCTGAGATTTCCACCTTTGAGAGAGAGGTAGATTTTGTCTTGGTACTCTTCCATTTCAGATTCACTTATATCTGAATCTGAGTCGTCTGAGTCTGAGCTCAAAATCACTGTGTCCCCCATCTTGCTCTTTGCTTAGGCTATACAATAATAATAAAAAAGAATTGAAATCAATTATAAAAATAAATAAAAACTGATCTGCTTTTGAATTTCAACAATGCAGCACCATTGGATTTCCTTTTTTTTTTTCCCTAACTATGATTCCTTTTTTAAAGTTATTCTCTTCCACTTTTTTTTTTTCTATCTCTATATCTACTGGGTTTTCTTTATTGAGCAAGCATTGTGTGAATGAATTGCATGTTTGATTTTTACAGGAATTATGAAGATAAGTTTGTGATCGAAGAGCTCCAGAGGGTCAGAGTATAAGGGAATTGAACAGCGAGTTCGAATTCAAACGAAATCGATCTTACCCTAAATCTCTGTTTTGTAATCGTTTCTGAAGAATGTAGGTAAAAAATAAAAGAGTAGAGTAGAGAAACTTACACGAAGAAGAAGAAGATGATGATGGTAAGCCGACGGTTCGGTATTCGGTGTCCGGAAGAAGAAGAAGCACTCTCCTCTCTCTTCACTTGTTCTGTCTCCCCCCAATTTTCACTTGCCTACATACTTTAGGGTTGAAGAAAAATATGTCCTTTTTATTTTATTTTATTTTTTTCGATTAGAAGTACAAATAAAATAAAAATAAAAGAGGAGAGTTTACTGACACATCGTCTTTCGTTCTCTCCAAATCCAAGTTTTTTTTTGTGTGTAAATTTTTACGGTTTTTCTTCTTAAAGTGGAATATTTTAGTGGAGAAACTTTTCTTCTACCTCTCTGTTTAATTGTAGTAATTTTATTTTGTTGAAATGTTTTTGGTCTTGATTATATCTTGGAATTTGTAAAATCACTGTTTAATGCCACACTGCAATTTACAACAATTTTTCGGATTTCAAGGTTTTGACTTTTGATGGTTAAGCGTGGTGTCGACGCGCTTGACAAGCGTGTTTTCAACACACATAACTGGACTGACTCATCATTGTACAGTTTCAAGTTACATCGTACTATTCAGTATAGTTACATCGTACTATTCTTCTGTATTTCTGTACTTACAATCAAATCAGAATCTAAGATAGAGCCGGGTCGGGTCTACTTTTAAAGCCCATTTGTTCTCCTTTAGACGATTTTTAAATTCACAGAGCCGAGAGCGAGAGAGGAAGTTTTTGGGTCTCGTTCTATATTTACATTCATATGTATTTTTGGAAAGTTTTAGATTATGATAAATATACAGTTTTTGAGAGGGAAATGGATATGAGTATGAGAGTATGCTCTCTGATTTATGTTATCGGAGCAATAATTTAAATACAGTTTGGCAATGTTGGTGAAGGTGATGACATGTGGAGGATGAGGTCACGTGTACCTCCACTGCTGATCTGATTTGTCTCTAAACATCTTTGCGTACACTTTGTGTTGCAGCAGCGTAGGGGACACACGGGAAGATCACGATCAAAGAAGAGAGAGATGTTCCTGACGACTCTGTTTTGCTAGTTCGGTTAAGCAAAGAGGCGATTTGTAAGAGAGAGAAGTCTCTTGTCTTATAAATCAAAAACCAACTCAATAAGAACACAAGCGTGCCTTATTTATGTATACAACTTCTAAGATAAAGATAAATCTAACTAGGAATCCTAATTCCATAAGAATAAACCGAGATAAGCTTAGAGAAGGAACAAACCTCCAATCTCTAGAGTATCGACAAAATAAGACAAAGCTTTAAAGTAAAACCCAACACCAAAGCACAATAAAAGCCCAGGCCTGCAACAAGGATGTGTCTTGAATATCTAAAGCAAAGTGTTGGTAAAGGATATGTTCTTGTCTCCATTGATTGATATATATATATATATATATGGTCATAAACGCAGACAAAATATAAGTCAGGAAGATTCCTCTTTTGCTAGAGAGACCAAGTTTCCCATTTGACTGCTGTAGTTATAAATGAAGTTTTTGTTTTGTTTTATGTTATCTTGAAAGCGAAAACACACTTGAGCACAAGAGTAAAGCTTTCTGACTGAAGTGCAAATTATATAAATCAGACAAAAGAAAAGAAAAACAAGGTACATAAACATGTGAGAAATAATCAGAGATAGAGAGAAGCAGCACATAACAAGTTAAGGCCAGTATATGATGAGTCTGAGTCTGAGAGGATAGGACCGGACGACGTAATGTTCCCCGAATCTCCCATACCTCGCCTTCCTTGCTGCTCGACAGGGAAAACTCGGCATACCAAAGCTCCAAAATACCTTGAGGTCGGGCTTCCCAGAAGATGACCATCGTCTCATTAGAGTAGACGCAGAGTTTTATGATTTCAAAACCAGAGTGTTGCTGCTGCAGCTCTTCAAAACCCTTGACTTCCTCCCATTTTTCGAAGTCATATGGCATTCGCCACAATACTTTCCCGCCGATACCACGACAGAAAAATGTATGATCAGCTAAAACCCAATCGTTTTTAGTTTCCGGTTTAGACTCTGTTCCTCCGTCTGCCTCAAACATACATTCACTTGCTGAGAAAACAAAGATTTGACCTTCCTCATTGAAACAACCAAGCTTTTTTTTTATAAATATTATCAATGCGCAAGTTCTCAGAAAGAATCAATAATATTAAATCATAAATAATTGTTCAACAAATAACCAATAACCAATAAACCAATAAAGAATAAACTATAGCAACCTAAACACCAAGTTTGCTACATTATTAAAATAAAGACTAACACCCTAAGAATCAGGAATTCCTTGTCAACCACAACAATAAAGCCAGAATCAAATTCCTAATCTCATCATCCTCTTCTCTCGGTCTCTTTCCGCGGAAGAACATTGATGTTACTTGCATCACATTGGAATAGAGAGGCGTAAGTATTATCATAAATACTTAGTGAGTGGATCATCCTG
This sequence comes from Erythrophleum ivorense, assembly GCA_026724425.1. Taxonomy (NCBI): domain Eukaryota; kingdom Viridiplantae; phylum Streptophyta; class Magnoliopsida; order Fabales; family Fabaceae; genus Erythrophleum; species Erythrophleum ivorense. The sequence goes on along the minus strand of JAIUCV010000136.1, from coordinate 1,359,041 downwards.
CCTACAGGCCAAGTACGTCAAACACTAGACAATACAGCACAATAATCAACAATAATAAACAATGCTCATCAATAACCAACAACATAAACCTTCCCTATCAGGAAACACCCACGTTTCTTGCCACCCAGGTCGGTGTCGACCGACACCTCTATGGTGTCGACCGACACCTCTATGGTGTCGATCGACGCCAGCCTCCTGAGTGTCGATCGACACTCATCGAGTGTCGGTCGACACCAGCTCGACGCCCAGACACCAACATCAACGAAAATCGCACAAAATCGCAATACACATAACCTAAGGGTTTTCAACGCCCCAATGCTATCAAAACACGAATTCCAGGATAAACAATCTCAAGAACACAACACAAATCCGAAATCACACAATCTCTAACGATTAACGGACCTACAGTCACGCACTCACCTTGAAAAGGGATTAGAAGGAAGGAAAAAGGAGAAGAACAACAACCACAAGCCTCAGAAATTCCACAAAACTCCTCCAAACTCTCAAAATCACCTCTGGAACTTGCTTTCCTCGAAAAAGTGACTTCTCCACGCGGCCACGAGCTTTTTATTCGAGAAATAGGGTTTCCACGCCCTAAACCAGACAAAACCAGCCGACTTAAATCGAACCGGTCGATTTCTCAATAACCGGTGTCGATCGACACCCTTACTTGGTGTCGGTCGACACCCATTGACCAAACCAACTCAAACCACAAATCAAACGCGCAATCGACTTAAACCGGAATCGACCTTGATAACCGGTGTCGTAAACATGCTTCTTTTCAAAATATTTAGATTTGGTTGTTTGATTCATAATAATAGCATAGAGTTTGCCCTGTCAAAATTTTTTTTTTTAACAATGGCGTTGACATGGCAAGTCTAAGCAATCGGTTCTTTGACATGGGTTCGCCACATATCATGATCTGATCGATTTTTGCACATGGTTCCATTAGATCCCACATAGCTATAAGGGATACACCGGTTTTGTTGAATCCATCAAAATTAAGATTTCATCAATAAAATATATCAAAAACTGTTTTGAGTGATTTGTGAAAGATTTTGTGTCTTCGATGATCATTTATATATACAATTTTTGTCTAGTTTAAACTGTAAAGGAAACATATTGCTCAGAAAAAAGGGAAAAAAAAAAAAAAAAGGAAACAATCAATACTAAGCGGTTAAGGAAGGTTCAATTACAAAATCTAAAAAATAATTATTCCTATTCACAATAGATATGCGTTTAATTATTTAAATGTGTTTTTATTTAAATGTTACAAGAAAATAAGTGGACCGCATGAGGTTCAGGATAGGTTTCAAAATTGAAACCTCCTATTTTATTATGTGCGTTTCAGTATTTACCTTTTTATTTCTTTTTAAAAAAATTTAAATTTGGTTGTTTGATTCATAAATACATTCATTTTATTGATATTTTACAGTTAGATTATTCATAAATAATCAAAATTTAAAATTTAGTCGTTTGATTGCTTAAACGCTCAGGCCTATCACACTATATTTGCGATCGTTATCCAGAGTGATGATCATAAATAAATTTGTTTTGTATCCACCTTGAAAAAACACAAGCTATCAACATAATTAACATCTTATTATAAGCTTAGATATTTACAAATACCAAGTTAAACTATAATTACAAAAGTTTGGAGAATCAAAATTGTGAATATACCTTCGGCTGAGGGAAGAAGTTCTCCCTAAAGAATATACCAATACATGCGTCTTGTGGGGAAATATCAAAACTGTGTAAAAGTGTGTAAAAAAGAAACATACTCTAGGATTCTTGAAATGAATAAGATATCATCACAAAGATAAAAAGAGAAAGAAAAAAAATATATATATAAAGAATGAGTTATGGATTAATTGATAAGGAGGAGAATAGTGGGGGTGACAATGAGTGTTGAAGGTAACCCAAACTTGAGTCTTGTATAGTGGTGCCAACAAAAATAGGTATGTTTGTTTGGATTTAAGAATAATGACTTACCGTGATTAACAAATTGACCAAAAATAATAAAAGAATAATGACTTACATGTTGGTATGTTGGAGGCTACATTGGAGAGGACAAGAATCACAAGAGCTAGAACCGCGGTTCTTGGCTTTATCAATTTTTGCACAAATAATAGACATTTTGATTGGTGAAGGAGGTGGTTCACTCGCGATTTGATGGTATTTCTTGATGGTATTTCTTCATTATGGCAAGAACAAAGACAACTTTTAGCTTCTTGTGGTGGCCATTTTTCGGTTTTTTTTTTTTTGTTGGTAGTTTTTTCATGGAAAATTGATACATTCCCTTAAATAGAGTTCTGACTCGTGTGCAACCCACTGTAGCAGATAACCGATATGTAAATGGAATCCAAAAGATTTAGATTCTCGTGAAAGCAAAGAAATAGAGTTCCGACAAAAGATCAAGAGAAATGACGCCAAGAATTACCAAAATGATACATACCCAAAAATGGAACCCAAGCAAAAATAAAAACTGAAATCATAACGATTGAAAGATATAACCAAAATATAATTCTAGGAGGAAAGGAAAGAAGAATAGAGAAGCTTAAAATGTTTAATTGTTTAGGTGGTTTAGAGCATCTCCTGCAATGGGTAAAGTCTCTCGTAAATAAAAAGGTAAAATCTATATTATTGTATTATGTAGATATGTAAATAGTTGAGAAACTATTGGGAGATTGACGAGATCGACCATATCGGAAATAAGGAAATCAAGAAGGATTTGAAAGTTTATGTTTATATTCTATAATAGTTTAGGAAATTTAGTTTTATATTAAATATATCTATTCCATATTAGTTTAGGAAACTAAGCTACTTCTATCTCTATATAAAACTTATGCATCTTGTAACATTACTTTTATGAGAGTTCCTAAACACTTTTGTGTTCTCTACTCTCATCAATTTGTCATGGTATCAGAGCATTCGATCTTAATCCTAGTGGGTTATTCGAAAAAATTTCTATGATTTTCTATCAATTTCATCATCTTTCTTTCTTTGATATTATTCTTTCGATCTCTCGTTGGACTCTTACAATGACACTTTTGTTTTTGGATTTTGAACATGAATCTACGAATAGATTCGTTCAGTTTCTATGAGGTTATCTCATCCTTTATCATCATCATCATCAACATCATCATCAACATCATCATCAACATCATCATCAACAACATCATCATCATCCATCCTTTGAATCAATCGATTACTCATGTTCATAATAACGATCCTAAACGGAAGACGATTTCTCCATTTTCATCCTAATTCAAGAACCCTACGATCGGGTATAAACGTCGATTGACATGACGGCCAGGTATATATGCCGTTGAAGAACCCTACGATCGGGTATAAACGTCGATTACTCGACAGCCGAGTATAACACTGATATTTTGAAGATTTGTCCAATCTCACACGTGTTACCACGTATGAGGGTATTGGGAGATTGACGAGATCGACCATATCGGAAATAAGGAAATCAAGAAGGATCTGAAAGTTTATGTTTATATTCTATAATAGTTTTTTTTTTTGTCAAAATATTCTATAATAGTTTAAATTTAGTTTTATACTCCCTCTGTTCCACTATATTTGATGTTTAAGATTTTTGTTTTTTTCCTTATTATATGATGTTTTAGACTATTAAAGGTACTTTTTGCTAATTAATGTCATAAAAATGTTAACTTCAAGAGAATTCTATAATTTTGATTGGTTAATAGTTATTTAAAGTGAAAAAATAATGTATTAATAGTTAAACATTAATTGTATCTTAATCTATGTGAAAAATCTATAACATCAAATATTGTGGAACAGAGGGAGTATTAAATATATCTATTCCATATTAGTTTAGGAAACTAAGCTACTTCTATCTCTATATAAACTTATGCATCTTGTAACATTACTTTTATGAGAGTTTATTATAATTCTTCCTAAACACTTTTGTGTTTTCTACTCTCATCAATTTGTCAGAAACTCAGCCAAAAAACTCTCGTTAATGAGAGATTTTGATAGATTTTTGGCTGAATCTCTCAACTATTTACATATTCACATAATATAATAGCATATATCTTACTTCTTTATTTGTGAGAGACTTTGGGTGAGAGACCCTTGCTGAAAATGCTTTTATATATGTTGTCCTAATATTTTATTGTATTGTTAAATTAATTTTTAATTGGTTTCAGTATGGTCTAAAAAAACGTATTGCTACCTACAATATTCACATTCATATGTATCTTTGGCAACATACTTCAAAATTTAACCAAAAAGTTTGAACTTCGAAGCATAACGTTTTATCGATATTTTGTTTTCATTTTGGTATTATGAAATTTAATTTGTGATCAATGCTAGCCGTTTGACAAGTAAATTAATGCTCAAGAGATAAGAGTGGCTTTTGAAAATATTAATTGCTAGAAAATTCTACCGTGAAAATGAACAATTATAAATCTATCAGTCGCTGTAATGAGTAGTAACACGGTTTTAAATCCAAGAAAGTGTCCGACTTTTGTGAAGGAGCTTGGTGAATTAGAAACCTAACAGCATGTTCAATGGCGGATGCTTATGGAGATGCTTAAAAAAAATTTTATTATTAAAAATGTGGTAACACTGCTGATAAGAATTTTCTGTTTTTTTCTTCAATGGGAGATTTTTAGTTGGAGTGCTTAAGATAAAAAAAAATTTATTTTATTGTAAATTTTAATTTTATTTATGAACAAAACATATAATACATTGCATGAATTGAAATTTGAAACATACTTGATATACAAACATTTTACACATATATATTGAAATCATAAATAGAACAGAATTTTGAATATCTCCAAATTTTATCATATCTGCTCAATCAAATCATCTTTCAATTGTTGATATCTTCTTTGTCTATCATGAATTCTTAATCCCGAATCAAGTTTAAACCAATAAATTTATGAGAGAAGAATCAAATCTCTAAAACTTTGGTTTGCATATGAAAAAGAAACAGAGGTGAAAGATGCTAAGAACATGATGAAACACGAAGCTTATGCTAAGAGTGACTTGTGTTTGTGTTTTTTTTTGCAACGATACAATAACAACATGACATACAAATACAATAGAAAACATTGGGTATCATTCCGCAGACAAAGTGCAAAGACATTGTACTTATGAGTAGACTCGACAAATCTCAATGGCTACACAAATTAGTGAGTATACAAGCAGAAATCTCGATCAAACATGTTGACAAAATAGTTACAAACTTTATCGCTTTAGACCAAAGCTTCTCAACATTGGTCATAGTAAAAGCAAGAAATGTAAATAGCTTGAAGGATATACGTACCATACAAAGTTGATAGCTCTGTCACACTCTCCTGAAATGAACGAAAATGGAGAAGAAGAATCAACTACATATCCACCATGATACACGACTTTAATCCAAAAACTATATCTACCAGATTCTTGAGCTGTATCACTACGACCATATTGAGAGATGGACAAGCTTTGCATAAGATATCAAAACACCAAATTGGCATTGGCTTTACGAGTGGGAAGTGAGCTTGATTCGTTTCCAAACAAGACCACCGGAATCGTGCTTCTTCACAATTTCCTCTCTTCTCGCATATAAGAGATGAGGATAGAGAATACAGAGTTGATAGCTCTGCCACACTCTCCAGAAACCATGAGCAATCATCGTCTCGTGATTCAACGCTTCCATTTTCTCCGATTCCTCCACAATTGATTTCCACAGTCCAATTTCTTCTTACTCGAAAACAGACGCCTCTGAATCCACGGCTGTTGCGCCGTGAGATGATGACGAGAATTTAGATGGTGTAAGGCGAAGTTGCTGCCGATAGAGTAAACCTTGAAATTGGCGAGAATTAAGCGCCTTGCGTTAATCATGCTCTAACGAGTTGCATTTGTTTGCTCATTTGATGAACAAATTTATTGACACAAAAATATTTGTTCTCGTAGTATTGTTTTTTTTTTTTGTTCCATGTATAAAAACATTTATGTGCCATATTGGTTAAGGAGAAGCATTTGTTTTCATATTTGATCTTCGGCCGTGGACATAGGCCTTAGCCCCCAAATTTGTCTTGTTTATTAGTATTAAGGCCTCTAATTTTAATAGCCCAAAATTTGTAAATATTTAACATTTAACATTTGTTCTTGTTAAAAAAAAAAATATCTACAAACTCCTCTTTTTTGCTCTCAGGGCTGGCCCTCACAACATTTGTTTTCATATTGGATCAATAAAAAAGTGTAGTTTGTGACAATTTTAAATCATACGATACTGAAAACCCAATTTAATTTTGTATGAGGAATTAAAAGTCGATCAAATAGGAATTAAAAGTCGATACAAAACCCACCCTATTTGAATATTTAACCACCCTATTTGAATATTCGATATAAAAATATTCAAATAGGAATTAAAGTCGATCACATTTAATGATGTTGATTTTAAATATTATTTATATTTTAGTAGAATTATGAATATTTTAATATATTTAACTAAATCATAATCAAAATAATTGAACTGTTAAATTAAAACTATTTATAAATTGAATGAATACTTTATAAATAAAAATTTTCAATGGCAAAATAGCATATTGTATAATCTCATGCCAAATTTAAAAGCAAAAATAGCATGCTATTTTGCCATAGCATTTGCAATACCATTGGTAAAATAGCATAAATGCCAAATTTAACATGGGTTGGAGATGGTCTTACAAGAATTATAAGAATTGTTGTTTTTAAAGTTTAAACCGTTTTCTAAGCAATCTCATGCCAATTAGTTTCTTTCCATTTTTCAATCAACAAGCAACGATGCCTAACTAACTTGCCTAACATCACATTCAAATCAACACATGAAATAAATCATAAACCAAGAACAAGATTGAACTGGAAGCGAAACAAGGCCACAAAATCAAACAGAGCAGATTTCGAAGATTAAATTAATGCATATATCCAGATTCCGATTCACATAGTTTCAATATGTTTACACCAGACACCGCAAAGCGCAAACTATAAACAAAGCCGGAAAATAAAAAGACCAGTTTTAAAATCCAAAACAAACCAATAAAAAAAAAAGAACACAACCACAAATAAACCAGACAACCAGGAGAATTACGAATCCGGTTACGGTGCAATTAACCGGTGTAGATGTGAAGACGAATGGCGATGGTGAAGATGGTGATAAGACCGAAGAAAATGATGGTGTGGACGAGAATCGACGCACCGCTAGTCTGCATATTACCGAACTCGACGACTCGACCTCTCGCCGGAATCTGAAAGAGAAGTCCCGGAGTCAAAAGCACGAACAGTATCACAGCGATCACTACAGGGCCCCAATCCGCCATCACTAGAGAGAGAGAGAGAGAGAGAGATAAAACGGTTTGAAAGGATTGAGACTTGAGAGAGAGTTTTGAAGAGTCCAAAACGTCCTCGTGCGGTGCGAAACTGAGATGTGACAGTGGTTATGTCACGTGCGGATACGCTGTTTTCGAGCGACGTGACACGTGACTCCGTGACTAATGTACTAATGAGTAGTTTGCTTGGTTAAAGCATAATAAAGGCCCAGTGTGATTAAAATGGGCTCATCTAGGATTCAGTTATGTTTCTGCATCTCAATATGGCCCAATACAACCTCTTATAAAAGACACCTTCTTTTGAAACTTTTTCTGTATTGTAGTAGTATGGTTTTTTTGTTTTCTTTGTTGCCAAGTTGGGTTAAATTTCTTTTAAATCTCTCCAATATCCTCCAATCCACTTGCTACCTCTACTATTTCCAGAAAAGGTGAATGAAAGAGATACATTTATAATTTTAAATTTGATAAAAGGACAAACTAAAAAAGTCTTCACGGCTATTTGATTGTATTTTCTGTTCAGACGACCAAATCGTGTTGGTTGGTATGACGTGAATCAGTTCACTCCTCACGAGCGCTCTCAGTGGTGAACTTGTGGGCGATTTTTGTTTTCCTTCTTGTTATTATTAGAACCCTTTTTTTTTTTTTGGCTTCACTCTTCTTCTTTTTATCTACTTCTGGCACTTTATTCTTTCCTTTTCTTTCTCCCCTGCAATGAAATTATGTGTGGTGGTTATTGGTTAAGCAAAGGCACTAAACTTGTGAAAAGAAAATCACTTAAAGCACAAATTATTTTTTTGTTTAATATAAAAAACCACTAAACATTGGTTGTTTCTTTAACTACTGAAATTGTCTTTCTTAATGGAAAATCAGTGGGGCACATTAGCCAAAAGTTATTACCGTGATGATGATTTTTTGTATGCTAAAACATATCACAAGTATTTTAATTCCACTCTTGGTACAAATTACTTATATAACACTTCACTCCTAAAATAGCTTTTTATTTAGTTGTTTACTACTTCAAAAAAAAATTCACATTTAAAGTTTAAGCTTTATTGTTAGTTTTTTTTCGTAAGGATTGTGGATCCAAATTAAACAAGCAAAGTTATAGTTATAGCACACATATAAAATCAACAAATCGTTTTGTCAAGATCTGGCAAATAGAAAAAGAGTTCTAATATAATGAAATTGTAGGAGTCCACATGTAACATCTACAAGAAAACAACATTAACTCTATGGTCATCTACGTGGTTTTTTATCAAGGCCAGGTCTTCTCGTGAGTACGTACGTATTCCCAAGTTTTAAATGTAGCTATAAATAAGGCTAAATTTCGGATTTTCATTGACCAGGAAAAAAACAGTAAATCTCTGAGTTGTTGATTATCTCAGTGAGAACAGAATCTTCTTTTACAAAACAAGCATCAGTAAACAGACGCCATAGCTTCTGTTCTTGCTCTCCACACTTCACAGTTACCCAAAAAGTTTTCCCATTCATTTATAATTTATTTTTCATTGTCTAGCAGTTTCTCTCCTTTTTCTTTTTTTTTGTTTGCTTTTCTCTTTTTGTTTTGTGGTTTCAAAGAGACAATCCTCTCACCACTGTCTTTTATGTTCTTTCTGAAACCAATCCAAGGCAAAACAAAACCACAGAATCAAAACCTCTACAAAATATTAAAAAGATTTTTCCGAGAATTTAAATCCATTCATGAAATGAAACCATCAGCTTCCAGAGCCTTTTCCTTTACTTTCTCACACTTTCTCGCACTCTGTTGTCTTCTCACACATACCCATGTAGCTCTAGGATCCCATCAATGGCAATCACCAATCAAAACCGTCGTCGTTTTGGTACTGGAGAATCGATCTTTCGATCACCTCCTAGGCTGGATGAAGAAATCGGTGAACCCAACGATAGACGGTGTAACGGGTCAAGAATGTAACCCGGTTCCGAATTCTACACAAACCATATGTTTCACGAGCGACGCGGAGTTTGTGGATCCGGATCCGGGTCATTCTTTCGAGGCTGTTGAGCAGCAAGTATTCGGGTCGGGTCAGATCCCGTCGATGATGGGATTCGTCGAACAAGCGCTTTCTATGCCCGGAAATTTGTCGGAGACGGTCATGAAAGGCTTCCGGCCTGAAGCTGTACCGGTTTACGCCGAGCTGGTTAAAGAATTCGCTGTGTTCGACCGGTGGTTTTCTTCGATTCCCGGTCCGACTCAACCAAACCGGTTGTTTGTCTACTCGGCTACTTCACATGGTTCCACAAGCCATGTCAAGAAGCAGCTTGCTCAAGGGTACATTAACAATTTCTTTCTTTTTAAATTAGTCATACTTAAGTTAAGTTTAATCTCACACTTAACCGCGGAATTTAGTAGATTAGTTTCCATAGCAAATCTTAAGTAACTGAATTAGCAATCCTAATTTTAGAAAAACTTTTATTCTTTCTTCTTAAGCAATAGAAACGTTACAAGTATTTGATTTTAAAATAATTATCATTTGATTTTACTAGGTATCCTCAAAAGACGATATTCGATTCGCTCCACAGCAACGACATTGATTTCGGAATATACTTCCAGAATATTCCGACAACATTGTTCTACCGTAATCTCCGACAGCTAAAATACATTTTCAAATTGCACCAATACGATCTGAAATTCAAGAAAGACGCAGCGAAAGGAAAGTTACCGAACTTAACCGTAATCGAACCGAGGTATTTCGACCTCAAGGGCTTACCGGCTAATGACGATCACCCATCGCACGACGTGGCTAACGGTCAAAAGCTGGTTAAAGAAGTGTACGAGACACTTAGGTCGAGCCCACAGTGGAACGAGACGCTTCTAGTCATAACCTATGATGAGCACGGTGGGTTTTATGATCATGTCAAGACTCCTTATGTCGGTATACCAAATCCGGATGGAAATACCGGACCGGCTCCTGGTTTCTTTAAATTTGACCGGTTAGGTGTTCGGGTTCCCACCATCATGATTTCACCTTGGATTCAGAAAGGAACCGGTAAGATCTCTTTCTCTTGTTACGAAATACGAATGATTTCTCTGCTAATATTTCACAAATTTGTTTTCAGTGTGCAATGCTCTTTAGTTGATTTTCTTAACTCAAGATATTCACCAAAATTGATATTATTAAAAACTCTGATAACAAAATTTAAGGGTGCAAAAACCAAATCACATGGATTAGAATTTTTACAACTGTATAACATTTTTTAAATATTTTCTTGATTGTATCCATTAATTGCGGTGTAGCAAATAATTGAATCTATTGATTATTCCATTGAAAGTTGTATATTATATAGTTTGTCGGCGTCGTCGCGTGACTCTTGTTTTCAACATCCTCTGACCCCATTTGATTTATTCGTTTTAGTATATAGTTTAATAACAACTTATTATACTTAGTATTTTAATACTACTAAACGTCTTATTTTTATTGTGTGTTTATGAGTGAAGTGGTGAGTGAGGCAAAAGGACCAACAGAGAGCTCAGAGTACGAACATTCATCAATACCAGCGACCATCAAGAAACTCTTCAATCTCTCTTCCAATTACTTAACACACAGAGATGCTTGGGCTGCTACTTTCGAAGACGTTGTTTCTCACTTAACCTCTCCACGAACCGATTGTCCCATGACTCTACCTGATGTTGCACCAATGAGAGCCACTGAGCCTAAAGAGGACGCAGCACTTTCTGAGTTTCAGAGCGAAGTTGTTCAGCTTGCAGCGGTTCTCAACGGCGATCACTTTCTAAGTAGCTATCCGGACGAAGTTGGGAAGAATATGACTGTGAAACAAGCGCATGCGTATGTTAAAGGAGCTACTTCTCGGTTTATTAGAGCTAGCAAAGAGGCAATGAAGCTTGGAGCTGATAAATCTGCCATTGTTGATATGCGATCTTCGCTCACTACACGGCCACGCAACCTGTGACCATTTGAAAAAAAAGAACGATTAAAAATCTTGTGAAAATTGGTGGGTTTGTTTGTTTTGCTTTGTATTCTACCTTTTTCCTCTGTTTTGATCTGAAAGTGTGTGATTTGATGTTTGGAAAGTGGAACTGAGGAACAAAGAAATAGACAAAAATTAAGTGTTAGTGTTACTATATATTATGTGCTATAGCTTGGATTTAGAAGTGTTCTTTAAGTGTGTTTTGTGGTTATGATTTGGTCTTAACCTGCAATTAATCCAAAAAAAATACAATGCATTTGGATTCCAGAGATTTCATGTATATAAAATCCCTCAATAGTTGTGACTTGTATCACAAGTAGCTAGTAATTTCCAATCGAAAGTCTAAGTTTTTTATTTCCCAATCAAGATCTCCGACCGACCCGAATAACATCCAAGGATATGTTTGAAGAGAACGATTCCACTATCTTTTTGCTACTCGTTTCCTATTTTGAAGGATGACTAGATAAGGTTTATCACTAAGAAATATTCAACTAACCATATCTACTGCTTCAAAACGATTAAGAAACAACTAGAAATTAGAATATCTATCACTCTCTATCACATAATTTTTATCAAGATTCTCTATTAATAGATTCACAATTATCTTTCCTATATATAAACCTCCACTTCTTTCATTTTCTTGAAAGAAACACAAGATTTAAGAACCACAAGAAAATTAAGTATGAGAGGAAAATATCTGTCTTTACTCGTGCTCATTGTCTTGGCCTCCTCCAATGAAGTTGGTGCCAAGAAAAGGTCTTCAACACCTAAACTAATAAGAAGTGATTTCCCAAAAGATTTCATCTTTGGATCTGCAACCTCTGCTTACCAGGTCGAAGGAGCTGCTCATGAAGATGGTAGAGGACCAAGTATCTGGGATACTTTCTCCGAAAAATATCCAGAGCGGATACAAGGTGGTAGCAATGGATCTATTGCAGATGACTCTTACCGTCTCTACAAGGATGATGTGGCGTTACTGCACAACATTGGCTTTAACGCCTACAGATTCTCCATCTCTTGGTCAAGAATCTTGCCTCGTGGGACTCTAAAAGGAGGAATCAACCAGGCTGGTATTAACTATTACAACAACTTGATCAATGAGCTTCTCTCCAAAGGGATTAAGCCTTTTGTCACAATTTACCATTGGGATACACCGCAAAGCCTTGACGATGCTTACGGTGGATTTCTTGGAGGGGAGATTGTGAACGATTTCCGCGATTTTGCGGATCTTTGCTTTCAAAATTTTGGTGATAGAGTGAAGCACTGGATGACATTGAACGAGCCGTTGACAGTGGTGCAACAAGGATATCTTGCAGGTGTAATGGCTCCAGGAAGATGCTCCAAATTCACAAACCCTAGTTGCACCGCCGGAGATGGAGCCACCGAGCCTTATATCGTCGGTCACAACTTCCTCCTTGCTCATGGTCAAGCCGTCAAAGTCTACAGAGAGAAATACAAGGTCAGTTAAAGAATATATATATATAGCCGCTCTGTTTCTTGATTGCCAAGTTAATAAAATCAAGAAACAAAAATATCAACTGCGTTTATAGTATCCGCTCTGTTTCTTGAGTGCCAAGTTACAAAAATCGTCTGGATCTGTATTAAGAATCAGTGAATCTTAATATGTTTATTCCAATTCAGATTGTGACGAATCTACTCTTGAATGTTGTTCAACAGGCGTCTCAAAAAGGTCAAGTAGGTATTGCTTTGAACGCTGGCTGGAACTTGCCCTACAACGAAGAATCAGCCGAGGATAGGTTAGCGGCGGCACGAGCCATGGCCTTCACATTCGACTACTTCATGGAGCCACTCGTAACCGGTAAATACCCGATGGACATGGTCAACAATGTAAAAGGTGATCGCTTGCCAAAATTCACTTCAGAACAATCCAAGATGCTAAAAGGCTCATATGATTTCATCGGCATCAATTATTACTCGTCTTCTTATGCTAAGAACGTCCCTTGCTCTACCGAAAACGTTACGATGTCTTCTGATCCTTGTGCAAGCATCACAGGTGAAAGAGAAGGAGTTCCCATTGGTCCAAAAGCTGCGTCGGATTGGCTTTTAATATATCCAAAGGGGATTCGTGATCTTGTCCTCTACGCAAAGTACAAGTTTAAGGATCCTGTTTTGTACATAACCGAGAACGGGAGAGATGAAGCTAGTAGATACGGTGAAATCTTGCTTACTGACGGCGAGAGAATTGATTTTTACGCTCGACATCTTGAGATGGTTAGAGATGCTATCTCGGTTGGAGCCAATGTGAAAGGCTTTTTCGCGTGGTCGTTGCTTGATAACTTCGAGTGGTCAAATGGTTACACGGTCCGGTTTGGGTTGGTTTACGTGGATTACAAGGATGGATGTAAGAGATATCCCAAGAAATCGGCTCTTTGGTTTAGGAAGTTGTTGCATCCAAAGAAAAGCTTTTGATGAGATTTCTACCGTTCCATTTTATTAGTTGTATCTTTTGATGAGATTTCTCCGTTACTCTGTCTCTGAGAGATTTTGTTACAAGTGTTATTTTTTGGGAAATAATGAACAAATAGTTTAATTTTTCTCATTTAAAAATAATCAGCAAGGTTTTTTTTTTATTATTCATCTGAAAAATATAAACTTGAAAGAGTGAAATCACAATATAATACATGGAGGAACATAAAAATGATTGAAAATAATGATTTTGTTACAACGAATCCGGAAAATATAAAAGTATATGTGTGAAGTGAATAAGGATTGAAAAACCAAACCAAATATGTTTATTAATTATTTTTACAGTAAGTTCTGTTTTCTATTGTACAACTCAGAATATGATTTTCCCTATAAACTTTTACATTTTAAACCATTCTAAAGTAATTTAGAAGTTAAAATTCGTTTTTAAAAAAATGCTACATTGATATTGATTCTTTATTTTAACATTTAAAGACTAGGTTTTGACCATTTTTTTTTCTCGTCGATTTCTCACATCTCTTCTTCATCATTCTCCGAACATAGTCTTTAATTTTCAACAATGGTTAATTCAAGGTAAAAAATACTATAAATTGATTTATTATTTGTTTCACTAAATCCTCTAAAATATTTTTCTTATTTCTTTTTGCAAACAAGAAATACCCTTGAAATACTTATGAATACTCAAGAAAAGATTAAAGATGATGAATTTTGGTTAATTTTAAGATTGGGTATCAAGAACAATGGATTTAAGAACCTTTACAATCTTCCATGATTAGGAAGTATTTAGGTTTGGGGTTTGGGGATCTCGGTTCGCCATCTTTGCCTGACCCAAATGTGGTAAGTTTATTGACCCAAATGAGGTAAGTTTCATCTACCCCATACCTGATATGAATATACATCCGAAAAAAAAACTTAGCAAGTACAAAGGGAAGAATTGGAAAGAAAAGGGTGACTATGGTAAAGTCAATAACTACTCCGAACACGCTCGATCAAGACCAACCCCAGAACCCATAAACAAAGAACCAACTCCTATCTACCTTTTAGGCGCTTTGCCTTTAGGCACAGAGGAGCACTTGCTCACTTTTCTTTCTTGATCGAGCATGTTCAGGGTAGATGAAAATTCTGCTCTTGTACCATCATTGGTTCTAACTAGGCCTGGGAATTCGGTTAACCGGTCAGGTTCGGGTCGGTTAAATCGGGTTTCGGGTTTTCGGGTTTGGGATATTAGAAACCGTTCGGGTATTTGGTCGGGTTCGGGTCGGATTCGGGTTTGAATGTTCGGGTACGGGTCGGTTTTCGGGTTTCACCTAAAACCCGAGAAAAAACCGATTTTCTTCCTTCTTCATTTTTTTTTTTTTCTTTTGACGAAATTCTTCCTTCTTCCTTCGTCTTCTTCCTCTCCTTTAATGGCTTCCTTCTCCGCATCGTCCACCATCTTCTTCATTGACCTCTTCAGATCTGGATCCAGCGAGCACCAACACCGGAGATCCAAGGAGGCCGCCGGAGGAAGCGACTGGGCTGAAATTGCGGCGGCGGTGGTGGAGGAGGGAGCGATTGAGGTTTTTCCAGTTGTTTTCGGTGGAGTCGAAGACGAAAGAAGAAGGATTCGAAGACGAAGGAAGAAGGAAGACGAAGGAAGAAGAATGAGTCTGAAGAAGGAAGAAGGAAGAAGATGGATGAAGAAGAAGATGAAGAAGATGGATGAAGGAGGCGGCTGTAAAAAAAAAAAAAAAAAAGAAGAAGAGAATGTCGTTTAGTTTTAGGTTAGATTTAGGTTAGGTTTAAATTTTTTTTTTTGATTAAAGATTTAAATAATTATCGGTTTACGGTTAATTAATTCGGTTATCGGGTATAAACCGAACCGAACCGAACCTGATCTCAAATCTATATCATAACCGATCGGTTATTTTGTCAAACCCGAACCCGATTCGGTCGGTTTTTTCGGATCGGTTGCGGGTTCGGGTAACGGGTCCGGGTAAAAGTCGCTGGCCTAGTTCTAACTCTTACCTGATGCCTGATGACATACCTGATATGAATATACATCCGGAAAAAAAACTTAGCAAGTACAAAGGGAATAATTGGAAAGAAAAGGGTGACTATGGTAAAGTCAATAACTACTTGGAGAAACGACATGAGTATGTCCTCCTGAATGTGAGACTACAGGACCATGATGAAAATGATGATACGCATAGCGAATCACATGAACAACATTCCCAGTGATACAACTCACACATTTTTTTGTAGTGTTTGGGGTTTGGGGATCTCGGTTCGCCATCTTCGCCTGACTAAAATGCGGTAAGTTTATTGCTTTTGTGCTTTTTTGGTGCATGGAAAACTTTTTTTGTCTTGAATTTTTTCTAATTAATTTCAGATTTTGAAAGAGAAAGATGAAAAAATGATAAGTTTAACAAGAAAGAACGACAACTAGATGATGATGTCGAAGAACAAGTTCGTAGATACAAAGTTAATTTCTTGATTTTGAACAAAAACATTTAACTAATCTAAAATGCTAGTTAAACCTAGGATTATGGACATTTAATGATATAATAAACTTGAAAGAGTGAATCACAATGTATTGAAAATAATAATTTTATTACAATGAATCCGGAAAAGATAAAAGTATATGTGTGAAGTGAATATGGATTGAAAAACCAACCCAATTATGTTTATTATTTTTACAGTAAATTCTGTTTTTTATCTGTACAACTCAGAATATGATTTTTCCCCTAAGATTTTACATTTTAAACCATTGTAAAATAATTTAGAACTTAAAATTCGTTTTTAGAAAAATGCTACGTTGAAATTGATTCTTTATTTTCACATTTAAAAAACACGTTTTGACCAAAAAAAAATATATATATATCTTTTTATTTTTATAAAAGAGAAGGAAAAATCAGCTGCATCGCTATCCACCTTATCCACTTCTAACCCAATCCCTTTGTCAAAAACTGTCACACCCTTTGATCCAATCACAAACACCAAATCCACACCGACCATTCCCAACACACACCTAATGGAAAACAACAACAACCACCACCACAATCAGCAACCGTCTCCCTCCGCCGCCGGAATCCCTCCTCCTCCTCCTGGTACCTCCGTCTCCGCCGCCGGAGGTGCCGCTTACCACCACCTTATCCAGCAACAACAGCAACATCTCCAAGCGTTCTGGTCCTACCAACGCAAGGACATCGAGCAGGTGAACGATTTCAAAAACCACCAGCTCCCTCTCGCTCGTATCAAGAAGATCATGAAAGCCGACGAGGATGTGCGCATGATCTCCGCCGAAGCACCGATCCTCTTCTCCAAAGCCTGCGAGCTCTTCATCCTCGAGCTCACCATCCGGTCCTGGCTTCACGCCGAGGAGAACAAACGCCGCACCCTCCAGAAAAACGACATCGCCGCCGCGATTACGAGGACTGACATCTTCGATTTCCTCGTCGACATCGTTCCCAGGGATGAGATCAAGGAAGAGCCGGCGATCGGCGGGATGGTCTCTCCCGCCGCGAGCGGCGTGCCTTACTATTATCCGCCGATGGGTCAGCCAACGGGACCTGGAGGGATGATGATTGGGAGACCGGCCATGGATCCTAATGGCGTCTACGTGCAGCCTCCGTCTCAGGCGTGGCAGAGCGTTTGGCAGACGTCAGCTACCGGCGATGATGTTTCCTACGGCAGTGGAGGAAGCAGCGGTCAGGGTAATCTCGACGGCCAAGGGTAAGTTTCATTCTATTACTCTCATGTTTGTGCAATGTTGATAGTTGCATTGATGATTACATGATCATCTCTAAGGTTTTAGGATTTGGAATCAATGAACAAACACTCCTTTTGATTTTGCAGCTAAGCTGAGAGTTTTTACTGATGGATATGCCAATGCACCTGCTGTTGAAGACAGCAGATATTAGTCGACTTTGCCTTGATTTTGGAATGTGTTCTTATCGACTTTGGCTTTGCATTATAAGCAAAAAAAGAAAAAAAAGAACTCTTATTTGTATCTCTATTAGCTTAATATGTTATTGTAGCAAAACCATCACTGCTGAGAGACTTTGCCTAACTATATATATCTAATGTGCAGTTTCTAATTTATGCTTTTGCTGATATTTTCACTCATTTTTCTGAGAACCAATATTGAACTCGTGACATAGCAATGTAGCTTAGCAGCATCGATGGCGATAAACTAGTTATTGTAACTGATGATTAATAATTTTATAAGTACAGATTATTTATAAAGCATGTCACAGTAAACATGTTTTTTGCTTCTCAAGCTTTTGGTTTTCTGTTAGGCTAACCCTTTTGACAGGTATTGAATGTTTGTCTAACTGTAACTTGTGCATTCTTGAGGCACCTTTGGATATCTTTTTCTGTCAGAGCAATAGTCATAATCGAGGTACACCTTCCTTGCATTCATATACAGTGTCCTCTCTCTAGAGCTTAGCTGCCAATTCTCTTTGCGATTCCACCAGAATTTAGGATCAGTGCATTTGTCAATCCCCATAAACGTAGTTACACACCCGTCAATCTTCGATGCCTGGAACTTTGCAGTGTAAGGCGTCTGCTTCGGGTCGATTTTCGATCCGTTTTGCACACTCCCGTGTATGAACATCGTCTGCACCGCTGGGTAGTAAGTGTTGGGATTCTTCCTGTACACCCGGATCGGTGTATCATCTACATAGAACCTGAAATTTGTCCAACATTCATTCTTTTTGTTACAGTTGATTAAGTAATGATGATCTCATAGTGTTAGAAAAAAAATGCTTACACAAGTTGATGTGGGTTCCAAAGAAACCTATAGGAATGGTAATCTTTGGTTGGATCAAACCAGAGGCGAAACCTCTGAGCTTTGTCTCCTTCACCGTACATAAACATGTTTGTGTTCAGCATATATTGTCGCCCATTTCCCAAAATCTGGAAACAGAGCTCGTCTGGGCGGCTTGATTTGGATCTTAACTGCCATATAGCATTAACATCATCAGTTTATCATCTTAACTTCAGACAAACATAAGTTTAAATGTCATTTCATGGCTTACGTAGAAGGAAGTAATGACTCCCGTAGACTTGGTTTGGGGTGGTGCCTTGATTCTCATGTTGAACGATCCTGATCCGTATATCAAGTAGGATTCAAACCCGGACCCTGGCGAGGAACATGAGACCAATCATAAGCATCATCTAGACACAAACACAAGTCCATAACACATATAGAGACAAAACACATACATATATAGACAGAAAGATAGTGAGAGAGAGAGAGATAGAGACCAGAGTTATGATCGAGGGTGAGGTGGAGCTCTGAGGTTTCATTAAGAACCAAAGCTTGATGTCCCCATGTTGTGTAGTAATTATTGTTCCATGTCACGAACCCACTAGGATCTTCATCTCGAGCCGCCGCTACAACCAACATAACCATCAGTAGAAGAATCTTCGGATAAGATCCTCTCATCTCCATTTCTCTCTCTCTTTCTCTCTTTCTTTGTTTGCCTCTATAACACGACTCTCTTTGGCTATGTTTTATAGATATATAATAGAGCAGCCACGTACGTTACGTTCTTGCTTTTTCACCAAATGGTCTCTATTCATTGCATCATCATAAATTCATAATCCATATCAATTAATTAAAATGTTTTATTGAGTATATATAATCCCGCTAAGTTTTGAGCTGTTTGCGATGTAAGCTTGTTTTATAGTGTTGTGAAAGCTGTTGCCAACGCGTGTTATACACATTGAGCATTGCATCTCAAAAGCTACAATTTTCCCAATTCGTTTTTGTTTAGCTAAAATAGTTACCTATGCAAAGTTAACAACAATTAATAATACTACCATAAGTATCTATCAACAATTAATAATTGGTACTTCAAAGATATCATTAATGATTTAATGAATAGATTGAAGTACCAATTATTAATTGTTGATAGATATTACTGGTAGTATTATTAATTGTTGATAACTGTTTGCCACTAATCACTTCAATACTCAATTTTCCATTTTTTTGGGTCAAATTACAAAAAAATTATAGACCGTTTTTTATTCTTATATATTTTATTTATTTGTTTTCCTTCGTTCTAATCCGTTTATCACGAGAATTCCGTGTTCGTTTCTGCAGTAGTCAGTTGATGTCTTGCGTTTTAGCGCACTCTAACCACTGTTTTCACGTGTTTTATCGAGTCTTCATAGTCTTTATCGAGTCTTTACAGGCTGAAAATCATTCAAAGGAGCATTTCCGTGACACGGAGTGGCAACATGCGTTATAGAGCAAAAGAGGACCGAAGTAAGCAGAAAGTTGACAACCAAACTTGACGCCCAAACCCGTCGATCGACTGGCGGTTTGATCGAATGCCTACAAGATAGGAAATTGAGTCAGCTTTCATTTGGCGCCGGTTTCAGGTCATTCCGATAAACCGTTGACGAGTTATGATGGTTTTTGTGAAGGCATGTCAGACCAGACGATCCGACCCCGGCGACCAATCCGGCGACCCAGCCGGCGATCGACCCCCCGTCGACCGACCCCCGTCGACCGACCCAGCCGGCGATCGACCCCCCGTCGACCGACCCCCGTCGACCGACCCAGCCGGCGATCGACCCCCCCGTCGATCGACCCCCGTCGACCGACCCAGCCGGCGACCGAAGCCGTCGACCGACGCCGGCGACCCAGCCGGCGACCGAAGCCGTCGACCGACGCCGTCGACCACGCCGGTGTGACCGGCCAGCGATCCAGCCCCGGCGACCGGCCCGGCAATCCATCCCGTTGATCAGTGCGTTCGATCTACACCGTCCATCTGCCGATCGATCTCGACCGTTCGATCATCGGTTTTCGACACCTAATCTATTTACACTCGTTTTTCAGCCGTTTTTGAGGCTAGGTTTTCTTTTACGTTTTTGTTTTACATTTTGTTCGTAGTTCTTTCGAGGATAGCCGCTTTTCATTGTCTTTCAAAGGAGAAGATCTCTGAACCATTGTGACAGATTGGAGAAGATTTCTGAACCTTTGTTTGCTTGTTTTATTTTCTATTCAATGAATTCTGTTTCTGCTATTGTTGTTTGCTCGAACATGTGTGAGTAGTCGATTAGCTAGATCTAGGTTTTTCAAAGGAGTTTCATGAGTTAGATAACTGAATGCAGATAGGGCGTTTAATCTTTGAGTCTAAGATCAATTAGAGTGCGTCCATTAAGTTGGATACATACCTCAACAAGAACCCTAATCTTCGGATTCAGGCACCTTCGACCCTCAACTAAGGTTGTCGTATCTTGGGATCTTAGATAAAAAGAATATATCGTCTTCGCCATTGTTGAGTTTAATGCTTTGATTGTTTTGATCACTCGATCTCTGATCTTAGGTTAATCTATTCATCAAAAGTGTAATAGGTTGCTAGAACGAACATTGGTGAGCGATCTGTCCTTAGCCTGCGAGAGTTGATGCTAAGGCGGATCGTGAACATATCGAACCCGTTCATATTGCTTGTCTTCAATTGCTAGATTCAAACGAGAGTTTAGACATCTAGGTTGATTAGCAAAGTTGTCAAGATCACGAGAGTGGATTGACATACTTTTATGTTTGAGTTCAAGACCTGTACTTAATCATTGCCCTGAATAGTCATTCGGTTACTTTCCTTGAGCTCCTGCGAATTGCCTTGATCTAGTGCTTTTTCCCTATTGAGTTTACATCGTCATTTACTTTCAGTTACTGTTACCGAATTACAAACTAAATCATCACCATTTTCTTAGCTCCATTTTAAGTCTCATAGTTCATAGTGCAACGCTGGCC
Source organism: Erythrophleum ivorense (assembly GCA_026724425.1). NCBI lineage: Eukaryota > Viridiplantae > Streptophyta > Magnoliopsida > Fabales > Fabaceae > Erythrophleum > Erythrophleum ivorense. The sequence goes on along the minus strand of JAIUCV010000136.1, from coordinate 1,337,564 downwards.
CTCTGGATCTCGAATCTTTTATACTACACACAAACATCCTTTTATCATCAGTCTCTCTAGTTGAAAAAGCCGTAATGTTGACAATTGTTAGGGTGATATTTCACATCACCACGCTACTACCAGTCTTACTCCGACCTAAAGGCTAATATCTAATATAGTTAATTAATCATGTCATTGTCGATTTTCACTACCAATTATATGTAACTAACGAAATAAAATGAGTTTTGTCGCTTGTGGTTAGTGATCAAGTAATAAACATTCTTTAAGATAAGATTGAATAGAGATTTGTAGAAATGGATGGTGACTGTTTGTTGGTTTTAATCAAATTAATTGATTAGGTTTAGCAAAACGTGCAGCCAACTCCGTTGTGATAAATGCGGAAAGAGAATGCCAAAAAGTTGCCACCAAGGCGACAGCTCATTTCACAACATGTCAATGTGACAATACATAACGAACTTACGTGTCCAAAATTATATTTTTCGTTAACAATATGGATCACATAATATATTTTGAACGTTTTGAAATCTCATATAGACAGACGACAAAATAAAGTTTTGAAAGAAAGAAACACATTGTTTCATTTTATTTTCTGAGTGGGAAGAGACTTCGAAATCTCAAGATCGAACACCAACGATAGGAGAAAAGGTAAAATATCCATTTTTATGATTCTGCCGTTACCTAGTGAATAAAGGACTGTTATAGACGCCACGCCGTACATGAGTGTGCAGATTAAGACAAATAAAAGACATGTGTTGATTTGCATCGAAAATTGATCCTCAATAACAGAATATATGGATAGAATCACAAGATTTTCACCTATCGAAATCTGGAATCTTCTTGCTTAAAAAGTGTAGAGACAGATGTCGTAACTCGTAACAATGACTCTTCTCCTCAACTTGTCATCTCTCTTGAATGTTAATAGAAATGTACTTTGTGAATCTCAAGTTTCAGCGAATCTCATATGTTGAATGCTGTACGGTTACATATGTCAGAATAAGAACAGACCGTTAATTTTTCAGATTCGTTTGTCAGAAACGTTAGTTATTTGTAGATTCTTAAGATGGGATTAGAAGATAACGTAATATATATTGGAAAAAAAAAGAGACTACGTTACAGATGAAAAATTATGGGTATACTACTATTTATTAATAGTCACTAGTCAGACAAACACAAAGGACTAAAAAGAAACCAAACCGGACTTTTGAGTTCAGACCGAATCAAGTCTGAAATAATGATGGACGAGGCGAGAAGTCAACGGAACAAACAAGTTGTATAAAGTCTATAAAGTCAGAATGTCAAATAAAACCCCCATTTTAACCCTAAAACGACGATACCAATCCGATCTAAGAAGCCATGGATGCCATTGATTCCGCAATCGATCCACTCAGAGATTTCGCCAAGAGCAGTGTCCGTCTCGTCCAGCGCTGTCACAAACCCGATCGCAAGGGTACGCGAGTTTTCAATTGTCATCTTTCCAAATTAGAGGAATCGATTGCGATCTGTTTAGATTGTCGAGGTTTGTTCTGGATCTGGAGATTTTTGGATTTCTGAATATGGTTTCTTTTATTGATTTTTGTCAGAATTCACAAAAGTTGCTGTGCGTACGGCGATTGGATTTGCGGTGATGGGATTCGTCGGGTTCTTCGTCAAGCTCGTATTCATCCCAATCAACAACATCATCGTTGGAACTTCTTAGGAAGCAATTATCGAGGTTTGCTCCTATCTTGCTGAAACCTTGCGTGTTTTTAATTTCTTTATATCTCCATTTGGATGCATTTAGCTGACATAGTGATGATAGTCAATGTTGTAATGGGAATCGCATTTTTTTTTGAAAGTATATGAATTGATTCTTCTGTCCAATTGCTTTAAAGATTGCTTAATCATTTTGGTGAATAGAATAATAAGGACGAATCTCAGCTACTTCTTTGCTCTTTTCCTCACAAGATTAGAGCTTTTTTTTTGTTGTTGTCTTCATGGTCTCTGCCATTGTCATGCTTCTGTATCCGTGTATCTTAGCCCTCTATTTGTGAGTTTGTTCGTGGATTCTTTGTTAACGAAGGTCATTATCGTGCCTGCTTTGCTTTAGCTGAGTCCATTATTGTTGTGCAAATTTGTTTGATTGTTTTCTTTTAATGCAAGAAATTCCTTCAAATAACACTAATCTCTATCAGATTCTGAATTGTTTCACTTTGCGACAGACAAATGGAGTAGGAGAAGAAGTAGTAAAGACTGCAAAAACTCTTGTGGAACCCCTCTGTTTTGGCGGCCCAATTTTCACTATTCATTTGCTCCCTCTTTGTTTTTGCCTACTTTTATAAATTTCAACTATTTATATATATATATTGTCCTCAAGCAGTAAGCAGTAAGGTTATAAGAACGAAATCCGAAATGAAACCAAGTTGATTCGTATCACACAAGTCACAATCAAGAAATCCAACTTGCATCTATTTTCTCTTTAACAAAAAAAAACAATTGGTTAAAAATCTGGCACCAACCAATTCACAAAGTATGTGTATATAGTTAGGTAGGCGAGATTAGATTCTGCCACGCGAGTTTTAATCTATAAATAAAGACCAAAAATCCCAAATCCCAAGGGCATTTTCGTAATCACACAATAAAACCCTCACGATTCTCTCTCTCATTTCTGTTAACTTTTTACACGATTCAGGTTCTCTCATAAGTCTCTCTCTCTCTCTCTCTCTGCTCCTCTCATCAAAGGCATCTAACCATGGCGGCGGCAACAACATCTTCTGCGATCTCCTTCACCACAAAGCCTTCTCATTCCTCATCTTCCAAATCTCCTTTACCCATTTCCAGATTCTCCCTTCCTTTCTCCCTAAATCCCCACAAACCTTCCTCCCGCCGCCGCAACCGTTCTCTCTCCTGCTCCGCCGTTCTCAACTCTACCGTCAATGTCTCAACTGATTCCCCAGAGAAACCCACCGGAACTAAGCAATTCACCTCCCGATACGCCCCAGACGAGCCCCGAAAAGGAGCTGACATCCTCGTGGAAGCCCTGGAGCGTCAAGGAGTCGAGACCGTCTTCGCTTACCCAGGAGGCGCGTCAATGGAAATCCACCAAGCCCTAACTCGCTCCGCCACAATCCGCAACGTCCTCCCTCGTCACGAACAAGGAGGAGTCTTCGCCGCCGAAGGATACGCCCGATCCTCAGGGAAACCAGGAATCTGCATAGCCACTTCCGGCCCCGGAGCAACCAATCTCGTCAGCGGATTAGCCGACGCAATGCTCGACAGCGTCCCTCTCGTCGCGATCACGGGACAAGTCCCTCGCCGGATGATCGGCACCGACGCGTTCCAAGAGACGCCGATTGTCGAGGTAACGCGTTCGATTACGAAGCATAACTATCTAGTGATGGATGTTGAAGATATCCCTAGGATCGTAGAGGAAGCTTTCTTTCTAGCGACTTCGGGTAGACCCGGACCCGTATTGGTAGATGTTCCCAAAGATATTCAGCAGCAGCTTGCGATTCCGAATTGGGAACAGCCTATGCGTTTACCTGGTTACATGTCTAGAATGCCTAAACCTCCGGAGATTTCTCATTTGGAGCAGATTGTTAGGTTGATCTCGGAATCTAAGAGGCCTGTGTTGTATGTTGGTGGTGGATGCTTGAATTCGAGCGATGAGTTGTGTAGATTTGTCGAGCTTACTGGAATCCCTGTAGCGAGTACTTTGATGGGGCTTGGATCTTTTCCTTGTAACCATGAGCTGTCTCTGCACATGCTTGGAATGCACGGGACTGTGTACGCGAATTACTCTGTGGAACACAGTGATCTCTTGCTGGCCTTTGGTGTTAGGTTTGATGATCGTGTGACGGGGAAGCTAGAGGCTTTTGCTAGCAGGGCTAAGATTGTTCATATTGATATCGACTCTGCTGAGATTGGGAAGAACAAGACGCCTCATGTGTCTGTCTGTGGAGATGTGAAGCTTGCTCTGCAAGGGATGAACAAGGTTCTTGAGAACCGAGCGGAGGAGCTCAAGCTTGATTTCGGAGTTTGGAGGAGCGAGTTGAATGAACAGAAGAAGAAGTTCCCGTTGAGCTTCAAGACGTTTGGGGAAGCGATTCCTCCTCAGCACGCGATTCAGGTCCTCGACGAGCTAACCGATGGGAAGGCGATTATTAGTACCGGTGTTGGCCAGCATCAGATGTGGGCGGCGCAGTTTTACAACTACAGGAAACCGAGGCAGTGGTTATCGTCGGGAGGACTTGGAGCTATGGGATTTGGACTTCCCGCTGCGATTGGAGCGTCTGTGGCGAACCCTGATGCGATCGTTGTGGATATTGACGGGGACGGAAGCTTCATGATGAATGTGCAGGAGCTGGCGACGATCCGTGTAGAGAATCTTCCGGTGAAGATACTCTTGTTGAACAACCAGCATCTTGGGATGGTTATGCAATGGGAAGATAGGTTCTACAAGGCTAACAGAGCTCACACGTATCTCGGAGACCCGGCGCATGAGAAGGAGATATTCCCAAACATGTTGCTGTTTGCGGCGGCTTGTGGGATTCCGGCAGCGAGGGTGACGAAGAAAGAACACCTCCGAGAGGCTATTCAGACCATGTTGGATACACCAGGACCGTACTTGTTGGATGTGATTTGTCCACACCAAGAACATGTGTTGCCGATGATCCCGAGTGGCGGCACTTTCAAGGATGTCATTACGGAAGGAGATGGTCGGACGAAGTACTGAGAGATGGAGACTGGTGATTAGTAAACTTGTTACGGTCTTGTCTTTGTATGCATATCGTGGAGACTTGGTTGCAATTTCAAGGTTTTCTTTTTGTGTTTGGTAATTTGGGTTTCTTAGTTGTTGAATTGCTTTTTCCTTTTACCCACAGACTACTACTGCTGTTTTTGTTTTTGTTTCCTTTTTCTTCTATATATAAATAATCCGGTTCGGTTTAGCCGTTGTGGATAATGTGGCTCTGTTTGGTTATTGCGAAATAAAATGGAGAATTGAGTAACTGGAATCGGAAGTTACTTCTAAAAACCATCTCCATGATTTTGGTTCTAAACCATTTTTTATTACTAATTTTTAAACAATTCAACCATGATTTTGGTTCTAAACCATTTTTTATTACTAATTTTTAAACAATTCAATGCTAATAAACTTTATGTGATTTCTTAATTATTTATTTTTCCATTCCTAAAACTTTTTATTTGGTTCTTAACTAAAAAAAATTAAATTTTACAAAATTTATAATTTTGAACATAATACATAAAAAATATAAAATATATTGTATTTAATAAATTTTGAAAAATAGAAAAACATACAAAATATTAGATTAAAAATTTGCAAATTAAACATAGAAAGACATATAGAGAACAACTAGTTTACATTCGGACGATGTTTATGCCATACATACTCAATCAAATCCGCTTTCAATTGTTCGTACTTTATTAAATCACGAATTTAATTTCGATTGGCCATCATACTGTCGATATCTAGAGTTGTATCCATATCGGTAAAAACCGGATTCTCCACTTGTGAAGTGTTTCCTCCTCCTTGCTCAAATTCATATACATTGATAAGAGTGTATTTATCCCGTTCGTCTTCAACTATCATATTATGCAGTATGATACATGCTCTCATAATCTTTCCAACCTTTGATTTATCCCAAAAAAGCAGGGTTTTTCACGATGGCAAATCAAGCTTGCAAGACTCCAAAAACCCGTTCGACATCTTTCCGGAAATGTTCTTGATAGTCAGCACATAACGATGCTTTGGGATCTTGTAGAATTTTAATTGTTAACATAAAATTTGCCCATTTATGATAAATACCATATGTGAAATAGTAAGCCAATTTATATTTCCGTCCATTGAAATAGTAAGCTCACTGCTGGAGCTCGACCTTGTAAAATATCATCAAAAACAGGTGAACGATCAAGAACATTGATATCGTTTAAGGTACTTGGGAATCCAAAAAAACGCATGCCAAATCCAAAGATCATGTGAAACTACAGCTTCTAAAACAATTGTTGGTTTTGCAGAGCCACGTGTATATTGTCCTGCCCCCAAGCGGTTGGGTAATTCTTCAACTCCCAATGCATACAGTCGATGCTCCCTATCATCCCGGGAAATCCACGTGCCTCTTCGACGTCAAGTAGCCGTTTAAGATCATTTTTTCTGGGTCTTCTTAGATACTCATCCATGAACAAAGATATTATTCCGTCCACGAATTTTTCCACGCATAAGAGTGCAGTAGTTTTAGCGAACCGAAGGTATTCGTCGACCTTGTCAGATGCACAACCGTATGCCAAAATACGGATAGCTGCTGTGCACTTTTGTAGTCCGGTTAGAACTAGTCCTTCCCGTAGCATTCGGTCGTTGTTGAAAATATGAAATGTGAGTGGAGATTCAATCAAATATTTTCTCGAACAAGGGCTTGTTCATTCTGAAACGTCGACGAAATATATACGCCGGGTATGTGGCATCTTCGGCGAAATAATCCTTGAACAAGCGTTCCTGGCCTTCCTCACGGTTTCTTTCTATATATTGTTTTTTTTTCTTCTCCTTTCTAGGCCGACCATACCCAACGGTTGCTTGCTCAAAGATTTGATCCCATGCTTGGTCAGATTCTTGGTCATAAGGGTCATGATGATCATGAATAGAGAAATAATGATTAGAAGAAGAACCCATAAACTTGGTGTTTACTAGAAACTTGGGTTTTTATTAAAGTAGTTTGGATTTGCAGAGAAGAGAGTAAAAGTTTTTTGTTGTTTTGATTTTGCATGAACAAGGATCAAAAGAGAAATCTTAACAAGGAACAAGAGAAGAGAAGTTTATTTTTGTGAACAAGGAACAAGAGAAACCTGAACAATGAACAAGAAACAAGAGAAATGTGAACAAGGAACAAGAACAAGAGAAGAGAAATTTTATGTTCTTCTCGTTGGTTTTAATGAGCAAGGAACACTTTAATATATAGAACTTTTGAACACAAGAAAACAAAAACAAGAACAGCAGAAAACTCATGTGAGCAAACAGAGTAAAGAAGAAAAGAAAACATGTGAAGCTTTGTCTTTGGCCTTTGTCTCCTTCTTCAGCCTTCCCGTGAGTAACAGCTTTGTCTGATGCATTTGTCTCCTGCCTTCGCGTGAGCAAGCTTTGTCTCTTTACTCACGTTCCATCACCCCCAATAGATTAGCTTATCCGATACCTTGTAATAACACAAGAAACGTTAAGTATCAACTTCAGCAATGTAATGTAATAACAGCAAATATAAACATTGATTCCGGAAATCAAGAACAAGCAATAAAATCAAGAACAAGCAACAAAACTAATCCAAAGACAAAACCATAGATAAGTTAACAAACCTGAGAGACGTGGCTGCCTTCCATCCAAGTCCATCTTCATGTGTATCTCCTTGAACATGTGTATTTCCTTGAATATGAAACATGTATGATGTTAATCACTTGTTAAATCGAAACCAAACAAGAAACAAACCACGTGAAAATCGAAACCAAACAAACAAGTATGATGTTAATCATTTATGTTATTGCAGAATTAAAAGGAGATAAAGGACGTTCAATGCTTTGGTTTGTTTATGGTAAAAGCAGAGTTAATATGTTTATATCATTAGATGGTACAAAACACATGAAAATCAGAAAAAACACATGAAAATCAGAAAACAGTTATTATCCGAACAAAGGAAAGACAAATTACAAAGGGAAAATAGTTTTCTAAATCAGAAACCTAACTTAATAAAAACATGGAAAAACCATAAAAGCTAATCTAACATCATGTAATCGATTAGCTTGTCCTTGAGAGCAATCTCTTTCTTAGTAAGTGGTTTTTTTTTAGCTAGAAAACTATCTAGAACTGTATGCTTCAACAGCCTTTTCCTCAAGGCTAAGTCCTGCTTCCTATCAGCCGACATGCTCTCATATTTCTCAGCCGAAATGGGATCACTTTCCCTTGTGTCCTTCTTAGCTTTCGCTTTTGCTGCTTTCACTCCTATAGGCCGAGCCATGGCTTCATCCACATCTTCTAAAACTATTGGCGAGCTTCCATCACCCCTTCTTCTCTTTGAACTTCCACTTGTTTTGGTATTGAACGAAGCACGCTATTTATGGTCATTACGAAGCTATTTCCAAGCATGCTCCAGGGTGAAGCCGCTGTGGTGATCGTTGTCAAAGATCTGGTGAGCCAGCTTGAGAGTGTCGTTTTCGTTTTGGCCACTGGTTGTCTGAGTTTTGGCAGCCTCGTAGGCACCAACAAACTTGCCAACCAAGTCGTTTATCTTCTGCCACCTCTGCTTCAAGATAGTCTGATCTCTTGGTGGAAGTCCAGCCACCTTAGGACTTGAGTTGAAGTAGACAGTGATACGTTTCCAAAACATTCATGCTTTTTGTTGATTTCCAACGATAGGGTCCTTGCTTGTGTTTAGCCAGGCGCTGATGAGGACGCTATCTTCTGTTGGACTCCATTTTCTTCTGACTTTACGCCCCTTAGGTGTCTCTTCCTCTACCACCGGAGAATCAGGCGACTGAGAGTAAAATGGAACTTCTGGTGAGCCTAAGCTACTCTACTGACTTGTTAAAAGGTCCATATAGCTGGTACTGGAACGAAATGGGTTTGTGAATCCATTTCCTGATGAAGGAGAATGAAGGAGAAGGAAATGGGAAAGAAAAAAACACGAAAGAGAACAGAGATGATCACGAAATGGAAACGGAAAAAGAGTCGAGAAGGAAGTTGGTGTGTGTTTTCGAACAGATCAACTTGTTGATTATAAAGAAAAGGAAAAAGCAATCAATGGTAACACAACAAACACATCATTACACAACTCATCAATGATCTACAACCACATTAATCTTGTCGCATTAAAGAGTTAGTTTCAACCACACGAATCAAATCGCATTAAACTAACCTACACAACTAATTATCTACCAAAGAGGACATCAATGAAACCAAAACAAAGAGGACACCAATCTAAAGACATCAATACAATTTGGATAATGACAAAAATTCCATTTAATGATACCATAACTAAGCATTGAACACATAATGAAAGCAAAAGCAACTAACCTAAACTTCTAGTTAGCTGTCAAACCAAACCAAACAATACAATAGATGGAATTTACTTTTGAGAGACAAAGAAACCCTCACTAAGCAATGAAACCCATCATTTCGATACCAGAAACTTTAGCAATTTAGACTAACTTTAACCAAAAGATTGCATATAGTGATAAATCACCTAACAACTAATACACATCATATCAACGATTTTACAATTTCAACAAGAGAAAATATTACATTTAATGGAAAGGCAACAAAGCAATTAAAGCAAAAGCAATTTCACATAACACTATAAATAGAAGCTATCATCTACTCAAATAGAGCACTAGAAAAAGGAACAGAGATTACATATGGCTCTTTGAATGTCTAGCCTTCCATTTTGCTGCTCAGTCAAATCCGCTTATGCTACCACCAGTACGCCATTGCAGGCCATTCATAAACAACAAAAAGAAAACAGGGAATCCGGTTAGACTAGACTTAAGCAAAGGCCACATGGTTTATCAGCAAATAATAACCCTCAACAATGTAAACAAGTTGAAAGATTCTACCCGAGATCAGCCAAAAAATCACACATCAGTTACGCATGATTACATAATCAAGTCACATAATCAAAGTAAACAAACTTCCTAGTTTCGCACAAACCTAAACTTGCACATAAGCAAGAGAAATATAGAACCTTTCGGAAACCATTTTACAGAAACCAGACACTTTCGGAAACCATGAATAATTAAGCTCGTTCTCAGTCTCTGCATCTTCCCAAATCGAAAACACATACACCCAAAAAAATCTCAACCGAACGCATATAAATTATAACACAAATCATTTGCATCAAACAATCTCAACCAAACACAACCAGAAGCTATATTTTCAAGGTCTAAAGGGGACAAAAACACAATCCATTACATATATTTTCAAGTCAAAATCTCAAGAGTCAAAATCCAAAACGAAATCACATACATGCAAAACCAAAACTATCGATAAGAGAAGAGAGAAGAGACTTAGCTTTTCCGATCGGCGTCCAGTGAGATCCACAAGCGCAGAAGAAGCGATGCCTTGCTCAGTCCGTTGACGGTGTATAATCGGAAAAGGGACAAATCGTGACCGGAAATTGGAGGGAGAGAAACATAGAAATATGGCTAGAGAGAGTGAGAAACAATGACTGGGACACATAGATTAGCAAAACGGGGCGAGAAAGAGAGACACAGAGATTAATCTTTTCCGATCATAGCTCGGACGGAGCCTGATCACAGAAGGAAAGCGATTCGATTCATCGCGGAAAGAATGAGAGAGAGAAAGAGAGAGAAAAGAGAGAAAAAAATGAGTTTTCTCATTTTTTTTTTTTCAAACGTCAAATTAATCCTGTGGCGACGCGTGACAGATTTTAACAGAGTAAAAAATGTTTTGCTAAAAGTTTGGTTCCACAAAATTAATTTCTTTTATTTTTTCTTATTTCCATTTAATGGCTAAAAACTCTCTTAAAACCCACCTATCAACGACGGAGATGCTCTAAGCTGTTTTACCTCTAACTCGGTCCATGCAAGGAATTTTCCCTTTCTATTTGGTTTGATTAGGGGTTTTGTGCAAAAAAACCCTCCAACTAATTTTTTTTTGCAAATTAAACCCTCAATTATATTACGTGCAAGTCAATCCCCTGAACTCCAAAGTCACCCGCAATATAGCCCCTGGCTATATTTGTCACAAAATTTAAAATGTTTTCTGCAAAAAAACCCGCGAACTATTATTTTTTTTGCAAATTTAACCTTCAACTTAAAAAACACACAAATCAAACATACAAATAAGAAGATGTCATTTTTGTAATTTTTACTCGTTACATAAAATATTCTGTAATTTTTTTTTGCCATTTAAAATATTTTAACTATATTTATTGAAAATAATTTAAACAAAAAAAATCATCAATCTCACTTCTTTCTTTGGCCTGTACCATTACGAGTCTTTCTCTCGATTAATTTTATCGTGAGTAAATTGATTTTCTTCTTGATCACATTAGGTTTAAAATAAGTTGTTTTGTTTGTTGATATTTATGTTTATCTTTTGGTGTATGTACAAAAAGAATTTGTGTGATTTTGAAATTAATTTATGGGGGTTTATTGGTTCATGTATTTTGATGGATTTACAAATCCTAGCTAAAATCCCCCTTTATTAGATTAATGATTTTAAAATCTTTGTCAACCCCTCCCTCCTATTTATTCAATGGTTTCTAAATACTAAATGAAATCATTGATGATTTTCATATAACTAGTATATTTCGAGCTGTTTGAAAAACAATGAGTGAAATGTGTCCAAAGCCAACACTAAGGGGGGGTTATTGGATTGATGATTTAAGAGGATTTGTTTTTTTTTCAAATCACCTTTTATTGGATCTAGTATTTATAAAAATCACTAACAATCCAAGGTTATTGAACTAATCATTTATACAAATTCCTTAAAATCTCCTCTTATTGGAAAATTAGGATTTCACTAATAAAAACTGTTTTGAGGGATTTGTGAGAGATTTTCTAGTTAAAAACAAAAGAATCCAAATACCACCTTATGAGGTGAGATTTTCCAAATCCTCTTAAAACTTCATAGATTTGGATTTATCCAAATAACTCCAAATCATTGATACAATAAACCCCCCTAAACTTTTCCGACCATTTGGCGTTTTAAAAGGGTCCTAAGAAAGTCTTATAATGGGTCAAGGCAATGATAATTTTGGACGGGTCACACGAACTAATTTGTTCATTCAACTTGCAGATTAATGTAATATCCCAGGCCATAACATCTTGGACCTTTTTCGGGTAAAAGGGTCTCTAAGAAAGCCTACTACCATAACCTTTCAATTTTGACCCATCGATGATTCCCTAAAACTATAATATTTTAAAATAGTAGTTTTAAAATTGAAAATTTAAAATACTATATTTTTAAAATTTAAAAAATCGATGATTTTGAAATTAATTTAGGGGGGAAGGGGAGGCGGGTTTGACAAAGATTTTAAAATCATTAATCTAATAAAGGGGAATTTTAGCTAGAATTTGTAAATCCATAAATATACATAAACCAATAAAATTTTCTAAATTAATTTCAAAATCACACAAATTCTTTTTGTACATACACCAAAATATAAACATAAATATCAACAAACAAAACAACTTATTTTAAACCTAATGAGATCAAGAAGAAAATCAACTTACTCATGACTCGTAATGGTAGAGGCCAAAGAGAGAAGTGAGATTGATGATTTTTTTTGTTTAAATTATTTTCAATAAATATAGTTAAAATATTTTAAATGACAAAAAAAATTACAGAATATTTTATGTAATGAGTAAAAATTACAAAAATGACATCTTCTTATTTGTATGTTTGATTTGTGTGTTTTTTAAGTTGAGGGTTAAATTTGCAAAAAAAATAATAGTTCGCGGGTTTTTTTGCAGAAAATATGTTAAATTTTGTGACAAATATAGCCAGGGGCTATATTGCGGGTGACTTTGGAGTTTAGGGGATTGACTTGCACGTAATATAATTGAGGGTTTAATTTGCAAAAAAAAATTAGTTGAAGGGTTTTTTTGCACAAAACCCTTTGATTAGCATGTTCAATAATTTGGGGTTTGATTAGGATTATAATGAAAAGATGCCGGTTTCACAAATAAGTAATTATCTGAGCCGTGATTTTCAAACAAAAGAAAATGAAAAGACTACGTTAGTACACGTTGTCCACATTTCGAGTTTGTGTATACGAGGAAATACTATAAATAAACTGAACTTGATTTGCGTTTGGTTCGATTTTAACTTTAAAACAAATTATATTATGTTAATTTTAAAAAATTTAAGTTACAAGTAGATCTCAAATCTCAACGACATAAAAAATGGTCAAACTAAACTTAGCACTAAATCCAGTGATTAACCCTGCAAGGCTTAGAAGATCGGCTACAAATTCTATTAAGATAAACTGAAGTATGAAAATATACTGATAGAATGCCTTTTATCAAAAAAAATTATATATATACTGAATTAGGTATTATATGGATTTTTCTGATTTAGGATTCACATGATCCGAAAAAGGAACCCAGAAGCACATTAATCAGGCATTGAAAGTGGGAAAAAAAATGACAAAAAGTTCTTTTGGTTTGTGTAAGTGACAAAAGCATTTTTGTTCAAACTAATAACAATAATAAAAAAATTATTATCAAATGCGTACTTTAATTTTTTTTTTTTTTATTGTTTTCATTCTTTTTCCAGCATGAGGTCATGATGGCAGGATGTGGATTTCTTTTTCCCCTTTACTAGCCTTTAACGAATCTATTATAAATTCGTAATATTGGAAAACTATTAATTAATTATAATTGTGTTTTGTAATTAACACTTACAAAAAAAACTATGGACTTTTAGGTGATCAATTATGTACGCCAAACATATAACTCAAATATGATGCTTATGCTCTCTTTAGTCAATGGTTAGTCAATGTTATATATTAAATTTCTGATTAAATGTTGTATAACAAAAATTCACACTTCTTATATTATACTCTCTCTGTTCTGTTTGAAAAATCTAAAAAATGGAAGAAGTATAATTTTCTATCAAAATCTTGATTTTCTTTTTGAAAGTTCAAAATACTGTAATTACATTTACGTGTTGAAAACTGGTTTATCATTTTATCATTTACAATATGCTAATCTTTAATAATCATGATGATAAATGTTTTTTTTTTTAATTACAAGCCATTATTATTGTTCATAGAAAAAACTAAAAAAATATAGGGTCAATTTGGCTACTAGCCATATTGGAGTTCTAAATTTAGTCTATAGCCATTTAAAATCATAATCACAGCAAATAACAAAGTGAGTAAGAAAGATGACCAAAATAGCCTTCATGCAAAGAAAACAACAAAAGAAAAAAAAGTAAAGGATAAGGAGTTTTTGGGCAAAATTGAGCATAAATATGTAGGACCCACGTTTTTTTTTTTTTCATGGTTACTTACTAAATTAGTGATTTTTTTATGGCTATGTATGCCAATTTCTCAAAAATATATCCTTATGAAACAACAAGAAGTTCAAGATATTCGGTTTCTATTGGAACATAATTAGTAGTACTATATAAATCTCTACTGATACTAAATTTAAGTTTTAACACCGATTAAACCGTATATATATATATATATATATAACTGTACACATCAAACCACACACATCTAGTTTTACTCAAAACTACATACTAAGAATCTGTACGAAGAAACTGAATACAATTAACAAAGGAAAGTATATAGACACAAAATAACAACAACAACAAAAACCACAATATTCTTATGTTACTTTGAATATTACATGTGAGATCAGGATCAACCTTTATATCCCATAGCATGTTAATAAAAATAACCTAGTATAATATAGCAGCCACTTATATTAAATATATACATATCATATGGTCAGTCGAATTTCTAAGACATCAAAAGGAAGAGTTTCACTTTCTCTCCTTTTTACTTTTGGCCCATTTATATACAAAATAAAATCTCTTGACTTTGGGATTTTCTTTTTCTTCTTTCAGTTTCTCTTTCTTTTTGTCAATGAGAAAAAAAATTATAAAATAGATATTGGTCTATATTACATATATTTCTGTCTATTTGGGCCATCTGTATCGCACTGTACTACTGTATATACTATAATTGTCCTCAAAATTATACACGCACATAAATGTTAAATTGTACTTCTGTTGAAATGTTTGCTTTGTAGTTTTATCGATCCGAGGCCCGGTTTTTTATGGTAACGGAGTTTTTAGGCTGACAGTTATAGTATTCATGTGAATTTGGGAACAGTCAAACATTTACAATAAATTAGTAAGAAAATCGATCGAACAAAACTATACTTGAAAATGGTCTCCAAGGCTATTTTAAACCATTATACCTCAAAATCGATCATATAGTATTTAGATCTTAATCATCTGATTTTTAGTGAACGTTCCTACACTTTTCGTAAAGAGTTCTAAATCAGTTATACAATATGCTTTCCTATCCATTCTTTAGAAAGTTTTACTGATAATATTATTATTATTTTAAAAATCTTTTGGTAGTTTTGAAAACCAAAACATAAAAATGGGACTTAAAGTATCTCGTCTTTATTTACCAAAATCTTGATTCTACTTCATTTGACTTCATTAATCTTTATTTAATAGTTGAGGTTCCTGCACAAATCCCAATGTAAACTTCATTTAATTGTTTTTATCATCATCGGGTAACTGTTTACGTCATGGACCTCATGATTTTTTTTTTTTTTCTTTTTTTTTACCGTGGGTGATCCTATAGGTTTTCTAGGCCCAAAGACTAATCCCACGAGGCCAACGGCAGTCCACGTATTCTTACCATTTAAGGCAGCCCGGGTGGTCAAGTGGACTCGAACCCAGGTGGCGGAAGTCACAGCTGTGACCCCTTTACCACTGAGCCACGAGGCCTTGGTTGACCTCATGATATAATCTTAATTTTTAGCTCTAATTAAAGTTAAAACAAGGGTAAAACAAACTATTGTATAAGTATTTGTAAAATTTTAAATATTGTTTTTTATGCTATTGGCTATAGTTCTTTTGAGTGTACCAATATCTTGAATTGGAACAAATAAAGAATAATAAGTCATTTTTGGTTTCACTTGCTAGTGTGAAATTGCTTACAAGGCGCTTGTGTATGTACATATAAATGTATACTTGGTAAATACTTGCCTATTTAATAGAATATATGTAAATTAGATACAAGGTAGTGATGGATCACATGATGAGAGTAACTTCCATCATCCATTGTCCCCTCTTCCTTCCCTAACACTGTCTTTTCATTCCCTTCCATTCTAAGGGCATTGTCACTTTCTCTTTTAAATCCAACCAAACTTGGCCTCTTCTTCTTGTTTTATTTTCTCCCAATTATTAGAACTAATTAAACTTCCATTTATATGCAACAATTAATAGCTGATTTATCTTTAACAAAAGAACCTAATTTATCAAAGACCTAAAATATTCAAAACATTATTAAAAAAAAAAGACGAATACGTAGGATTATATATGGGATTACAATATTAGTGTTGACTCATATCTAGAGCAAATTCGTAATGCATGTTGTAAAGTAAAAATAAAATCAGCATCAATAATAATTATAAATGATAAATTCTCAATAAACTATAATTTCCAGAAGGTGGAAGAAAAAGAGATAAACATGCACAATAATGAAGCTAACTTGTGTAAGGACCACAAAATATATAGACATCGAAACTAAAAAATCTCTGTCATAAGGATATAAACTATAAGAGACAACACCATTTATTATTAAATAGTTTATGTTGAAGAAAAGAATTAGACTGAGATTTAATATATATTTTTAGGAAAAAATCTAACAAGAGGGGACAAGCAAAGATCCATCCCACATGGGATTCAGAAAATATATAAATTGGTGAAAAAGCTGAACAAAGGAAAACAACATTTGGAAAATGATGGCTCTCTTTGATCTCTTTCTCTCTCACAAACACCTATATGGTTGATTCTATATGCACTGATGATACACATGCTATATGTATGTATATACCAATTTTATGTATAAACCCACTGATGATTATACCCATATATACGTACATATGTATGTGTGTATATATGTTTCCTTTTTTTTTGTATAAGACAAATGTGAAAAGACAAATGTTAAGGTTGTGTCACAATGGGCAAGATTTCTATGTTTTGATGTATCTTATCAGTTTCCATTATCTTCCAATAGTTTAGACACATCTTTTTCCTTCTGGTGAATTCAACGTTGTGATTATACGTTTCCTTTTTTTTTGTATGTACGTATAGAGTTGAGACACAATCATAATATTCATACACGTACGTTTCCGTGACTGTACAACAAAGATATATTTATATAAACTCAACTAATTCCTATACTAATTGATTATTTTATACTACATATTATTTCATACATATAAATGTTACTGGTTTCATAATATTGCATTAAAGAAGAAAGATTTATTTTTTGGACTGAGCATGTAATTGTTACCCGCTACTGCAAGGACATTATTTTGGATGATACCAGGGTTGCGCGCAACCCATTGTTTTCACTTCTTAAGAAAAAAAGTAGTTGTTAATGAATCGAAATCATATAGAGTCAAGATTCAATAATATTTGATTAGAAAAATGATCCACTAAATAACTCATCAAGAACTATATAACTTAATTTGGTGAATTTGGTGAATTTGGCTGATGAGGGCGGTGGAGGTGATATGAAGAAACGAATTCGATATAATTCAGCCAAGTTTGTTGTTGTTGTTGTTGTTGTTGATTTACTTACGTTTCTTAATGAATCAAATTATATAAAACTATATTCATCTGTCTTTAATTAGCAAATCAGAATCATACATCTTTTGACCAGCGTATCTTTAAATAATTTAATAGCCAAATTGGGTGATTTTTTTTTGGTAAACGAGTGAAGGGAAGTGATATTTTGTAAGCACTAAGCAACGATATTTGAATTTAAATCTGATCAACAATATTTGAATTTATATTTTGGGGTTTGTGTATAGAGAAAGGGTCTAAGAAGAAGAAGTTGAAAACAAGTGGATACTCCGACTCCTTCCCACCCCTTATTGTCTTTGTAATTCTCTCATCAATTATTCATCCTTTAAAAAAAAAATCATAAACCGATCGATTTGTGGTTTTTGTTTTGATCCACTTGCTTTTATCTTTCATTATCAAAGGTTCCTATCATAAAAAATACGAGTCATGGCCCCTCCGGTTTCACTCCATTTTAGTTGGTTACTATTTATGTAAATTCTGTATTTATAGTCCAATATGATTTCTGAGTTTTTTTGTTTTTGACTTTGATAACTGATTCGCAAAAGACTATATAACACATACTTAATTTGGGATAAGTTTTTTTTTTTTTTTTTTTTTTTTTTTTTTTTTTTTTTTTTTTTCAAAAAGGGCTTTCTAGCTTCTCTATTTTACACAAAGAGATATTCCTCACTATTACTTCTACTTGTGCAACTATCAATCAAGGTTTTTGACTTGCAATTTTTCTTGTAGCTAGATGTGTTTAATTTAAATTTATGACTTGCAATTTTTCTTGTAGCTAGATGTGTTTAATTTAAATTTATGCATCAATATGTATAAATAAACTTTAATATTTTGCTCGAACCTGAACCCGATAAAACCAAACTAGTCACTGTCTAACTAGGTGAACTATAAAACTGATCTTAAAAAGTCTTCCTGAGAAAAGAAAATAACTAATAGACTGCAACTTCACTCGTATGTAAGAAAAGTACTGCATGAAGTGCTATATATATAAGGGTGTATAACTAAATATTTGCCATTAGACCGTGCCCAAAGTGGAATCTTGATTACTATTATATTTCTATAAACAAAAATATACAGCTACAAGTACATGTACGTGTGTGGGTTAGACACGCGCGTGAATGGAAATTTTGTAGTGTGTATAGATAAGGTATTTTAATTTAAATACGATTTTATTCATTAAAGAAAAAGAGAGATCCTTATGTTGACAAAAATATAAGATATTTATTTACATCCAAAGAGCAATAAAGAAGCTCTCTAGGCCAGGTTTTTTTTTTTTTTGGCTTTTTAAAGAAGCTCTCTAGGGTTTCATGGGATTCATTATCAGCATTTTATAGTTTAGCTTACAGCCTTACACGCACTTCTTAGATATCGATTTAGTTATTCTCGATATAGTATTTTCGCTTTGCATAAGAGTTTGGTCCTTCAAGATTCCGACGTTGCGGAAATAATTTCATAGAAAAAAACATTATAGCTTTAGCAGTGTCAAAAGACAAAACTTATCATCAAAATAGTAAAGAGTTTATCAAAAAATAAAATAAAAATCAAAATAGTAAATAGAAAATGAAACTGGTCAAACGAAAAAAGTATAATTGATTCCGAATATAAATGATTGTCATGTAAATGAAAAATGGAAGATAATGTGGTTTTTGATCGATAAATACATTGTCATTTGTTTCAAAAGTACTTTCTTTACATTTTTTTTTGTTGATATAAGGTCTTCATTCTTACATTTTTTTTATTAGTAACTCATATTAATCGAATTGCATATACTATATATACAATATTATAAACCGAAGTCGGAAGGATTAACGCAGTTGATAAACACTTTTAGGGTGTGAATGTGATCGTAAACTCGATAGTCTCATTATTTTTACGTAAAATAATCGATCTCAAAACTATATCTCACATTTTTTTACTACGATACTAAAACATCTAAGATTAACATTTTTATTTCTACGAAAATTTAATGTTAATTATCAAATAAACAGGATACACTGTAATAAGTTAAGTTTTCTGTATATGTACGTACGCACAAACACACTATTATACATATAATATTCAAATCGGCCTAAGAAATTCAACTAAAGTAGATGAAATGAGCATGATCAGCAATCATTATACCCATAATCTCCATGCATGTATGTCTTTATACCTGTACGTGTGTGTTTGATTATTTGTTTTCAGAAAAATAATCATCAAACTGTTGGACGAACATTTTCAAACATTTCAAACATTTTCAAAGATGATTACAACAAATAAAACGAACCATACATATATAGGTCGGCCAATTATATTCAAATCATGCAAGTCGTTCAGTCTTTTTCTATTTTCCACGTTCCTCTATATATTATGAATGTTACCACCACTATTTATTATTCACTCTATCTCTTATTACTTTAATTTCAACATTTAACTGACTGATGATCGTTGCGGAATGGACATGGTTAAAAAGACACCGTAACTAATTTGAACTTGACTCCATCGCTCGGATTATCCGTCAAATTCCCAAGCAATTCATTAAATGGTTTCTAATAATGTAAAATCAAAATTACCAAATTTATGTAAAACTAAAAGAACGTTTAAGTGTTTCTCTTTGTTGGGAAAGAAAGAGGAAGTAACTTGTAATGTAGTTGTTAAAATAAGTCATTTTCTTATCTGATCATATCATTGTTTTCCTTCGATTTCAAGAAAACAAAGTGAAAGGACCTAATATTACCAAACTCGAAATTGAAACAAACTGAATTAGCCACAAATTGGAATTTAAACAAAAAAAAATGGCTTCCGTGTTTTTTTTTTTCAAATTATTTTTCAAACTAATTAAACCAATATTCTCTTCTTTTCTCAAATTTCCATTTATAATAACAATAATCAAGAGAAACAATTAAATACTTAAAAAAATTAAGGCCTAAACCTTTGCCTGCAAGAGTGGCAAGTGATCTCCAAGCAAGTCGTATCGATCGTCGTCACTGATCTCTCCTTTAATCTATCTGCTCTCTCCACTTCCTCCCTTGCCTTCTGCCACATGACCCTGTTTCCAACCCAACACCGTTAACTAAACCGAACCAAACCGGACCGGAATTACTTAAATTGAAACTCGCTTACCTTGCACGAGCAAACTCAGACTGAGCCATCTCCATCTCACGGCGAGTCAATTCTCTGACCCTCTCGGCGTAAGCCTTCTCTATCGCAGCCAGTCTTATCTGCTCCGCTGCCTGCCACTTCAGCGCCTCCACACCTCCTCCGCCTCCACCGCTTGGATGCTCCACCGTCGCCGTTGGAATTGTACTGAGGTTGATGGAGAGTTTGAGGTCGAGATCGTGGTGGATCATGGAGGACGAATGGTGGTGATGATCAGTTGTCATAACTGTTGGCCGGAGTTTCCTAAACGGAGATTCGGTCGACGGTGGAGAAGGTAAAAGCTGAAGCTCTTTGTGATGATGATCTTCTTGATGTTGTTGTTCATCCATTTTATGGTTTTGTTTTTTTGGAAGCTAAAAGGCTGCAGATTTCAATAAGTGGGGTGGCAATTACCAATCACTTTATATGTAAGCTGCTTCGTGTCTGTGCACATATATATCTACTTAAAATCACGCTTTTACCCTTTTAAAAAAAAAAAAAAAATAAATTACTGTATGTGTTTAATTTGTGGTACGGCGGAATTTGATATATATATTTCAGCCAATTGAGTTTATAGACCGTACCTCTGATAATCGTCTAACAAACGACCACCGTACCCACTATGTGAATTTATTGTCAAATGTGATTATCTCGATTGATAAGACAAAATGATTTGATTGTAAACAATTAGGATTTTAGTTATAACCTATAAATATTTATATTTTTAAACCTATGATTTAGATTCTTTTTAGCATTGCTTTAGTTTATTTTATAAACAAATACGTAGATAGCATTTTTACATTTATATATTAATAGGAAAGTTCAAAATATAAATAAATTATTAAATTTCATGGCTTACAATTCAATTTGAAATGAGGAGACTGATTCATGTTCCTTATAATTTACTATATATACTATCATATTTTTGATGTGAAATACATTTCTAACAAGTCCTCTCGGAATGATTAATTTTTCCGTCTCATCTAGAATCAAATTCCATTTTAAGACCAGCAATAAACCATGTTTGGGCAACTCACAAACCATTGTTAACCAACGAGATTATGATAGCATGTTAAATTTTATGAACTCAATCTATTTCCCTTAAACATTACTAAATATTTCATCATCTTTTTTTTATGTCAAATTTATTGTTCTTATACGTAACAACTATAAGTGTCAAATTTTTTGAAGAGGTCCTACTAGAATGAACATGAGATATACCACAGACCGAAGGTTTGTGGCACATTGGGCATTAAGCATGCTACATAAATTTGATATTCAGATCACCTACCTTTCTTTACATATTATTTATTACTTATGTTTCACTACAAATATCATTTTCAGATTTTCACTTATAATTTGAGAAATACATTTGTTTATGTTGCTTTTCGAAACTGCACCTACTTAAATGTTTTGCAAAACTATTACCAAAAAATATGTGAACTGGCAGCTCTATCCTCACCCGCATTCAAACTAAACCAAATAATTCATTTGATGTTGTATCGCAACCTCTCGCTGTTGATCGTCGGAGTTCGATGTCTAATTGGAGAGCTTTCATTGGCTGCATTAATCTCAGCAAAAGACTGAAGAAGACAGATTTGAGAGCTTACATTATCTGAAATCTAAGGATTTGTACCAATTGGATGATATAGCATGCAAATTCAACACCAATATAGCACTTGTGAAGAGAAAATAATAGAGGGTAGTCTGGTAAAATGAGGGTAGAAACTAGAAAGAGAAAACTAAAAAAAAAAACCAAGATGTACAGAAAATCTCCGTTGAAGAAAAGACAGAGCTGATGGGAGATAACGGATCACGTTATTGAGGCATGAGAGGCTTTTTAAAGAAACCCTTTTCACTTTTTCATCATCTTTCTCATTTCAAATGTTATACAATTATGATATAAACTTATAACTTTCCTATTATTTATGTACCGTTTTTTCTTATAAACATATGAAAAATTAGGATGTGGGTTGTTGTGTAATAATTGGAGATGCACGTGGGTTAATGGGCTCCAAAAGCTAACAAGCTACTAAGTACGAATACTTTAGTCATTGAATCAAATTGTTATTCATGTATAAAACCATTTGTATTTGTTTGTTATGTGTAAGATAAAAATGTAATGCACAATGCACTCTATGCCCTTTTTTCAGTTATGTTTCATTTAACTCTGATTCTGATAGATGCTTACAAATAGTTTTGGTAAATTAATAAATAACGAAACAGTATTAAACTTATATCTAGTCAGTTTTTTTCTTTGTTATTCCCTTTTCTACGAACTATTATATTAAAGGTTTAGGCAATTCGTCGAATATGGAGCTAGTGATACAACAGGAGATATAATCTAGTGGAAAGTCGGGTAAATCAGTTGGAGTTATTTATCTTGTAGATTTAGACTTTAATTAGTTAATCATTATTACTATTTCAGGATTTTTCTTGACTTATGATTTTGATAGAAGCCTAAGTCTAGTCCAAACCTTTGTATAAATTTAGTCCAGCTTTTCATCGTCGTAGTAACTGTCTTTGCTTTATTCTTTCTAACTTAGGCGCAACTTCTTGTCGAAGGGAAACATATAAAAATGATTGAAGAATATTAAAGATGGCGAAACGTATAAAGATCAAATGGTTCATATCTTCAATCTAGTTAGTTTTTATTATTTTTAACAAAGAAATACAAATTTGATTTCATTTTGGCATAGGCAATAAATGCTATACTTTATTTTGTAATCTCATGAAGAACTCAGATTCAGTGATCAATGATCTAAATACTTCACAGGAACAAGTAGAAGCTCATTTTTCTTGCCCACAGTGAGTCCAGGAGATTCTTCCGTGTCGATATCCTCGACCACCATGCCTTCTGGTAACTTCCAATCAAAATGATGCAACATATTCGCAAGACCAAACTCCACCATTGTTGTCCCCATGTAAATTGCAGGACAGCTCCTCCGGCCACCCCCAAACGGTAGTAACTCAAAGTTCTGCCCTTTTACATCAATGTTGTTATCAATAAATCTCTCTGGCAAAAACATCTCTGGGTCTTTCCAGGTAACCGGATCACGCCCGATAGCCCAAACATTCACGTAAAGCCGTGTCTTGGGTTGAATCTTGTAGCCGTTGATCTCAAACTCAGACGTTACTTCTCTTGGAACAAGAAGAGGTGCTGGAGGATGTAGCCTCCATGTTTCTTTGATCACCATTTTCAGGTAATGGAACTGATCTATGTCGTCCAAGCTGATTATCGACTTGTTCCCAATTTGGTTTCTGATTTCGGATTGCACTTTCTTCATTGCTCGAGGGTTTCTCATAAGTTGTGTCATTGCCCATGTCATTGTTATCGCAGAAGTACCTATGCCCCCAATAAGAACATTCATCAAGATTGCTTTGATATGGTTTCTTGTGAGCTTCCCATATCCAAGAACAGTTTCTTCATTCTCCATCCTCAAGAGCAAGTCCACAAAATCTTCATCAACTCCTTCTCTGTTTCCTTGTTTATGAAGATCAAACATTTGTTCATAGAAGGCATCAAGATCTCTCACGCTTCTCTCTCTCCGCTTCTGTAATCCCGTGAGCCAGTCGATGAACCAACCACCGTTTGGAAAGAAATCCGAGGCAGAGAAGCTCCCCAAAAACAAAAAAGACTCACGGATTAGCTTGTCGAATCTGTCACTGTTTAGCACAGTCTCGTGGAAACTAACACCAAACGCTGCCTTGCATGTCACGCCAACAGTTAAAGAAAGAAACTTCTCGCTCAAGTTAACCGTTGTTTTACGATAAGCTGATTCCGTGACTGAATCGATTAGTTTCTTGACTTCCTCGTCTCTGATGGGTTGAATTGAGTGGACTCTTTTAACACTGAAGAGCTCTTGCACACACATCCTCTTTAGCTCTTTCCAGTAATCATCAACGGGAGAGAAAGCAATGTCAAGATAGTTGTAAGAGAGCTTTCTTGGCCCTACCAAGCTTGGACGGCTACAACAATGGAGATCATTGGTTTTCAGAGCTTGTTTCGCTGTTTCAGAGGAAGAAATCACAACCGTTGGGATTCTTCCAAGCTTCAAAAACATCAAAGGACCATACTTTTGGGAGAGTCTCCATAGAGATTGATGTGGTAGTTCTCCGATCTGATGTAAGTTTCCGATGATTGGATATCCAGGAGGAGACGGTGGTCTCCGTTGATGTCGACGCCGGTTCTTGTGGTTGAAAGTGGCGAGAAGAATACAGACGAGGAAGAGAAGTGAGAGAAGCCAAACGTTATCCATATCTAATTGATGGCTGAGGAAGAAAGAGCCTCTCAACTCTCAACTTTAAACTAATGAAAAATTATTAAACGGAGCGATAAACCGGATCAGTAACCGACAGTTAAAATTGATAGCCAGACCGAATCGAATCGCATTACCTGTACCGGAGGCGCGTGGATTTTACTCGCTAATAGTTTCCCGCTACATTTGTTCCGTTGATAAGGGGAACAGAGAACATTCCCGCAAAAAAAAAACTCTTTTCTTTTCTCGCCGCGAAAAAGCCGAAGAAGTTTTTTCGTTGTTAAAAATTTATTTATTTGACACAATGATCTCTCGAGATTTTGCACTCGTCTCAACATCTGCAGTTTTCGGTGCTTTGATTTCAGCTATAGCGTTTCGCTTCTTCTCATCAAACCCTAAATCCCGAAGAGTTACTTCCACGGAAATCGCCGCAATTTCTCGAAGATTCCCTGGTCTAGATCCTTTCAGTCCCTTGAAGCGAAATGGGTTTGTCGAATTTCTCTCAAATTCATCGTTTTAGCCCGAATTTTCATTTTCCCCATAGAGTCCACAGTCCAGCGAAATCTTAAAACTTTCAGAAAACCACAAGTTTATACCGAGTTTCGGGAGATTTTATGGAGTCGGATTTAGGGAAAAAATTGAAAAATTTGACGGAATCTGGTGAATTTGATGACTTTGCTTTTGCTTTAACATGTCGAATTTGTTGTGATTGTTGTGAAAGGTACTTATCGTGGGATGATTATTTCATGGCGATTGCATTCTTATCAGCGGAAAGATCAAAGGATCCTAACAGGCAGGTAATTTTAGTTAGTTGAAAAATTCTCATTTCATGATTTGAGAAAATGAGTATCCAATTAGGTAGTTACTAGATATGAGGGGTTTTAATGAGTATGTTTGCATAAGTGGAAGTTTATTAAGTTAAAGCCTTGCTGAAAATCGGATTTTAAGGTCTTAAAAGGTTTGAAATTCGAACATTTGACTTCAGGTTCACAAACATGACTTCGTTTGGTGACAGTTTCATATCCTTTTCGGATGCAAAAGAGGCTGGATTTCGTGTTCATTATCATTTTTATATGTTGGAAATATTTCAAAATTGATTATGTTTCCCATTCTTATGCTTTTTGATAGGTTGGTGCGTGTTTGGTGAGCCAAAATGGTGTAATTCTTGGTGAGACGATGGATCACACTTGTCTTTTGATATTGTTTTTGAACAGTATGAAGAATGAGTAGTGTAGGGATTGACGCTATTAAAATGATGAATAAGGACTTTCATTTTTCAATTTAGGGATTGGCTATAATGGTTTTCCAAGAGGTTGCTCGGATGACAAACTTCCTTGGGCCAAGGTATTAGCTCTGTCACAAAATTCTAATTCTATGGCAGACAATTAAGAGGTTCAACGATAGACACTATGCACTGGTAAAGAAATGAATGTCTAGACAAGAGTAAAGTATCTTTCTTTCCTAAACATTTTCTTAACTTTCTCCTGCCGATTTTCAGAAATCGATATCTGGAGACCCATTGGAGACAAAGTATCCGTAAGTACTAATCTCAGATGATGTAGACTACTGTTGAACCTTGAACTGCTTGTTTTGCTGAGTATTCTGCACACTTTTTTGGGAATCTGTAAATACGCTGAGATGTAAAATCCTCATCCGTTTCACTTCATTGCTAAGCTCTGATGTTTCTGAACTGTTTTTTTTTTTCTTTTTATGTAGATATGTCTGTCACGCTGAAGTCAATGCCATACTAAATACAAACCACGCATCTGCGGCCGGACAGGTTAGATTATTTGAACATTATTTTCTCAAATTGCTCGAGCCAAAAGATAAAATTTCCCTGGATATACTCTATGCGAACAGCTAATAAGTTGAAAATGCAATTTGCTATAGAAAACCTCAGACTTTCAGCTGCAAAGAGTTTGAAACAGATAGCCTAAAACTATGTGGTTTCTGTTCCAACTATCCAGGTGTGGATGGTTTATTTGAGTTTGTTTGTGTTCTGCAGAAGCTTTATGTGACCATGTTCCCTTGCAACGAATGTGCAAAGATTATTATACAGGTTTGTTCTTCAAACTATTCGTATTGATTTATTCAAATGTAGATCCTAATAAGCTACTGTAGTAGTGTTATATGGCTCATGTTTTCAGCTAACAGGTTATTATGATATGGAACGACGTAATCTGAGTGATGTATTTGGACCAATTAATGTAAGTAGATCATCACAATCACATGGACTTGCTTCATATTTGTTTTTCTTTATTGCAGTCTGGTGTTTCTGAGGTCATCTATTTTGTGGAAAAGAGACTAAAGGGCTCAGATGTTGCCTATGTAGCTTCTCACAAGCTCTTATCCATGGCCAACATCAAAGTAATTAAAGCCTCTTAGATTAACACAAGCTTGTGACTTTCCCCACAATGATTATATTGGGAAATCTCATTTTAGCTGTCTGGAACTAACTTTCAGGTTAGGAAACATCAGCCGGAGATGGATCAGATCTTGATCAAGTTCGAAGAACACTTACTCTGACCAGGGACCTAATTGTTCCAGTTCAAAATGTAGAGACAAATCTGAGAATCTTCAGATCACCGTATTTCAGACATGTTTCACACTCAGAGACTGGCTCTTTCCTCTTTTATTATTTCTGTTTGAACGTTTATCACACAAATTCAACAACTTTGGCACAAACAGACAGTGAAGCATAACCAAACCAAAGACAAATTTACGCAAGAAAGACATTCTTAGACTCTGTAGTTTTCAGGAAGAGGCAAAACACCGTCAAAGAAATCCCCAAAATCACTTAAACTTTAATAACAGCAGTCTCTACTGGCGTTGACTTTTCAGATTAATTTTGACCAGAAAACAGTCTTCAACGGAAGAAGAAGAAGAAGAAGAAGAAGAAAGTAAACGAGAGTGATTTGGGCAATGCCTTAGCTCAGATAGGTTTTTACACTCAGTCACAACCTGGAATCTATTATTGCCTAATTCCTTGAACAAAAGCAGATATATAAATAAATCTGCTCATAAAGACTTTTAAGTGCTTTTGTTTTTCGTCTTCCTCTGAGGTTTGACAGCATCTTTGAGTGTCATCTCTCCATCCTTTTGTTTCGTAGCTTCAGCTGTATCCTTCTTCTCTAAATCTTCTTTCTGCGCATTTACTGAGTCGTTGATCTTCCTCTTCTTGATCGGTGAGTTAGTCACGGAAGAGAGATTGAGATTTTACATGAAAAACAGAACATGAAGAGAGATTGAGATCTGACCAACTGGATGGACGGCCTTTGAAATGGGTAGGAGAGGAAACAGCTTCTTGTTCTTAACTGCTTTTTACTTCATCTGAAGACACTTTTACTCTCTCTTTTTCCTTATCTGAGGATTTCTTGTGTCCCTCCTTGACAAGTACAATAGGTCCAGAGACTTGAGATTTAGCTAAAGTAGGATGTCGCTTTACCTTCTGCAAACTCTTGTCACGGTTATATGCTTCAACCTGCACCATGAAAACATAACTGATACGTGACTATGGTTAGGGGTTTAGGATATGAATAGGGCTTTATTAGTTAATGGGTTTTGGTGTTTTACTTGATTGATAAGTTAAGGCTTTCATAATTTATATGTTAGAGTGTTTTCCTTTTCACATTAAGGTTATGCTAAGTTGTAATCAAGACCTATATAAAGGTCTCTATTGATTAATAATAAAAAAGCCCCAAGAATTAACCTTAATCTCTAAGAGAGAATTAGGGTTAAGAGGGAGCTAAGCCTAAATCTTCTATCTCTTTCATACGTGAACAAAGGTTCATATCAATAACACAGAAAGAAAGAAAAAGTTACTTTTTGTAAGATCTTTTTGGATCCAAAAGGACAAGGCTTTGGAGTTCCTACTTCTTCTCTGATAATCTTTGTTGTTGCAGCTGCTCTTGAAGAAGCAAGACGCAGGCAATGAAGGATTACACTCTGGCTCACGCCTTCGTCTCCCGGTTTTTGGATTGCGCATATATCGCCATTGGCATTGACTGTCACACAAAAAAAGTAAACTAGATTCTCACTAAAACACAAATTTTCTTACCACAATGTTGCCTCTATTAAAAAATCCAAACGTGAAGGCTATCGGGAGATGATGTATTATCAATGGAAGTGCCTCCCTTTCCTGCAAACAGTTCAAGCTGAGAACTTCCTTCTATATCTAAAAAGATAGTTTCTTTAAGCCGGAAAATATGACTAACCTCTAGTGAATGTACGATCACTTCTTGGCCGTTTTCTCCTCCTACCGTGCAGTCGGGTCTCCTGAACGTCATCAATGCTGCTAAAGCAGCAATATTTGCAGCATCAACCAAGTTCCTATACAAGAATAAATAGTAATCATTTTTAAACCGTAAACTTTCAGTGACCATTAAGGAGAGGAGAAGTAGTGCAGTCAACAATACCTACCCTATATTTTTCCAAGATGTGAAGATCAATGCAAACGGACCAGACCATCTTTCCAGCTAGAACGCAGAGTGACTCTGTATCTACCGCACGGCTTTCCCTGCAACCAACCCACATTGGCCAATTTACCATTACTCAAAACCATAACTTTTCTTGCTGCATTAATACAGATGATTCAAAAGATAGATTTACCTTAGACCACAGTCTATAATACGTCCTAACTCGACAGCAGATTCACCAGGATGACCTGGCTCAAACGACGGATCAGCCATTGGAGAGAACTCAGTGAAGATAGATAAGGAGCCTTCGTTAGGTCTGTCTTTGTAAGGTTGTACCAACTGAGCAGTCACAAAACCCATCACATGTGTCTCACCAAGTTGAAGCTCTTAGAAATAGGCGGCTATAGAGAGACTAAGCAGCAAAACGCATCACATAAATTCAAACTGATCACAAAAGTTGAAGCTTTTCTGAGCTAAACAAAAAGAAAACTTTAGGAGCCTTACTAAGTAGTAAGTACAGAAACGGTATCGATAAGCAGAGAACAAGTGGAAGTAGAAGGAATATGAAGAAGAAGAAGTTAGAGCACTTACTTTCCAAACTTAATGGTAAGCTTTCGGTAATCATAAACCCCACGACCATCGACCCTTAGCTCAGACTGCAACGCAGTTTCCACGAACTTACTTTCGTTCACCGTCAACCTCCACATATTAGCCAATCTCCCTTCAAACCACGGCGGCGCTCGACGGAGAAAATTAACAAGAGAGGAGAAGAGATAAGGTAAACGACGCCGTATCAAGGGAAGAAACAAGCGATGTCGTTTCAATTAAGCGCGTATAACCTTTCAGCTTTCACTACAATCAATGTAATGAGATTCACATTTTGGTATCTAACTATGTCCGAAACAAATTGTCAGGTTAGGAAGCATCAGCCGGAGATGGAACAGATCTTGATCAAGTTCGAAGAACACTTACTCTGACCAGTGACCAGGGACCTAACTGTTCCAATTCAAAATGTAGGGACGACAAATCTGAGAATCTTAAGATTACTTAATTGCAGACATGTTTCACACTCAAAGACTGGCTCTTTCCTCTTTTGTTATTTTTTGTTTATCACACAATTTCAACAGCTTTGGCACAAACAGACAGTGAAGCAGAGCGAAACCAAAGACAAATGTACACAAGAAAGACATTGTTAGACTCGGTAGTTTTCGGGAAGAGGCAAAACACCGTCAAAGAAATCCCCAAAATAGTTAGATGGCTCATGGACAAGTCTTGCGATGATGTCTCTGAGAGTGATGAGTCCTTCAAGGTTACCTGAATCATCCACCACATATATCCTATGGATCTTCTCGGCGTCAAGCATCAATATAAGCTCCTTAAGCGTATGGTTCTTAGTGCAAGCGATGACACCACTAAGTATCGGAGCTGACGTATCCCCACACTTCTCCAGATGCTCTCTAACTGCTACTAAGAAGTTCTTCGTTGTGATCGACCTACAAAGAAGATCAAGAGAGAATGAATTGACGATTCACCAATGCTGTGAAACTCAAAAGTATGTATCATCAACAAGTATTAACCTGTAGTCATGGTAGATCTCTGGTGCGGTGAGGAGAAAGTGAACATCTCTAAGGCTTATGTTGCCTACTGGCTTCTCACTTTTCCTTTCAATGACAGGTATGCCTCCGATTCTTTTTCTCCTCATCAGCTTGAACGCCTGAAGAACAGGCTCATCTTCATAGATCTGTAACAGACAATGGTGATTATGTTTAGAAGAACAGAGAACTCAATGGAGCTATGAGTAGGATTTACATATACAAAGTTACAAAGCTGACCTTTATGATATGATCTTTTGACATAATGGGAAGACCGACTTCAGAGAGAGTTTTGACTCCCCAATCCTCAAACCAGTGAAGCCCCGCGCATTCCGCAAGCATATGGATAACTCCTGATTGTGTGATGATGTTCTCGATCTTTGCTTCACCTAAATCAACCACAGGGATGCTCTTCATTTTGTACTTTGACAGAAGCAAGAGCATGGTTAAAAAGGAGTTCTCTTTCTGCAGAGCCAAGAACGGTGCCCATCGAAATGTTCCAGAGATATCTCGAACCTGTTAGAGACAATATTCAGAAGCCGTAATAATCAGGACAAAAATCTCTGTTTTGCTCCTTAATAAAGATAGAAGCTTCTTCACCTTGGTGTTCTTGTATAGCTCTGAAGAAGTGAGGACCTCAAAGAAGTTTCCAGAAGTTACTGCTGAATTTCCGTTATCCAGAAGATCGGAGGTGAAATCATGAGCAATTCCATTTGAAACTGCTACAGTAGGGCTCCTTGGAGATGGAGGCTCCAACTGTTTTTTTTTTTTTTTTTTTAAGTAGACAAGTAGAGCAAAGACAAGAACTTTAGTATGATTGATAAAAAAACAAAAATGTTTGAAAGAGAAGATAGAAGGAACAACAAACCTGATGCAAAAGCCAGACAACAATTCCTGGAAACTCCACAATACCGATGTAGCGGTCAATCCAGCTGGCGTCTTCAGGAGCATCAACATCTACAACAGGCGCGCTCAAGACTTTGAGTTTTGACAGTGTCTGGACAGCTTC
Source organism: Erythrophleum ivorense (assembly GCA_026724425.1). NCBI lineage: Eukaryota > Viridiplantae > Streptophyta > Magnoliopsida > Fabales > Fabaceae > Erythrophleum > Erythrophleum ivorense. The sequence goes on along the minus strand of JAIUCV010000136.1, from coordinate 1,305,828 downwards.
AGCCAAACTCGTGTCTGAGTTTATCTCGATGTCTAGATAAGGCATCCAGGAAGAGAAATTAGGACCAAGTTTATATACAAAAACTCAAGAATACACCACAAGTTTATATTCCTTAAATCGGACTGACACAAGTATCCGATTCCAAATTCTGACTTCTATGGCTTAAATTACAATCTAGACTACAATTGACCAGCAAAAGACTTCTCCATCGGACCAATCAATTAATATACGATCGCATCTCAAAATTCCATACTTTCCATAGATCAATCAACCATCTAACTTTCATACATGATCATGATCATGATCATCCTCCAGGAATCAAACACTATGAAAACCCATGAAAAATTACGATTTGTAACTAAAGATCATCAGCTCATGAACAAAAACCCAGATGATCAAATCAGCATACAGTTTTGTAACCTTGTGAATCAGAGGAGAGAGGGAAAGCAGAGACAGGGATGCTCTCGAAGCAGGCGTTGAGCTTCTCGTTTGGGCTGAGCTGTGGCTTCTGCTCGTCCCAGAGATCTTCCACACGCATCCCTAGCTTAGATTCTGGGCTCGAGACGTCACTTCGATGCCCCAAGCTCTCGCTCCTCACTATCTTTATCTCCGGCACATTCGCCATCTTTTCCGGCAATCTCACAGTGAAAAAGGTACCGACTTTCGTTTTCTCCGGTAACACAAAATGAAAAAAGTTTCTCTCTTTTATCCGTCTGAAGTTATCTACAATTGGCTTAAGATCTTTGAACCGAAGTAGAAACTGAAAACATATCCATTACGATCGATACACGATAGAGTAGAGATCTCGAAGCGGAGAAAAATTCAGAAGCACCCTGGAGTCTAATTACTTGTAAATTAGACCCTATATTTTTATAATTGATCAAAAATGTCCACGGATTTTGAGTTTAATCAGAAAGAAGAGGGTTTATTTTGAAACAAATGGATTTTATTGGGTGGAACTGTAATTGTTTTTTAATTTTTAGCAAGTCATGTTTTGTTTTTTTGCTCCGTAAATGATAGACTGTGCTTGTGTGCTTGTATGTAGTATGTATTTGTACTCCTTTTAAGTAGACTCAAGATCGGAGCCGTTAAATTGAATGCTCGTGACACGTGGAAGTAGTTCGGGACCGTTGGTTGGTCGTGAAAGCGATAGGCGATGATTATAATAATGTGTGTCCATTTTGTCGAAGTCATACTTATCATCTATGAGTCACTCTATCGTTGTAACCTTGTAAGTGTCCGCGCCAAATAATTTATTTATTTAGTTGGATTACATCGATTGGTCTCCAGCCGACCATCCTAATTAATTTCTTTAATCATTCTTTTGGAAATGGAATTTTAATTTTCTAAAATCAACTTAAATATGCTGCGTCTTATGTTTTAATAATTAAAAATGTATATTGTCGACATACAGACTCCCTGGGAGGAAGAAAGGAAAAAGTATAGTTTCATCTAATATAACATGGCAGGAGATTAGGAAAACATGCCTAATCAACAAAAAGAAATGCATTTGTATTAGGCTCATCAATATTTTGCAAATTTTGAGGCCTGAGACTTATTATGTCTATTTGGTATATTTGTAAATTATGTATATATTTCATGCTGTCTTTCTTTTTAGTTTCAAATTCTATTTTATAAATTTGAAAAATATATAGTTAAACGCCTCAGTATTTAAAATGATGATGATTCTAGGCGTGGCTCTAAAACGTAAATTCTAGACGACGTTATATTTTATGATAGGTAAAAAATCTGAGGATAACAGAGGTTGTAGAACGAAGAGAAAGTTTGTGAGTTGCGGTGAAGTGGGGGACTTGGGCAAACAAAGACATCTGAATATTTGAAATGGTCATGATCATAAAACTGAAAATCTTTGTGCATTTGTGTAAGGGATTTCAATTTGTAATGGATGCAGATGCAGTCATGTTAGAAGCTTCTAAGATATAACCATATGCAGTCATGTTAGATATAACCAATAAATCGTGTACATGCTTTGCTTGAAAGAGGAAAAAAAAAATTAAACCGAGTTACTGAAAGTTAGAAGATTACAGCTGATGTTGAATATTTTTTTCCCCTTTTTTCTAATAAAACGTTATGCTGAATAGTTCTGAGTTAATAATCATATGTTTACGGAAAAAAGGTACCTTACTAAGTGGAATAAGAAAGGCCATCACGAATTAGCGACGCGAATTCCACTAGCGATTGTAGGCTTTATACTTATATAGTTATATTGGCTTATAGCTAATGATCTCTCAGTTTGAGACTCACGGTTATATATCCTAGTTTATTAGTCTAGTAACTGATATTTTAATATACTGAACAGTATCGAAAACGTTACTGCTTAGCTTTATGTAGAAAGAAAAATATCCGCTACTTTTTTACAGCTATTAACTATTTGGTAATTGCTTATCGTTCTCTTTAACCGTTACAAATTTGTATCATTTTAGACAGAGCCGTGCCTACCATTATGTAGAATAAACATTGGCCTACGGCCTCCACTTTTTTAAAGAACATAGAAGCATAATGGTGCTATACTTTATCAAATATATGCTTATAAGTTTGTCGTTAGAGTAAGTATGTTATTTTGTCTATTCTACTTCTTTGTTTTTATTTACTTCTTAATCATCCCTATTACAGATGGATGAGGTGACTTAGCTACTTATTTATCGGAAAAAAATCGGTTAGAGTAGTTTTTTTTTTTTTTTGTAAAAGGATATTCTAAAATTTGGTTAGAGTAGCTGATTTTGAAAGGTTATAGTTAGTGATTTGTGGGAAAGAAAAGAACAAGAATCACATTTTGAACTATTTTTTATGTTTAGTTCTTTATTTTCTGTTGTCATGTGACGATATCTATTATCGTAGACAAATTTTCTTTTGACTTCTGTTACTGTAGACATTTTTATTTTTCATAAGTCGAGATTTTATATTTTTATCGCCTACGGCATCTATTCACCTTGGCACGGCTCTGATTTTAGATAATTTCTTTAACAAAAAAAAAAATCATTTTAGATCATTAGTCGGACCATCTTGGACGACTATATCTTCTAGATTGGATAAATTCATGTCTGCATGGTAATTTTTTAATGATTATCACTTATAAGTCTCTTGTGGTTTTTTTCACTCAAACAAACTGCGTGTAAATATAAGTATTAAAAATCCAGATATATTATAGTTTCTCCCTTTCCAAAAATGGTTTTAAGTTAACTATGTAAGGGTACTACAATCAGGTCAGCGCATTCATTTCCACGTCGTCTATTTAAAAATGAAGCTTGGCCGAAAGTTGCCTTATGTTTGTCCTTGTATTCCACTTGTGTCGCGAAATTCTTTTGCCTGAAAACGAAAAAAAAATAGAAACTCTTGTATACATGACAACAACATCAGCAAAATATTGGATACAACTTAAATTCTCGTGTATAATCACGAGTTCTTTGGTCGGTGAGAGTTGGAAAAATTATTGAAATTGAAATTAAATCTCTCTTTTCCTTTTTCCTCTCTCTATCAAATCAAATAATATTGGAAATTTGGAATCATACAATTCGTAGAACGGCGCCGTTATTTTGGTGGCTGGAATCACTTCATGGAGATAGCATCTTTTCTCAAGATCTTATATTGTATAGGAAAAAAAATTTGTGGGCGTTTTTTGGTTACAAAAAAAAAAATATAGCTCATTCTATTTTAATTTTAGTTTACATTCACATAATGTAGGAAGTTTACTATAATTTTATTATGTTCTTCTAAAACCAACCTTATTGTAATCATAAGTACATAATTTAAGCCTAAAGAAACACATGCAAAAAGGAAATTCCCCCGTGGGAACAGTATTTGGTCATGCCAATACACTTCATACTTGTGCTTTCCTTTTTAATGTCTACTTCCTACATTCCGGCTCGAAGTTTATTTAACACCCGACCGTTTTATCTAAAGTACAATCGCCCAAATATTAAAAGTACGTTTTAATCAAGTATCACGTGGTGTAAACTGGAGCTGTATTCATGTTTTGGATCTATGTTTGCATGATTGCATTTTCAAGTTACCAATAGATTCAAATTTCAATTCCCTTACTATTATATATTTATATCCTAGAAACAACTATTAAATACAAATTTGGATCTAATACAAATATTACATAACTTTTGATTTCCGTACTATTTTAACCAAAAACCAAAGTAGAGATGCCGTATATCATTTGGGTTTTGGTTAGCCATTTAAAAAATATATATATATATGTACATGTAATATGTGCATTGTTGAGAACTTTATAATACTTTTTCGGCGTCATAGTTTCTATTGTGGTTTTGTGACTCTTGTCGGCGAATATGCCACGTGATGAGCTTTTGACATACACTTCTCCAATGCGTTTACAACACGTTCAATTTTGGAACACAGATGCGGCTCAGATGACGACGACTTTACTGAATTAAAAAACAAAAATCAATATTTTTCCTTTTGTACCGTATAATATAAGGTCATTTACTTGCATCATACATAGATATTTTTATTTTATAAAGATCGTTTAAAAAAACGAGGAAACTGTTAATTTGATAGAATAAGGGTTTATCTATTATATATTAAAAGAGAATACATTTTAAAAATAACATTTAATTCATGTGTTAATAACAAGATTACCATACTGATATGTCATCATCAGAGATCATCTCATGATAGTTATAAAATAAGGTTTTGTTTACTAGAAATATTACACAATATGCCATTGATATTAATTTGGTTAGAAAATAGTTTATATCAATTATTTATATATTATTCAGCATTTAATTTATAAAAATATTTTCATTCTTTCCATTCTTAGCAAAATATAACATATTAATTATTGCTACATTTCTTCTCTACTTTTTGGATGAACTAAATATTGTGAAAAAAATAAATTATCACATTATCTATCTAATAAAAAAATAATACACTTTTTTTACACAAGTTGAATTTTTAAAAATGAATGTCAATTACTCAAATGATGAAAAATATAAATATACTAGTGTCTGACCCGCACAGCAGTGCAGTGCGGGATTATGTTTAATTTCCACACTGTAAAACGAAGATAATAACCAAACCATCAAATTAATATGTCGCATAAGATTTCGAGTAATTTAAATAGACATCTTTAAGTTAAAAAACATTAGAGTTAAATATCACCCCGTGCAGAGCTCGTGTCCAACCCTAATACCAACTAAATCCAGAATCTAAATAGCTCCAAACTTTTATATACTCTTGAATAAAATATGTTTGTGGTTCCAATTTAATAAAAAATGAAAAAATACATTTATGGATAGACTTCAAAATCATGTAACGACATTATGTAGAACCCGAAACAAAGAAGTGTGTTGTGTTGTCGACATATCATATTTGCAATATTTACAAATTGGTTTTTGAAAATTATTTTCTATTTAGTATCAAAGTTCCTTTGATTTGTTATTATCGCTAGTTTTTTTTTGTTTTTTTACCTTTTTGCAAATTCTAATTGATAATACATAAAACAAAAATATTTGATTATGGTATTATCTACTCTAATTTTGGTATTATCATCTATAATTAAAACATGTATTTTTAGAGTTAACCACAAAATTAAAAGAATCGATTGTTGGTTTAAGTGAACCAAACATTGGTTTGATTTAAGTGATATTTTAAATTACTAAATTAACCATCACTATACATGTTTCCAAACAAATTTTATTTATAAAAGGATATGGTTTTTTGGTCTAAAAAAAGAGATGTACTTCTCAATTAATAATAAAGAGATATTTAAAGTCCCACATTGGAAAAAGTATATGTGGTGGTTCAAAAAATATATTATAAAAAGAACCAAAATAATAAGAAACCATAAGAGTAGGAAACTTAATTTAATATACCATAATAGCCAAATAATATAAATATTAATATTAAAATTTTCATAAATTAAAATAGTTTAACTTGGTAAAAAAATGAAAATATTAAAATATTTAATTCGATCAAAAAGTTAAATATCGTAAAATTTGAAATTTATCAAAAAGTTAAAATATTATAATGTTGAGATATTTATATTATAAAAGTTTGATCGAAAATTTATAATATAATATCAATTATTCAAATAATCGAAAACTTATAAACATTTCTTATTCCGCGCAGAGCGCGGGTTACCACCTAGTAATGTATATATTTGTATAACTGACAATAATTACTTAAAATCAAACTACAATAGTTCAATTTCCTCATGGAGATTTCAAAAGTCAAAACATATATATCTAACTTAATCAGGAGCTCGATACAATATATATTATTCTTAGAAGTAACCGGATTAAATATACTCATCTTTTCGTTAAAAACATTCCCAAAACAAACAATTAAAAAACAATCACGACAAAAGAAAAAAAAATTAACATCTACCATACACATAATATCGTGACAATACGACAACTAACCAAAATATTTAAAACGATTTCGTCTTAGACGATTGGTCGGACCCGCCACCTCTCCCCCTTATAAAATACGCGCAATACACACCGAGACATACACAAAAACTGAAATCACATTGATAAATTCTCATAAATCCACAACAACAAGAAGAAAAAAAAATTCAAGAAAAAATGGCATTTCTTTTCAGCCTTCTGATTCTAGCATTTCTTGTAATCATCATCTTAATTTTCTCAGCATCTTCGACCAAAAAAACTCTACAAACCACCACCAACGAACCACCGTCGTATCCACTCATTGGCTCCATACTCTCCTTCAACAAAAACCGTCACCGTCTTCTCCAATGGTACACCGAACTCCTCCGTCTCTCTCCGTCTCAAACCATTTCCATTCCTCTCCTCGGAAACCGTCGCACCATCGTCACAACAAACCCAGATAACGTCGAGTACATTCTCAAAACCAACTTCTTCAACTTCCCTAAAGGTAAACCTTTTACCGATCTCCTCGGTGATCTCCTCGGAAAAGGCATTTTCAACGTCGACGGTCACTCATGGAGCTCGCAGCGTAAACTCGCTAGCCACGAGTTCTCTACTCGCTCGCTTAGGAGTTTCGCTTTCGAGGTTCTTAAAGATGAAGTCGAAAACCGTCTCTTACCGGTTCTTTCCGCGGCGGCTGATGATGGGAAGACCGTGGATTTTCAAGATGTTTTGAAACGTTTTGCTTTCGATGTTGTTTGTAAAGTCTCGTTGGGTTGGGATCCGGATTGTTTGGATTTAACCAGACCCGTTAATCCTCTTGTGGAGGCGTTTGACACCGCGGCTGAGATTAGTGCTCGCCGTGCCACGGAACCGGTTTACGCTATTTGGAAAGTGAAGCGTGTGTTAAACGTGGGAAGCGAGAGGAAGTTGAAGGAAGCGATCAAGACCGTACACGTGTTGGTATCTGAGATTGTGAGAGCTAAGAAGAAGAGTCTTGAGATCGGGACCGGAGAAGAAGCCAAGCAAGATCTTCTGTCGAGGTTTTTAGCCGCCGGCCACGACTGTGAAGCAGTGAGGGACATGGTTATTAGTTTTATCATGGCCGGAAGAGATACGACGTCAGCAGCGATGACGTGGCTGTTTTGGTTGTTGACTGAAAATGATGACGTGGGGAGGAAGATTTTAGAAGAAGTGGACCCTTTGATAAGTTTAGGGTTAGGGTTTGAGGAACTGAAAGAGATGAGTTACACGAAGGCTTGTCTATGTGAAGCCATGAGGCTTTATCCTCCAGTGTCGTGGGACTCTAAGCATGCTGCAAACAACGACGTTTTACCTGACGGGACACGTGTCAAGAAAGGAGACAAGGTGACTTATTTCCCATACGGTATGGGGAGGATGGAGAAGCTGTGGGGAAAAGATTGGGAGGAGTTTAAACCGAACCGGTGGTTTGAATCTGAATCGGAGAGTACACCGCCGGTTCTGAAACCCGTTAGTCCTTACAAGTTTCCGGTTTTCCAGGCCGGACCGAGGGTTTGTGTAGGGAAAGAGATGGCGTTTATGCAGATGAAATACGTCGTTGGTTCTGTTTTGAATCGGTTTGAGATTGTACCGGTTATCAAGGACCGTCCGGTTTTTGTTCCTCTTTTAACGGCTCATATGGCTGGTGGGCTCAAGGTGAAGATCAAGAGGAGAAGTCAATGTTGATCAAAGTGTTATCTTTAACCATATTTTAATTAGAAAATCTAAATGTAATATATGTAAAATCAAACCGAATGATTCATCTATTACTAATACGGTAATACTCCGGCAAAATCAAAATGTGTAGATTTCTTACGCAAATCAAAGCCGAAAATAACCTTAATCTATTGATTACTTGCACCACTTATTATCATTATAATTGGATTGAGCAAACTGATATATGGGTAGCTCAACATACTTTAGGTAGTTAAATGGTGATAACAGCTCACTTTGTAGAAGCTAATTATCAATTAAAGAAGATGAACATTGGGTTCAAAAATGTTTGTGATCAAAAGGAGTTTTTCTGGAGAGTTTAGAAGAGTGGGATACAAAAAGAGTCAAATATGGTTTATTTTATGCACCATCAAATTGAAAACTTAATACATACAACAAGATGTATTATATAGCATAAACAATGTAAAAACTAAAAACAAAGATAATTAAGATTGGTTTGTGTTTTATAACCAATGTATTATTGTTGGAGAATAATATTTTGGTATTAAAGTTAAAAATATGGATGTAACAATTATAGGTATGAATATAAGTGTCAGATAGAAGGTTATTTATGTTAAAGTTTTTAGTTTGATGATTTAAACTGTTAGTTAAAAACCCTAAGGTTTAAAGTGTAAATGACTGACATTTTGAAGGTTTTTAATGTGATTTTCTCTTTTTTATAGTTTTTTTTTGGGTCGAATTCCCTTTTTTATAGTTTAGTATATATCTTGAGATTCTCTAAAGAGGAATGAAAATCTATGATAAACTTACTCAAAACATGAAAATCTCAACATGTATAACCATTTATTTACCACTATCCCACTGACCTTATAAATACACATGAGATTGTCAGAGTAAAAAACTCACTATTCACTTAACGCCTCTGTTGATAACAATAGTAAAATGCATCATGAAGAAGAACAGTTTAACACGTAACTGCTTCTTAGAGCAACCGCATTGCAGAATTTTTTAGAGTTTCTGACACTAAGAAAAAAGAAAAAAATTGGAGATTTATCTAGATGACGTTGAAATCTCTCTGAACCGTCTCTCGCAGAGCAAGTTTTGGAGACGCCTCTAATAACACTGTAGCGAACACGTGTAGCTTACACAATGCACCACCACGATTTTTCTCCGATATGTTTTTTGTTTTGTTTTTGTAAATCAATTTATTTGTGGACTCGGATCGGTTGAGCAAACCGACGAAGATCGGGTGGTTCATGAGCTCAGCGCTCACCACGAACCTCTCCATCTCCTCGCTGACTAGACAGGTACGTGACCGGCTGGGACAGTGCTGGCTCATCTCACCGGACAAATCGACCACGGCGATGGAGCGTGGGGACGATGGTGATCGCGACGGATGCGGAAGGATGAATTGCAGATCGGCGGATGAAGAATTCGGAGGAGTCGGCGACGCAAGAGAGGCGGCGGATGAGATGCTTCATTTTGGTTTCTCCGGTGGTTTGAAGAGAAATAAAAGGTGAGCAAACACGAGCTGAATCGCTATGCTAAAAGGTGTTGACTTTGTTCTCCATTGTGTAAATTGCGTTAAAGCAAAAAAAATTGAACTTTCATCTCATTTTTGAGTTTTTGGTTAGTGACACCGAATTGCTAGATTGAATTTGTTGGTGGATTTTAGCCAGTTAGGATAAGAAATTTAGAATTGTGTGGTTCTAGTTATTGCATGAGAACAATCAAATTTTTCTTCAAAAGGAGTAATTTTTGGCAATGTTTGATAGAATTTGAGTCTCTTTTATGTTGCAGAAGTGAGTCTTTGAGATATATTCTGAAGCAATATGGAGTATCAGCAGAAAACCTTGAAGAAGATAAGACAAGCAGTAGACTTGTTGACTTTAATTATGAAGAGAATCACGACGCTTTAAGGACAAAATCACCACAATTGTCCCCGTGTAAGAACATATATCCTACTGCCACTCTCTCTGACTTCCGAAATGATATGAACTTGCTTTCAGAATTGTGTTTCTGTTGTCTTATTGAAACTCTTTTAGTATATTTAGTTTCTTTAGTGTGTCTGGATCCTTGTGTTTAAGCGATGCTTTTGTGGTGTTGCTATAAACCCTTTCATTAGATTCTTTTTGGATCTTGATTTTAACTTACCATTGCATACTTTTAATTTCGTTTCCACAATCTGTAACCATGTTGTTTTCTTTAATTTTCTAACAATATATAAAACTTTATAAGAAAAAAAAATATTTTTGAACTTTAAAGAACTCCACGTTAGTTCTGCAATGTGGAGGTAAAAAATAAAATTTTTTTAGAAAAACTCTACTCTTAAATTAATAATATAATTATTCTTAAAAAAATAGAGATCCAAATGAGGTTCAAGGATGCGGATGCTCTTAGAGCACGCACAATCTCATATTATGTGGGTTTCTTTAGCAAAAAAGAAAAAAAAAAAAAACATTTATCTACGTGCGCGTTGACGTAACGTCTACGTGGAGAGATTCAACGTGATGGGTCTCTTCCCGAAGAAGTTTTCGGCGAGTTTCTCTGACATGTTTCTACACGTGTCACAACCCGATTGGATTTCAATTTTTAATTTTTTTTTTCAAAAATCATTTAAAAAAAAAAAAAAAAATTTAAAGAAACCAACTTGGTTTCTCCATTGTACATGCTCTTAAAGTCTTTCAGTTCCTAACGGCAGAGGATGATGTGGTGCTGAGCTGGCTAAACAGAGGAGTAAAGTAGAGACTTGGATGGGGACTTTTTCATTCGCCTGGAACCATAAGCACTCACCTCTTCAAAATCTCAGCTTTGCATAGATCCAGCTTCTCCACTTGTCGATAACACATAAGCTTCTTGTATAATATGCTTTTGCGTTTCTGTCCGAGCCCATTTGTTTGTACTTTGAAGATAGAACTCTTAGAGCATGATTATCGGACGTTTGTTAACGCGTTTCTTAGTTATTGTGATGATTTAAATAAATCAAAAAGAAAATAAATAGAACAAAACGTTTCTTAATTAAGGAAATTTTGGAAACGTTTCTTGTGTCAAGGAAAAAGAGAAAACGTGATATCCTCTTCTCATTCGACCCCTTTTTCTTCACTCCGTCTTCTTCGATTCTCTGTCGGTGGCCAGCGATTCCTTCAATAGGCGATTGATAACTCGATTCATGCGTCTCCTTCGCCGGTGGAAGGAACACCAGCGTCTAAATCTGTTGCCGAGCTTCTCTCCGGTCTGTCTCTGGTGGCCATCCTCTCCGGTTGCTAAACCTTGTTCCGTTTGCTTCGGGAGAATCCGAGACAACGGAGACTGAGGTGGAATCGAGCGAACCCGAAGTCCAGGTTTTCAGATTTCTACTTACTTCTATTTACATTTTGGAGTGGTCAATTGGGGAATTAGGTTTTAAAAGTTTCGAAATTTGAAAACTCTTGTACTTATTTTGAATCTTATGATAGTATAACTGTTGAATTTGGCAACTTTGGATACCTTAATTTGCTTTCATTTACGAGTCTGAGACGCCACCACTGTTGGTCAATTTTGTAGTATGTGAAGAAACATGTATTGTAATCTAAGTTTCAGGGCATCTGAGTATCGAGAGGAGTACGATGGTGGGTGCGTGCAGATGAGATTGTCGTACAGCCCGGCGGCTCATCTCTTTCTCTTCCTTCTTCAGTGGACAGATTGTCATTTCGCAGGCGCTTTGGGATTGCTTAGGATCCTTATTTATAAGGTGATTTGTTTGCTGCTGCTGCTTATCATATTGGTTATTGATCCTCTGTTCTTGTCTGCCTGATATATCTCTGTCTGTTTTCTTTTAGGCATACGTTGATGGGAAGACCACGATGTCGCTACATGAACGCAAAGCTAGTATCAAAGAATTCTATGGTAATGAATGTCATTGTTAATAACTCTCACGGCTAAAAGAAGAAAGTGTGATGATGGTTCCCAACCAGGATACTCTCACGGCTTCACCAATGTGGCTGAGACTTCCACAGAACGTCCTCCTGGAGTCAAGGCAGCAAAAAGCAGAGGCAAGAGGAATGTACAAGAAGCCAAGTCTGAGATCGACCTTGAAAAGCTTGAAAGTGTGTGGTCTATTAAAAAGGCTGACATGGCTTTGAGAGAGAGAGCGTCGAAGATGGCTATGCTAGAGAGTATCCTTGCAAAGAAAGAACCTCTTTCTGAGATTGACGAAACCATAAAGAAGAAGCTTGTTTCAGAATTGTTTATGTGAATCACGTGATGATAATGACCTGAAGATAATGCATGATAATGTCGTGTGTCTTTTGCGTTGAATGATGTTATTGTTTAATGTGTGTTGTCTTTTTTATTTGTTTTATCACTAATGCGTGTTGTTTTAAGTCTTTTAGTTTTAAGTCTTTATGTTTCCATGTTTTATAAGATGAACTTGTTTTAAGAATATGCTTCTCAATTAAAAACATGTTTTAAGTTTATCTATTATTTTTGTCTCTTTGCAGGTGTTTATCTATTATTTTGTCTCTTTGCCCCAAGAGAGTCACACAATTTTTTGGGACAACTAATACAAGATGCCCCAAGAGAGTCACAAGATGCACTCACGAATGTTCCTCTTTGTCATGTTTTGTCACGGATGTTCCTCTTTGTCATGTTTCACCATGTCACAATTTTTTGGGACAACTAATACAAGATGCCCCAAGAGAGTCACAAGATGCACTCGCGGATGTTCCTCTTTGTCATGTTTTGTCACGGATGTTCCTCTTTGTCATGTTTCACCATTTGCTATTTATACGTTGAAGTGCATATTGTTTATTTGACCAAACTTTTGTTATGTGTTCTCCTTTTTTCTCTCTAATTTTATAAATTCTTTTTTGAGAGCACAATTTTCCTTTCTCATTTCTTACTTCTTGGTCAAAACATTCTTGATCTAAAATTTTAAACACAAATATGGGGTCTTCATCACGTGATCCTTTTGGTGATTCCATTGATATAAATTTCAGCCAAATGATCGATCAATATCTCGATCAATCTTTTGAGAATTTGTTAAATGGTTATATATAATGATCAGCAAGAGCCAAGGAAGACACGAGACTATATTGAAAGAAATCGCGAAGAAGGCCACACGCTTTTATGGAATGATTATTTCAGTGAAACTCCCACATTCCCTCCTGCTTTATTTCGACGACGTTTTCGAATGAACAAGCCGTTGTTCTTGAAGATTGTTGACCGACTCGCCAATGAATTCCAATATTTTCAACAAACGGACGATGCAACAGGCAGGCCCGGTTTCACCGGGATACAAAAGTGTGCAGCAGCAATTCGTCTGTTGGCATATGGTTATGCGGCTGATGCGGTTGACGAATACCTTCGGATGGCTGAAACTACTGCTCGTCAATGTTTGATGGAGTTTGTTGAAGGAATAATATCTCTTTACAGCGATGAGTACCTAAGAAAACCCACAACAGATGATCTTCAACGACTACTTGATATGGGCGAACAACGTGGATTTCCCGGGATGATAGGAAGCATCGACTGTATGCATTGGGAATGGAAGAATTCTCCTACCGCTTGGAAAGGGCAATATTCATGAGGTTCAAAAAAACCGACAATTGTTTTGGAAGCGGTAGCTTCGTATGATCTTTGGATATGACATGCGTTTTTTGGACCTCCAGGTACCTTAAACGATCTTAACGTTCTTGATCGGTCACCTGTTTTTGATGATATAATTAACGGGGTAGCTCCGCAAGTGCATTTCTCTGTCAACGGACACGAGTATGGTTTGGCTTACTATCTTACAGATGGTATTTATCCGAACTGGTCAACTTTTATCCAATCTATTAAACTTCCAAGGGGTCCGAAAGCAAAGCGATTTGCTAAACGTCAAGAAGGTGTCCGAAAAGATGTCGAGCGTGCTTTTGGAGTCTTGCAAGCTCGATTTGCTATTGTTAAAAATCCGGCTCTTTTTTGGGACAAAGCCAAAATTGGAAAGATTATGAGAGCTTGTGTCATACTCCACAATATGATAGTTGAAGACGAACGAGATACTTATCGTTATAATGGTAGGTTTTATAGGGTTATAAAACCAAAATGAAGAGAAGCTAATCGACATATATATTTGTTTTTCATTTTCTTCTTCGTTCTTGTTTTTATGTTTTTTAATTTTCTTTCATTCATTCTTATTCAGTCTCTTCTGTTTTGATTTTTTTTTTGTCTTTTCTCTTATATGGTTTATTCTTCATTTTAACTCATCTTTGCGTTTGCTTTTCTTCGTCTTCGCGCTTCTTTTTATTCTTTTTTTTTTCGTCTCCTTCGTTCTTATTCGCTTTCCTCTTTAGATTGGTCTTTGCAAGTTTTTTGTTTTTGTTTGGTTTCTTCCCCTTCGTTCTTATTCGATTTCTTCTTCAAATTTTCTTCGCAAGTTTTTTATCTGGTTTTTTCTTATTCATCTTTGCCTTCTTTGGTTTTTATTTTGTCTTCGCAATTCAATATATTCGTTTTCGCTCTTCTTCGGTTTTATCTTCTTACTCTTCTTCTTTGTGTCTATTTTTTTCTTCAACTTTTTTTCTTTCTTATTTGTCTAGGTTATTCTCCACCATTAAAATTCTAAATGGCTCCATTCCTCTTATCAAATATTAATTTTATGTTGAAATTTGTAAACTAATTTTAACATAAGCTTTTTTTATTTTGATATCGATCCATAAGTTAGTTAGAATGTCCACATATAAAATATATATATGCTTTATAAATTTGTTCTTTCTTATTTATTAAAATATTTCAGTGATTATTTATATAATTAAAACCATTATCTTAAATTAAGAACTTTTCCTAATATAAATCTAAGTAGATTTTTGGTGTTACCAAAAACTTATACATGTTTTTCTTATATCTATCGATATTCCAAATCTAAAATTTGGAAAATTTATTAATCTTAGATGATGATATAGAAAAATATTATTGATTGTTTACAATTTGGAAAAATTCTTAATTTTATAGATGCTGATTTGGCATAATTTAATTGGTTAAAAAAAATGAAAAGCTGATGTGGACACCTTTAGAGTCATTTAGCATCAACTTTTATATAGTATAGATTTCTCATATTTTCCTTTTTCTTTTTTCGTTTGTGATTGTTGATGGATGAACTTTCTGCTCCGACAAATCTCCAAAAAAATTTAACGAAATTTCCTTTTAGAAAAAAAAAAATACAATTTATGTCTCTGGTTTTAATATCTCTTTGTTTTGGTCTTGTCATTGCTACACTCTGTTTCATCTTTCCCATTTTACTCGGACGAAAAAGACAGAGAAATTAAAGAATAACAACATTACTTCTACAGTTGTACTCAAACATAGTTCCGATCCCCTTCGATTCCATTAGCCTGCAAGAAGATGACATGTATGTATGGATTATAATCAATAGCAAATTGCATTTTCAACTTATTGGCTGTTGCAATGAATATTCAAATAACTTTGATAAGAAAGTGTGCACAACTCGGTAAATCAAAATGTTCAGGGTTCAACTTCAGTCTCTACATTCGAGAAGTTCAACTCGAAAACCACGTGGTGCCTCATTCGGGAAGTCCATCTTCGTGTTGATTGGGATAAAGTTGTTTGGTTCACCCATGCTACTCCAAAATACTCGTTTCTTGTCTGGATGGCGATGCTCAATCGCTTAGACACAGGAGATCGTATGAGGAAGTGGAGTCCAACAGTTGATGCTACCTGCGCCTTATGTCAATGTCCGCTGGAAACATAAAGCCACCTATTCTTCACTTGTCCCTACTCTGCTCAGGTATGGGAGGGTCTCGTGAAAGGAATACTTGGAAACTCATTTAGCACAGATTGGGACGTTCTAGTTAATCTCTTATGGGATCCCAACTATGCCGTCTCAAACTATTTATCATCAGATACACCTTCCATGCTACGGTGTATGGCATCTGGAGGGAACGTAATGGTCGAGGAGGAGATGTTGGCGCAAAGGATGATGGCAATTCTAGACAAAAATATCAGAAATCGGCTCAGCTCGACTGGCCGATAGATCCTCAAATCTCGGTTACTGGCCGAATAAATTAGAGATTGATAGATCATAGATCACTAGCTAATACAAAGCCTACTAGCTAAAAAGTTCTTGTTTAGTTTCTGAAGCACTCTTGAGTATCTCAAATGTCTCATTAGCTATATATATAAAGGCTAGTTTGTTGCGTTTCATTTTGAAGTCTTTGAACTCTGTTTTTGATTATCTGCTGAAGCTTGCTTATAAGTTATACTTATCCGTAGTACTTTTTTGCAGGATAACACTACGTAAGCAAATTAAATTTCGTCTTCTTGACCTCTAAGGTGCATGCTTATACCTTTTATTTCATGCTGTGACATCCTTTTATTAATTTATAATCATATATACATAGGCATCAGTTATTTATAGTCGAACCTCATCGGTATACCATGCTTGCTCCTTCATGCCATGTTTTTTTACCCATATCCGGATTTCACTGTTGTAAAAGGATTTAATTAGAAAAATCAATAACAATAGTATTCTATTCTCTGCTTTGTCTACAATGACTGCCAAGAGAAAATTAAGTAAATGTCTAGGGACAGGACTCTTCTCTCAACATCATATCTTTACCAGTGTCCTTAAACCTCTTTTTAACCATAACTAAGAATGAGACGAAATATCTGCAAAAGCAGGGGTAATAAATTACGTGAAACAGTAAATGTTATAATCCTCGTCCATATACTTGTTTTCCTTTGGAACATCTTACATTCAACATCATCCACACCATCAGGAAAATAAACAAATTCCAGTGTTAGTCTTGCAAACTTATCTGAGATGTAAGCTATTCAATCTTTACATAACAAACATAACAGGCACTTTCACCACATTTGTGACATGGTGTTGGGCGATTTTCCTAAGAGAATGAAAGTGAAGTTGTAGGGAAAAAGCAGCTACCGTCAGAAGTCAAAACAATTCTCTCGTTTAGTGTCAAACGACCCCTAAGAATGTAAAAGCCATAAGCAGTGCTATAATTCACTCAGTGAACATGATTAGACTTCGAATTCTTATCAGGTAGAAATAGAATGCAGCTCTTCCTAACCAGTTGCAAGATATAACAGAAAAGGGTGAAAAAATTCACTGCCTGAACCAATAGCTAAGTTCCTGTTCCATATATACTTGTGTTCTTCTGGGGAAATATATATTTTTCCAGCAAATGTTGTAATTAGAAGATTCCTTCGAAAGATGTAAATCAGCAAAGATTTAGCAATCAAGTCAACATAGAAAGTAGATACCAAGACAACACAATTCCAACTAGCTGCTTACCATATGCGAAAAGTAACATGCAATGAAGTACAAGGCCGGCTCCAGTAAAAGTTGTCATTCTTTTTAAACACAAATTAATCTCGTGGAAGGAAACAGCGTTAGATCTTTAAATAGCACAAGATGTATTCCAAAGTTTTGAAGATGACAGGCTTACTCAGAAGGTATGTGTCTGAATATTTGGTGATCCCACACTTCCTGAGGCAGAATCCCCACTTTTAATGTTGTTCTGATGAAGGGTCAATAATCTGCGTTCAAAATCATTTTACAAACTCATATCAAAGGAGAACCAAGACAGCATCAACCTACATTCAAAGAATGATTAGGCCAACATCCGATCGCAGAACAGAGAAGCATCATCAGCCCCACACACGCACATTTGTAGCTATTAATCAGCTAACCAATATGAGTAACCGAAAACTTTTAGCTAAACGAACTACCAAACACCCTTTAATAGTATTGGATAACCAAGTAACCCCTCGACCTTGATCCCCATCAATGATGACAATCTTTTAGACCTAGATTTCCAAACATCAACGTATGACTTTTTATTTTTTTTTGTGCAACTATCAACGTGTGACTAATTTACCAAAACTATTACAGAGTTGACGTAAGAACATAGTTCAAAACAGGAGGAAATGGCTAGAAAAGAAACCCTGAACCACTAAAATACTAACGTTTTGATCTAACAATTTCCCCCCAGGTGATTCTTTTTTTCACTATTCGAATAGATGTTAAAAAGGTTTGCCCGTTACCTATATACAAATTCAAGCTTCATTGGTGGAAACTTATTTACTACGTAGTGTTCAGGGTTTATTATGTTTCCTCTAGTTTCGTCCAAACAGAGCAACAGTTTTAGAACAAATCATGAATTGTGTGAAACAAGAAAGAATTTAAGTAGATAGGTGCAACATACGATCACACTCATGCTGCTGAATGTTGCTAGCTAGACCATGGATTAAAGAACTCCAGATCGATTGCCTACCATGATCTAGCTGCAACATAATGAGACCAAAATATAGCTACGAATAAAAATTAGATTCATTATAATTTTTGTTTTTAATTAAGAAATCTGGGAATCCAAATACAAAGCTGAAAATGAATAGGGCAATGAAACCATTTCAGCAATCAATATAACCAAAAGTCATATACATTCTATACCAAAAACGTTTATCTAGCATCAAGTTGAGTCTTATACTAAAAGTCTAATGTCCACCTGATTTCTATCAAAACAATATGTTTTTCAACTCCTCCACGGTGTGATCAAGGGACCCAAGCACTATTTTATTTTACCAAATCAACTCTAAACTTCAGCAATTCATGTTTCTCAGCTCTAAACTATAACTAATCATATGTGTATCAGACTCAAACACACAAAGGCAGTAAAGGCAGGTAGAATGCCTCACTTGAGGAAACAGATGATTTTGATATGTCCATAGACCATAGTAGAATCTGGAAGTAACAAACCCGAAGAGATCCCAAGTGCCTCATATCACTAATAGTTCCAAGTTAGTAATACAGTTTCACAATATACTAACTTCAAAAAGTTAAGGTAACAACAAAGATCCCAAGTGCCTCATATCACTTATAGTTCCAAGTTAGTAAGGAAAGAAGAATATCATCAAACTCACACGGTTATCAAAGGTGGGTCATCTAGAATCAATAGAAGTCTCCGAATCATTTTATAAAACAGAAATTCCATAATCCACAACGAGAAAGTCACACAAGAAACTAATGTGAAACTCGAGATTAGGCACTTATGATAAAACAGGGAAAGTGGCAGCTTAGATGGATATAGAGTGTGTGAAGGAAAAGCACTAGATAAGTATAAGCAAGTTTCAGGTAAAGCAAACTTCAAGAAAAGGATATTCTGACAAGGATCTATAGATATAACAACGCACATCATAAAAAAAGGAAACATGTGTTTTGTCAGACCAGAGAATACAATGTTAATACACGGCCAACTGATTGTCAGCACAAGACGAATCTAAGAAGTCAGCACGAAATGAGTAGAATACCATGCTCTCACTGTGGTAAGCAGGGTGCATAAGAGTAGCCAATAACTAGCAGCCAAAGCATCGCTTGCAGGGACTACTTTCTTACCTGGGGAGATCACCAAGTACCAACCATGCCAAGCTGGAGAAAAGGAAGAAAATTATGGTTTCACAGCTAAAGTGTCAAGGGCAACATAGCTAAATTATGAAAAGCTAAAGAGATACTGCAATCTAACATTATGAAGAGGGAATGGGTGGTGACAATCTAAGATTTTATCACCTCTCTACAGAATCCATATCAAATCCATTCTGTGAAAACTAGAACCAGAAAAAGCTACTATACCAAAAAAAAAAAAAAAGTAACAAGCTTTGGTAACATGAGAGAATGTAATCTTCATAAGGCTCCACATCCAACAAACAAACATGGTATAAAAAGAAATTTGAGAAGGAACTTTCTGTCAGCAACAAAAACGGAAATCAGCCTCTGTACAAGCAAACAGTGTCCCTTGCTAGGACAATAAATAACAAATAATTTTGGAGTAAGCAAACGTCAGACTCACCAAGCATCCTGAAACAATGCCTCAGGGCAGTCCCATTTGTGGAATCCGTATTGCGAGAGAGAAACCTGGTCATCTAGAATCAATACAAGTCTCCGAATCATTTTTTAAAACAGAAATTCCATAATATACAAGGAGAAAGTTACACAAGGAACTAATGTGAAACTCGAGATTAGGCACTGGTGATAAAACAGGGAAAGTGCCAGCTTACTTGTCCTCAGTCCTGTTTAGAGTACACACTCTGCAGATTATCTTTACTTGAAACATCTGGTGAGCGCAAGAAAGGTGGTTCCAATTTCATTTCATCTGCCAAAACAACAGGAATCAATCCTCAGACCTGAACAAATCGTAAAAGGAAATGCTATTCTTCAAAGTAACAGGTTAAGGTGAGAGCTTTGAGAGAGAGAGAAGCACCAAGAGATTAAGGTGGGATGTGTACCTAAAAAGGGCAGCTAGCCAATCTGAGGATTGAGCAAGAGAAAGCCACATATGCAGTTGATCAGCCTGACACGCCCAAGACAGCCCAGGAGACTACTAAACCCAGAAACTTCATTCACCATAGACAAAGACCTGCTGCACGTTACTTGAGCCGTGAATCAAAATAGAGCTTATAGATCTGGAACAATTTAAGCAATACAGATGATGGAAGAAACTCATCAACGTGAGCAATCGATGAAATGGAATATGCAATAGAAACTGGCACTTGGACGATTCATAAACATTCTAGTTTTGCATCTCAGTCCATAGCCCAGATCTAAACGAGAGTTGGACAGTCTCAAGCCAATCAGAGCGGAAATCACCTTGAGGTTCTGCTTCCGATAATCCGTGCGTCTCTGGTCAGATCTTTTTTTTCTTCCACTTGGTGAAGAAGAAGGACGATACGCGATCTGACTCGGTAGTCAGCGAGTCCACTCCAATTTTCGACCCGAGTTTAAAAGTTAAAAAAAAAAAAAAAAAAAATTTTAAAAAAATTAAAAGGAATGAGAGCAAATCAAAATTTCACATCCATAAATAGACGTAAACACACTCTCTTTCTTCTCCCCTCTCTCTTTTGCTCTGCGAAAATTTCAAACAGAAAATGGCTCCTCGGCGAAGCATTGCTCCTACTCTCCATCTTACAGAGGTGGAACCTTCTCACCACCGTGATCATCGTGCATTCCACCTCAATTTCTTCGGCACGCGTCTCAATGTCACTCTGACTCACAAAACTTCAGCCGTAAGGAGGTGGATTCGAAACGTTCGACACCACGGCCGGAACTACCTTCGTCTCCGCCGTTTTTATGTAGCGCTGGGATTGGGAGGCGAGCTGAACGAAAATCATGTCTCAACTATCCATCTCTGTGTTGGACGTGAATGCCTCATCATCCAGCTTGGCCGACTCCTCAACGATCGCCGTCGTCGCCGCGCTAGCGTTCCGCCAATTCTCAAGCATTTCTTCTCCGATGATCGAATCGTTTTTGTAGGTCTACTAAACCGTGGCCACGCAAGTAAGCTCCAGAGATCAGAGATCGCAGTTGCAAATCTTCATGACGCTAAGGATTTACTTTTCGGAGAGGATGCGAATCCCTCATACAACGAAGTCGTCAACGCTGCTGAGATCCACAACTCCTATTCTCAATTCGATCTGAATCCTCAGGTAACCTACAGCAACTGGACCAAAACCGACTTGGATGAAGCTCAAATTACTCAAGCCGCCGCTGATGCGTTTCTCAGGTACAAAGTCGGCACAAAAATCCTATCAGTCCGTTAATTTCTCTTTTCCACTGTTAAAAAACTAAAATACGTATATGTTGGTGTTGATTTTGTGTGTTGATTTGATATATGTGTTTGTTTGCTGCTTTGGATTTCCTGAATATGTTTGAAAAACTGGAATTATATTTGCAATTACTGGATATTTTGTTCAGATTTGCCATTTTCGATTCTTTAGAGTGTATGTGCGTTTCTGGAACTCAGGCTATAGGTGATCAATTAGTTACAATGTGCCGTGCGTTTCTGGAACTCAGGCCATATGTGATCAATTAGTTACATGTAAGCTCTAAGTGAGGCATTTGTTACAGAGTGTGTGAGTCTCTCTCTCTCTATCTGTGCATCGCCATCCGTTCCAATATGCCAAAAAAATTGCTTCTACTTAGTGTTGCCTGCCTGGCCTCTTCAAATGGAACCATTCATGCTGTCCACAAGAAGTCAGGCAAATGAGGAGAATCAGGGACGTAACTTTACTCCATGAGAACAAAACCTTTGAGGTTTGAAGGGATACACAAACGACGACTAAGAGAGCCTACTTTAGTGATCGAACATCACTAATGCCAAAACAAGGTATTTACGTACGTACATCATCAGCTCTCAACATATAAAGGCCTTAATTTTCACAAGAGCAAACCTACGTGAATGGGAGGCTTTCTTCTATATGCCTAAGGACAGGTATATAACCAAAAGCAATCTTCCGACCACACCTTTCCTCGCCACATTCAAGAGATATCCAGCACCAGCCAGCATAGTGGTCCCATGGCCATATATAATCTTTGACTGAGAGCTATAACACACACACACACACACACACACACACACACACACACACACACACACACACACGCACGCACACACACACACACACACACACACACACACACACACACACACACACACACACACACACACACACGTAAATCAATCAAAAATATATGTTTAACAAGGGTCAAGGGGGACAACGTGGTCTCTCACCATTTGAAAGTTCACACACATGAAATCAAAAGCAAGTACAAATGCAGTCGAGAAAGAAGAAGAACAACAACAAGAACAAAAAAAGTGCCCCCCCAATTCTGTGACAAGTAAAGAGTTTATTTATTTTATATATAAAAGCCAATAAATAAGAAAGAGGAACATAATAAGTGCATATATAGTAATCTGTATTTATTATATCATCTGAAAATAAGAAGTCTGACGAAACATGGCAGCGCATCTAATATCAAATATAAACTCTAACGTGCATGTTTACGACGACGTGGCCGCAGTACGTGGCCATGGTCTGGAACTAGAGAGGGATCTAAGTGCATGGTAATTGGTATGACCTTATCATATTGATTCCAGTAAACGCCGTCTGTGTTACTTTTGCTGAGTCTGGTAATTAGATGCATTTTCTTTGTTGCAACGTCAAGAGAGACAATGCGTTCGGGCAAACAAAAGTAGACGAGAAGAGGATTGTATGGATGACAACATATAGTTTGTGGAGAAAGAATCCGCTTTCTGGTCTCTGGATTAGCCATGAAACCTGGCATGTTGTGTTGGGCAGAGAATGTCCAGTCTTGCAGCCATGGAAGGTCAGTGAAAGACATAGGATCATGCTCTTGTTTCCATATGGATTGTTTGTAGTCCACGAGTGTCCAAATCGAGAGATGGTGATGATCAACAGCTGCAACGAGCTGAAGGACGCGTAGGTGGCCCATGGAGATGGTTAAGATCTCTGAAACAATTGCGTCGCCACCATAAGAAGCATGACACATCTCGTGGGAACGGTGGATGAGTAGGCATGTCTTTCGATCATTAGGGTTGTAAGCCACGACAGGCCCGTCCTCTGCTAACCAATGTAAAGCTCCTTTAAAGACCAAGGCTTGGTATTGAGTTGGACACCAACTGGATTGTGACCAAGGAGGATGCTCAACTTTAATGCCTATCGATGTACCGAGCATAGAATCAAACAAGAATACTATAAACCAGGAACGTGTACATCTCTTCAACTTGACAACATGGTATATGCCTTTAGTCCCATTCCCTATTAATCCAATAGGGACCCCCGAAGTCACAAAGCCTGGTTCAGGAAGACGAGTCCATTGCATAGTCAAAGGATTCACAATATAGAATTCTTCAGATGAAGATTTCATGCACAACAAGACATCTTTGCAAGAGGCTAAGACACAAACCGGAGGATCAAACTCCGGATCGACATACTTGCTTAGCTCGAATCCTTTCCAACCCTCCAAGCATATGTCGTTTGTAGCATATTGAGGTTGCGTGTTGAGGATCAAAGCCAGGCTTGGATAGTGATGGAAAGAAGAAGAAGAAGATATCAGAGAGTTCCATCGCTTGCTCACGTTTTTGCAAGCCACGAAATCTCTAGGGTTACGTAGCTTGGAAAAGATCTCTTGCAATAGCAAGCTCTCAGGTAAATCATCTATGATGATATTTGGTTTTCTTGTTCCAGCAACTTTGCCTTTTCTTCTTCTTTCTATCCAGTACAAAGCTCTCTTTGATCTCTTTCTTTTTCTCAACGGTGCCATCTATTAGTGTTGATCTCTCTCGTTCTTACTTTAGATTCCCTTTAGTATTGTATTGATTTTCATAGTATATATTTACACGCTTTCTAAACCCTAGTCCATGTTGACTTTTAAATTAACAATTTCTCATATTTTCCTTTTTCTTTTTTCGTTTGTGATTGTTGATGGATGAACTTTCTGCTCCGACAAATCTCCAAAAAAAAGTTAACGAAATTTCCTTTTAGAAAAAAAAAAATATAATTTATGTCTCTGGTTTTAATATCTCTTTGTTTTGGTCTTGTCATTGCTACACTCTGTTTCATCTTTCCCATTTTACTCGGACGAAAAAGACAGAGAAATTATAAAGAATAACAACATTACTTCTACAGTTGTACTCAAACATAGTTCCGATCCCCTTCGATTCCATTAGCCTGCAAGAAGATGACATGTATGTATGGATTATAATCAATAGCAAATTGCATTTTCAACTTATTGGCTGTTGCAATGAATATTCAAATAACTTTGATAAGAAAGTGTGCACAGCTCGGTAAATCAAAATGTTCAGGGTTCAACTTCAGTCTCTACATTCGAGAAGTTCAACTCGAAAACCACGTGGTGCCTCATTCGGGAAGTCCATCTTCGTGTTGATTGGGATAAAGTTGTTTGGTTCACCCATGCTACTCCAAAATACTCGTTTCTTGTCTGGATGGAGATGCTCAATCGCTTACACACAGGAGATCGCATGAGGAAGTGGAGTCCAACAGTTGATGCTACCTGCGCCTTATGTCAATGTCCGCTGGAAACACAAAGCCACCTATTCTTCACTTGTCCCTACTCTGCTCAGGTATGGGAGGGTCTCGTGAAAGGAATACTTGGAAACTCATTTAGCACAGATTGGGACGTTCTAGTTAATCTCTTATGGGATCCCAACTACGACCGTCTCAAACTATTTATCATCAGATACACCTTCCATGCTACGGTGTATGGCATCTGGAGGGAACGTATTGGTCGAGGAGGAGATGTCGGCGCAAAGGATGATGGCAATTCTAGACAAAAATATCAGAAATCGGCTCAGCTCGATTAGGCTCCTTGGAGATTATAGCTATGATGGTAGCCTTATGTATTGGTTTGCCACAAGAGTATAAGTTGTAAAACTAGTAGGCTCTTACCATTTCAAACAATGATGCACCCGATGTAGCACATTTTTTTATTGAATACTATTTTACATTCATTCAAAAAAACTTCAGTCTCTACATCATCTGAGCTTAGCACTTACGGATGATTTGTTCTACAATGACTGCCAAGAGAAAATTAAGCAAATGGGAGAGGAAGTTACTCTACTCTTCTCTGAAAATCATATTTTGAACTAACACATGGCAGAGTAGTCCACTATAAACTATAAAGTAGTATAGCTGCTATTTTTTTTTTTACTTTGGAATTAATATTACATACTTTTGAACTACTGTCTCCTTTCCAAAACTTTTAATGTCAACACCAGACAGGTGCTACCTTATTGTTTACTTAATTTCCGTTATCTATTTGCTAGGTTTAGCGGTTGGGTCTCAACTCTCAATTAAGTTTGTAATGGACTTTCAAATTCACTTTGTAATGACCAAAAAAGGAAAAAGAAAAAAGGGAAATTGCACTCAGTAACAATATTAAAAGACTTAATTAGGTGAATAGCAATCTATAATACATTAAAATAGCTTTTTGGGGCTTCTCAGGCCACCCACGTAGGATTTCTGAGAAGAGCTCCCGTACTGTCACGTCATCTATTTCGGTCCCGCATTGCCATGTAAGCAGCAAGCAGCGATATACCTTGGGCCTTCATCTCAGCTTCAAATGTATTATAGATTTCTTAGCCCACAAAACAAAAGATTATTAAGCGAAGCCCACCATTTCCGTCGACGATAGATTTCGTCGCCTCCTTCTTCGATGCTTCTTCAACGACGATGGAAGATGAATCGATTCATCTTTCTGTAAACTGTTGTTGCTTATCTTCAATGTCCACTTCCTCTATAGAAATTATGGCGCCTTCAATCCGAAACCTCTCTTGGGGATCCTATAAAACCCACATGCTTCCATCTCACCAGATCCACTTTCACATTGCAACTCATCTGCCCCCTCAACCAATTCCGAAATCTTCCAATGGCATCCACAGCTCCTTCAGCCTCTGTCAAGCCGATGACGTTCCAGATTCTCGACAAAATTGATGGCCAGTTTTGCAATGAGGAGGTGTTGGTTCGGCTTCTGCATTTTTGGGAAGCCAGAAACTTCAAGAAAGGGAACGTGCTAATGGGAGTTGAGGTCCTTCTCCTTGACTCTCAGGTAATCCGTTCATGGGTTTGGTTTCTACAAATCTTCAGGATTCAAATTCTCTTGGTATCTTGCCTCATTCTCCATTTTATCTTCAGTTAATCTGTTTTTGGGTTTTTGTTAGTCTGGCGCAGGAGTATGATTTCAGGTTTTTAATTTAGGAATTCCCGGAAAACTACAAGATGCACTTCTAAATTAGTTGAATTCTAATAACTCATAACCTTAACCTTTGCAAAAGAAAAGGCGTCCAATCAAGGTATGCCTCTATAAACGATGGTTCAT
The DNA here is from genome assembly GCA_026724425.1 of Erythrophleum ivorense. Classification (NCBI taxonomy): domain Eukaryota; kingdom Viridiplantae; phylum Streptophyta; class Magnoliopsida; order Fabales; family Fabaceae; genus Erythrophleum; species Erythrophleum ivorense. The sequence continues at coordinate 1,279,077 of JAIUCV010000136.1, read as the reverse complement.
AAACTCTTGCGCTTTTTCAATTGAAATATCAATTTCGTTTGTGCTTAAGTTCAAATATACGTTGCTGTTAGATCATGAAGCAATAAACTTTGTTTCCTTGATTGTTTAAAGCAATTCATTTTAACTGAATCTGTCCACTTTTAGCCGCTTGCATCTCTGCCAGTTTTTCCGTTCTGTTTTCACCTAAGTTTTATTTACGTTTTCAGTTTCAGCAGATTTTATGGCCACCATAGTTTGTCGTTCTTTTCCTGCACCCTTTGATTAATCGAATTTCCCTTTCATGAGATACTACTGTTATGATTCATACTGGTATGTGTCATTATGATTAGTGCAATTTATATTTAACCAGTGAAGTTTTATGATCATTCAGACAACCAGATCTTCTACTTATGAACTAGGAATTGTTGTTTTATGAATCTCAAATTTCCTTATCAAAAGCAGCAGAAAATTCCGAGTTTAATCCATCAAATTCGTACTGGTTTTTGGGTGTTATTGGAGAAGACACAAAACATGTGGAGAAGTGAGGAAGGAGGAGTAAACCAGAATTACATACGAATATTTCGGGGCAATTTCCAGACGTTTCGTAAGGTCTCAGAAGCTACTTTTGGTACCATCAGAAAGATCGTCTTCTTAGCTTTCCAAAACAGCCAAGATCACGGTATTCGGAGTTATTTTCAGTGAGTTATGGTAATTTCTTTTTGAGACGTCAAATCTGTTTTAAGATTTCAGAGTTATTTTCCAGATTCTAGCTGAGGTTTTGTGAAGCAATTTCCCGACGATCTGTAAGTCACCAGGAGTCGATCTACATACGGTTTTGAAGATCTCAAACCCAACTTTCCAGATGTTTCCTGCGTTGTTAAATCAGAGGTATATTGCATCCGTAAATCAGCTCCAAAGTTTACGAAAAATCCATGTTTTCTGTTTCCAGAAAAATATCAGTTTTCCAGTTTTGCTTTCAGTTTCTGCTTCAGTTTTGGGAGAAGGATTCCGATTATAACTGAACGATTTAGACCATACTGGTGGTAGTTCCAGATAGAGGAAGTGACAGGGAAGTCAAGGGAGTTGACGTTGGTACCATAGGAGGTAACCCTGTTTTTTACATCATTTTCATTCTATTACATTGGTTTTTCTTTCTTACCTTCTTTCTGTATTGTTGCAGAATGATTCAAATGGAGATGATGACGAGGAAGATGATGATGAATTGATGATGATGAAGGAGAAAATACTAAGAAGAATGCACCACCAGAATATAAGAATATGATTGCAATCCAGGCTGGAAAACCGAAAGGAGGAATGATTGAATGCTTGAAGGTGGATCCTGATAAGGTAAGAAGGCTTAGCTTGAGGCCTTGAAGGCTGACTTTCCCCATTGATGATGATTACTTAAGAGTTGCTTTTTTAATGTCTAAAGTTCTTATGTTACATAGGTCTCTATGTGCAGGGAAAAGCACATTGGCTTGCTCGCTTAGTAGAGAGCTGTACACCCGTGGAAAGCTATCATACATTCTTGATGGTGATAATCTTCGCCATGGATTGAATAAAGATCTTGGTTTCAAGGCAGAGGATAGAGTTGAATATATAGGCAGAGTCGGTAAGTACATTGTTCAATATGATCTTTTGACTTCTCAAAAAGGCAATGTTAAAAGAAAACCATCTGTGTTTGTTCTGTAAACGCATGAGAAGTAGGCAAACTCTTTGTGGATGCTGGTTTGATCTGTATCGTCAGCCTCATATCGCCTTACAGAAAAGACCGTGACGCCTGCAGGGAAATGATGCAGGATCGTCTTTTGTCGAGGCAAGCTAATATAAAACCAGGCCTTTCCAGTTTCTAGCCTTCATTTGGATTTGGTTTAAGCTTGAAATCATCAGTTTTGATGTGTTGTGGCATAAACTCTTCAGGTTTACATGAACATGTCTCTACAACTTTGTGAAGCAAGAGACCCTAAAGGCCTCTACAAACTTGCACGTGCAGCAAAGATCAAAGGTGAGATAACATACGCTTCCACATAAACAGAAGATTATAGCAAGTTGGTTCCATATCATTTGATTAGTTAAAAGAAGGTTTTGTTTTCACCCTTTGATACCTTTTTGTTTAGATTTCACAGGAATTGATGACCCTTATGAATCTCCCTTGAACTGTGAGGTATGATCCATGTAATAATATGATTTTTCTTCAAGAATATCGAATACTAAATATTTATGTGCTAAATATTTCTGTGCTATTTTTTTGTCTGTGTGTTTGGAAACATAACAGATAGAGCTGAAAGAGAAAGAAGGAGGGTGTCCTTCCCCTGTACCTATGGCTGAGGAAGTTATCTCTTATTTACAAGACAAAGGCTTCCTTGAAAACCACTAACCTTCCACCAATATTTCCAACCGCCGCAAAGATTTGATTTCCTTATTCCAAGTATTGTACGGCGAAAATGTTATACTCCAGAAACCTATAAATAAAATATTTACTCTACAGTAGAAACTCTATAAATTAATAATGTCAGGATTTTGATATTTTATTAATTTATAGAGTTATTAATTAATCGAATTTGATGATTTTTTTTTAATCTTCTATAACTTTATTTAAATTAAATAAGAAGTTTCTTTTAAACGTATAGTTTTTATTATGTTTTTTTTTTATCAAAAATATTTTATCAATTATTTTCTTCGATATTTCTGTATATACTTTATTGTTTACATTTGTTTGAATTGTTATATTGTTTGAAGTTCATTTTTTTTTTAGTTTCCATATTGTATTTTGGTGTGTAAGATTTCTGAAACTTACAACGTTTTACATATTACATGTTTTTTGATATGCAAAATCATTGCTTTTATTTTCATCAAAATCATTTCCTAAATTTCCTGCATCCAAAAAAGAATTTTCGATAAATAAGAAAAATTAGAGATGAGCTTCAAAGATTTCAACTTTAAGAAAAAGTAAACAATTTTAAATTCATATTTTAGTATGTTTTAGTTATAGATATATTTATAAGTTTTTATATGATAATTATTAATTTATGATATTGTTGGGACCATATTTTACATAAGAGTTTCAAAAAATTATTATTATATTATTATATCGAATTGTGTCATATTTTACACCGGCCCAACTCGGGACTGGAAAAATTTATTAATTTATCGTGTTTATTAATTTATCGAGTATTAATTTATCGAGTTTCTACTGTACAAAGAATACATTGTTAAATCAAATGATCAAATAATAATTTTTCACTCTCATAAACATTATTTTCTTCTTCTTACCAAAACTGCATGAAAAACCAAATTCATGTTGAAGTTTTTATTAACAATAGTCTTCACTTTCAAATGCTTATTCAAAACCGCTATTTATTTCTTCGATATATATATATAGTTAGTAAACACGATTGTTTTTAGTCATATTTACATAAATATTTTTTTGGTTAAAGGGTGTAGGCAAAATAATAATTTCCAAAACAAATTAATAAAACTTATGAAATTGCTCTGAATATGGTATACGCTGACTGATTTACTGATTAAAATTAACATCAAACATCAACATTTGTAAATAATAATAATTAGTAGTAACTTATATCTAAATTAAAAAAATTATAACATATGCCCCGCGCGTAGCGCGGGATACCCCCTAGTAATAAAGATATGGCTAGAATATACGGCATATAATCTATCGTATTCCCAACTTTCTCCTTAGAGCGACCAAATTTAAAATAATTTAAAAATTAGGTTTCTTTTTCATAGGGGTGTTAGACGGTCGCGGAAGAGTTCCAGTAAAAATAAATGCATCATCTTTGGAACGAGTGGTGGCGATAACGAGGGTTTCATATATCTGACAATATCGAGTGAATAAGGTTTTTTTTCGAAATAATTCATCTCCATTCCCGTACTGAGGATTGGGAAGCCGAGAACAGTGGTTATGGTAAAGCAGATTTGAGATTGGAAGTTGGCGGCTGTGGAAGCTTTGGTCGGATAAGGTAATTTTCCCCCGTAATTTTAGTTCGGTTTCTCTGTGCATGCCTTATAAAATGATTCCGTCTGATGTAAAGGGAGAATGGGTTTAGGTGCGAAGTTTTAAATTCACAGTTGTCGAAATTTGTTGTTTGTGGTTAGTCGGGTATCCATTACACTGTATATACTGAGATGAATGATTGAATGTAGGTACTTAAGTCGTTGAGTTTTGAATTGGAGATCCAATGTGAGAAGCTGTAGGCGACTTATTTTGGTTTAGGATTCGTAGGAAATTGGCATCGTTATATATGATATTCATTGCTGGAAATTACAAAGTGAAGAGATATAGTTAAAGATTGTATATATAGTATGGAACTAAAGATTAAAATGGAGCGATAGAAATAATCCCGCTTTTTGGAGGGGTAAAATGGAGATGAATCTTTTCTCTTTGTTACTTAGTGCATTTTTTATATTACATGGTCATACGATTAATTTTGTATGTTAGCAAATGTTGTCAGCTAGCAAATTAACCCAAGAAAAAATGTATGTTACTCGTTCTCAAAAAAAAAAAAAAAATGTGACTCGTTCCATCAACTTGAGTTAGCATCATCTTCTTTTCTTTTCTTTTTTTTTTTTGTTCAAAGAGTTAGCATCATCTTCACTAGTCAAATTTAATGTATAAAAATATCGCATGTGCCTCTAATCCTTTAATACGAGTGCGATACCTCTAATCCTTTAATACGAGTCATCTAGCGGCCTTGATTAGTTTGATAATATCGAACGGTTACAAATTGCTAATACCTTGTGATTATCTACACCTGCCACCACCTTATAACTAAAAATAATAATCATTGAAAAGGGAAATTATTGGACGGCCGATCTAGTTGACCTCTCCGTCTGTATAAAGAAAGATAAGACAATATCGACGTAAGGCCGTAAACGAAAACGTGTCTTTGCTTTCTCTCAAGGATTTCAGAAGACTCCGATTTGCTCTTCGATCTATCTATCTCTTTGGCTCGTTCGATCGATATCTTCTGGTTTCCTTTTTTGTGATTCGCCGTCCGGTAAGACCTTCCGGCATCTGTGATTATCGGCTCAAGGGAGAGAGAGAGGGAATTGACTTTTTAGGGTTTTCCTTTTCTTCGACTTGGTTGTCCAGATCTGATTTGTTTTCATCGAGATTCTCTCTTTGTTTGATTGATCTGATTTTTTTTTTTTTTCTTCGATATCTGAAGAACAATAATCAAGCTATCGTCGAATTTGCTATTCTCTTAGGGTGGTGTTCTTGTTGTGGCAATTGGTGATTTGGGGTTTTTAGTTCCTGTGATTTTTCGATTGTTTATTGAGAAGAATTCTGGTTCTTAATACGATGGCGGCAGGAGGAGTTGAAATTTCCAGAAGTTCTGTCGCCGTTGATCGTGCTCGTGATTTTTATCCACGCCATGGTGGTGGAGACGGTGAGAGGCGTCAGACCAAACGACCCAACGAATTTGATCGCAGGTGGAATGATGGGAGACGTGATTCACGCCTGGCTTCTCAAAGAGGAGAAGCCCGAGAGGAAGATGGTGTTCAGAGACCTTCTGAGAAGAGAAGGAAGTGTTCTCCTCTCGCTTGGGAGAGAGAAGATAAAGTGGTTCGAGCTACACTTTGTGAGAACAGCATAATATCCAACCAGATTGTTGATGTGGCTGCTACAAGGAAGGTATCTTCTGAGGGTCACGTCGGTGTTCTCTCCCCAGAGCGTGTTTCTACAGTGCCATTGACTTGCCAACATCCATTTGATGATCTCGAGGAGGGCCAGTTGGAGGATGAGCAGGTGGTTCAGGCACCAAATATCGCTACGTCTAAATGGGCTACGTGTTTGGAATCCCCAAAGGAGGAGGAGAAGTTAACATCTTTCAGGAACAGCAGATGGAATAGGAGCAGTATGAGTCCTGAGAGCGGGGAATTCCAAGTGGAGGCGTCTGAAGAACGGCGGTCCAACTCATCTGGGTCCGGTAGCGGAGGTCGCAGCTTAGAACCCGTTAGTGCTCATGAACATTCAGAGCATGAGTTAGAGGATCGTGCTGATATGGATGTTGGTGAAGCAGAATGTTCTAGTTCTGATATTAACGAATCAGAAAATGATGAACCAGAGGGAGGCTTGAGCATGCTATCTGGTAGTAGAGATGTAAATGAGTATCAGAAGCTAAGTAAGATAAACGAAGGAACTTATGGTGTTGTCTACAAAGCCAAGGATAGAAAGACAGAGGAGATTGTGGCACTCAAAATGATCAAGATGAACATGGAAGATCAGTATGGATTCCCGTTGACGTCTTTGAGGGAAATCAACATACTTTTGTCGTGCAATCACCCGTCAATTGTGAACGTCAAGGAAGTTGTGGTGGGAAACAGTGATAGTGTTTTTATGGTCATGGAGCACTTGGAACATGACTTGAGGGGTGTAATGGACAGGATGAAACAGCCTTTTAGCACCAGTGAGGTAAAATGCTTGATGATACAGCTGTTGGAGGGTATGCAATACCTCCATAGCAACTGGATCATTCACAGGGATCTAAAGCCATCTAATCTTCTAATGAACAACAGCGGGGAGCTGAAAATATGTGATTTTGGAATGGCTCGCCAATATGGGAGTCCTATCAAGCCCTACACTCAGTTGGTTGTTACACAGTGGTACAGGTCCCCAGAGCTTCTTCTAGGAACGAAGGAGTATTCAACCGCAGTTGATATGTGGTCGATTGGGTGCATTATGGCTGAATTGTTGTCTCTAAAACCTCTTTTCCGAGGGAAAAGTCAGAATGATATTGACCAGCTTCAACAGGTAACTGTGGTTTTTTCTAGTTTCTTTATACCCTGTTTTATCCGATGATTGTTTGTCACGTTACTAATCAAAGCTTTGAAATGTCTGCACAGATCTTTGCGGTTCTTGGGACACCAAGCGAAACGATCTGGCCTGGATTCTCATCGTTGCCGGGAGCAAAAGCCAAGTTTCGTAAGCAACCGTAAGTAATCTCTTTCATGTAGTGTTGACTTGTTTTTTGTGATGATGTTTGTTGCTCATTACGGGTTGGTCTGATTAGTCTTGTGTCTCTGTTATTGCAGGTACAATTTACTACGTAAGAAATTTCCTGCTGCGTCTTTTACAGGAGCCCCAGTTGTCTCAGAATTGGGATTTGATTTGTTGAACAGGTTACTCACTTTTGACCCTGAGCAGCGTCTTACAGTCGACGAGGCTCTTAGCCATGGCTGGTTCAGTGAAATACCTCTCCAGAAATCCAAGGAGTTCATGCCGACATTTCCTCCAAAGCGTAACTGAGAGATGTCCTCTAAACTAATATAATATTTATGGGTCCAGGGAAGTCATTGGTCAGGTCCTGAATCTTTTTCCATCCTTACTTTTGACTTTGTGGTTCTTAACAAGATGGGATCTCGAACCAAGAGGAGATAGGAACTTGGTGATCTTTGCGCTGCGGGAAGTGTTGATGAAGGTTAGATATGAGTAGTCCATGAATCTGCAAGGTGTGTGGGTCTTTTTCTCACTCTTTCTCCCTCTTCCTTTCCTTGTTTCTCATTAAGTACCCCTTTGTATTAGACTTGTACAATATTGAAATTGATTCTAGTAATGTGAGATCCATTGGGTTTTGAATTTTCTCTTATCCTCATGTTCCTTTGTGTTATCTTCTTCACGAGGTAAATACTAAAGGGTTTACCCGAAAACGAAAAGTGGGAAGTGGACTTGCCATCTGTAAGTGTTATTTAACCTTTGCCATCCACAACATTACGTTAACTTATAGTCCTTTTTTGGGTCATACCTTATCGTTTCCTCATTGTCTTTATCCGAAAGATCCATTTTTAACCGCTTATGGTCTGAACATGGTGCCTCCCGGTGAGTGTAACTGATGCAAAAAGTCTCAGCTCCATGATTTCTTATCCTCTTTTTTTTTTTTTTTCACTTCACTGATTATATTTGGCAGAGAGGGTGATCTGAGATTTAGAGACTACTGATCAAAGACATGAAAGCTGGCATCTTAAGTAGTGTTTAGGGATGTTGTATAGGGTAAAATAACCCTACGCATACAAAAAGCATCAAGTTTGTATATTAGAAAAATAATTTTGTCATGTTTGTGATAATTTTTATTCTTAATTAATTTAAAAATTTTGTTATCTTAATTTATGTTCATCAGATTCTACAATAAACTTGAAAAACATTTCCTGTTTCAATTAGAAAGATAAATCAAGTATCCAAATCTCATAACACTTAACAACATGTGTTACACAAACAAATGTAAAAATTCGAACGTGTCTCTGAGAAGTAATAAACATCAAGCAGAAATAATAATTATTCTCCAGCTTCATCAACGTATCAACTTTAAGCCCCTACATGGCTACATCACATGAACATGTTACTTAGGCTAAGTTTGACATGAGTATTTGCGTTTGTTAGAATTAGGTACCATTTGAGTCGTTTGAGTCTGTTGAGCTGAACTTTTTGATGCTCCTTGAGTTTCCATTTCATCTTTCTCATCTATTGCATCCATTTCCTCATTCTCAAGTCCTGCAAGATATCCAATTGATTGTGCATCCAACGGCATAGCTTCCTGTGAATAATAACGTTATTAATGCCATAAAAGACATAATTGATAAGCGAATAATAGTGTCATAATAGCTCCACATTCAAAGTAGATTCCCATCTAAATTGGACAAGAGTGTGACCTTAAACCAAACCCAGAAAATCTATCGTGTAGGAAAGCTAAGTTTAATTCAAGAGGATTTTAATTAAAACCAGCTCAAGAGGATCTTAATTGAAAACCCAGATTTCTCATTTAAAGCTATAGATCGAATTAACCACGATCCTGAAATGGAGAGAAATCCCTAAACCTAATATCGAAGAGAAAACCATGAGTCCAATGTGATTCTAACACTCAAAAAACCTACACACTAACTCCTAAAATCCACTTGAAGACAACTTTTTTTCGGTAATTTTAAACAAACATAAAATACAGAAAGCAAAGAGAAGTGAGTGACACCATAAAGATGAGAACACAATACGATCATGACAAACCTTAGTAGGAAGCTAATATCAAAGAACAAAACCATTGACTAAAAAATTCATCCAAATAATCCGCGAAATAACAAAACGAGAAGAAGACAATCAAAATCCAGAAGAGCAAGAAGTAAAACCTGAATCATTTACTGGTTTCCGATTATAAAAATTCAATCATGAATCTAAACTATACACAGCCTATCTAAAGTCTTTGAGGTTATACTAAATCTATCAGCAAAAACAGCTAAACACACAGAGATAACCAACCTTCCTAGTGTTATGTAGAACTCGATGTAGTGAACAAGCTCAAATATATGGAAGATATGATAAAAAAAAGATAATGATTTTCACATTCAACAAACCTTCACAAGAAGCTATCATTAAACATTGTTCACAATGCGTTAAAGCTATGAACACATCGTAGTCAATTTGTAAATAACCAGAGCAATCACAAAAGTAGTTATAATCAAACCGACTAAAGAAGCCAAAACAATTTGTATTAAGCTGTTGACAAAACGTATGCATGTAAGGTTGATTTCAGTGAACCTTGAATCGGCAAAAATCGTTCTTAGCAATCTCTATGGTCGACATCTCCTAGAATTCCCAAATGCGTAATAGACAAAATCAATTTCAATTTTACCATATTGAGACTCACTTTCGTTCACTCAATTATACCAGTTGAAAACATCCCTATACATAGTAAATTGCAAACCCTAGAACCAAGTAAGAATTGGGGAAAGATGAAATTGCTTAAATCATAGAAGATCGAAGTCTAGATTACGATAAACTTGGAAAGAATTAAGCCCAGAGAATATAACATTTACTTGTCAGAGAAAAATAAGGAGTACGAGGTTAGGTTGTCGCCGAATTAGAAAAGAAACCAGAAAGACGAGATTTGAAGGAAGAGAAGGACCAAAGAGTGGTCTTGAAGGAGTGGAAAAGATGGAGGAAGACGGCGGAAAACGAAGATGCCGGTGATAGCAGTTCGATGGAGACGCCGGTGAAAACAGTTCGATAGCGAAGCAAGAAGTGGTCGAAGAGAGGAGAAAAGAATTTCTCCTATTTCTTTGTTATGTTATTTTATTAAAAATATTAATTTTTATCTTGTAAATGCATTTTTAATTGGTTTTAAAATATTTTAATTCTATTTAGATGGGTAAAGTTGACAAAGCATTCAAAATAAAGTGTATTAGGACAAGAAGTTACAGAAAAAATCATGTGGACAAAATCAGGACAAAATCATGTGGACAAGAAGGGAGTTTTTTTATCCCTTTTTGCCAAAAATCTCTTCTTTTTTTTTTCATTTCATCATCGCTGGCTGCTGATAATTTGAAATAATTTTAGTCACTAGGGTTGAAGCCATGCATTTTGAGGTAAACCAGAGATATCGTGTTTTACACGTTTGATTTCAATCAATTACATAAAAAAACCCGTTTAGAACAAAATAAATAGATTAGAATCCAACTCGATATGACTATCATAGAGAACCGGAGGGATATTTGGTATACTCGTCGGGCATGCTTAAAAACAAAGGCATGCTTAAATATATCGCGGCTGTTTTACACATTTTTTATATAAAAAAGGGGCCGTTTTGTCTTATAAGTTTTTCGTATAAAAGTAAGAATCGAAAGCCCATACTTCGCTTGCTTGGGCTCGAGACCAGCCCTATGTTAAAAGATACTTTAACCCAACAGAATTTGACAATGACACAATGCAAGAACATGAGGGACTTTGGTTCCATATAAAGAACCTTGTTGTTTCAAGTCTGCTGGTTATGCCATATAACGAAACTACTCCTTTATCCAATATGCAAATAATGGTATAGTACTCAAGATTTTAAATTTGACGTACAATATCCAAGAGCAGCGTTTTGGTTTCTAAAACTCTGAATAGAAAGCTCCTGAAATAAACATGAGAGCAAAAGAGAAGCAACTGTGATTATGTGAATTGATCTTTGCCAAAATTAAACATTTTACCCAAAAACAAACTTTGCCTAGGCCTATTTAGGTTCATGCACTGACAGAGGAAATGGATTGCATGCATGAGATTGATGTGGATCTAGTCTAATTCATTTTTTGATCCACAAAGATCAATATCAAATGAAAACGGCCGTTTCCTTCCATCCCACAAAAAGTTTATTTATAATTTTCAGTGAATAATGGTCCAAACAAAAATAAACAATCAGTTGAACCAAAAACGAACTTATAAAAATTTAGTGAGAGATGATTTGAACTAATATGTAAACTCTCGATGAATTGGAGTGACTTAAATATAACTACTACTTACAAAGTGGAGCTCATAGTCATTCATATATACACATACGAGGTGGTCGAGCAACTAATAACCATGCTATGGTATAAAAGTATATCCTGCATAATTGAAATAGTTTTGTTCGAGTAATTTTATTATAATTTCAATTATGATATATTGACCACTTATACATTTTATATGACAGAATTACTCAGTTCATTAATTTATAAACGCCGTAATCTAGGTTTTCTTTTTTGAAAAAATAACACATATATAAACAAATCTACAGTCAGCCTATAGATGATAACCAATAAAACTTGGGGGAATTTCATTTTATGTACCCAAACATTGTTTTTTTTTAAAAAAGTATACCCAATATGACTTTTTAACCAAAAGTATACCCCAAGGGGTGTAAAATGACCATTTACTCTTTTATGAACAAACAATAAACGAGTGTCGAAATGACCATTTTACCCATGGTGGCGAAGTCTACATAAGAAGTTTACGTAAAGTAGACTTCTAAACGAAGTCTACAACGCCTTAAAATCTTAAATTTAAATTATAAATTTAAAGAAAAATATTTAAACCAAACAAATTATACATAAATAAGACATTAAAGTTTGACATCTTTTAAAAATAATTTTGCTTATAAATGAATTACCCTAAGTACAACAAAGACAAAGTAAGTCACAAACCTAGAAATCTGAAGAGAAGTCTACACATGAAGTCTACTAAATTACAAAATCTTAAATTTTAATTTTAAAATTTATTAAAAATATTTTTCCAAGAATTTTTTGTCAGTAATCTAAGTAAATACAAATGTCATCTATATAAAATACAAACTCAGTAAAATGTATAAGCTTATAAGTTTCATGAGTATTTGGTCCAACAAGGATAGAGTATAGGTTTGAAGATTAGGGTTTGGTAGTATAAATTGTTAGGGTTTAGACAAAAATTTTTTGAAAACAAAGTTTACATGTTGTCTAATCATTTAAGGTTCATATATTTTTGTTGTTTATAGTGTAGATTGTGTATATGCAAAGAAAACTAATCTATGCTATAAGTTTTTATGTAAAACATTCGATTTAGTGTTTAGGGTATGTCAGACTTCGTTTGTAGACTTCCTATGTAGATTTCGTGAAGAAGTCTAAAATCCAAATAAAACCGAGCGGGAATCGAAATTATTTAGGCGGGATTTAATTCAGAGACTGTAGACTTCTTTGGTATACTTCCACTGTATATTTCTAGAAGAAGTCTACATAACCGGAATTTTAAATTAAACTGGGATGATTTACCCTCATATATAAACAGAGTTACAACCATAATAACCTAATTTTGATAAACTAAAAAACTCCTCCTCTCTAGAACGGCGGCGCTTTCCTTTCCTCTCTCACGCTCTCACCATGAACCTCCAATCTTCTTTTTCCTTCTTCTCCAATCTTCTTACGCTCAAGGGTATTACCCAATTCTATGCTTTCGTTGAAGAGCGCCAGAAGATTCATTGCTTAAATACACTTTTCTCCAAGGTTAGATCTGAACTAAGCATTCATTGTTTGGTTTTTGTTTTCCTTAGCTGGCGCTTACTCTCTTCTTCTCTGCAGCTGCAAATTTTGTTTCCGTGGTTCTCTTGAGGTCGGAGTTACCGTCACCGCCGTTCACTCCGTCGGATCTGTTAGGTTGTGCGCCGCTATTCTCTCATCTCCGGGTGTTTCGCTCTTCGATTCAGCCCACCCCTCCACCGGAGCCTCCAGATCAACCAGATCTGCCGGACTCTCGCTATAGTCCTCCGTCTATCTCATCGTCATGTGCCATCGTGAAATCCGTACAGATAATGGCTTAAGCTTGAGAAAAAATGAGTTTCTTGTAGGCATATATCTACGGTGGAAAGCATATATCTCAAAGCCATGTAAGTATTTTAAGAGTAAATGAGTTTGTTTGTCTGTGAGATGGATGTTAAGCTTGATTCTTTCAATCTGTTTCTTGTAGGCGCTTGATCTGCCTCACAGGGGTTTGGTGTCTCCTCTGATCATATCCGGCCTCCTCCTTCCATCGCGAGTAGACTTCTCGTGTAAACTTCACGAGTAGACTTCTCGTGTAGACTTCACGAGTAGACTTCTCGTGTAGACTTCACATTATTTTTTAAAAATTACAAATTCAATGTTCACTGATGAATCTTGAGCATGTATGGGTTGTTAAAGTTAAAGGTTTTCTCGTGTTTCTTTAGTGTTAAAGCTAGAAACTGATGTTTTGCAATGTTCACTGATGAATCTTCTCCCTCTGTCTTTTTTGGTCCACTAGTGATTCTCTGGACAAAGAAGAAAGTCTATAAACTGATGTTCTATTTTTTCTTTTCGCTTTCAGCCTAATCTCCGTGACAAACGTGAGACGCTTTGGTGTCTTGTACGTGGGAAGAAGTTTCCTGTGATAACTGATGAGCTTGTAACCTTTAATATCAAAGGAAGATGTGACTTTGAACAAGACTTCGTAACCTGTAAATTATCAGTTTTTGTTCTCGTGTTGCTTGTCTTATTTTGTGTTTTGTGTTTCAACTTGAGTTTCTCTGTTATCTACGTGTTTGTTGGGTCTTTTACTTTCCTTAAATCTGTTTTAATTGTTTGAAAGACATTGATCTTTTTGTTGGTCGTCATCATCTGTTTTAATTAACCATAACTTGATGCGTTATGTTGATTTGTTAGGCTATTCCCATGATACTTTTGAGGGTCTGGAAATTTTGGTGCTTTTATATTGGGTTGATATTGGTTTTTTTTGTTTTAGATTGCAGCTATTGTCAATGTACTTCATAGCAAAACAGATGAGGATTAGTGTAAGAGCTATATTCGTCGAAGCCGTTAATGGTGGTTATCTTGAAGAGATTTGATGAGGAGAAGCCCATAGTTTCTCCACGGCTTGTCTCTGATGTGATGAGGATGAGGAGAATGAGCGGCATTGTAGAAGTAGATGCTAAGTGTTGTAAAACCAATTAAAATTTAATGATATACATATTGTATATTGTACTAGAACGGACCAAGTTCGAACAAATAATTATACTTTATTTGTAGATTTCATTAATAGACTTTTCGTGTAGACTTCACATTTTTTTTATAAAAAAACTCAAATTTAAGTGGACTAAAAAAATACAAATTCAAGCTCATCATGTGTACAACCATCCCTCAAAGGATAGACTAATCTTGTTTATATCTTAAACAAGTTACAAACTTCCTATGGAGATTTAGCCATCTTTATCTTTAAAAACTTACGTATTAAAAGAAGAAAATTTGTCTAAGACCTGATATTAGGAATCAAGCTACAAGTATAAGAAAAAAAATTCTAGTCAACCCCATAATCATCTTTTGCCATTTCAACAAGCTCGACATGGGTACAACCATCTTTTTGACCCATTTTCCATAAACGGCAGCTACGTACACCTTTTTCGAAAAAGAAGACATAACACGTTATTAGTTGAGATATTGACTAAGTAGACATCAGTAAGAAGTCTACTACATAATCACCTACTTTCGAACAAAAACAAGAAAATTGATTTCCTTATAAATATAATGATTAAGCATGTCAAGATGAAACACATGCAAGTAAACAGGTTAACACAACTTATTGTCTAAGAATTTTTTTAAAAAGTAGTTAGTCATTAGGCACAAATATCGAATTTAAGAAACAGCATCAAAGTAAACTTCCTCTGTAAAGTTTAAATGTAGACATCATAAGGAAGTCTACTGTAGGGTATAGATTTGCAATTGACCAAATCACGACTTTTTGGAGAAGTCTACAACTGAAGTCTACTGGTCAAGGGGTATAGATTTGCAATTGACCAAAGTTGACTTTTTAGAAGTAGACTTCTTTTACCAAAGTAGACTTCAATATGAAGTCTACTTTATGGAGTAGACTTCAATATGAAGTCTACAGATGAAGTCTACTCATCAGGGGTATAGATTTGCAATTGACTAAAGTCAACTTTTTCGAAGTAGACTTCTTTTCTGTATGTAGACTTCATCGTGAAGTCTACTCGAGAAAGTAGACTTCATGAAGAAGTCTACATACACAAAAGAAGTATATTTCGAAAAAGTTGACTTTGGTCAATTGCAAATCTATACCCCTGATGAGTAGACTTCATCTGTAGACTTCACAGACAAAAGTCTTCGTGTGGTCAATTGCAAATCTAGACCTTTTCCGAAGAGTAGACTTCTTAGGGAAGTCTACAAACGGGACCCACACTTTTTTGTTGTCAAAGGAAAAATGTAGACTTCTTAAAGAAGTCTACAAGCCCGAAATGTCAAAAAGTCAATTGCAAAATTATACCCTGCGTTGACAAGTAGACTTCTTGAAGAAGTCTACTTCTCGCCGGAGCTTTGAAATTCGCGAAAAACGAACGAAAAGTCACCTTAGAGAGCTCTTCGGTGTCGTCTACGGCGGATTGCTTCTATCTGAAGCTTCAATAGAGAAGCCCAGCCGTCGCCGTGAGCTTGGTGACCGGAAATGGTATCATACAATAACTTGAAATTTTGAGAGATGGATTATAGAGTTTTTTGTGATGAAATTGGAGAGAATAAGGTAGATAAGAAGGTTAGAAGTGAATAGAATGAGATTTAAGTGGTGTAAATGGGAAGAAGAAGCATTAAAAGCTTGATTATGGTTGAAAATGGTTGTTGGATGAATTGAAGTGGATGACATTTTCGTGAATAAGTGTAGGAGATGAGGTTGGTTTGGACATTATCATTTAAAGTAGACTTCATAAAGAAGTCTACTTAATGGCATTTTTGTGATTATATTAGAAGGGTAAGGATGATATAGGAAAAATGAGGTGTAAGTATTTTAAAAAATGAGAGGGGTGTAGATCTGCAATTCGGGAAATGTTTAAGTGTAGTTTTGAAATCACACTAAAGGAGACAGTAGCTTGGATGAGTCGGTAATTACTAAAAAATGGAGAAGTGGTCGAGTCATGACTACTTTGGTATAATTGGAGCAAGGACCTATTGCCCTAAAGGAGACAGTAGCTTGGATGACTCATCCTAGTTTGCCAACCAGATTACAATCATAACACGTGGCGCGAACCCATTTCGTCATTTTTCCAAGTTAGGATTCTTGGTTTTTGGGATTTTTGCGGCCTTCAAGACGAACCTAATTCTTTTCTCACAAATTCTTTTAAACGTCCCAGTCCCAAATTATCTAACTTAATTTAGTTGGCGGATTTTCATTAGTCGAACGTGCCTGCTTTATATTTTTTTTCTTACGGATACTTCAAAAGAGATCTTCAATGGTTTCATCAAATAATATTGTTATAATTTCGCATATAGGTAGTATTTGTTACGAAACTGTGTGCGAAATTGGTATTACTGTATCGGATACTAATTAATTATACAATTAGGTATCAAAGCAGCAGGTGAGATTCAAAACGTAATCAATGTTTTCTTTTCCCTATATTTTCGCGAATGTATCTAAAGATAAGAGATTGCCCGGCTTCTACTTTTAGAAAGTAACTCGGCCTGTTAGGTTATTTAATCACTAGTCCTAAAACGTCTGTAAAGGGAAACCCTCCAATTATCATCTAGATAATAATATATATATGTTATGTACTATATATAGTAAAAATATACATGGAGACTATCTTTAATTATTACATAATTTTAAGGTTTATATATATATATATAGGGTAGGGAATTATTGTCACTATTTTATACATTATGTAATTTATATATACATAGGGGTATGATATATATACTATAGGTAACTGACTGTAAAAAAAAAAAAAAAATCTATTTTTGGTATGATATAATTGAGATCATTTTGTTGGTGTAATTTAGATAAAAAATCTTCCTTGTTCCATGAAAATACCTTTGATCGTATAATTATGTTGATCAAACTTAATAATTTTTTCTCCTCATATATAAAAGATAACATGCTATCTTGAACTATCTCCACCTTAAATTTTAAAGCTCGATATAATAATAAATGATCCTCATAATTTACAACGGTTAAATAGGAAGATCGACACAATCATAGAACCCAATCCTAATTTATTAGCATGACTATATTAGTTGATAAGATTTGTGAAGCTTATCTGTGTGCAAAGGAGATTTTGAAACTATTATTCACATTCTTCGTGACTGTCCGGTGATGGCAGGACTTGGGAGAGAATTATGTCACTCCGAAAGAGATATCACTTTTTTAATCAATCTATTTTAGAATGGTTATATAACTTGCAGGCAGGTGTCACCATAGCTGATGTTCTGTGGTCCACGACCTTTGCGTTGGCTATATGGTGGGGTTGGAAATGGCATTGTGGAAACATTTTTGGTGAGAATCGGAGATGTAGAGATCGGGTTCAGTTCATTACAGAACTCGCGGCCGAGGTCTGGAGAGCGAACCAGGTGGCGGGTCGGAAGACAGGCCCTCGTGCTTTAGAGAGATTAATTGGTTGGCAGGTTCCGACTGTTGGGTGGTTTAAAATGAATACGGATGGTGCTTCTCATGGTAATCCAGGCCTAGCAGCGGCGGGAGGGGTGATCAAGAACGGGGAAGGACGTTGGAGTGGGGGTTTTGCGTTGAATATCGGGCGATGCACTGCACCGCTGGAGTTAGAAGTGGATTCGGAGTTGGTGGTCGGATTTCTGAAGAAAGGAATTAACGATTTGCACCCCTTATCTTTCTTGGTATAATTGTGACATGGCTTTTTATCGAAGGACTGGTCAGTCCGTATTACTCATGTGTTCCGGGAAGCTAACCGTCTCGCCGATGGGCTGGCGAACCATGCATTTTCTTTATATACCTTCTGGTTTTCATCTGTTTGATTTTGTTCCTCCGTTACTTGAGACAAATTTGTGGAAGGATGAGATTGGGACTACGTTTCTTAGAGAAGTAATTTTGTAGTAGTTTTTTTCTATCTCAATAAACCACAAAAAAAAAACAAACCAAATATCTAAATAATGTAGCTATTGTGGTAACCTATATGGGATATGCCACGTGCTCCAGGAGGCATATACTTAAAAGAGGGTTAACATTTTTGTTACCATGTTTTATGCAAGGAACCACCATACCTTGTCCACCAATCAATGAATACACCTTTTTCCCAACATAGTAACTATAGTAAATATTTGAAAAATCTAACCAGACCGGAAGTTTTCCAAAAATGGAGTTAAGACACTCAATTCTAACACTACAAACCAGAATAAAATAGGCCAAACTATTTAAAACAAGTGAAAGTGGAAAAAGGAGCTCTTTAGTGACCAAAAAGTTATCTATTAACGTCGAAAACGCGAGCTAGTTTCAAAGTGAGGAAGTCATCTTGATCATGTCATGCTACGTTCAAAATATCGCTTCTCGCTAATTATTCGGTCGGGCAGCGATTAGCGATTTTTCATAAAACCGTTAATAATACGGGATTAACCGGGGCGAAATTTTAGGTTTATTTTAATATATTTTTAATCATTTAATATATAAAATAACACATTAGTATGAAAATCACATATTTCCAACCTAGATTAAATATTTTTTCAAATTCACATATACTACATAAGACAAAAATAGTCAAAGTTTGTGTTTAGAAGATAAATCCCAAAATTGATTTGTTGAAAACGATTAATCACATATTTTTTTTGGTTAAAATAACTCTAAACAGAATGAACTTTTATTTTTGGATCGAATTTTACAATCAAGTATCAACTGAGCCAATCAGATTTCAGAAAAGTATAAATTTGATCTACGATTTACAGAATTAATTGACGATTATTGTAATTAATCGGACATAATCGGAATTGCTACGGTTACCCCCCTTGGAGCGATTAATCGAACGATTAATCGGAAAAATCGGGGATATTTTGAACATAGATGTCATGTAGTGTGTCTCGTAACAAAAGCAATGCAACTTTTAATCTTGAGTGCACGACATGATCTAGACTAGCGCTTATGATTATCCACATTTTTTGAATTGGATCGAAGTGACTTATACCGACTTAAATTTGAATAGTTGAGTATTGATGTCTCAGTCAGACAAAAAAAAAGAGATCCTTCGTGAAAACATTTCCAGTGATAAATGTGCTGTACTCAAAACATCTAAGTAGATGGGTTTATGTTTAAGTATTTAGCTACTGGCTTTGTTTAATTTATTACAGTTAATGAAACAAAATCAGTTTAATTTAGGAGCATATATAATAATATTGTCAACATTAGCTAATAAATTGTCTTTACATGTCCTCATGCGTGTTCTCTCGCAAATTATACAACACAACCCACCCATAATGGCTGCAACTGGAATGCATTTTTGTGGGATAAATTTATATGGAATGCATCGTTCCATTAAATCCCTTAATTTTTTTACCAGTTATTATGAATAAAAATCTAAAACAATTCCATATATCCCATTTTTGAATGGAATAAAAAAAACAAATCCTTCTTAAAATTTATCCCTTTTGTTCCACATTCCAAACGTTCGTGAATGAATGGGAAGAATGGAATTCAGTATTTCAAAAAAATTATTCTATTTTTTCATCATCCCATTTTTTTTCATCCCACCCATTTTTATTCATTTTATTCAGCATATCCCTTTTAAGAGTAACCAGTTACAGCCAATATTTTCTAGATACCCTCACACCTTGGAACTATAATCCCAAATCTAACGTTAAATATCACTAACTAACCTATAGAGTACTCTCTTTTTTTTTTCTTCGAACAACAACTATGTACTTTTTCTTACAATCTTAATAACATTGTTCTTCATCCGCTTGAAAATACTGTTGTGTTCATCCAATATTTTATATTATATTGATTTGTTTTACTATATTCATTAATTTGATTAATTGATACTCATTTATGTAATTAACGGTTACCTAACTCCATCTAAATCTTTATTTGTTGTCACCTTCATTTGCACTATATCTCCAAAGTCATTTACGCATGAGATCATCTTGTCCCCTTTGAGATCTAATTTGTCACAATCACTTTAAATTTAACTAAGATGCCATTCGCTTTAAATTGAGACTTGGTCAATGATTATAATTATAATCGATCCTCGTCTTTTGGATCGTGCCTAATAAAACATTTTTCTTGTAAGATATTTTAACCTGCTTTTGGCATTTGTTTTTAGAGGAAATTTGTAGAAATATTACAAAACTTTATGTATTTTGAAACTTTAAAATTTTGAAAACTATTTTTTTAATAAATATAGAATTACCAAAATTTAATAAATCAATCAAACATAAAAATTATTTATAAATCAAATTTGATGATAATGTTTTTTTAAAAAAATATAATTTTCTTTGCTTAATTGGATGAAAATACAAAAAGATGAGAATTTAAAATAAAATTAAAAATCATAAAAGATTATACATGTGTCAAGATTAGTGGTATAAATCATTCTTTTTAGAATCTTAAATTCGATGATTATCAATATAATTAATTATTGCTAGAAAATATGAGGATTACTATTCAAGTCTTCCATATGCTAATTGAACTGAATATATATAACCATCGAAGCTTGATATTGTTAATCTGTTATGATATAATACAGTTCACCTGGTTAATAATAATAATAAAACAAAAGACCGTCTTCCATAATATATTCCATTTAGGTATCTCTTATACAATCTTGTCTTTCTCTTAAAATAGTTAATTGACAAATCTTTTCCTTTCCCCGCAAAATTACCAATCAAAATTAGTTCCAGTAAAGAACAAGGGTCAGAGTGACTAAGTGAGCTGTGAGCATGAATTAATTAATTTATATTGTATTACTGCGGCGATTTTGTATCAAACATCACATGAGCCATGTTCGGGAGTGAATCGCTACGATAGTAGTTAAATGAAAAAAAAAGTATTTACAAACGTTTTGTCCAAACAGAAATGACCATATACAATACATCACGAAGCAAACCTCTTGTTTTTCATTTTATGGTAAATGGCTAGATTGCTTTCGCTAATAATTTAAAATACAAGGTAGAAGAATAAGTTATTTTTTGTTGTGTAGAAGAATAACTTAGGCAAAAAAGAAAAAAAGAAAAGAAAAAGGAGAATAACTTTCCATGTGCACCCCAACCCTTTATGAGCGTCTTCTAGACCAACACCAACACAAGCGTGCAGGCTACGACACGCGTCCAAATCGCAATCCTTATAGACCAAAACACTCGTGTAGACTCCGACGCGTGTCCTCATCACAGACGTTATAAAACCAGTGTTCCTCAGTAAAGCTTTATCAGCTAATTCTCAAAACATTCTTTCTATCACAGAGACAGAGACAGAAAGAAAAATGGACGGTAGGGGAGGGTGTTGCTTAACAAGGTACCCCGTTGGAGCTGGACTGTACCCTCTCTCTCAAGCAGATCGTATCATGCTTCAATATCGTCCCATCGCTCCTAAACCAAGCAGCGACGGCGGCGGAGTAAAGCCGGTATCCAGCGGAGAGAGTAGTGGTGGAGGAAGCTCCGACGTTTCCTTTAGATCAGGTAGAGGAAAGAGGAAATGCCAGCGGAAGCAGAATGGCGGTAACGCAAGGAGGTGCACTCGGCGGAGGAGATCGGATAAGTCCGTCGTTTACGGCGGTGCTGATGCGGTGACTTTGTCTTTATTGCCGGAGACGCCTGATCAAGGTGCGTTTACAGATCGGAAGACGTCGTCGGTGGAGAAGGAGAAGCGGCAAGGTCCATTCTGGCTGAGTTTTAGCAGCGACGGCGGCGGCGGGATGTATCGTAAGGCAGAGGTTGTACGGAAGACGGTGGTGATTTCTTCGTGTATGACGGTGGAGCGTGTAACGGACGCTTGGATTGACGGTTACGGTTTGGGGAGGTCAGATGAAGAAAGGAAGATGAATCTTGTGAGGGACACGTGTCCTGGTTTCATATCCGACGGTTTAGGGAAAGTGACGTGGACAAACGACGCGTACCGGAAGATGGCGAGGGATAATATTCCAGTGGAAGAAGGTGCACCGGATAACACGAGCGGCGATAGTTTTCAGGTGATCGTACAGCTGGTAATGATGGAGAGGCCAATGCTAACGTACCAGGCTTTCACATGCAGAGTGAAACTACAGTACGCGTGTCAGGATCGTGAGATGAGAGGGTCTGTCACGGTGCCTTGCGACGTGTGGAGAATGGACTGTGGTGGTTTCGCTTGGAGGCTCGACGTTAAGGCTGCTTTGTGTCTTTGACCGGTAGATTTTAGATAACTAATGTCCAAGATCACTATAGTGCACGATCGCCGACGAGACGAACGGTACCGATCGCTACATTGCAAGATCTCCTCGAAACAAACTATGCATTCGTAATACTAAATTTCTAATTATTTAACATATGTCGTTATTTGTTTTTTTTTCTTAAATAGATTTTGTTTAGAGGTTCTTGTAAACATGCGTCCCTTTTTTTGTTCTTCTCTTTCTTCTTAACGTATTTGTGATGCTAAATTTCGAGCTTAATGTGTAAAAGTAATTAATGAAATTTGCATTTAATGCCTTTATCGTCAGTGTCACATTTCATGGCAAGGTCGTCACCGGCTCACCGTCCAACCATGCAAAATCCAAGGTGGTCCAAAACGTGAAACCTAATTTCTTGATCGCTACGAAATATGTGCCGAACCGGTTTTGAAACTATTAACTATGTATATGCGATTATTCATGATCGGCATAACCATGTAAAATGCTCTATTATCTAAATATTTCAACGTTAAAATTTACCATTCAATATTTAAACCCACCTCTTTGACCGCACAAATGCTACTATAATTCTTTTGGTACCCTTATTTTTGTTGTTTGTTATTTCGCTATCCTTCTTTTTATTTACTATAGTTTTTCTGAAGAATATATATATATATATATTGCTGGATTATATACGTTTGGAAGCGTCCCTGATTTCATTCCTAAACTCGGAAATATCTACAAACGATTAAAAAGTGTGGAAATAAACTTTTTATTTTGTGCGCAAAATATTTTTTAGTTATCAGTTACTTTCTTGAAAAGATTTTTCAGTGGATACTTTATTTAATTGGGATATTTTTTAGTTATCAGTTACTTTCTTGACCTCACATTTTGATTTTGATACTTTATTTTAGCGGCATTCACATTTTTATCGACCAAGGAATATAAAAAAGTAACTACCCAATTAAAGGTTGACATGTCCAACAAAAGAAAACAAAAAAGGAGGGTGAAGAATAAAATGTTGTACTACTAGTTTTGAATGTACTACAGTCTACACCTGCGATATCCAATGATACATGGGACATCTATCATCTGTTCTATGCAATAATTTAAATGTCACGTGGACCAATGTTATTGTTAGCTATGTGTAGGTGTGTCTGTATGTGTATGTGTGTGTGTTCTTTAATGTTAATTTCAGCAGAAAAAGAAAACGGCAAATTCATGACGTTCAACGGCGTACCGAATTTCTCAAATATGTGGCTGAAGTCTTAAAAGAGGTTTAACTTTTACCTAATCAAATAATTTTCGTGCTACTTACAACTTTTAGATTTTTTTTCTCTTAATGAGATGTTTCTATCTTTTCTTTTTATTGTGTTCCAACAAATAAATGTTTCTATCTTTGATCATATTCATAATAAACTGAGCTAAATTCACATAGCAGATATATTTATTATAATAAAATTGTTTTACCAACTCCGGATAAAACAAATAACAAAAAAAAAAAAAAAATCAAATGTTACCAATAAAAACAGAAACCAGATAAGCCTAATAGACAATAATCAACATGATACTGTACAAACTAAGAAACAACACAAATTAACACTCGTTAGAACTAAGCTTCCGCAGCATTTTGTTAAAAGTAAAGGACTTGAATCATAAGACATATTTGATAAAATAATTAAAAGTCTTTAGTAGGAGACTTTCTTTTTGTTATTTTTTTAATTTACTAATTTTTTTTTCTTATTTCTTACAATTGCTGTTTGTTAAGGACTTAACTAATAGTTGAAGATTTGTTAGCTAGGA
Source organism: Erythrophleum ivorense (assembly GCA_026724425.1). Taxonomy (NCBI): domain Eukaryota; kingdom Viridiplantae; phylum Streptophyta; class Magnoliopsida; order Fabales; family Fabaceae; genus Erythrophleum; species Erythrophleum ivorense. The sequence goes on along the minus strand of JAIUCV010000136.1, from coordinate 1,254,922 downwards.
CCTCTTGGTTGTTATTTCAAAGAGATGTGTATTTTATTTTTTCACTAAAATGAATTAGTTGGAAAAAAATGTAGTGATTTTTCAAAACGAAAGCCATTTTGTTTTTATCTTCTTGGAATCTCTAGACTTGAAAATCGAGTTGCGCACCTCTATATAATGTCTTGAATAGTATACTGAAAAATTGAAATGTTCGTGTGGCAAAACCAAGTATAGTTTGACACAAGGTCATTTGGTTCTTTTAATCAGTTCTGCAACGTGTGCGCTTGCATCGTTAAGAAGAATAAGGAAGAAGACGAAGAAGAAGACAAAGAATGTTTTTTGTAGAGATGTCACGTGAAAGTGCTAGAGATTGGTGTCAAATGAGATATTTTTTGGAGAAAATGAAATGTCTTGAATTTGTGAGAATTGGTATTCAACAACAACCACGGTGAGTATTTGGGAGACACCGACGATGTAACGAAGCAAGCTTCCCAGAGTTTCATCCAAATGCCAAATCCAAATTTATGTGCTTATGTAGCTCAGCTTTGATATATATATATATATTATACATGCAAGTAAAGATATCTTAATCTTGTGAGAATGACATCGTGATAGAGAATCTGCCATTTTCGTTGCCACTTCTACTTTGTTTTGGACAACGCATACAAGATTATATTTTGATACAGTGATTTTGAGGCCATAATTAAGAGAGAGAGAGAGAGAGAGAGAGAGAGAGAGAGAGAGAGAGAGAGGGAGAGAGAGAGAGAGAGAGAGAGAGAGAGGCCACATTTTTTATGAGGCCGTAGCTAAGATTTCAATGTTCTGAGCATATTTAATTTAAGTTTTAGAGGTGTTTTCTCAGTTCCGGGAAAACTTGCGTCACAAGAAACCATAGTTCTACTACACAAAGGCCAATTGACGACAAGAACAGAAAAAAGGGTGAATTCCTATTCTCTATTTGGAATCTCTTAAAACGGTGTACAATTTCGCAGCTTCTTATTTCTCCATGACTATGAAAATCAGACTAGACTTGAACTAAGATTGAATGGGTGTAATTTTGCACAATTGTCTAACTTTTCTATTTCATAGAAAAAAAAAGAAATTCAAAAGCAAACAACAATTCCTCAAATTTCAGCAAGTCAGTGAGAATTTGTATTCCAAACTTATGTACAGAGACAAGGTTTTGCTTGACAGAGTTACAAGCTATGACATGCTTCTATCGCTGATATTCTAAACATATTTGTGAAATCAGTTGGAAAGAGAGAACATGGTAGAATATGACTGAAGCAGCAGAGAATGAGTTTAGTGTACATGTATGGCCAGATGCGACACCTCAATCTCAGGATTCTTCTATACTGTCCACACAAACTCAGGCACATCCAATCTATCAACAGGTCTCGAATATGGAGGGTCCTCTTCGCCAATGACTTTGACATTGAGCTTTGGCATTTTCTGACTCAGAAGCTTGCAAGCACTGAACAACATCAGTAAGCTGCCTCCGAAAGGGAAATCTCTAATTATCTCAACCTTCCTTAAACTTCCACAGCCTGATAACAAGTGATAAATCCCCAAATCAGAGACATAGAGCCGTTGAAAATCCTTGCCTTCCTCAGCTATGGCTTTGAATCCTTCATCAACTGGCTGCTCATATGTTTTGTAATCAGGAGAAAATGGCTCTATCATACAGAGACACAAACACTTTATATTTGGACGATTTCTTGCAATGGTTACCAAAGCTGCGTTTGTGAACTGAAGAAGAGATTCCAGCTTTAAACATCCCTGAGATACAGAGACCAGAACTTTCTCTGTTAGTGCTACATTTGCTTCGAGACCATTGTCCACTTTTAAGTCCATTAGCTGCAGAAAATGTCACTTTAGTAAGAACCAACATAACTGAGGGGACTCAAGAGTGTTGAGAGTGAAGGAAGATAAAAGATGCAGAGTACTCACCCATAGCTTCTGTAATTCCGGGCATGGACCAAGAATCTTGACAAGATCAGGCATACGAACAGTAGCGTAAGAGGTAAGACTAACCCAGAGAGAATAAAGAGCTTGAAGGTACTCATGGAGGATATCGGAGAGACCAGAAAGATAGCTCTCAAGTTGTTTGCAGTCTGCAAAAGCTTCTGTTTTCTGTTTGGCTAAGAAAGAACCTGTGCCAAGATCAGTAAGCTGTGGAGCTCGACCCAGTAAGCTCTCGAGTGACTTCAAGCTTGGACACCTGCTCACGTAACACTCCAAGCCAAAAGAGACCTTTGAAGTCAAAGTCTGTGGGAAATATTTGAGCCAATCATCTTCAGCTATGCACTCTCGCAGTTCCACTTCTCTAAGGTTTCTGTTTGGAAGTCTTTTTCTTTCCCCTTGGAGCAAGAAAATATCAGAACAGATCCTGCAAGTAGCTGCAACGGAGGCTACACCATCAATGGAGAATCTTGCGCAAGAAGTCAACAGAAGAAGTTTTAAATCCTTAGACGAAGCAGCGGTCATCTCTTCAAGAACCAAATTTAAGGCGGAAAAATGTGGCTGCGTCAGAGATCTCAACTCCTGGAACCGCCGTGCAACCACCGCAGGGCTGGCCGCGTAACAGTGGTCGATCAAGAATTGCGTCCAAGTCCGTCGCTTGGTCTCGAACAACATTTTCCAGAACAGAGAAACTGAAAATCAAAGTTGAGATCCACAATCTTTAACCGTTGGAAAAACACATATCTCTCAGATTCTCTTACGACAGATTCACAGACGAAACAAATATTCAAATCCCTAACATTTCCCAAAAATACTCTGCATGGATTAAAAACAAAAGAATCAAGCGGAGAAATCCGTACCGGTCATAAAGTCAGGCGAGTCTTATGGGTCGTCGTGAAAAGAGAAGAGAAAAGAAAAGAAAAGAAAGCGAGTCTTTTGTGTCGTCGTGAACAGAAAAGAGAAGAGAAAAGAAAAGAAAGCAGAGGAGAAACAAAGAGAAACGAAGAGAAAAGCGGAAAGAACAAAAAAACTCTTCAGCGAAGAGAAGAAAGAGAAGCGAAAAGCAATCTCAACGCCGATTGAAATATCCGGTGAGAACAATCGCAGCTAAAGATAAACCGGCAAATATTGATACTGTCGACAATGACACTTCCGTCGGTTTCGGTGGCGGTGGAGGTACAGCAACAAGACGCAGATTCCTCTTTTCCGGCGGGAAATGCACAAAGTTTGGATGGTTTGTCACGGTTGGTGTCTCTGGGTGAGGAGGGAGCCCCAACATTTTTGCGTAAACTGATTGTTTCTCCCGCTTCTTTACTCTCTTATAGCATATGTCTATATATATAGCTTACTATTTTTATATAACGACAAATAACTTAAATCCAATTTTTTACTAACGAGGTGGGTGGGTTTAATATTTGCTCCGATTTTAGTCATTTTGCCTTTTAGGTGTGTGAAATTTTTATTTATTTTTTGTTCAAGTATTTTTTTTAATGATCGTAATATTCTGTTTTGTATTTTTTTTTTGTCAACAACGATAAAATTTTGATATATATATATATATATGAGGATTACTATTCAAGTCTTCCATATGCTAATTGAACTGAATATATATAACCATCGAAGCTTGATATTGTTAATCTGTTATGATATAATACAGTTCACCTGGTTAATAATAATAATAAAACAAAAGACCGTCTTCCATAATATATTCCATTTAGGTATCTCTTATACAATCTTGTCTTTCTCTTAAAATAGTTAATTGACAAATCTTTTCCTTTCCCCGCAAAATTACCAATCAAAATTAGTTCCAGTAAAGAACAAGGGTCAGAGTGACTAAGTGAGCTGTGAGCATGAATTAATTAATTTATATTGTATTACTGCGGCGATTTTGTATCAAACATCACATGAGCCATGTTCGGGAGTGAATCGCTACGATAGTAGTTAAATGAAAAAAAAAGTATTTACAAACGTTTTGTCCAAACAGAAATGACCATATACAATACATCACGAAGCAAACCTCTTGTTTTTCATTTTATGGTAAATGGCTAGATTGCTTTCGCTAATAATTTAAAATACAAGGTAGAAGAATAAGTTATTTTTTGTTGTGTAGAAGAATAACTTAGGCAAAAAAGAAAAAAAGAAAAGAAAAAGGAGAATAACTTTCCATGTGCACCCCAACCCTTTATGAGCGTCTTCTAGACCAACACCAACACAAGCGTGCAGGCTACGACACGCGTCCAAATCGCAATCCTTATAGACCAAAACACTCGTGTAGACTCCGACGCGTGTCCTCATCACAGACGTTATAAAACCAGTGTTCCTCAGTAAAGCTTTATCAGCTAATTCTCAAAACATTCTTTCTATCACAGAGACAGAGACAGAAAGAAAAATGGACGGTAGGGGAGGGTGTTGCTTAACAAGGTACCCCGTTGGAGCTGGACTGTACCCTCTCTCTCAAGCAGATCGTATCATGCTTCAATATCGTCCCATCGCTCCTAAACCAAGCAGCGACGGCGGCGGAGTAAAGCCGGTATCCAGCGGAGAGAGTAGTGGTGGAGGAAGCTCCGACGTTTCCTTTAGATCAGGTAGAGGAAAGAGGAAATGCCAGCGGAAGCAGAATGGCGGTAACGCAAGGAGGTGCACTCGGCGGAGGAGATCGGATAAGTCCGTCGTTTACGGCGGTGCTGATGCGGTGACTTTGTCTTTATTGCCGGAGACGCCTGATCAAGGTGCGTTTACAGATCGGAAGACGTCGTCGGTGGAGAAGGAGAAGCGGCAAGGTCCATTCTGGCTGAGTTTTAGCAGCGACGGCGGCGGCGGGATGTATCGTAAGGCAGAGGTTGTACGGAAGACGGTGGTGATTTCTTCGTGTATGACGGTGGAGCGTGTAACGGACGCTTGGATTGACGGTTACGGTTTGGGGAGGTCAGATGAAGAAAGGAAGATGAATCTTGTGAGGGACACGTGTCCTGGTTTCATATCCGACGGTTTAGGGAAAGTGACGTGGACAAACGACGCGTACCGGAAGATGGCGAGGGATAATATTCCAGTGGAAGAAGGTGCACCGGATAACACGAGCGGCGATAGTTTTCAGGTGATCGTACAGCTGGTAATGATGGAGAGGCCAATGCTAACGTACCAGGCTTTCACATGCAGAGTGAAACTACAGTACGCGTGTCAGGATCGTGAGATGAGAGGGTCTGTCACGGTGCCTTGCGACGTGTGGAGAATGGACTGTGGTGGTTTCGCTTGGAGGCTCGACGTTAAGGCTGCTTTGTGTCTTTGACCGGTAGATTTTAGATAACTAATGTCCAAGATCACTATAGTGCACGATCGCCGACGAGACGAACGGTACCGATCGCTACATTGCAAGATCTCCTCGAAACAAACTATGCATTCGTAATACTAAATTTCTAATTATTTAACATATGTCGTTATTTGTTTTTTTTTCTTAAATAGATTTTGTTTAGAGGTTCTTGTAAACATGCGTCCCTTTTTTTGTTCTTCTCTTTCTTCTTAACGTATTTGTGATGCTAAATTTCGAGCTTAATGTGTAAAAGTAATTAATGAAATTTGCATTTAATGCCTTTATCGTCAGTGTCACATTTCATGGCAAGGTCGTCACCGGCTCACCGTCCAACCATGCAAAATCCAAGGTGGTCCAAAACGTGAAACCTAATTTCTTGATCGCTACGAAATATGTGCCGAACCGGTTTTGAAACTATTAACTATGTATATGCGATTATTCATGATCGGCATAACCATGTAAAATGCTCTATTATCTAAATATTTCAACGTTAAAATTTACCATTCAATATTTAAACCCACCTCTTTGACCGCACAAATGCTACTATAATTCTTTTGGTACCCTTATTTTTGTTGTTTGTTATTTCGCTATCCTTCTTTTTATTTACTATAGTTTTTCTGAAGAATATATATATATATATATTGCTGGATTATATACGTTTGGAAGCGTCCCTGATTTCATTCCTAAACTCGGAAATATCTACAAACGATTAAAAAGTGTGGAAATAAACTTTTTATTTTGTGCGCAAAATATTTTTTAGTTATCAGTTACTTTCTTGAAAAGATTTTTCAGTGGATACTTTATTTAATTGGGATATTTTTTAGTTATCAGTTACTTTCTTGACCTCACATTTTGATTTTGATACTTTATTTTAGCGGCATTCACATTTTTATCGACCAAGGAATATAAAAAAGTAACTACCCAATTAAAGGTTGACATGTCCAACAAAAGAAAACAAAAAAGGAGGGTGAAGAATAAAATGTTGTACTACTAGTTTTGAATGTACTACAGTCTACACCTGCGATATCCAATGATACATGGGACATCTATCATCTGTTCTATGCAATAATTTAAATGTCACGTGGACCAATGTTATTGTTAGCTATGTGTAGGTGTGTCTGTATGTGTATGTGTGTGTGTTCTTTAATGTTAATTTCAGCAGAAAAAGAAAACGGCAAATTCATGACGTTCAACGGCGTACCGAATTTCTCAAATATGTGGCTGAAGTCTTAAAAGAGGTTTAACTTTTACCTAATCAAATAATTTTCGTGCTACTTACAACTTTTAGATTTTTTTTCTCTTAATGAGATGTTTCTATCTTTTCTTTTTATTGTGTTCCAACAAATAAATGTTTCTATCTTTGATCATATTCATAATAAACTGAGCTAAATTCACATAGCAGATATATTTATTATAATAAAATTGTTTTACCAACTCCGGATAAAACAAATAACAAAAAAAAAAAAAAAATCAAATGTTACCAATAAAAACAGAAACCAGATAAGCCTAATAGACAATAATCAACATGATACTGTACAAACTAAGAAACAACACAAATTAACACTCGTTAGAACTAAGCTTCCGCAGCATTTTGTTAAAAGTAAAGGACTTGAATCATAAGACATATTTGATAAAATAATTAAAAGTCTTTAGTAGGAGACTTTCTTTTTGTTATTTTTTTAATTTACTAATTTTTTTTTCTTATTTCTTACAATTGCTGTTTGTTAAGGACTTAACTAATAGTTGAAGATTTGTTAGCTAGGACCTCTTGGTTGTTATTTCAAAGAGATGTGTATTTTATTTTTTCACTAAAATGAATTAGTTGGAAAAAAATGTAGTGATTTTTCAAAACGAAAGCCATTTTGTTTTTATCTTCTTGGAATCTCTAGACTTGAAAATCGAGTTGCGCACCTCTATATAATGTCTTGAATAGTATACTGAAAAATTGAAATGTTCGTGTGGCAAAACCAAGTATAGTTTGACACAAGGTCATTTGGTTCTTTTAATCAGTTCTGCAACGTGTGCGCTTGCATCGTTAAGAAGAATAAGGAAGAAGACGAAGAAGAAGACAAAGAATGTTTTTTGTAGAGATGTCACGTGAAAGTGCTAGAGATTGGTGTCAAATGAGATATTTTTTGGAGAAAATGAAATGTCTTGAATTTGTGAGAATTGGTATTCAACAACAACCACGGTGAGTATTTGGGAGACACCGACGATGTAACGAAGCAAGCTTCCCAGAGTTTCATCCAAATGCCAAATCCAAATTTATGTGCTTATGTAGCTCAGCTTTGATATATATATATATATTATACATGCAAGTAAAGATATCTTAATCTTGTGAGAATGACATCGTGATAGAGAATCTGCCATTTTCGTTGCCACTTCTACTTTGTTTTGGACAACGCATACAAGATTATATTTTGATACAGTGATTTTGAGGCCATAATTAAGAGAGAGAGAGAGAGAGAGAGAGAGAGAGAGAGAGAGAGAGAGAGAGGGAGAGAGAGAGAGAGAGAGAGAGAGAGAGGCCACATTTTTTATGAGGCCGTAGCTAAGATTTCAATGTTCTGAGCATATTTAATTTAAGTTTTAGAGGTGTTTTCTCAGTTCCGGGAAAACTTGCGTCACAAGAAACCATAGTTCTACTACACAAAGGCCAATTGACGACAAGAACAGAAAAAAGGGTGAATTCCTATTCTCTATTTGGAATCTCTTAAAACGGTGTACAATTTCGCAGCTTCTTATTTCTCCATGACTATGAAAATCAGACTAGACTTGAACTAAGATTGAATGGGTGTAATTTTGCACAATTGTCTAACTTTTCTATTTCATAGAAAAAAAAAGAAATTCAAAAGCAAACAACAATTCCTCAAATTTCAGCAAGTCAGTGAGAATTTGTATTCCAAACTTATGTACAGAGACAAGGTTTTGCTTGACAGAGTTACAAGCTATGACATGCTTCTATCGCTGATATTCTAAACATATTTGTGAAATCAGTTGGAAAGAGAGAACATGGTAGAATATGACTGAAGCAGCAGAGAATGAGTTTAGTGTACATGTATGGCCAGATGCGACACCTCAATCTCAGGATTCTTCTATACTGTCCACACAAACTCAGGCACATCCAATCTATCAACAGGTCTCGAATATGGAGGGTCCTCTTCGCCAATGACTTTGACATTGAGCTTTGGCATTTTCTGACTCAGAAGCTTGCAAGCACTGAACAACATCAGTAAGCTGCCTCCGAAAGGGAAATCTCTAATTATCTCAACCTTCCTTAAACTTCCACAGCCTGATAACAAGTGATAAATCCCCAAATCAGAGACATAGAGCCGTTGAAAATCCTTGCCTTCCTCAGCTATGGCTTTGAATCCTTCATCAACTGGCTGCTCATATGTTTTGTAATCAGGAGAAAATGGCTCTATCATACAGAGACACAAACACTTTATATTTGGACGATTTCTTGCAATGGTTACCAAAGCTGCGTTTGTGAACTGAAGAAGAGATTCCAGCTTTAAACATCCCTGAGATACAGAGACCAGAACTTTCTCTGTTAGTGCTACATTTGCTTCGAGACCATTGTCCACTTTTAAGTCCATTAGCTGCAGAAAATGTCACTTTAGTAAGAACCAACATAACTGAGGGGACTCAAGAGTGTTGAGAGTGAAGGAAGATAAAAGATGCAGAGTACTCACCCATAGCTTCTGTAATTCCGGGCATGGACCAAGAATCTTGACAAGATCAGGCATACGAACAGTAGCGTAAGAGGTAAGACTAACCCAGAGAGAATAAAGAGCTTGAAGGTACTCATGGAGGATATCGGAGAGACCAGAAAGATAGCTCTCAAGTTGTTTGCAGTCTGCAAAAGCTTCTGTTTTCTGTTTGGCTAAGAAAGAACCTGTGCCAAGATCAGTAAGCTGTGGAGCTCGACCCAGTAAGCTCTCGAGTGACTTCAAGCTTGGACACCTGCTCACGTAACACTCCAAGCCAAAAGAGACCTTTGAAGTCAAAGTCTGTGGGAAATATTTGAGCCAATCATCTTCAGCTATGCACTCTCGCAGTTCCACTTCTCTAAGGTTTCTGTTTGGAAGTCTTTTTCTTTCCCCTTGGAGCAAGAAAATATCAGAACAGATCCTGCAAGTAGCTGCAACGGAGGCTACACCATCAATGGAGAATCTTGCGCAAGAAGTCAACAGAAGAAGTTTTAAATCCTTAGACGAAGCAGCGGTCATCTCTTCAAGAACCAAATTTAAGGCGGAAAAATGTGGCTGCGTCAGAGATCTCAACTCCTGGAACCGCCGTGCAACCACCGCAGGGCTGGCCGCGTAACAGTGGTCGATCAAGAATTGCGTCCAAGTCCGTCGCTTGGTCTCGAACAACATTTTCCAGAACAGAGAAACTGAAAATCAAAGTTGAGATCCACAATCTTTAACCGTTGGAAAAACACATATCTCTCAGATTCTCTTACGACAGATTCACAGACGAAACAAATATTCAAATCCCTAACATTTCCCAAAAATACTCTGCATGGATTAAAAACAAAAGAATCAAGCGGAGAAATCCGTACCGGTCATAAAGTCAGGCGAGTCTTATGGGTCGTCGTGAAAAGAGAAGAGAAAAGAAAAGAAAAGAAAGCGAGTCTTTTGTGTCGTCGTGAACAGAAAAGAGAAGAGAAAAGAAAAGAAAGCAGAGGAGAAACAAAGAGAAACGAAGAGAAAAGCGGAAAGAACAAAAAAACTCTTCAGCGAAGAGAAGAAAGAGAAGCGAAAAGCAATCTCAACGCCGATTGAAATATCCGGTGAGAACAATCGCAGCTAAAGATAAACCGGCAAATATTGATACTGTCGACAATGACACTTCCGTCGGTTTCGGTGGCGGTGGAGGTACAGCAACAAGACGCAGATTCCTCTTTTCCGGCGGGAAATGCACAAAGTTTGGATGGTTTGTCACGGTTGGTGTCTCTGGGTGAGGAGGGAGCCCCAACATTTTTGCGTAAACTGATTGTTTCTCCCGCTTCTTTACTCTCTTATAGCATATGTCTATATATATAGCTTACTATTTTTATATAACGACAAATAACTTAAATCCAATTTTTTACTAACGAGGTGGGTGGGTTTAATATTTGCTCCGATTTTAGTCATTTTGCCTTTTAGGTGTGTGAAATTTTTATTTATTTTTTGTTCAAGTATTTTTTTTAATGATCGTAATATTCTGTTTTGTATTTTTTTTTTGTCAACAACGATAAAATTTTGATATATATATGTATGGATCAAATCGGTGAATTGCATAGTTACCACGTCAACGAGAAAGTTTCCAACCGAATTCCAGCCACACATGTAGTCGGAATAAAATTCTCACCGATTTTTTCACCACTTTTTCTATGTATATTCCACCCATTTCATTAAATAATATTATAAAGAAAATTAATAGAATAATTATTATAAAAAGTTAAATTTAAAACAGAAAACTATACTAAAATGAACAACGTAATATATAAATAAGAACAACTTATAATCTTTTAACTTTCAAAAAAAAAAAATTGTTGAGAAAGTACAAAATAAAATCTGAGAAATTAAAATCAACAACCCTACGTACGTGGGTTTGTATATATATATATATTTTTTTTTTTTTTTTTTTTTTTTTTTGGGGTAGAGACTACACCAACAAGGCAACAACGCTTTTGGGTTTGTATGTATCCTAAATCAAAACCCTTAAAGATATGCGTGTGCATATATAAAGCGTTGTTGCATATATAAGATTATCCTAGATTAAAGTTGGTGTAGTTTCAAGCTGAAGAATATGTTGGAACCGGTTCTTCTTTATTTCAGCTTAGTCCATGTTGGGTATGAAATTTCGTTACTGCTAGAACAAGGGATTCCAATACTGTTAGAACAAACAAAATCCCGTCGATTCTTCGAGAAGAGGAGAGCCAAACTTTGTCAGAGATATGAAGGTGAAGATAGGATCAGTGCGTTGCCTGACCATCTGCTCGTGCGGATATTGTCTCTTCTCCCAACAAAAAAAGTTGACTCTACCAAGATTTTGTCGAAACGGTGGCGTTTTGTTTGGACGATGGTTCCAAGACTCGAGTACATAGAGAACAATGGTGGTACTCGCAGAATAGTTGTTGCCGGTTTACTTGGCCGTTTACTTAACCGTTTACTTGGAAAAAGCGATCCGAAACTACGCTGTGTTTGGTGGTTTCTTGACAAGTCGTTACAACTCCACAAGGCACCTAAATTAGAAAGATTAGTTATACAACTCGGTCGACATTGTCCTGTTGATGTTGATGTGGAAAAGTGGATTGTAAATGCGGTTGATCGCAAGGTTTGTGAGCTAGGGTTTATGCTCTCTTGGTCTGCAAAGCCTACTAGGTTGCCTACTAGCCTTTACACATGCGATACACTCGTCTCTTTGGGTCTTTCAGACAAGATTCTCGTGGATGTTCCTTCTTCTGCTTGGTTACCATCCCTCAAATCTCTTGGCCTTTACTTTGTCTTGTATAAAGATAAAGATTCTATCGTTAGGTTTTTATCGAGCTGTCCTGTACTAAAACATTTGATCGTGTACCGACATCACCAAGACACAGCGATAAATTTCAAGATAAACGTCCCATCTTTGGAATGTTTCTTGTATGATGATACGGCAACGAATAAAGATAATGGGAAGACTTTGGTTATAGATACTCCGGCTTTAAAGAAACTCTTTCTCACATACAATTCATATGGTTCTTGCTTGATTAAGAATAAGCCTCGTTTTGATAAAGCAAGAATCTATGTTGATTGTTACCTTGATGACAAGTTTATGAGATCTCTTTCCTCACTCACGTACCTCGAATTATTTTTGAGCTTTACAACGGTATGTAGTTACTAATCTCACTCTTCTTCTTTTTTTTTTTGGTTAGAGTTAATTAATTGTGATGGTCACATAATTTATAGCGTTCACTTATATAACATGTGTTGTTGTGTTCATTTCAGGTTCCATGTTGTAACGCTATTAATTTCTCCAAGCTTACGGAGTGTAAGATAATTCTTTTAAATGAGTTAGACTGGTTGGATCCACTAATGAGCTTGCTTCAAAATTCTTCTAATCTAAAAGTTGTTTTCATCGACCAGGTTTGTACATTTTCACTCTTGCATGTTTCGATGAATTAATTATCAAAGTAAAAGTAAAAGTGTTCATTCTAAATGTATGTTCATTGTTGCTTCACAGTCATTCATTCGATTTGAGGAGGATTTCGCGGTTTCATGGAACCGACCGAGTTCTGTTCCGAAATGTTTGTCAGCCCATCTCGAGATCTTTGAGTGGAAAGGATATAGAGGAAGAATCAAAGAAAAAGAAATCGTAAGATACATTCTTGCAAACTCCAAGTGTTTAAAGAGAGCTGGAATCTCTATCGATTGCAAGCGTATAAATAGAAAGAAGATGATGAAAGAGTTAGAATCCATGCATAGGACTTCAACGTCATCACAGCTTCTCTTCTCCACTCAATTGGAATATCTTAACGTTGAGAAAGAAATGAGTGATTAATCTATATCCTAAACCATATTTGAATGTCAATAGTTAAGCTATTCTTTTTTTTTTTTGATATATATATATATATATATATATATATATTATTCGAGTTATTTAAATACCAGGATCAAGAAAATTGTTGAATTATTGTCTACTGCATATAGACTGGATGATCTTTGCTTTATAAGACTGAAACGTTTAAGCTGTAACAAGATTGAGATGCTGATTGACTTTAAATCTTAATTTATTTAGGTTTAATCGATGAATGATCAAACCATCATTAGTCGTTTTCATTTTATTACGCTAATTGTGGTTATGTAATTAAATTAAGCAAGTGTTTTTCTTCAACTTCACCATCGAAAGTCCAAGAAAGAAGCCTGAAGACTTCTTGTTCTACTTTTTAACCTCCGTCTAAAGATCAATCTGTGAAGACTTGAGCACCGTTAACGACAGGTTGCTGTTCCGAGTAACCGATACTACTCTCATCACTCAGAATGCTATAGTCAAAATCATCAAAATCGTCATCATCATCTTCGTCTTCTTCTTCAGACTCTGTTTCTTCTTCTTCTTGTTGACTCGCCAAGTTAGACCCATCTTTTCTTCTTTCAATCGTCTGCTTAATGGCATCATCGTAAGACATATCATACCACACGTTGCCTTTCCCAACAATGGATTTGTTGTGTGCATCTTTCATTCTCTCTTGCTTGCTAATCTCTGAGTTCTTTGGCTCTCCCCAGTAGTCATACTGGTACAATGCGCTTGTTGGATCGTATTGGTCTTTCCCAAAGAAATTTCCTGGCTTATACCTCCCTGGTTCCTCCAATGGTAAACCAAGCGCTTGACGACTGGAACACAAATTCTTAAAACATCAATACCGTCTTGTCTCTCACTTATCAGCTTTGGTTTCATGAATTTTAAAACTTACGAGCTGATATCTCTGAGCAATGCTTCTCTTTCCTCCAAAGATCGGCGCCAGTGTAAGGTATCATACTCGTCCATCTCAATGTTTCTTCTTAGCTTGTCGATTTTGTATCCTTCTCCCCTTGCTTTAGCTTCCATCATTAGCTTATTGTGGTACTGCACAAGACAATACGAAAGATTTAACCACCGTCAGTTTACAAGATGCAACAGTGAGTCTCACAATTGCATTACAAAGAGCTTAAGCAAAAAGACAAATATAAATGGATTTAGCGAAAAAAAGGGAAATCTAATGAAGACAATTCGTGTTGAGGTTAGTAACTGAAACCAATTAAAAATGTGAAGAATCTGATATGATAAGTAGTGGAGGGGAAGTTTAACCTTGCGCTCTACCAAGGCAGCCTCTAAGTCAAGTTCCTTGACACTGGTTTTCTGTGAAAAAGAGAACATTTTAATCAGATAACTGAGACGATATGGTTTCACCAACACACCAGTCGAAAAACTCTCACCAGAATCACTTTTGGCAATTTGGTTTTCTTATAATACCCTTCGCCGTACTCAATATCCTTTTGTTCATCAAAGCCTTCGTCATCGGATAGTTCTGATAGTTTTTTGCCTTTGTACTTTTCAGGGTTGGCTTCCATATCATCCAAAATCATCTGCTCAGCTACATGTAACTGCCACAGCTGCAAACAAGAAAGGAACGTGATGAAGGTAGCACACAAATTACAACGCCAATAGAGTAACTTTCATAAAGCAAAGGAGAAAACTCATAACCAACACCTAGTTCAAGGGACATACCTTGTCGACGTACGGGTGATCAGAGAGTAGCCCTTCCTCCTCTGGCTTTGATCCTGGATCTTTTCTAGGCTCAGGAGGTCTTCCACAATCTCGCTGCATAAACAATGTGTTAAGAATAGATAAAGGGAGAGACTTCAAGCTAACAAGAGATTTGAAGAAAGGATTCTACTAACTCGTATCTCATCTGGATTAGTATCCCCATCGCGATGGAATATCGGTGGAAAGTCAAATTTATTAAAGCTGAAGCAAGATTAGAAACAAAAACAGTCATCACACATACAAGAACCAAAACCTTTTGAGGACAGAGCAAATGTCAATTTTTTTACTAGATATGTAAAGGGAAATGAATTGCATACATCATGTGATCTATATTAGGATGGACGAAGCGCAACTCTAAGGGAAATCGAAACCGGTATGGATCTCTTTTTGCCTGGAAAAAAAAACAAAGAAGAAACATGAGCATGAAAGATTTCCATTCAGCTTTTATCAATGTGTAAGAGAAATCTGTTTCTCAAGAGTACCGTGATCTCGACGATAACATGCATCCCAACTTTTATGAAATGCCGGATCCAAAACCAGTCATTACCTTTTATAGGAACCCACCTGCAAACCAATAGACACATAAACTGAAAACTTTCATACAGAGCATATGAAACTTCTTTCATTAACATGAGATCCAACAATTTGACCAGATTATATACCCCTCAGGACAACAATCACGGCAAGTTTTTAACTATATTTACTAAGTAACAGCACATAGATATATACCCTTCATGAACACCTCCAATGTCAACAAATGCTCCCTGATACAGATGCAAAGTGGTAACTTCCCCTTCACAAATCTGCATGGACATTATGACACTGCTCATATAACCAATCATCTGATTAACCATTAGTTACAATTTAACATGGCCTCCGAGTAAGATTCTTACCATCCCTGGATAGTAAAAGGGAAGCTCATACTGCACAGAAAGATAGAGCAATTAACCTCAATCATTTCTTTAGCTAGCATAGCAAATTAATGAAATCAAGAGTAGGATTCTTACCATCCCCTCTTTGTAATCCTTCCCCCTTTTCCTTCTACCCGGATAAAAATCTTGATCGTGCTGAACAAATAAAAATACCATCTTGATTAGAGAATCCATCTCCAAGCCATTAAGCTTAACAATAAATTCCTCTGAAATGTTAAAAAACGCACCTTGTAAGATTCTTCCTCTAGCCTATCTTTATTAGCTTCGACCCATTCATTGTATTGTTTCAAGAAGACCTTGTACCTCTCCAAACACATCTTATCAACAGTAGCATCCTCTCCTACTTTCAAGTCCTTATCCAAATCCTCTATCCAGACCCTTTCAGCCATTAACTTATGAGCTTCCCTCATGAACTCCAGCTCCTTCCGATCAACTTCCCAGCCTCTCGGTGGCCAATCCCGCGGCGGAATTTGCCTAACCACCAACGGCCCGGCCCACGGGGTATCCAGAGGCGGCGGTTTATCCCCTCTGATCTCGAACTGCTTTGCGTACCATTCATCCTCCGTTATCCCCATTTCCTTAATCTTCTTCTTCCGGTACGACGGTCTCAGCATCTTGAACGCCTCGATCGCCTCCGGTGACTGAAGCGGAACCTCCTCGCCTTCGTTCAGCGATTTGCGCGCGAAATCGGCTTCCGGTGTGAGAATCTCCTCCCAAGGAGCCCAGCCTCGCTCGATCCAGTTACGCCGGCGAGCTTCATCCTCCGTGTCTTTGTCCTTGGGTCCGAATTTCTCGAGGAATGTTTCGTCTACGGGGAACTCATCGGAGCTGAAGCCACGGCAAGGCGGCAAAGCAAGTCGACGAGGTGGTGGCCATTGATAGCCGAGCAAGAGAGATTTGGGTTTGCAGAAATTAGGATTTGTGGGATTAGGGAAGGTGAAAGTGAGCTTCGTTTGGCAAATCTGCATGATTCGCCTTCTTCCGGGTTTGGAGGGGTTTTAGAGAGTGATGAAGTCAGTGTGGATAAGCTAAATTCATTTGCAGTGAAGAAGAAAGGTTAAGTTATGAATGAACCCCCATATTTATCAAGATATTTTATTTAGACCCCAAGAATGTTTTATTTATATTTTAGCCCATGCTAATTCAAACTTATCATGGACGGACGAATCTTGTATTTATCCCAAAAGTCTTTCATTGATCAGTTTGACCCATCTGGTTGGAGGGTAAGTTTGTCATTTCGTATTGTCTGAAACGTCTTATCATGATAAAGCGAAGAAAGTGAAACGCAGAACGCAGAAAATGGAGGGAGTAGGTGTGGTTAGTCAATGGTCTCACTGTGTTGCTCCGGCGGCGTCGAGGAGGAAGACGACGCCGGCGAGAAATTCGACGAATCGAAGTTCTTATTCCTCTCTCTCTACGGTTAACTTACGCGCTGATTTAGCTGCTTTTCGTCCACAGTTCCGTCTTTTCTCTGGCCATTCCCTCTCCCGCCGATGTCTTCGCGCTTCCAACTCCGCCGAATCGGGCATCTTCCTCCCTCATCTCGTCGCTTCTATGGTTCGCACTCTCTCTATAGGCTTCTACTGTTTAGCGAGTATTTGTATTGGTTTTTCAAATCTGCTTAAATTCGAATTAACAGTGTTATTACTGAATCAAACCAGTTTTAGTTCCTAATTGAAGAAACTCGTTGCAATTTTCTGGGTGATTTGTTATGGTTTCAGGAACAAGTTGAGGAGACTTACATTATGGTGAAACCCGATGGTGTACAACGAGGCCTTGTAAGCTCTCTGATTCTTCTTATTCTCTCTGTATGATTCATCATCATAAACATGTTCTCATCAATCAAGTTTTGAGCTTGTAATCTTAATGCAGTTGCCATTTCGTCTTTAGGTTGGAGAAATCATCTCAAGGTTTGAGAAAAAAGGATTTAAGTTGATTGGACTTAAGATGTTCAACTGCCCAAGAGAATTGGCTGAGGTTAGATTTTGATACTGCAATAATTCATTTCTTGTGAGCTTAGCAGTATCAGTATTCAGTAGTAGTCAACATGGTTTTTTCAGTTTAGGATTGTGTTGATGTAGAGGCATGGGACTAAACGCATTTTTGTATTTTGTAAAGACCATAAGGTTCTTGGTTTATCAAGGTGAAGACTAGGCCACTAGGATATAAAGCCTGATTGTGATTTTATATTAAAGAGAGAAGCAAGTGTTTTTGGATTTGATTGATACAGGAATTCCATGTCTTTTACAATTTTCCAGGAACATTACAAGGATCTTAGTGCAAAGTCATTCTTTCCTAAACTGATTGAGTACATAACTTCGGGACCAGTTGTGTGTATGGTACGGCTACTAATCTATTTACTCTTTGGTTTCCGGTTTTTAAACTTGCTCCCGGATAATTGATTAGCTTATGATGTTCATCTTGCAACAAAGGCTTGGGAAGGTGTTGGTGTTGTTGCTTCTGCGAGGAAGCTGATAGGAAAAACTGATCCTCTTCAAGCTGAACCTGGTACCATAAGAGGAGATTTTGCTGTTCAAACCGGAAGGTTAGACTCTACCACTGCCGAGAAGTTATAAGTGTTTTTTAGATTCTCACAAATGATCGAACAACAATGAATATGCTCTTTACAGGAACATTATCCATGGTAGTGACAGCCCGGAAAATGGAAAGCGTGAGCTTGGTGAGTTTTGTTGTTTCTTCAATCGTTTCCTCTCTGCTAAATCTAATTTTTTCTTGTTTCCATCTTTGCGTTCTGAAGATTTGGTTTAGAATGTAAATCGAATTAGTTCAGATTATTTCTTCAGCCAGTACTAATGCATGAATAACTGTCATCAATCGATTTAGCTCGTACTTGATTGTGCAAATCATTTGGTTTCAAACTCAAGAGATTCTTAGATTTCTTATTTATATCTCTGTTAAGATTTGCTTCCATGAACACTCTTTCTCGCTTTATCATCTGCTGACATTTTTCGACGTATTTGGTTATGGCACAGCTTTATGGTTCAAAGAAGGAGATCTGTGCGAGTGGGATTCGGCTTTGGCTACATGGCTAAGAGAGTGAATTTTTGAGAACTAAAACGTTGAAGATTTTGTTTTGGTTGGATCCTCGAACAATCACAATCTCAACCTCAAACCTATGTCACTTCTTTATTGAACTTGGAAACGGATAACACACTGTATTCAAAGATAAAATGAGCAATCGAAACTGTAGAGTTCTTTTTCAACACATTCGAATCAATCGCAACCTCGATCGTCTCAAGACTCAAAAACGAGCGACGTCTCCTTTGCCTCGCACTTCTCTAACATTAAAGACTCTGACTAGGAAAGAGTCTCTCTCCTTAGCTACCAGTTTAGCTTCAGTCTTCACTAGCTCAGCATCCACATCATCGCAAGAAGACTACTCTTTTGCTTTGCCTCTGAATCCTTTCTTGTTCTTCCTAGTTAGGTAGTTCCTATAGCACACCACACCTGATCACTCTAATCAGGTTTCTTCCCACGGAGGATCCTTTTGTTCATGATTTTGGCGGTAGCATAACTGTCAATTGTGAACATTAAACTTTCCTGATTTTTTGTTATCACCACCACTCATGTAATGAACATAAACAGATTCATTAATTTACTTTATCAACACCGGTAAGGAATAATAAAGTATCAAATTTGGCCAACAAATATCGAATTGAAAACACAAAATTACACAGTTTCTGTAGACCCCTTTACAAACAGAATCGTCTAGTTACATTATACATCAACAACATCTATATAAACTTAAGCTTCCTCAGTTATGATCTTAAGTTCTTTAGTCTTTACCAACCATGGCTTTATGAGCCTTATTGTTCTCTTTTTCTTAGCAATATAAAGGTTAGCTTTCTCGGGTCCAGATGGTGATGAGGCAATGTGAAATCTCCGGCACAATCAAACTTGCTGGCATTAACTTCTCCAGTTTATAAAGCATTCTCGGTCTCTGCCGTTGTTGTATCCACAGTGTGAGACAAATTTCGTGCTTGAGATAGATCCTTGTACCTGCAAAACATGGATAGCACTGATGGGTTCTTGTTCTTTTGCTGTTTCGAGCTTTCGCATTGGCCGGAGCCCAAGTCTATAGCCATTGCATCAGAGCCATTGCACAGAGTCACATCATTAGCTTCTCCTTGTGTATCCATACAGACTGCTGAAGTTTCAACAGAGTTTGACGATGACGACAGATTCTCAGTCTCTGTTTCTGATAAAGGACCAACGGAGCCCAGTCTTGAGCCTTGCTTAAGCTTGAGCAGTGTTGACTCTACAATGGCATCAAAAGAAACCAAAGATGAATCAAAAGGTTCGTAAGGTAAAAGACTTTCAAACCTAGATCCTTCTAATTCGAATTTTCTAGATTTGTTTTTTTCAATTTCGATGCATTTCATTTTCCAGGATCTCGGAATCGAGATCGATTACTTGTTAGTTAAATCAAGTGCTCGAAATCTGAGGTTGGAAAGAGTGTGTGAAAGTACCATAGACGGAGAGAGGATCGTCTTTGATGATCTTCGCTGGATACCTCTCGAGACAGTCCGGCGACGATGGCGGAGGTCTCAGCCTCCCAAACATGACTCTCTCTCTCTCTCAATTCGATTCGCTGCTTTGTTCCGCCTTGAGTGAATTCGAATCTGATCCTTCTTCTCTGAATTTTAAATTAAAAGACGACAGCAAAATCGATGTTTGTATGCCCCTCGATCGGACAAGAATTAGCGGGAAATCTCCCGGCACAATCTTCTCGGCGGGAAGATTATTCCAAGACAGCTCGGGTCGAGTCGGATCACTTTTCTTCAGAGACCAGACCTAAACATCGGCCCAAACTAATACAATCATACTAAGGCCCATCGCTTCTTGTTGTCTTTACGTTATGACTGTTTGACCCAACAAAAAAAAATATATATACAGTATGAAAACCAGTTTTTTTTTATAATAATACGAATCCAAACCAAAGTCAGGAAATCTGTTGGATGATTTTCATCTTTCTAAACCCATTAATCCAAAGCATATAGGAAACGATGATTTTCTCCTATAGTGGAACTCTACCAAAAAAATATATATATTAAAACTGTTAGACGAGAGAATCAAAATTTAAAACCCACCACCACCACATCTATGGTTGACCTTCAGAAATCTAGATGCTGTGTCAAAACAATTTTTTAAAAAAAAATTATATTAAAACAACTTACTGAGATGTATTATTTCATCTGATCTCTTAACATTTTATAGCATGGCAATGGCATTACTGTTACTAAAGATATCTACAAAAACTAATGCAATATACTGACATAACAATTGTTTAAATATTTACCATCACATTGTGTATGTTCATAAGATTTATATTCATAAACAAGTTAGGTATCATTGGGAAATAAATATTTTCCTATGTCAGTATTTAAGTACACCAGAAATATTTTCCTAAAATAAGTACAAGGATAAACCTTAAAAAGAGTTCAATAAATAATCTCGTCACTGAAGATCAAGGAAGCGACGCGTCAAGTCATCTTGACCGTTGAATCGTTGCCTAGCGAACCAAAACCAACGGCGGAATCTTTTCGTATTCGGTCTGGTATATAACGAAGAAACAAAAGTTTTTTTTGGTCCCAAATAACAGAGAATGAAAAAAGCAGAGAATAAATAATTAAAGAGATACGAGTGAGCTCTTTTAGATTTCAATGTCGAGAAGACGAAGTAATCGTGTTAGAAATTCTAAAGTCCTCACTGCTCCTGCACCAGTCACTATAATTGATGGTAATTCCTTTTCTCAAGCTCGATTCCCACTTTTTTTATTTTCCTGGGGTTTTTCTCTTTTATAATGATTTTTGATTTTTTTTTGTATCAACAATTTTGGGAATTTTGGGTTTTGGGGATGCGATTCTATCTTAGAAGAGTGTTTCTATTAATTTGGCTTTAGAAAGATACTTTCTTGAGAATGTGAATTGTATAAACTATGCTGGAAACTGTTTCGGGCATTGGCTTAATTTGTTTGTTCAAGTTTTGGGATTTTTATGTGATCACTTGAAACAAAGTTCTGATTTTTAAAGTTTTTTGGAGAATTTGGGTTTTCATAGCTATGCCTCATGGTTGATGAAACTGCATTGTTCATATACAGATTGTGAGGAAGATGAATTTCTAAACCACAGGACGTGTTGGAAGCATATTGCTGCTTTGAATGCGCGTGGCTCAGAACCGAAACTAACCGAGGAGGAGTTCGAGATTTATAAATCGACTGCACCTTGTTTCTATGAGGATTTCGAACGCCGTGAAAGGTCATCAAGAAGAATCAAGTGCAAGTATTTAGTCTCCAAGCTACGGAAGAAACTAAACTCCAATACATTTATAGTCTACCTAGAGTAAGCAATATAAGGAACTGTGCTTCTCTTTATGGTTTTCTCTTGATTAGTTTTACTTAAAACACATTTTTGAATGATGTGAATAGGGACTTGTGGAGGGGTCTCTCGGATGAGAAAAATAACTCTTTTGTGTACTTAGATTGTCTATGGTTCAGTATGTACAAAAGCGAAAACCCGAGAATTAGAAGCAGTGTTTTCGAGTCGATCAAGAAGAAGCAGATGTTCTCAAAGAAATATGTGTTTCTTCCTATCGTTTACTGGTATGTTTATTTCACCTATGTACTGTATGTTCTTGAAATGGATTCAAACGCAAATGTTTATGCCTATTGTTTTTTTTCTTTTTAATTAATTTCCCTTAGGAGCCATTGGACTTTGTTGATCTTTTGCAATTTTGGGGAGAAACTTGATTCAGAAAGTGGAAACACATGCATGTTGTTTCTTGATTCACTAAAAACAACCAACTCTTGGCAGCTGCTTGAGCCAGATATAAGAAAGCGAGTACTCTCTTTCTTTCTTTCTTACTTTTTCATCTTGAGCGAAGAAGAATGATGTTTTTGTGTAAAACTTCGTGCAAATAACATGTTTGTGCTTCTTGTATTTCAGGTTTGTGTTGGACGTATATAGAGTTGAAGGGAGGACTGAAGATAAACGCTTGGTTGAT
The DNA here is from genome assembly GCA_026724425.1 of Erythrophleum ivorense. Lineage (NCBI taxonomy): Eukaryota > Viridiplantae > Streptophyta > Magnoliopsida > Fabales > Fabaceae > Erythrophleum > Erythrophleum ivorense. The sequence goes on along the minus strand of JAIUCV010000136.1, from coordinate 1,232,446 downwards.
GAAATCGAGCTCTTTGTGCCAAAGGTTACAAGTGCATTTACCGAGTTATTTCGGATTTATCGATGCTTATATCTCATACTTGGATCGACTTTTCATGATTTCAGGTTCCACAGCAGACAAATGATGTGGAATGTGGAAGCTTTGTCCTTTACTACATTCAGCGGTTCATAGAAGATGCCCCTGAGAGCTTTATCGCCGATGATTACCCATCTTTTGTAAGTTTTATCAATTCAATATAACATTTTCTCCTTGTTAGCGAATAAGCTGGTTTTGTTTTCGGGGAATCTTGAAATGCCTCGGTATATAATTTGCAGATGAAAGAGGACTGGTTTAGCCATGAAGACTTGGATGAGTTCTGCAACAAGCTTGATTCTTTGGGAACCATTCGTTGTTCAAAGTCTTAACCTTTAACGGCTTTAACACATTAGCATAGCGCAGAAGATTAGTTCCATCTTGGAATATGAGAAGATGAATTTAAGAAGTTACTAAGTTAGTATGGAATCTCAAACATCATCTTTGGCTGCCTGTTATTAATTATGTTTAGTAGCACCCAAATGATTTTGTATATGAATGGAAGAAGAGAGGTGGTTCTCTTTTTAGCATCTGTAATCGTATCTGATGTTGTGTTGTAGTCTTGAGCTACTGAAATGGTTTGCAACTGCATACGTCATTTAATTTGTTAATCAAAGCCTAAATAAGAGTAAGAGAAATCAATTTGTTATCTGGCTGCGTAATCAGGAACAAGGCTACTACTTTTCAAAGTTCAAAACTTGTAATAGATAACAAAAAGCGATCCAACATACAGTAAGATTAATTTGCTATACATGTGCGGTTATAAGCCACAAATTAACGAGAATGAAGTTTCTAGAGATGAACATTAGAAGACGGAAGTTGGATTGATGTCAGCTTAGAGATAGCAGAAGGTATACTTATGTTCATCGGTCCAATGCTGCTGCTGCTGCTGCTGCTGCTCCCACCGGTTGATTCTAAAGCTCGGGAAGTTTGGAGAACCATCTCAGCATGGAGTTGGAGACATGACAAAGCCATCTAACGCAACACACAACACATAAGCTAAGTTAAATTGTAAACGTGCAATCATGTTTAAGCAAATCAGAAACCCAAGACTCTTTATTTCCTTTTAGCTGTAAACCAAAATCTACTAAGAGGAGAATCTGAGTGACAACATGGGAAGAGAATGTATGACTTACCGTGTAACAGTCTCGGTCGATGTCTGAGTCAGCTATTTGAAGAGCCCACGTTCTGATCCATTCCAGAGCTCTGGCAATTTCAAGATTTCCTTCAGCTAAGGATGAGACTACGAAAGACGGGTGAAGAGCAACCAAAACAGAAGAAGCTGCAAAAAGAAGAGCTCTTCGGACGTAGGCCTCTGGGTGATTGCAAACTTCCCTGCATTGAGTTTGTCGAGAATATAAGTATTCGTCGTAGGTGCAAAACTCTGGATAAAAGATCTTATGCCGTACCTTCGTTGTAACATATCTAGGAGAGAGACAGCTAATGCAGATGCTTCTGGATGCATTGATGCACACTGCATACAGACTCCGAGCATGTGAACAAGTTTCCCGAGGACAACAAAGTCCCTTCCAAGTAAGTCAACGCCATGTCGTCTCTTGTCAAAATCTTTCATGGCTGGGAGCATAAACGCTGCTGCATATAATGGAAACCTATTTTGGGACCAGTCAGTACTGTTTTCATCTCTGTCTCTTGATCTCAGGCTCCACCTTCGAGTACTTCCTTTCTTACTCTGTCCAGGCTTTGGCTGTAGCTCCCTCTCGAATCGGTTTGCCCAGTTCAGATGAAAAGATCCCGTCTCTGCAACTTTTTTCCACGGGGTACTCGCATTGCTAGGCAAATACCAGGGTTGAGGATCTGAGATATTCGATATCAGAGGTCCCCGTGCTTCGTGTTTAGGTTTCAAGGTCCTGGAATTAGCAAGCTCTCGAGCTGCTTCAGCCATGACATCAAGTATCATTATCCGCTGGCTTACGTCTACATTAGGTGAATACAAAATATTGTTTAGTGTTTCAAGGGACTCAAATGGACGGGTCACTAGCAAGGCAATCAGTGCTCTTTGTCGCTTCTCTTCTGCTGAATCTTCTTCACCTTCAATTGTTATATCAGAACAGCGAACCTGCACAAGAGTTCGAGCAAGTTCACCAGCTATATGAGTCAGTTCGTCAGGTGATGCTCGCACAAGTTTCTCTGCTACATATATAGCTTTCTCCACCTGCAACAAGTATTATTCATAAAGATTAGTATTTTGTGTTGCTTCTTAACGTAACAGGCAATTCTCTCCAGTGACGTACCCCATCAGCATCATCAGTTTTCCGCAGAGCTGCAACAACATCCACCAAATGGATATATTGTTTCCCTAAATCTTTGTCATCATCTAATAGATCATATGGCTCCAAAGAAGTGACACTTGAACCATCAGAGCTGACACTTGCACTATCATCACTCTCTGTTTCACAGTTTAAAGCAGCCAAATCAACTATTTCATCTGGATCAGCCAATACAAAATCGGATATGTTCTTGCTCTTGCTATTTTTCTTTGCCATGTTTCTGCGGCTAGAGTCATTTACTTCAGTTAAGGAGGCTGATGTTTTGGTTTCACCCGTCGAATTTTTTATTGACCGGACCCCTCCCACAGCCGATTGAAACTCAGATTCCCAGTCAATTGCATTCCCAGTAAATGAATCATCAAGGTACAGAAGATTCTTCGGGTCAATTACTTTAGAGAACACAAAGGCAATAGAGTTAGCCATTTTCCGTATCAAATCTCCTGGGTTCTCCAGTCTACCTGTTGGCAATAATAAGCACAAGATTAAATGAGACCGCAGAAGCGTTTAAGTTCTTTCAATCTAGATACACAGAGAGATGAGTCTATACAGCTAACTCCTTGAAGAATATTGTGCATTACATCCTTCGTTCTATCTAGTTCCTCTCTTGACATGTTCTCCAGGGAAAGCCCAAGAGCTGTAGTTATATCTGGAAAATATATTACGGGAAATACGAAGATTAAAACATTGCTTAAACAATATGCCTATTAAAAACTACGATATGTGATTAATTCATCGGCATAAATCAAGTTTAAAAGCCAGAAGAGGTACATGCTTGCTGCTCCAATGGCACAGACTGCAGAAACTCCCGTTTTGACCAAACTGAGGCTATTCGACGCGTTGTTTCGAGCAGTCCATGCGTCGTGTCACCTTTAGCAAGTGCATTGGTAACCGGTGGACACTCAAGAACTGAAAACTGTAAGATCCATCGCAAACAACGGATGGGAAACACTTTCCACAGCAAAAATTTGTCAACAAATATGGACCTGAAAAATTAAGTCCACAAGATTATTTGCAAAATAGACCAAAATGGCAATATAGAAACAAAGAAAAGGTTTTGCTTGCCTCACAGATGCCTGCTGTTTCACATTGCGATGAAACAAAGTCCAAATAGTCCAGAAAGCTTCAACATCACTTGCATGCTTAGCATATAGCTGATGCAATAGTTGTTCAGCCATTTTCTCAACAGCATACGGATCTGTCACCGCTTCCATAGTTTTCGACCAAATCTGGGGTGTCGGGTCCAACTGAAATGTTTCAATCTCAACTGAACCCTTCTTTGAGTTTAGTAACTTCCTAACATGAGCTAGGACATGAGGTGTTACTTCACTAAACAGCAAATCTGCAGGTTAAAAACACAATCTGAAGTACATCATCATTTTGTTTCATGAAAATAACTTCAATCAAAAACACATCGCACACCATCCAGAGCTTTTCAGTCAATAATAGAGTACCATCAGTACTTAAGATAAAAATATTATGGCACATCCTTTCTTCTGTCTGTAACGAGAATCAGATCTACATTCTCCCAACTCCCCCATTGCAGGGGACAGATAATGAATACGAGCAAACCTATGATACTTCACAAACCACAGATAAACTACACGATATAACTTAAATTTTTGGACAATTAAGAAGTGTAATGCTCGGAGCATATGTACCTGATAATCCACGTCGACAGATGCGGGAAAAAATTTCCCCAACAAATGATAAAACGATGACTGTGCTATTGGCCTCAGTGCAAGAAGCTCTGTCGTCCAATATTTGTAGAAGCTGCTTGGTGATGTGCTTGAAGTACAAGCTATATAGAACTCAAGTAAAAGACAAACACTGGCCTCAAAGCATTTGATAAGTAACATAAAAAGGTATCTAATCAGTTTACGGAAGCTAAAACACATCTCACTGAAGGCACTAGAGTCTGTGTGCGTAGAGAAAAGGATACTGAGAAGAAAGTAAAGGTGGGGCTTTCAATCGTGCTTTATCAGGAATGGAGGTCAGGATCTGTGATATCCTGGATAACAAAGGCTTGACACTTGCATAACTATCATCAATTTCTTTAGTCATCTTGAGCACTCCAGCATTTTCAAGCAAACACAATATAAGCAACCTGTCATTAAAGCAAAATCACTTCACTGACAGGCTAAGAAAGGACTGATACTAGCATGTACATAAGCTACAGTCAAAATACATCGCTGGAGATAGATATATACACAGATAAATCGTCAAGAGGGAAGATTGCCACTTGGGCCATTCAGAGAAGTGTAGTTTTTTACATCTTTATATTTTCCAATGGGGTCAAACAGAAATACTTCTTCTATATTAAGAACACGCCAATAGATGGCTTCCATACTTGAAGGGTGATGACTGAATTTGGTATGCATTTACGCGGCCAAACATAATTCAAAGTACCACTGAGCGTAAAATGTCATGAAGCTAAAAATTTGTTGAAGAAGCAGGGGTTTATGCTAACTAGTTCTAAGAAAAGAAGCTCAGTGGAAAAGAACAAAAAGAAAAGGCCAAAACAGAAGAGTGCACCTTTCTACATTGGTCTGGACAGTATTGGCATCAACGCTACCATTTTTGTCCACATGATGTAGAAATGGAACCAAGACCTGAATAACCTCGATAACAGGTCCATCTAAGAAGAACACATCATACAAATGTTTCTGCACTGAAATAGAAAAACAAGAGAGCCAGTCCGAGGCAACATCTGCATAAAAAGAATAACTTCCAAATTAGATCAAGGAAAACAACAATTGATACAATTAAAATCAACCAAGGCTAACAAAACCAGTTTCTAAAACAGAACACATAAGAAAATTACAATGGTATCACAAGTGAATCCAACAAAATCAGAACACTTTGAAAAAGCGTGGATTTTGATAAACATACCAAGCAATAAAACGCGAGCAAACGTTGGAAACGCAACCCCTCGGTAAAACGTCTGGAACCAATCATTTCTCTCATCTGCAGAAGGAACAACGGAGCTACAGACCTGTGTGGCAACCAAATACAGAGACATAAGTAAGCTATAGGTTCCTGAAACCAAGAACGATGTGAGCAAATTCAAATTACACAAAACACCGATAAATACAAACCCTTTCTCTGTCCTTCTCACCAATGCTCCCTGCAATTTAATGGAGATAATAATCAATAAGTTTCATTACAACGAAACAAACCCACAAACTGGAAGTAGAAATTAATGATAAATGCACACTTTTTTGACTAGACAATGGACTGAGGTCAAGTTATAATAATAGAGGAACGAGTGACTTCGATTACCGGAAAAAAACGATGGCTCTACCGGGAAGAGAAGAACGGCGACGGAATGAATAGCGGAGATCACCTGGTCGACGTGCTTCGCATCACCAATCGAAGATATGGCTTCTCCGACCTTGTCGAGCAATTGTTTCTCAACAGTTCTCTCTTGCTTAGTCGCTTCCGCCATGGAAGAAAGTCTAAAGAGTGTTCTTCCGTCGCCTCAACATTTAAGAAAAACAACAAAACGCTGCCGTTTGATTTTTGAAAAGAACAACCGACACGACGACGTTTTGGGAACAAAATTAATCAGACAACCGAGAGAACATAAACTCTACTGAGGAAATCATGTAACCGGGAAAGCAATTTCTACAAAATCGGTTAAGCACTAACTGGTAAGGATCCACAACGAATGTAATATCACTGCAACCAAACAGAATGATTTTTAAATGCGTATAGGCCCAACGTATCTACTTGCGAATCATTGTGGGCCTCTTGCAACATTTCCAATCTCATATGGTATAATTTTATTAATAAATCTCATAAGCTTTTCTAGAAAAACACTATTAAAAATAAGACAAAATTAGATCAATCTGGGGCATGTAATCTAGTGATTTACTATTCATGTCACCATTCGTTTATTTAAGATTGTGGACCTAGGTCCGAGACTTCTTGATTAAATACTGTAACAAAAAGTTGATGGTTGTTATATCCATTATTATTAATTCTTATAATCAACTAAAATTTATTCATTAAAAAGTTATATGGCACCACCCACCAAGTACTGTAACTTGATAATTTTTTAATCTTTCTTTCATTCTGTGTCATCTAATTTGCTTCAAGATATATAAAATACTATATAATGCTCCACATATACGCGAATTTATTTTAAGATTTTTAAAACAATTTATAAAAAATATTAACAAAATATGATTATTAAGTAAAATAATATTGAAAACCCAATAAAAGATTTCTGAATAATATAAAATACATCAGTTCTACTGTACAATAAAGACTAATAATGATTCTGTAATAATCATATTATAATAAAATATATATTAAATAATAAATAGTATTGATATTATAATAAGATATTATTTTATGTAGGATTTTTAGTTTCCTATTTTCGAACAACACGCACTATAATATGACGATAATTTTGATTTAGTGTCAAATAATATTCATTACTTTCTTAAACTTTCGAAGACATTAGTTCTTTTTTTCTAAATTAGAAAAAGTGAAAAAAAGATGGAAGCACACAATTAAATTTTGAATATTATAGCTTATTATATAAAGTTTGGTAAGACCGAAAATATGGTAAATATGCAATTTTTATTTTTTCCGTTAGAATATGGAATTTTTTCTGTTATAATTTTTTCTATTTTTCTCTAGTATTTCTAGTTTCCCCCTTTTGAATAACATGTAGTATACTATAGTACGACGATAATTTCGATTTAAAGTTGAATAATTTTCATTGATTTTTTTAACTTTCGAAGACGTGATTTTTTTTCTCTAAATTATAGAAAGTAAAAAAAAGATGGAAACATACAATTAAATTTTGAAGGTTATAATTTATTATATAGGGTTTGGTAAGACACAAAATATGGTAAATATGCATTTTTAATTTTTCTGTTAGAATATGAAATATTTTTCTGTTAGGTGTTAGGATATGGCATGCAAAAATATTTTTTTTTTCTTTTTCCGTTAGAATATAGAACATTTTTCTGTTAGAATATATAACTTTTCCTATAAAATATGAATGGTTTTTTAACATCTTTTTAATTAGTTTTACATTTTCCTTTTCCAAGACACATGTCAACATCTTAATAAGAGTAAAATTAATAATGACACATCGCAATTCTATGAGTTATAATTATCTTACGTGTCGTAACCACGTCGCGCACATCCAGCTTTATTAGATTTGTGTCATCATAACTCAAATAAACAAAATCAGAAACTCCAAAATCATTCAAAATCAATAAAAACAATAAACTTCTATCAGAATCGGTGTAGTCTCTTGCCCAACAAGTAACTAAATTTAGGACGAGTGAAACTACCGCCAAGGAACATATCGGCCATAACCTTATACATTCCCTCAGTCAAGTGGACACCGTCCCAATTGATATACCGACTCGGGTCCTTACACACCGTGGCTAAAGCCGCCCCGCAAGTCTCGAACACTTGGAAGTTGTACGGCTCTCCGATTCCACAACACGCCTTGAACTTCTCGGTGATGCCGTACTTGCTAGGGTTTTGTACCACCGCACGGTACGCGTTCCAGTAGTCTGCGTAGATTATTGTGGCGTTCGGATACTTGATCCTGCAATTTTTTTGATAAAATATTAAAAAGCACGTTAACGAACAGGAATTAGGGACAGACGTTTCGTTTTTTGGTTCTCTGTTTGCCTTGCCTTTAGAGTATCTAATTTTGTACTATGAATGATAATGGAAATATTGTAAGAAAACAAAACTCTTCAACTTTTCAGATATCCATCCCGTATAACTCTTACCTCTGAATTATTACATGAATTTAAAAATATAAGTCTCCATTGGTTGTATATTCGGTTATTTATTAATCAGCTTTCGTTTTTTTTTTTTTTTTTTTGCCAACATTAATCAGCTTTGGTTTAAGTTCTATTATGTTTGGTTTATAACCATGGTTCGGTACTTCAGTTAATCACGTGAACCAGCACACAGAGCAACATATGGAAGAGTCGGTCTAGTGCGTTCTTTTTGTTAAGCATATATGTAAAAAGTTATAACCAAGAGTATTAGATAAGCTGACCTAAGTTGTTTAAGTGTGGACTGCAAAGCAAGATTGTGAGTGTAACTCTGGTTATTGGCACTCTTCACACATCCTAGTTTGTCCCGATCGTCTTCTGGGGCCAGTGACATTGATAAGGTCAAGCATCCAGTAGCCGGATGTCCTTGTACCAGCATATATTTCACACCTTTGTTCAATAATGTCTGCAATTTACAGCTAGTAATGGTTATAACTTATTATAAATTAACCAAGCAGAATAGAACCAAACCGGTCGGTTAAAAACCAAACATAATTTTTCCCATTCACGGAGTTCTTGTTTTATCGGTTAGATCACTTCGGTAGCATGTGACTTGCAATATGTGCATAAATAAATCTTCAGATCAATGATAAACTGTATGTTAACTATGGAATTAATTAATTTAATAGAAATATTACCTCCAAAAACCTTGTAAATGTAGAAATACTAAGTTCTCTAATGGTGTCGCTTGAAACAGTAGATCCAAATGTGTATGCGTAGTCGTTCGCTCCGATCTCTCCGATCCAGAAAAGAGAATCTTTAAACAAAGAAACCTTCTGATTCGTTCCAAGTGTCTCTAAATACGTGTCGAACCAGCCAAGCTCCGTCTCGATGGACTGTGGAGTCCTATCAAGCGTCAGATTGTTCTTCCTGAAGAAGGCGTGTTTGATCATCGTAGCTCCAGAGACGGCGAAGTTAACGCCGTAAGAATCCGTAGCGGTGCCGTTACTACCTTTAGTTGATCTGAGGCCGAGATAAGGCGGCAGAAACGGTAAGTTCAGCGACTGTGCCACGAAATCGATGGTGAGACGTCCGTCGGAATAACGGTTTGTGGGTCGCTTGAAGTAAGTCATGCCGTATGGAGGGCTTGACAAGTGTCCGTATCCGGTGGGACCTTCGCCGGAGCGTGAGTTTCCGGTGTCGGTGAAAGAGTCGCCGAAGGCGTAGATTTTGCTGAATGGACGGCGGACACCGGAAATTGGCGCCGCCGCGGAGATGGTAGAGAAGAGGAGGATCGCGCCGGAGACGGCGGCTGCGATGATAAGAGAGATGGAGGAAGTCATTGTGAAAGGAGGTTGGGATTTGAAGTAAAGCTTCCATGGGGTCGTTGTGGTATATATATGTGTGTAGTGTGGAGAGAACAAAAAAAAAGTATTTTATTTTCAATTTAATATGTGTATTTAGTTTAACGAGTTTCGAGAGATAAGATCCAGAATTTTAAATAAGGGGTAAATTGTTTCTTGTTGTGAACAAACTATTTAAGTTCCAGAAGGTTATTCAATAAATATATTTTATGTATTATTGAACCAATAATGAGCATAAGTGCATGTAATACTATTTTTAGAGATTGCACATTTCTTGGCTAGCAAATCAGTCTTCGTGTTCTTGACAACTACTGTATTCTGAACCTCTCAGACCCGTTGTCTTATCCCGAAATTCCAAAACCCAGCCAACACCACTAGTTTGTTGATTACGAATACTAGCTATCTAGAATTTTTTTGTTTGATATTAGCCAAGCCAAGCCATTAAGAATTTCATTATATAGGATATGTTGAAAAGTACCAAGGCACTATACTTAGGGTCGGACCTAGCGTTCCATTATAGGCAATAAACCAATTTATATGAATACAGCTTTATTATCAATATAGTCATAGGGCAGACATATTAAATAATAGTATAAGCAAAAATAAAAACAAAAAGTATTGGATAAGTTGTAAACAAAGTTAAATTAGAAAAATGAAGTAGATGAGGCATGGAGAGGTGGTTAATGTAGTTGGCTCTGGAGAGATTTTTAGTTAGCCATTAAATATCCCATCCACCCCTTATGGAAACACTCGCAACATGTCGTCGCAGCTACGAATTCCGGCGACTAAATTTCCATAGAAGCCGTATGTACATGATGCATGTTCAAATTTTTAACAAATTAAATGAATAAAAATAATTGATGAAATATGTTTTTTTTTTTTTGGGGGGGGGGGGGGGGGGGGGGGGGGTTCTGATTGTGGTAATTTCTTTTAAAAGACAAAGATATAATTATTGTGTCAATACATATTTAAAAGTATACTTATAATGAAACTAAAATTTTATTTGTGGGTTTGAGAACGGCATAAGACGATGTTTATATCATTTTAATCCAAAAGACATGAGACGATGTGTATCATGTGGCGGATGAATTCACCAGATTGGCTCACCAAGATGTTATATCTTCAACTTTGTTTTACTTGTGTCAATAACCTTATTTACAGACGTTAGCGAACAAACTTTGCGTAAGTACGTGTAGTTAACTTTACTTAACTTTGATCGGTGATTAAGACCTTGATCAAAAGAAACTTTGATCGGTGATTAAAAGTTACTGACGTTAACAAAAATAGATATATAATCCTACGTCAAGTAGCATAATATAATAGTTTATTTTTCACCATATTAAATTTTCGCTTATCTATTGTCTATTGACCACTATTTATGTAAAATAGTTGGAATGTGCATGTGAAAAAAATGATGCGAACGTAATTTATGGTGAAGATGGTAGGTGCCTACTATATGGCGTCTATTTATTGCGCTAAATTACAAGGATCCAAATTCGGTTTTTGTGCCATTTTGATCACATAAATTAATTAGCTTTTCCCTAGGAAAAAAAAAGTTATTGGTAGTGAGATTTAATTCCTCGTAGCATTTTGACCAAAAAGAAAAAGAAAAGGGATTCATCATAGCATCGTAGCGCCTAACTAATTTTATAAGAAAACTAGACATGTACTCATTTTTCTTCAATAAATTACTATAGTTTCTAAACCGAATAGTGAATGCTTTTTTTTTTCATTTTCACATAGATGTGGCGTTTTCTGTTGTTATGCTAGTAATTACATATGTTGCATCATGACAATGATTGTGTAATTGTGTTACTTATTACTGATTAGACGTTAGTTTCATTTATATATTTATTTATAGGTTAGTAGTACTACAGACAATATCAACAGGAGAGTACGTTTTCATTTTAGCTTATGCTATTAATTACTAAAGATGATATGTTGTTGGAGACCATTATTTTTCTCCTTTGTCGGTTGCACTGTGCTGTCATCATAATTTAGCGACCATAAGGTTCACAACCTAACGTGTCCAAAGTAGTGTGGCATTAAGTGTGAGCCCATTAATTAATCTTGTTGTTATAGAAAATATTTAGCAGTTAGTTGGATTGATAGTGATAGAGATCGTAATAGCTACGTCAAAGGGATGATCTTGAGCGGTCGGTCATTGGTGTTGTTACTTGTTCCGGTGTTTTACATTCTCGAGGTCATCAATAGTTATTGCTTGGTTTTTACAGCAAATACTATTGCTTCCTTTTTTTTTTTAATTTTAATTCTACATCTCGCCATCTCGGTAGAAAATTCAATTCTCAATGCATTTTTGAACTTAGATCTTCTTCTAGGAACACTTTATATTTGCAAAAAGTTTTTATTTTTATTTTTATGGTTTTGTCGTCCTCTCTAAACTTACCAACGGTTAATTAAGTTGTGAACTAGTCCGGTTTACAACTAATAAACTCTCTTTATATTAGTATCTATTTTTGATTCTTCAACCAGTTATATACTTAGTTATTAATTAATTATGTTCTGACTTTTTTTTTTTTGTTAAAGATAATTATGTTCTGACTTGAACACCGGAATATCTTTGAGAGTAACAATTCATAGAAATCTCCAGCTATTCACACACTGGTTCCTCGAAACACATCGTGTCTGCTTGCTCCCGAATGTCCTCGTGAAATTTTGTTAAGTTTCAGATGTGTTTGAACTTTGAGAGCTATTGATTTTATGATTCTTAATTTGTTTTTAACTCTTAACTAATGACAGTATTATTGTTATTGCGATTATTGGATAAATCTTATTACGGGCCTAGAAAAACAAAACCCAACAATGGCATACCCGTAGTTTCGTAGTCGTTTATTTCCACTAGTTCTGTAAAGTTATTTTTTTTGGCTTTGGGGACTTTGCTTTTAGGCTTGAATTACGCTGTTAGTATTTGACCATCATTAGCGCCCTTTTATATTAAGAAGAGTTACAAAATAGTTGACGAAATTTTCTACTGTTTGATCGCCAACCATTTGCGATCCTAGAACGCAATACGGTAACAGCGCCACAAGAATATATTTTATAGTTTTTTGACGAAACCTTAGCTAGATTAGATAGAGCCTAAAAATTAAACAGAGAACGTTCAAAACTTTAGCACGAATTAATCCGATCCGAAAGCTATGTAATTTTTGCAGAAGTATGAATTTGTCTCTCTCATGTAAATATATACTCCCTCCGTTTTTTTAAGATAAATTTTTTAGGTTTTTCACACATATTAAGAAAAAGTAAAAGTTCAATAAATTTTCTAAACAAAACAACTTTAAACCAATAGTAATGCAAGAAATACATTGGAATCTGTTTTTTTTTACTTTAATCAAGAAAAAGTACATTGAAAACCTATAAAATTTATCTTTAAGAAACAACAAAAAATAGCTAAAAAATTCATCTTAAGGAAACGGAGGGAGTAATTCACAACTTGGCTAAAACGTAAAAACATATATAGACTTTATGTAATGATATACATAATACATTGGTCTTTTAACTCTTAACGGATATTTTATTTGGCGGAAAATCTAAAAGAAATCTACAAACAATGTTTTTTAGGTGGAATTTGAAAATGAAATGCTGTAATTGTAAAAATCCATCGAAGCTCTGCTAAAACCGTAAATGAATATTTGCCAATAATACAAATTCCATAAATTTCTCTAAAGGCTGCTGGAATTTATAGCCAATATTATTGATGTATAATGAAACAGTGAGTATAATGACTTTTGTCATGTTCCACGTGTTTAGTCTTTTGTTCTTGATGACTTTATCTACTTTTTTATTTTATTTTTAATTTACTAATTTTATGTTAGGTAATTCTGTTGGGAAACCCGCGGGAAGGAGAAGAAAGGTGTATGAGAAAAAAAGGAGATATAGTTGCTGTTTCCAAACGACGACGACGGGGTCTCCTCTCTCCTCCTCTATATTACAAATTTCATCTCCTCTTTTCCCAGATCATCATCATCCTCTATCTCTCCTTTAGATTTTGGCTTCTCCACGTATCAGATTCAAGACCCTCCTCTGTTCTGATTCCGACAATGGCAATGGTAAGAACAATACCGATTTGAAAAACATTCTCTTATCTCGAATCTTGTATTGTTGGTATGATTTCAAAGTTTCCCTCATTTCATACAATCTTCCACCTTGAAAAAGAAAGTTTCAAACTTTGGCCAATAATACCATTGCCAAAAAAGTGATGATGAAGGAATCTGCTTTTGGTAGGGAAATAAAGGAAGACAATTACCAAAATTTGGGGAATGGGACGCGAGTAATCCAGGGGCAGCACAAGGATTCACAGTCATTTTCAACAATGCTCGTGATGACAAGAAGACAAAGAAAACCGCTGTCGCAGCACCTGAGAGTCTGGTTTCACCTCCAATAAACGATCAACCTCATCAGAACAACAACAACAACAACAACAACAACCGTCATAATAACCGTAATTCCCATCATAAAAAACGTAATTCCCAAACCCCACAAGCAAAGGTATTCCCTTTTTCCCCAGATAGAAACACCCAAAACCCAATCTTGACACAGATATTGTTGTTGTACTTCTCTGTTCAACTTGTAATTATTTCTTTGTTTTTTGCAGAAGAAATGGCTTTGTTTCCGTTAACTCCGGTTCGGGCTCTGTTTTGAAGAACCTCACTGACAAGGAAGCAGAACCGGTGAGCAGAGTAATCTCCAACAAATGACTACGACCAAACCTGTGTTCGTATAAGATGTTGCAAATTTCTCTTTTTAAAACTTTGCTTTGGCCACATTTGGGTATATATACATTGTTCTTGCTTCTTTCTTGGTTTGGGTATATAAAGATTTGAGACATGTCATAATTCACAAACAACATATTATATGATTCCGATTGAAAAACCAATTGAGACAAAACAAACACTCTGTTTCCGCTCTGTTCCAGGGTTTAGCTCCCATGATACCAAATATCAAATATGAACCATTTCAGAGAAAAAAATCCAGAAAAAGGCTTCACACATAGTAAACAACCAATGAAAGAAACAGGCAGGCTCCATTTAACCTCAAGAGTCAAAGGGTTGTGGATAGATTACAAACATTCTGTTCAAAGGAACGAGGATAGGCTTGCCACCATAGATATATTGTTTGGAGACTCTAATTTACCTAATCGTTGTGTAACGAAAACTCAAACCTTTACGATAGAGAGAAAATGTATAAACTATGTAAGCTCCTGAATGTTTGGTGTCAATTCCAACCGTCACTTTCATCCCCATTTCCACCGCCGACATGAGGAGGTTCTCCCACCGCAAGGGCGCTTCCTGTCGGCTGAACGGAATGGTCAAATCTACAAGCTGGGCCGAATTTGCAGATGCCGTACCGACTGTAATGTGTGCAGATGTTCTGATCCTGGATTATAGTCAAGCAATCAGTCAAAGCCTGAGGAATTTCTTAAATATCAAGTCGGGTCAGTTACAAACGGTAAAAGCCTGCAACTTGCTGACAAGAACACACAAGAACAGAAACAAAAGGAGAAAAGAAAACGAACTTACAGGTCTGAGAGGTAAGCCCTTGTCACTGAGAGCGTAAGGAGGCTGTTTCGGCAATCGATTCTTAGGATGATGGAACTTGCAGCTGAATTTGAACTTGCAGTCACCAGTTTTGAGATAATAAGTGCACTCAGGTTGGTCTGGACGTTCGGGAAATTCTTCAGCAGGTTGGTACTGTGAGAATACGCTTGTTGCTGCAGCTGATGAATTGTTCATAAGGTATGTGGTGGAAGGAGAAAACACATTCCTTTCTGATGAATACGCAGAAGCCTAGGCAATTACGAAATCCATCATCGTAGATAGTCCGAGTAGAAAAAGAAGATTCACAAAGATCGAAAGCTGGAAGTACTTTACTACCTGATATCCATTCCACTCTGGAGTCTGAGACGTAACTCCACGGCTCTGCGACAACATGGATGGAACAAAAGGAGTTGTGCCAGACCAAGAATTTGAGCTCGCTTGGAATGTGGATTTTGGTGAAAATGATCCACCGTTATTACCATGAAAATGATCCACTGTTCCTCCAACAGTTGTTGGATCCGGATGGTTAAATTTGCAGTCAGCTCCGAATTTGCAGGAGCCGTTGCGCATGTAGTAAGGACATTCTATTGCTCCCTGTCAATGGGGTTGCATCATTATAATGTCAACATATGGCTAACAATTATAAATGTAATACCTGTCTGATAGGAAGGCCGATGAAGTTAAGCTCCGGTACTGAGGACTGAAAATTCTTTTGTTTCGTATGATTGAATCTACAAGTTCCTCCATATTTGCACCCTCCTGTCCTGAAGTAATACTGCAAACATCATGCAAGGAATTGGAGAACATGAACTTTGATATCAGTAAACTTTGCAAATGCAAGATCAAGATAATAGAATGAGACCATGAAGATAACAAGGAGAGCATGTAACAAGGTAAGTAAATTTTTAACCTTGCAATCCATCAGTCTCAGTTTATCAACATCCTCTTCCTTTTCTCTTACTTTATTATCCCAAGCAATCTTCATAACAATGAACAACCATAAGAAAACGAAACAAGAAATATTAAACACATGTGCCACTGATTATATACTAAACCATTAAAAATTAGATTTTTTTTTTGGTTCAAAAAAAGACAAATCTTTCCCTAAGATGAATAAAAAAACACAATTAAGAACCAATATCTTTGTCAGAAGCAAAACGTGCAAGAAAGGGTAAACAATCTCCTAAGCAAAATAACAAAGCATATGAGAGAGAAAGTGTAGAAGTGAAGTTACTTGGATTCTCCTCGGATTTGGAAGAGGATGATTGAATTTGCAAGTGGATCCGAATTTGCAGCTCCCTGTTTTCATGTAAAACGAGCAATCCTCTGCTCCTGGCCTAAGTGGATACAAAGCTTCTCTCTTTTCAAACATATTCTCACCCTCACTCTCGCTCCCACCGTTATCATCACCATCTGCGTCGTACCTTCCTTCTTCCTCATTTCCATCTGCTGCTTTCGAATCAGCACCTCCATTACTCTCGGAGACACTCATGATCGTCAAACTCTGCTCTTTCGCGAATTCATCCAAACCCACATTCTTAAACTCTTCACTCAGGTCCTCCGCCGCGTGATCGAGATCAGAATGAGATCGATCAACAGATAAATCGCCTGAGGAAGGTAGAGACACAGGCTCCGGCTCGAACCCGTCTGAAACTGACACAGAGATCATTTTGGAATTTTCCATGTTTTTGTCTTTTCTTACAATGACATTTTACAAAACCCTAATTTCAAGGAGGAGGAAGAAGAAGATCAAAGGGTGGAAATAGAAAACAGAAGTTGAGAAGATGAAGAGAGGAAAGAGAAGTATTAAAGTTGGTCGCTTTTTTATATTCCCTTTTTATGGACACTTTAATTTGTTGTCTTTTAATATCGTCACGAATGAGAATCCCAAAGAAAACGGTTGCTTTAATATTTGACAAGTTCCAATAATTTACACTACACTTATTATACATTCCATGAACAAAGTTGAAGAAAGATAATGCGTTTCAGATATCTTCCCCTCAAAATTGAAATTGAATATTTATAGAATTCAAGATTATACACCTGAATTTATTTTAAAACTTTTGAGTTTTGACTACAAAGCAAGAAACTAAAATAATACAAAAAAAAAAAAAAACTAAAATAATCCTGCACCAGGATTGTTAAAGATTCAATCAACAGTAAAGAAGATGACAGAGAATACAATAAATAGAGAATCTTTCTGCAACAACAATGGCTTTGACTAAATAATCCCCTCCAAACTAAAAACAAGAAACAGATCGAGATACACACTTACAACCCCTAAAATCCCTAGGATCCAATGGATTAGTCTCTTCATGATAGATCGAATTCAATGTTAAAGCCTAAGTCAGTTACCTCTTTTTGGTCTTCTTAGCTGCATGACCGGTCTTCCGTTTGTGTCGGCTGAAATCTGAGACAAACCTGAATGTCTGACCACAATCTGGTTCAGCGCAAACATAAGGTCTAGCACCTGTGTGAACCCTTATGTGCTCGGTTCTAGACCAAGCCCACTTGAACGTCATCTTGCAGCCTTTCCAAGGACATTTCAGAGGACGGTCGTCTAAGTGAACACGTCGGTGTTGAACCAGATACTTGTGTGAGAAGAAGTTTTTACCACAGCCTTTAACAGGACATATGTTTCTTTTATGCAAACCCAACTGTTTTTCTGAACTGAAACTCATCGTGCAACCTTCCATGTCACATTGGTACGCCAAGCGTTCCACTTCCTCTTCTTCATTCTCTTCTTCTTCATCTTCCTCCACATCTTCCTCCACATCTTCTTCACTTGCAACTCTGGAGAAGGAAGCCTTAGCATTACTACTTCCTTTCTTACCAGTTTTCTTCGGTTTTGTTTCAGGAGACCCTCTTGAAGGCTTCGGGATTCTGACCCTAAGCCGTGTGCTAGGTCCCTCAATGTATGCATCCAATTCTTGATTCTTGTTTCCGGATCTAGATTGTCGCAAAGTGCGACTTTTTGTGTCTCTCGATCTCTGAACTACCTCGGTTTTAACTATTCGTTTAGTTGTTGACCTGGTTTGCCTTTTCTCTGTAATGCACAAGTCTTGTTCCTCCAGAGATTCCTCTGCTGAATCATACTCACCACCCATTTGACTAGCTCGCCTATTTTCACTTTGCTGATAAACGCTATTTTCTTCTGAATCATATGAAACCGGATTCCTAAATACTTTAGTCCGTTTGCTCCTTGGCATCCCCCTAGGGTGCCTGTAGATATTATCATCATCGTGACCATATACAGAGTCCTCCAAAGCATTTCTGTCCATAGACTGTCCATATAGCTGAAAGCTTCTCTCCGTCGAGTTCTCTGAAACTGCACATTCCCTTGCAGTATATTCTTCTCCAAGTGAACGGTCTGAAATCTCATCATCTGACTCTAATTCTGTAACACCCTTGTGTCGAAGAAATCCCTGGAGCTGCTCATCAGACATTTGATTTGACGAATCACCAGAAACTGTATTCCTTGTCTCAAAATAAGACTCTTCCTCATTCCCGGGAGCCCTCCATTGCTGCTTATAAGATTGATCCTCTGAAGTGTCATCAGAAACTCCATCTTCCCTCTTAAAAGAGGTAAGCTTCTTACGTGGCACAGCCTTTGCTCTCATCTTTCTCTTCCTACTGTACTTTCTTCCAAACATTGTGGTTGCATCTCTAGAAATATTACCAGGGGACAATCTGTTTCCACTGACATCCTCATCCAGAGCATCTCGCAGATGAGAGCTTCTCTCATAATCTTCCCCTTCTAAGTCTTCCTGCAGCATAAAGGAATGCACCTGAAGAAGAAACAAGTATCAGTCTTAAATTATACCAAACCAAGTAGAAACAGAAGTGTAAAGTAATGTCAGAATTAGTTTATATTTACCTGATGCGACATCCAAACCTTACCACACCATTTTCCAACAACATATTTCCTCTGTCTGAATGTTCTTTTACCAGAAACGTCATGTTTCAAGGGTGAGCTCGTTGCTGGAGAGCTGCGACCAAACACACTGTATATGACGGAGTTGTAAGGCATCTGCTTACTGTACAGAGGAGAGCGACTAAGAATGGCGCTGTAAGAAAGGTTAGTACCCAATTTTACAGCCCAATCACTGTTCCCAACCTTGGCTTCAACATTATCCAAGGCCGCCTGAATCGTTTTCTCATCCTCTCGAGTCACATTCCTGTATTCAGTATCACTCCATTCGTGATTGACTCCAAGCTCTTCAGCAACGATCTTTGCTTCGGCCTCTATCCTGGGGTATTCTGAAAAATTGTGCGTCTTAGTGATGAAAAGACTCTAGAATATGCATAATTAATACACCAAATCACAAACAATGTCATTAGACTAAATAATAAGAGAATCTTGTAGTTTTGATGTTACCTGGATGGCATAGTAACATTATGTGAATCCCCCCAATAGGACGGAGTTGCTGTTCCACTTCTGCAGCATGCTCAAGACAAAACACGTGCAACCGAGAGAAATCATCATCAGATCTTGGAACAAAGGGTAAAGCTATGTCCCGAATTGATGTATTGCCGTCATTTCCAGAATTATGCTCATTAGCAGTTGATCCCTCAACAACCCCTTTCCCTTTCCCACATGAAAGTTTTTGGCTGTTAAAATCAGAAATTCGACCATCTGTAGCCTCCTCGTTGCCATTTATATCAAAAGACGATGCACAATCACCATCTTGGCCATATTTTCTCTCTTTTGAGATAATAGCATCTAATCCTTCGTGATCTTCTTCCTCGGAATCAGAACAATCTCCATACGCTGAAGCTAACAACCCAAGAGCACCATCTTCTTTATGCGCTTTTGTTAAAGAAGTTGTTGAACTTATTTGATCGCTTTTCTTCATTGAGTGATCTGTAGTTTGAATAGGAACGTTGTAGAAGCAATTTACATTGTGCTTATCCGTGCTTTCTGCATGATGAGAGAACGTTATTAAATACTTAATTTCATGTCTATAGAGATACAATATGCAGCCATTAACTGGAAGCGAGAGTAGTAGCTTACGTGAATGAAGCTTCAGTGCAGGAGATCTTGCATCCTGACCAAGATTTGCAGATGCGGAAACAACTGTCCAATCATTGAAGAAGCTACAATCTGCAGACATGAGATATCTAGCTGCTGCTTCTTTAGGTTGAACAATAGCTACACAATCAAAGCTTGAGATTCCACAAGTCACACAAGAGAAAAGCTTCTGGTCTGAAAGCGCCTCATTTTTCTTCATTTCAGCATCTGTCAGAGTTCCTTGAGTCTCGTTCTCTCTGCTTGCCAGGTGATTTCTGTTCCTTTCACATAAAGATGTAAACTTTTCTTTTACTGTAACAGTATCCTTAATACGGTTATTGAAACCGACCATAACACTATCATAACTCAAGTCTTCTGATTTAAGTTGGATTGGCTTTTCCTGGTTAGTTCTCAAATGGGATCCAACTCGCAGTTCAGAGCAAACTGATACATCTGAGGAACTCTGACGGAGAAGGGCCACTGGAGATCCTTTTCCGAGAGAACAAAGCAACTCATTGTTGTGGATAATGTTTTGCACAAATAGCTCTTTAGTCAACTTTTCTCCTTCGCTTCTTTTCTTATCTTTCAATCTCGAACTCCGTGGTTTGGTGTGGATGCTTGTTGGCACTCTGCAATGAGTGATGACACCTAAAATGAATTTTTCAAGTAGCTTAAGAGTTTGAAAGTGGCTATGAAAAAGAAAGAGTACCTTGAACCTAGAGCCAATGCATAGTCATAAAGTAACTGGAGATGAGAAACCATTGGAAGGTAATTTATTGCAGCTCGCCGGATGGCAGCATCTTTGGCCAGTCTCAACCACTCGGGTGTTGCAATGTTAGATGCTTCTCCACAATTGAATCCTAAAGCACCCAAGATTGTTTTGTTTTTTTTTTGGATAAAGTAAAGTTAGTTTCTACATGCTAAGCCTTGAATGATTAACTTGAAGAGACTTAAGGTCGATCGCTCACCGTGACTAAACCCTGAATGATATGCTCTTGGAAAAGTGACGACAAACTCTCCAGGATTTTGTACTAACCTGATAGCAAGCAAAAAACTTGAGTGAAATAGTGCCTCTGGATGTTTCTAATCAAATGAATAGAAATGGAAGCAATGAACATTTTATTTTCTACTCGGAGCAGAAAAGTGGAAGACAACTACTCAAAGAGATAAACAGAGCAGACAGAGGAAAACCATTACCTGCAACAAGGTATTCCGGCTTTAACAAATATTTCAGGAGACATCACAGTTGTCTTCTGACCAAGAGTATAAAACGTCACTGATAAGACAAAATAAGAGTCAGGAACATTCCTCGGTCGAATTTTGGAAAACAAAGCAGTTAAAAGCAACACACAAGGATAAAGACACAAACAAGCCAACAATTAGAAGAATGAATTCTCTTGAAAACAAAGCTCACAGACTTGTTATCAAAAGAAGACTCTGAATTGAAAAAATAACCAACCAAGCACAATCCTTTACCAACATTTTCTTAAACACAAATGACAATGTAACAGAGTATCCCATAGCAATAATCATTTGGAGGAAAAATAAAACTCACCAAGAGGATTAAGCTCTTCTCCATAACCATCAACCCTAACCACATCCTCAAAAGCCACAGCAGCATCCTTTGGCACACCGTACCAAGTCTTACTAGCACCCATATGCAAGTAATTGAGACTATGAAGGTCATGATCTTCCACATGCCAAGCAAACCAACTAAACATCATAGCAATATACACCATTGGAGATGTAACTCCAGCGATATCCTCTTTCATGAACTTAAGCAATGATCCTTCTGATCTAGCCACTGCCCTCATGTTCCAAGCTGTCTCACCAACTGTTCCTCCATCACCACCATACTCTCTCTTCCTTGCAGCTGCCAGACTCAGAGGGATAAAAGCCGAGCCAGGCATGTCGTTTGCATACTCAACAGAGAAGGGTTTGTCCACTGTGGCTCTCCAGTAAAGGGTTTCGATTTCTAGGGCAGAGAGTTGACTCTTTTTGCCGCATTTCTTGAGATAATTCTTCTCAAAGATCTTAGCTTTGGCCTCGAACTCACCGAAACTGTAACGCTCTCCGCTCTGCCACACTGGTCTCTGTACGGGTCGCTGCTTCCTAGGGCAAAACCCGATCTGCTGTTGTCGCGTGGTGAATGTGGGAGCACCGTCGTAATCGCACTCTGCGCCGCCGTCACGAGCCCTAGCCGCCAGAGAGCGGTTGAGGTTGGAAATTGCGGTTTTCTTCGAAGGAGGAGGCACTGGAGGCAAAATTTTGCAGATTCCGTATCTGGAAGCTTCTTCTTCGATCTTAAAAATGTAAGCGATCGGATCTTGGAACTCTGCTAGTGTAGGTCGGAACTCTGGGGCTACCGGCAACGATTTTAGCCACGGAAACACGTCTGCGCTCTGCTCCGAAACTGCCATATCTCTCTCGCGCACAGAAAGAAAAAAACAAAAAAAATGAAACCTTTTCTCTCAAAATTAGTTCACTTTCAGGATTCAAGGTTCTGGGTTACTCATCAAAACGCCATTACAGAGGAAGGAAAAAAAAAAAAAACAAAACAGAACAAAAATTGAAAAGAAAAAGGAAGCAGAGAGACTCAAGAGTTAAGAGATTCGACGAATCTCTCCTCCCCAAAGGTTTTTAATTTCGTAAAGGCTAATCTAATTTTCCTCGAGAAAAACGACGGGGCTTGATCTCCGTTTCTCTTAACTCTCTGTTTTTATAGGATTAAAGAAAGAAACAGAGGAAAAGTTACAATTTTTGAGAGGTTGGGTTTTGGGCAGAGGAAGGGATTGTGATTATTCTCATTTCTCTGTTTTGTTTTTTTCTGCTTTTTAAATTAAATATCATTTGCATAAAACAAGTAAACAGCACTGAGTAAACTGCAACGGCGAAGTTTTTTTTGTTTTGAAATCCTCGATGAAGGGGGTTTGTGGTTTTTCTCTTTTTTTTTTTCACCTATTTACGATTGTGCCATCATTTCGTGAGTTCGACACTTGACA
Organism: Erythrophleum ivorense; assembly: GCA_026724425.1. Classification (NCBI taxonomy): domain Eukaryota; kingdom Viridiplantae; phylum Streptophyta; class Magnoliopsida; order Fabales; family Fabaceae; genus Erythrophleum; species Erythrophleum ivorense. The sequence goes on along the minus strand of JAIUCV010000136.1, from coordinate 1,209,395 downwards.
CACATTTGTTGTTGTCATGCCCTTTTTGCGCATTCAAAAACTACTTCCTTGGTTTAACATTTTTCATTTTAATACTTTTTTTTCAAGTAAGTTATGAAATAAGAAAAGGGTAAATATTTGTTTATTAACGTTTCTTATATGATTTTTTTTTTTGTAAGTACTTAACTAAACCCGTTTCACAATTCAGTAATACCTTTTCTACGGGTCTACGAAGGACAATGTATTTTATGACTACGTGTTTCTTAATCCAAAGTGTCTAATGTAAATAAATAGCTAAAATTAGTTTTGAAATGTAATTCAGGTCAAGAACTCTGTCAATGTCACTGTCACTGTCATCAGTACTAAACTTTCGCTAATATCCAGTTACAAAATTAAAATAAAAAAATTGGTAGGTTGAGTCTTTATCAACGTCAAAATGAAGTCCACGGCGATGCAACATCTAGTTGTGCCAAGTAGATCACTATATATTTTTAATATTTAAATAATCAAAATCATTTCTTAATTTATTACTTGTTAATAAAATATAAATGTTCATATATTGTCTTTTTCAAATATTTATTAATACGGGATTTATATAAATATATGATCCCTTGGTTTAACGAATGTATAGCATAAAATAAACCAAAATTTCGAAAATATATACACAAAAAAATGTTCAGTTCTTTTTTTTTTTTTTTTTTTTAATTTCTAGAAATTGAGGCTTAACCAAATTTATTTGACATTTTGAAAACTGAAGGTCAAGTAGCAAAGATAAGTTTAGATGCTGCTGAGTGATCTAGCTATTTTATATGTAGATAAACTTTGTCAATAAACATGATTTCCAATTGCAAGTGTGCAAGATATTATTTATGTGATGATTAGAGACCAAGCAACAAGAGTTTTTTAAATTACCTAATTTGTCAAAGTTAAAGTATATCTTTTGGTGTGGAAACATTATTCAAACAACAGAGAGGTTGTTACTCCAAAACTGGCTCTTGCAAATCTTGCTCTATAAAGCATCTCATTTCGTGTATATTTTGATTTAATTTTTGACAGATTAAACAAGCCGGTAAACACTTACAAAGTTACAATTAAGAAACTGAGAAGCCTTTTAACATATTGATTAACAACACAAATTTTGTTTATCCTATTCCTTCTAAAACACACCTTCTTTCTTCCTCAGCAAAATTTGAGATAATTTCTTAAATCATAAAAGTATTTCCTTTACTTATTATTAAAGCAAAAAAGAAAGAAAGCAAGATGAACACAATCTTTTCCTTAACCTACACCAGGATTTGTAACAGATTCAACTGTAAAAAGGATAACAGAGAAATACAACGAAGAGAGAATCTGTTTGAGTGAAAATGTATGCAAGAACAATGGCTCTTCCAAATGTTAAGACTTTAAATAAGCCCAAATAGACAAGAACAACGGGAGAAACATACACTTGAAACCCCTACAATGCAATTCTTTTGTAGTAGATCAATGGATTGATCTCTTCATGACTGATTCCACGTTAGAGAGCCTATATCACCTTTTCTTCGTCTTCTTAACTAAATGACCGGTCTTCCTTTTATGCCTGCTAAAATCTGAGACAAACCGGAATGTCTGTCCACAACTCGGTTCAGCGCAAACATAAGGCCTTGCACCTGTGTGAACCCTTATGTGCTCGGTTCTAGACCAAGCCCACTTAAACGTCATCTTGCAGCCCTTCCATGGACATTTCAGAGGACGGTCGTCTAAGTGAACACGTCGGTGTTGAACCAGATACTTGTGCGAGAAGAAGTTTTTACCACAGCCTTTAACAGGACAGATGTTTCTCTTATGCAACGTCAACTGTTTTTCTGAACTGAAACTCATCGTGCAACCTTCCATGTCACATTGGTACGCCAAGCATTCCACTTCCTCTTCCTCATTCTGTTCTCCTTCATCTTCCTCCTCATCTTCTTCACTTGCAACCCCGGAGAAGGAAGTATTGCTACTTTCTTTCTTACCAATAATCTTTGGTTTGGTTTCTAAAGACCCTCTTGAGGGCTTCAGGTTTCTCACCCTAAGCCGTGTGCTAGGTCCCTTCATGTATGCATCCGATTCTTGATTCTTCTTTCCAGATCCAGATTTTTGCAAAGCGCGACTTTTTGTGTCTCTCAAACTCTGAACTATCTGTGTTTTTACTTTTCGTTTAGCTGTGGACCTGGTTTGCCTTTTCCCTGTACTGCAAAAGTCTTGTTCCTCCAGAGAATTCTCAGCTGAATCGTACTCACCACCCATTCGACTAGCTTGCGCATTACTAGTGGATCCTCTTCCCCTTATCAGATAAACACCATTGTCTTCTGAATCATATGAAACCGGATTCCTAAAAACTTTAGTCCGTTTACTCCTTGGAATCCCTCTAGGGTGCCTGTAGATATCTTCATCATCATCATCATCATACATTGAATGGTTCTCTCTATATAGCTGAAAGCCATCCTCCATTGAGCTCTCTGAAGCTGCACCTGCCCTTACAGCATATTCTTCTCCAAGTGAACGGTCAGAAACCTCATCATCCGACTCAAATTCTTTATAACTTTTATGTCTGACAATTTCCTTGAGCTGCTGCTCATCAGACAATTGATTTGACGAATCACCAGAAACCGTATTCCTTGTCTCAAAATAAGACTCTTCCTCATTCCCGGGAGCCCTCCATTGCTGCTTATAAGAATGATCCTCTGATGTGTCATCAGAAGCTCCATCTTCCCTCTTAAAAGAAGTAAGCTTCTTGCGTGGCACAGCCTTTGCTCTTACCTTTCTCTTCCTAGTGTACTTTCTTCCAAACATTGTGGTTGCATCTCTAGAATCATTACCAGGAAACAATCTCTTTCCAGTGACATCCTCATCCAGAGCAACTCGCAGATGAGAGCTTCTCTCATAATCTTCCGCTTCTAAGTCTTCCTCCAGCAAAAAGGGATGCACCTAAAGAAGAAGAAATATCAGTCTTCAATTGAAACAAACCAATCTGAAACAGAACTGTACTAGTGTCCGAATTAGTATAGTTGCAAGTTAGTCAATAGTACCTGATGCGACATCCAAACCTTACCACACCATTTTCCAACAACGTATTTCCTCTGTCTGAAAGATCTTTTACCAGAAACTTGAGGTTTCATGGGTGAGCTCGTTACTAGAGAGCTGCGACCGAAGGCATTGTATATGACAGAGTTGTAAGGCATCTGCTTACTGTACAGAGGAGAGCGACTGAGAATAGCACTGTAAGAAAGGTTAATACCCAATTTTACAGTCCAATCACTGTTCCCAGCCTTAGCTTCAACATTATCTAACGCCGCCTGAATCGTTTCCTCATCCTCTCGGGTCACATTTCTGAATTCAGTATCATTCCATTCGTGATTGAGTGCAAGCTCTTCTGCAACTATCTTCGCTTCAGCCTCTATCCTGGGGTACTCTGCAAATATTGTGGGTCTTAAAGATGAAACGAAAATGTTATAAGACTAATAAAACTGAATCTTGCAATTACGCTGTTACCTGGATGGCACAGTAACATTATGTGAATGCCACCAATAGGACGAAGTTGCTGTTCCACTTGCGCAGCATGCTCAAGACAAAACACATGCAACCGAGAGAAATCGTCATCAGATCTTGGAATAAATGGTAATGTTATTTCCAGAAGTGATGTATTGCCGCTTTTGCTTAACCTATTATGTTCGTTGGCACAAGAGAGCGACGAATTTGAAGTAGCATGTGATACGTCAACCTCTTTCCCTTTCCCACGTACGTTAAAATCAGAAGATTGACCAACTGTAGCCTCCTCGTTGCCATATGTATCAAAAGATGATGCTTCAAATACACAAGAACCTTCTTGATCACACTTTCTTGTTACCCCATCCGAAATAGGAACATCTAAGCTTTTGTGATCTTCTTCTTCGGAATCAGAAGAGTCTCCATATGCTGTAGCTAACAGCCCAAGAGCACCATCTTCTTTATGCGCTTTTGTTAAAGAAGTTGTTGAACTTCTTTGATCGCCTGTCTTCACTGAATGACCCGTAGTTTGAACAGGGACATTGTAGAGGTAGCCTACATCATGCTTTTCCGTGCTTTCTGCATGATGAAACAAAGTGAGTAAATGCTAAATAACAGCCATTATTAACATGAAGAGTGACGTGCAACTTACGGGGATGTAGTGATCCTGGATCCTGGCCAAGATTTGCAGAAGCGGAAGCAACTGTCCAATCATTGAAGAAGCTACAATCTGCAGACATGAGATATTTAGCTGCTGCTTCTTTAGGTTGAACAATAGCTACACAATCAAAGTTTAAGATTCCACAAGTAACACAAGAGAAAAGCCTCTGATCTGAAAGCGCAACAGCTCCATCATTTTTCTTCCTTTCAGCATCTGTCAGAGTTCCTTGAGTCTCGTTCTCTCTGCTTGCCAGGTGATTTCTGTTCCTTTCACATAAAGATGTAAACTTTTCTTTTACTGTAACAGTATCCTTAATGCCACTATTGAGACCAACCATTACACTATCAGAACTCAAGTCCTCAGATTTTATTTGGATCGGGTTTTCCTGGTTAGTACTTAAATGGGATCCAACTCGCAATTCAGAACAAACTGAAACATCTGAGGAACTCTGCGGGAGAAGGGCCACCGGAGATCCTTTTCCGAGGGAACAAAGCAACTCATTGTTGTGGATAATGTTTTGCACAAATAGCTCTTTAGTTAATTTTTCTCCTTCACTTCTTTTCTTATCTTTCAATCTCGAACTCCGTGGTTTAGTGTGGATGCTTGTTGGCACTCTGCAATGAGTGATGACACCTAATATGAAACTTTCAAGAAGCTTAAAAGTTGGATAGTGGATATGAAAAAGAAAGAGTACCTTGAACCTAGAGCCAATGCATAGTCATAAAGTAACTGGAGATGAGAAACCATTGGAGGGTAATTTATTGCAGCTCGCCGGATGGCAGAATCTTTCGCTATTGTCAACCATTGGGGAGTTGCAATGTTAGATGCTTCCCCAAAATTGAATCCTGTAACCCCCAATATTGTTTTTTCGATAATATAAGTTATTTCAACGTGTTAAGCCATGAGTGATTTACTTGAAGATACTAAATAGTATGGTCACTTGCTTACCATGACTAAACCCCGAATGATATGCTCCTGGAAAGGTGATGACAAACTCTCCAGGATTTTGCACTAACCTGATACAAGCAATTTGAAAAGAGAGAAATGGAATGGAAGCGATTAATAGTTTGTTTCCTAAACAAAGAAGAGAAATAGATGACAACAAGATGATGAGATAAACAGAGCACACACAAAAGAAAATCTTTACCTGCAACACGGTATACCGGCTTTCACAAATACTTCAGGGGACATCACAGTAGTCTTCTCACCAAGAGTAGAAAATGTCACTGGTAAGACAACAACATAAGAGGCAAAAGCATTTAGTTTGCTTGCATACAGCTGCATAAACAGCTTCTTCCTCGAAAAACTTTTGAAGACAAACAATCAGAACAAGAAATTGAAACATTGATAAGTCACTCTCAAATAACACTAATGAACCTTTACAAGATACTCACCAAGAGGATTAAGCTCTTCTCCATAACCATGAACCCTAACAACCTCCTCAAAAGCCACAGCAGCATCCTTTGGCACACCGTACCAAGTCTTACCAGCACCCATATGCAAGTAATTGAGACTATGGAGGTCATGATCTTCCACATGCCAAGCAAACCAACTAAACATCATAGCAATATAAACCATTGGAGATGTAACTCCTGGAATATCCTCTTTCATGAACTTAAGCAATGATCCTTCCGCTCTAGCCATTGCCCTCATGTTCCAAGCTGTCTCACCAACTGTTCCTCCGTCACCACCAGACTCTCTCCTCCTCGCAGCTGCTAGACTCAGAGGGATAAAAGCCGAGCCTGGCATGTCGTTTGCATACTCCACAGAGAAGGGTTTGTCCACTGTGGCTCTCCAGTAAAGGGTTTCGATTTCCAGAGCAGAGAGTTGACTCTTTTTGCCGCATTTCTTGAGGTAACTCTTCTCAAAGCTCTTAGCTTTAAACTCGAACTCACCAAAACTGTAATGCTCTCCGCTCTGCCACACTGGTCTCTGTACGGGTCGCTGCTTCCTTGGGCAAAATCCGATCTGCTGCTGGCGCGTGGCAAATGTGGGGGCACCGTCGTAATCGAACGCGCCGCCGCCATCACGAGCCCTCGCCGCTGCTCGCGCTGCCAGAGAACGGTTGAGGTTATTAATGGCGGTTTTCTTAGAGGAAGGAGGCACAGGAGGCAAAATTTTGCAGATTCCGTATTTGGAAGCTTCTTCTTCGATCTTCAAAATGTAAGCAATCGGATCTTGGAACTCCGCCAGAGTAGGTCGGAACTCTGGGGCTACTGGCAGCGATTTCAGCCATGGAAACACGTCTTGGCTCTGCTCTGGAACTGCCATCTCTCTCCGGATGAAGAAGAAGAAGAAGGAAAAAAATGAACTACCTTTCTCTCAAAATTCTCTTTCACTTACAGCTTCAGCTTCTGGGAACTAATCAAAACGCCATTACAGAGCAGAAACAGAACAAACTTTTTGGAAAATAAAAAAACAAATTAGAGATTTGAAGAGTCTCCACCATATCTCCGGCCAATAGGTTTAATTTGTTAAAGAGTCATCCACTTTTCCTCGAGAAAAACGACGGGCTTGATCTCATTTCTTAGGTCCCTCTGTTTTTATTAGATTAAAAAACAGGGGAAAAAATGTAATTTTTTAGGGGGTTGGGTTTGGGCAGAGCAAGAGATGTGATTTAACGAGTAAAGAAGTGTGTGAGTAGATTTTCTTTTATTTTTGGGTAACTGGGAGAAGAAGAAGGGTTTTTGAAATGGCAATGTATTTTTCGTTATTTATGATTCTGCAATTTCATGATTGTGACACACACATTTGTTGTTGTCCTCTCTTCGCAAGTCCGTTTGCACATTCAAAAACTCCTTTGACATAAAAACCATTTTTAAAAGTAATTTTGTTAGGGATAATTAAGAGAAAAAACTAAATAAAAGTCTCAACTATTAAATAAATACATCATGTTAAAACCTGATTTTTGGATTCATAGTTTAAGATTTTGGGTTTAGGAAAGTCAATTATTAATACCAGAAAATAAATAATGGATAGAAATATGTAATGTAAAAACAGAAGAAAATTGGATCCTGGATAGACAATTTTTTCATCATAAACTTCCTTACATTTTCTTCTATTTTACATTAAATATTTCTACTTTTATGGTATCTATAATTAGTAAGGCTTTTAGATAAAATAATTTTTTAAGTTTCAAAGTATCTATCTAATTTGTGATAAGAAACATTACTTTCGTAAATGATATTATATCAAGAAGTCAATCTTGAAATTCAACACCGAAAAAATACATAATTTATATATACTCATATATATGTTGTCTTTTTCTCGAATTTAAATTTAATTTTATGATGAATATAAGCCCTTGGTTTACGAATGTTGCCAATAGGCCCTCTCTACCCACTAACTATGCAAATAAAGCAAAGGGTATATATGCTTAAAATACACCCAACAACAACAAAAATATCTAAATATTCAGAAATGACATAATAACAAATAAAGATTCAAATGTTAGAATATGTACATTTCTTAGGAAAATAAAGCAAATTACTAGTTGTTAAAGCACAACAATAAGTACCTCTGAGAGCTCAACAGAGCAACAAGAAGCCAAATAAGTGTCTCAATAACATCATACTAATCCTCAAGTCGGCAAAGTAAATTAAAAGATTATCTAAGCTCAGACTCTGATAACACAAGCTTTGGTTTGAGTCTCTAAACAAGGCTTGTGTTCTATTACAGAAGAGGATGATTTTAGTTGGACACCTGGTTCTCTTTCGAATCTGGAGATGGCATCGAAAGCTCGAGTGTAACCGGACAGTGATCACTCCCATAGAAACCTGAAACAAATCAAGAACCAAGTTGCTGCAAAAGAGCTAAACAATAATCTTCCATGAATCTTTGTGATGAACAGTGCGTTAAATCTTATCTATGGCACCTTCTAATTCTATCCCACGGCCGTGCATCTTACAAGAAACTATTCGGTCTTTGAGTTGTTCAGAGACAAGAAAATAGTCGATTCTCATCCTCTTTCCCCGGTACCTATGGCAACAAAAAAAAGATCCATATGAAGCTTTCGAAAGATGATAATGAGCTTCAGGACTCCATGCCACTTGAAACCCCGCAACAACAAGAAACTAATAACTGTGGTATCTACTCACTTTCCAATAGGATTCCCAGACCAAGAGAAGCCACTTTCCACGTCTGGTTCCTTGTGTAGATACCGGTACGCATCAACAAGCCTTCCTCTGTAACATTCCCATAAATTTCATTCAGAATAATATGTTCGGTAACTATAATCTCTATCCAAGAAATCACTAATACTAAGACTTCACAGTGCAAAGATATGTATTAGGCATACTCTTTCATAAGTGAACCGAAGCGTCCTCTCTCAGATGGTGTAAATCCAGGCTGTCCACAGTCCTACATAATCCAGTAATTTAAAACCTTTTGTAATCACCGTATGATTCTCTAAGTACATATCATGGATAAGCTTTTGGTTCAGGCGTAATACAGTCATCTAAAATGAGAGGCCACAGTGCAAATGCAGAGACAAGAAAAGAAGAGAAATCACAGGCTTATGTAATGAATAACCATGGAAACTTAACGGTTTTGAGAACCCGCTCTGTTTTTCGATATCTAATGCATAAAAGGTACAAGATTTGGTATTTATTACCTCTTTGTTTGGAGGAACATAACCATTAAGCTTTGCTGATGCGAAAAAATCTGGATGGCTAACATCTATCTCCTCATGACTGCATATTACAAAAACAGCATCAACTTTTATTCTGTAACACTGAAATGGGCTGGAAGAAAAGTGACTGGCAAGATAAGAGGTAGAAATTTTTTCTCATTACCTAACATTTAAGTCGCCACACCATATTAGAGGTTTATCAGACGCTTTAGTGAGGAACTCAACCATCCTCTTGTCCCATTTCCTTCTCCTCTGAAAAGCATTTTCCTCCTCTTTCCAACCATTGTTAGGCGAATACGTATTCAAAAGACGAAATGTCTCAAACTCAGCTAAGATCACACGACCATCAGGTTCATGTTTAGATGCTGCATGGTAACCACAAGTATATATAAGTTAGTCACCAATCTGATCTAGCTATGATGTATTTATTCCCAAGCAGATATACTCAAGAAACTGGCAGGACCATAACGATACAGATAAAAGAAACATGGTTTCAGATTGTCAGTGTGTAGAGATTTATGTGATAATAAGGAACAAGCAACAAGTTTTCAGAAAGTACCTAATTTGTCAAGGTTAAAGTAAACTTTTTGGGGCTTGAAACACTTTTTCACCAACAAG